>CM062808.1:5914856-7114856 GCA_031772625.1 Pinus tabuliformis
TTGCTTATTGCACTTGCTGGGAACACCTGCTAGAGTTGTAGAACTTTCTTACTTAGACTCTGGAATTCACGCTCACTTGATGACGATCGCGCTTGTGTGAATGCTCACTTGCCTTACTTGATGACTTCACGCTCACTTGAATGAATAGCCATGCTCGCTTGATCTCGATCTCAACTTGCTTGATTGGTGTTAGAGTGGAAATTGCTGTTAGAAAATTATATATTACGGAGCAATGGAACACATAAAATATTGCAGAAATATAAACATACAAAACGCACAAAATAAGAGAGACACAGATATACGTGGTTCACCTAGTTTGGGCTACGTACACCCTGAACAACCAGCCCTTCCTTTCAATTATCCAGCAAAATGAAGAGACACAACCTACAGCAAATCCATTGTAATATCCTCTGTTTTCTCTCACAGTCTCACCTCTCTGTTTCTCGCTCACAGAATACACATCTATTTCACAGCCTCAAATACAATACCCTCATACAAAGAGAGGGGTTTCCTTCTAGGGCAAAAAACCCTAAACTAAACATAAGTTCTACCGTCAGATCATTCGCCTAATGAACGGCCCATATTGACTAGAAATTACTATACTTTTACAAGGCAATTTTACATTTGTTTTTAGCTTCGGGGGCACTGCCCCCGAGCCCCCGCCGGGGGACTGCTGGCCCCCGAACCCCCCAGCCGGGGGGGATCGGCCCCCCCGGACCCCCGTGTGGAGGGGTGTACAAACTTCCTGGGGTATACATCCGGCTGAAACAAAGACCTCTGAACAATCATGCTCCACACACAACAATCTCCCACTTGGAGAATGATTGTAGAAACTCCACCGCTGCTTCATTTGCTGGACAATGACTCCTCTTTGGACGTGGCTGTTTCTCATCTTCATCGTCATCCTTGAAGACCAATTGAAACTGAGCATGTTCTCAGTTTCTCCCTGGTTACAACTTTTGTTAGCATATCTGCAGGATTCTGGCTAGTGTGTATCCTTTCCAGCTTCAACTCTCCATCTTCCAACACTGATCGTATGAAATGATACTTGAGCTGTATGTGTTTAGTCCTGGAATGAAATGTTGATTTATTTGCAAGATGAATGGAACTTTGGCTATCACTGTATAACGTGCCCATATCATGCTTCTTACCCAACTCACCAATAAAACTTTGTAACCAAATCATTTCTTTACTAGCCTCTGTAGCAGCAACATACTCTGCTTCTGTTGTTGAAAGTGCAACAACACTTTGGATTTTTGAAACCCAACTGACAGCTGTTCCTCCAACAGTAAATACATATCCTGTAGTGCTCCTCCTGTTATCTTTGTCACCTGTTGTTTTTTCAATTTAGTGTGTTCTAAATTGCTATTTAAAATGTCAATCTGGGGTTCGTAAACTGACGAAGTGAAGTGTACTATATGTACTAGATAACCATTTCCTTAGTCTTTTGTCGTTTTTGAGTTCTTTTTGGTTGTTTATGGATTTATCTTTCCCTAATGTGTGATGGCGAAAATGAAAGTTAAGTATGAAATATGGATGGATGGTGATGGTGATTTCTACAGTGATTTTTCAAAACTTAAAAGTGCTCAAAAAGAAAGCTTTAAAACAACTGTAATGAAATCAATTCTTAAGAAAAATAGTGAACTAATGACAATGGCCCAGTATCCTTGCTGCTGAATGAAAAGAAAGTAAAAACTGAACTTAAAGCAACTCAAAGTAAAGCAACTAATTCACACTACTTTAACTCTTCTGATCCTTTACCCTTCAGCTCAATCTACCTTGTGGGAAGCAATCATGAACAAGTCAAGCAATATCATATCTAAATGGCAAGAAATTAAATTGCAGAAAAGAAACTAGTCACACTACTTCAACTCTTCTGATCCTTTACCCTTCAGCTCAATCTACCTTGTGGGAAGCAATCATGAATAAGTTTAAGCAATATGATAACTAAATTGCAAGAAATTAAATTGCAGAAAGGAAACTAATCACACTACTTTAACTCTTCTGATCCTTTACCCTTCAGCTCAATCTACCTTGTGGGAAGAAACCATGAATAAGTTTAAGCAATATGATAACTAAATCACACTACAATAAGTAATATTCTGATTTCTTACTAATAGAGTCACTTGACTATAGAAAGAAACCATAAACTGATGAGTAGTATGATGTCTAAATAACAGAAAAATAAATAAGAAAATCACAACTTGAAAAAGGACAGTGCTGGAATTAAACTTTAGAAAATGAAAGTTAGCAGGAAGGACAAGATGATCTCATATGCCAATAGTTATCAAAAAGATGAAAATTTTCCCGGGTTGCCTAAGAAAACCTGCAGAAAAACATTGATCAGCTAACAGCTACAAGAAAGCAGAAGTGAAAATATAAATAGCAGTGAATTAAGAAGCATCAAAACAGCGTGTTATGTACAGACTAATGATTATGAAAACAGAAACGTAAGGAAATCAAATAACAACTATATAGGGCTTTAGTGCACAGGGGCCCTCTACCACCTCAGCCAGTCAATGAACAGTCACAAGAACGAGCTCAGCAAAGTAGTCTTCTCATGTATTAAAGTAGCAACATATATAAAGCAAAGTACAGTGGGGTGATAACAACAATAGTTCAGAAATTACATATCAAAAAGCTCTCCACAGTGTTCATCAACGCGTTATTTATAATGAAAAAGTGCTGAAACTAACTAACTGAATCCTATGCTATTGACTGTGTTGCCAAAGACACGTAGATCTCCTCAGCCGAGATCTAGCGTAACTGTCATCATGTCTATTAAATCTTCGGAGTGGTAGCTGTTGGATTCAGGTTACGGGGATGATCTCCAGGTGTGCCGGTGTCTTCGTGGGCTGAGGACTGTGCCACGTAAACATTCACGTGCTCAAAACAGAGACGTGCCACCGCTGAATTCCTTGGTTGGCTTTGCCTTTGACCCTTGTTGACCGTGACCTTCCATGGATGATTTGGCTGATTTTAAGGGACACGTTCCATGTACCCATCACCTGTAGCTTGCCCATGTGGCTCGTTTCTTCATAGGACACCTGTAGCACAACTTTTGACAAAATAGCTGCAGAATCCTGTGTTGGCTACGGAAGCCTGTGCTGGCTGCGGAAACTGACAAGTTTCCGCAGTTGCATGAACAAAAACTAAACCAAACAACAGTCATAAGCATAGTTAGAAAACCATGTAAAAAGCTCTTTCTAGACTATATTGCAATGATTTAACAGCTGGGTGGATGAAGTAAGTGGAAAAAGAAGGTTGAGAGGGTGTATAGGAAGGTGCAGGTTTGAGGCTCAACATACCCCCACTGTGAAGGTGTTGCATGTCCTCATGCAACCAAAATTGAGTTATTTCCCTCTAATCCACATGTTTTGAGGCTTCTGCAAGGACATCTAGCCCTCGTTTCTTCTTCTTTGATGCTAACATCATCATCCTTGGTTTCTTGACTAGACATTTGAACTTGAGGTTAATCAATGCTCTGCTTAACTTTTTGCACTTCTTCTTTAGTTTTCTGTTTTTCTTTTGCCACAGTCCTAAATGAAGCATAGTGTTATCATGGACAATCTTGTCTACCTTACTCTGCTCTTTGAGTGCTTCATTTTCCTATTTGATATGCCTATTTAGGACTTCTAACTCAAATACCTCCTGTTTCAAAGACTGAACTTGTGCATCAAGTGGCAGAGTGGTACTCGGTCCTACAGCTGATTGTTTTAAGGATTCTAGGTAGTTATATGCCTCTTGCTGATTAGGATCTACCTCAGGTGTCTTTCTCGGACTAGGCTCAAAATTTGGTGGAGGAGGAAGACTGCTCTCTCTTTCCGGCCGAAAAGGGCTTTCCTCACGTGGAGGACTTGATTCAATGCTTGGCTGAGCTGGAGATTTCTCAAGTGTCTCTTCACCTAAATCAATAAAGTGAGACTGTTTTTCTTCGGTTTTATTCCCCTTCCCTTTTAGCCTAGTGCTCCTTCTTAAGTATGAACTAGTACTCTTCTCTTGTGCACTCTGTTTTCCTTTTTGCTTTTTCTTGGCTATAGCAGCAGCTTGAAGATCTATTAATCTTTCTGACAGAGGCTGATAATCCTCTTCTATGGATTGCTCAGGGGATGGATAAACTTCTTGGATGGTTCTTTTGCCTTTTTCTTTCCTCTGTTTCTTACTTTTAGCTCTATCTTCTTCTTCTTTTTGGACAGTTTCTTGAATTTCTGTTGGACACCTAATCCTAAATGGGTTAGTGTGGAAGCCGAATAGACCAAAGTAGTCCAAGAGACCTTGGGATCTGAAACCCAAGAGTCACATATTGTACTATAAATGTATATCTCATGTTAATAAAAAATGTATTGCATGTTTTATCTTTCATATCTCTCTTGCTGTCCATGTGTGTTTAACATGGTATCCGAGCAAGCATATTCCTGCCCTGCATAATTAATTTGAGCCATTTATTTTATGGACTTTCTATGCAGTTTATTTTTTCCATGAAATTCATGAATATTTTCTCATGAATATTTCTTCAGCTAAATTTTAGCTGCAACCTGTTTATACTGCTGCTGTTGTCTGTTGTCCATAAAATTTGCTGCCCCTCTGTCTGACTGTTCAGATCTCCAACTGTCATAAACGTTTCAAAAAGGGCGTTTTTTTGCACCTGCGGCTCCATTGATTATTCTATGCTCAGATCTGAAATAATCTGCCTCTGCCTTATTCCAGCACTGCCTCATAAACGCTGTACGTTAAATTTCTTCATGAATAGCGCTGGTTCATGACTGACAATCCTGAGTGGTGTATGATGAATCTGCATTGAACTGGCCTGACATGCTGATGAGCGTTGTTTGAACGCTGCTGTATATTAAATCATAGCAGTGTCGTTTCCAGTTTTAGCGCGAAGGCTGACACACCACCATCCATGAAGGTCCAGCTCCTGGTATGCGAATGGTATGCTTATGATTGAAGTTTGAATGCGTTATGAATTTGAATGCTCCTGTTGAATGCGTTATAAGTTTGAATGCGTTATGGATCGATATTGAATGGTATGCGTAACATTGTCCAATCGTATCAACGTTTGGTTTATTGAATGGTTTTTTGAATATTAACAATGTTGAATGAATGTGCTGTTGAATGGTAGTTGAATGCGTTTGAAACGATGTGGTAGTTGAATGCATTTGAGTATTAACGATGTGGGTTTACTCACTGAAAAACCATGGATTCCACGGCTCTCTTAATCAGGAATCGAGTTTTCTCCACCTAAATATGTGCAGATCCATCTGGTAGAACTGTCTCATGAGGAGCGTGAACTCTACAATAACGTAGAAACAGAAGGCAGAAAAGTGGTTCAAAACTTCATTAATTCAAGCACCGTGCTAAATAATTATTCTTCTATCCTTCAGATAATTCTACGGCTACATCAAATTTGTGATGATGCGTAGTCGTGCCCATCTCATGTGCAGTTATTGTTTTCGTCTTTCAAATTAGAAGATGCTTCAGGCGATCCCAATTTGCTGAAGAAATTACTTTCAGTTTTGCAAGCTAGAGATGACTTTGACTGTCCAGTATGTTTATCACCACCATTAGAGGCTATCATAACCATCTGTTCACATGTGTTTAGTAAGGAGTGCATTGAGAAGATATTAAAACATCTAAAGCCACAATGTCCATTGTGCCGTAATCAGCTTACAACATCTGATCTTTTTAGTTCACCAAAGGTTGCTGACGAGAATGAAGTTACATCAGAAAAAGTAGCCAAAACTGGTTCAAAAATTAATGCATTAATAGCTCTATTGAAAGAGTCCCAGGATCATGATCCAACTACAAAATCTGCTGTATTTTCACAATTTAGAAAAATGTTGATCTCTTGCAGGAACCTTTGGAAAATTCAGGCTTCAAGTTTGTCCGTTTAGATTGTTCTTGCTGCCAAGAAACTTCTGCATCACAGAGCCGAGTAAAGTGATAAGGCATTTCAACTGATTTACCCCTTAGAATATGGTGCTTCTCTGAAGCGAACATGCTATTCTCTCCACTCTTCCAATGATGCAACTTTCGAGCATTCCGTTGATATCTAGAATCAATAAAGAATCTAGTGGGTTCCTTGACAATTGTGTGCCTCCCCTCAAAACGTAAGCTCGTGTTATCATCTTCTGGAAATCGCCTTTTCTTATAAGAAGGAAATTTCATTTTCTCCCAGGAAAGAAAATCAGCTGACCGATTGCAACGAAAACTGCATGCGTCATCCTCGTGCAAAGGCTCATATTGCCCTTGCCTGGAATAAACGTGGGCCCATTGCCTGTGTTCGTTATGGTCGGATGAAGCCATAATTGATGAAGAATGGGACGACCCAAAGAAGCACGCTGCATCCATTACAGCATTCATATGGTATTGAACTGAGAAAATGCCAGCGAAGAGAGACTCATAGAGGACGAGTTTGCACGACTGACGAGGAATATGAATCGTCTTTTCTCTTCTATTTTGTGTGAAGTCAGTAAAGGGTGGTTCGTAGATCGTACACGACTGTTCGTTAAAGGGAGAGGGCACGCTATTTCTGGTTGATTGGACAGAGGATGAATAATGAGTGCACGCAAGTAAGGATGCTTCTCATACAATGGGAAGCTGCACCAACGGTTTTGGTTGCCATAGCTAAAATTTTATGAACGCCGGAGTACTTCCAGTAGACTATATTTCTCTCGCCCTAATTTTTGGAGTGGTCTGAACAAGAGAATACTGAGGACCTAGTCTTTCACAACAAGGTGCTTGACTCGGATGTCTTGAATGGAAATAGCGAGCCAATGAGAAGTAACATTTGGAAGACGACACCCAAAGATTTGAGCTGCCGGTATCAAATATGACCGTAAAAGTCTGAGCTGGAGTTCCAATTCCAATCTTTCCGAAGTACTGAGTGTCCAAGTAATTCTTCAAAGGAACATAATCACCGTCATCGGACTCGAAACCCCGACCTTCGCGCAGACCAAACTTCCGAATGAGTATGTCCATTACGCATCGAAGTTTTAGATGTATGTTATGAAGTTTATTAGCGTTGTATGATTGCTGTTGTGTACAATGACTACAACCTTCATTGAAATAGTTATGAAGTTTATTAGATGGAAGTTTATTAGCACTGTATTTTGTTTTGCTCAACTTCAAACGGAGCAAACCTGCTCTTCTTTCTAAAGCTATTTACAATAACAGCCATTTTTTAGATTGCTGGAAGTTAGTCTTTTGGTAGCCATCCCATCGATTTGTTATTAGCAGTCGGAGGAATCAAGTTTCCAACATTAGTGAAAGAGGATGGGATAGCTTGAAGCTGGTAGAATAAGGTGATTATTTGAGACAATGGACAAATGAACATTATCTGAACTGTATTGACAGCTTGAACTCTTCCAATGTACTTATTGTTTGTTGGCATACAATAGAGGAATTTATTTGACAGCCGGACATAAAGGAGAATCAATTTTCAAGGAAATATTTATTTCTGGCAAAGGATTATCAATTGAGTAGATTTCCCTCTTATCATCGGGCACATTTAATTTTGAAGAATATTGCATTATTAGAAATTTGCCTTTACAATTACATTTGTGATCATTTTTTGACTTGAGTTGTTTAAATAATGACAAAAATTCATCGATTATTGGAGTTATTGAGAACTCTAATCGTATCAACTGCTGACAACATAGTGCAAATCAAGAAAGACACTCTATATGAAATTCAGACATGTCTACAAAATTCACATGAAAAGATTGATTTTTTGTAGCTTGAATCACAACTACAACAAGAAGAGCTACATCAAAATAGACATCATTCTGAACCTGTTTTTGTTCAGAACATTGATACAACCACCCATCAGCAGCAAGTCAATAATGTTACAGTTCATTCAAATAAAGCAGCAATTGTACATGCAGATGCAGAAACTCAGTCTGCACTTCCCAAGCTCATCATCAGACCTTGGGAATAGCTTGTCCACAACAAGCACATAACTGGTCTTGGATATGACAAGGACTTGTCCTTTCATATTCCAGACTACTCCAAGCCCATTCAGTTTTAGAGTGTTGGATTTATTCATGACAGTTCATCTGCTCCTCATGACAGTTCAGCTTCAGTTGTTCCAGACTCTACCCCTCTTCCACAGCAACAACAACAACAACAACAACAGATCGTGAAGTGCCAACACTGTGACCGAGTTGGCCATCTGAAAGATCACTGTTTTGATCTTCATCCATGTAAGCACTGTCATAAAACTAGCCATTCTTCACACAGATGCTTCAAAAACAAACATCCTGCAAGAACAAAGATTCAGCTTGGATGGATCGCTTCTTAGCAATGGGCATCAATAGCCAAGAAGATATTCAAAACACATGTCAGAACTTGTTTCAGAGTATTGAAAAGTCTTGCAGCTGAGTTTTCTCCATCATCTCACCTTGTATCTGACAGGGGGGGAATGATGGTCATCTACAAGCTTCAAAGTCACATCAAGCGAGCCTGAGCCACAACCTGCCACACCAGTTTCAAAGTTGTAGCCAGCGACAAAGATGCCCCTAAACATGCCTTCAGTTGGCAATCTGGGACACTTCCTCTAGCAGAAGACTTCAGCTTCTTGCCAGTTTCTGAAGCATTCCAGGAACACAAGTGAGAACACTTCCTCTAGTAGGAGACTCTAGCTTCTTGCCAATTTTGGAAGAGTTCCAGGAATTGCATTAAGCATTCCAGAGTTGTTGGTCATCCTTAAACCATCACAGGTTGAGACTTCCCCTTTTAGGTTGAAGTTTTACCTTTTATGCGGGGTGAGACCTCCCTTTTATGGTTGAAGGTTTCCCTCTTTAAAACAATAGGATCACTTCCTCTAGCAGAAAACTTCAGTTTCTTGCCAGTTTTGGAAGAGTTCCGGGAACTGCATTAAGTGTTCCAGTGTTGGTGGTCATCCTTAAACCACTGCCCTTTATACCAAAATTTCATAGAACACATTCAGCCTAGTGCTGCCATGCATTTTTTGCACATTTTGTATTACAGCTCTCTTCTTCGACTCATACATAACCCTTCGGATTAAGGGGGGGAATGTTGGACACCTAATCCTAAATGGGTTAGTGTGGAAGCCGAATAGACCAAAGCAGTCCAAGAGACCTTGGATCTGAAACCCAAGAGTCACGTATTGTACTATAAATGTATATCTCATGTTAATAAAAAATGTATTGCATGTTTTATCTTTCATATCTCTCTTGCTGTCCATGTGTGTTTAACAATTTCTATTGTAGGGGAATCTTGGACTGTAATGTTCTTTTGTTTCCTCCTACTTTTCCTTGGAATCTTTGGTGGACTGCTTCCAAAGGCCTCAGACGGCTCTTGGAAGTAGTTTCTTGTCAAGAATTCCTCCCAAGTATCCTTAGTTTTCTTTAACTGGTCCTCAATAAGAATTTTTATGAGCCCATGATGGTAGAGATGAGGTTCAATATTGCCTACGTGTTTTTGAACTGTAAAACTCATCTTTTTCAAACTTAATAGCAGAAAATGAGGCAAATTAAGAGAGTGACCGTCTATGAAATTCATCATCAGTCTAACATGATATATATACATAGAGCCAAAACGACCTTCACACGTGATAAATTTCTGGATGACTAACAGTAGACTAGACCATTCTTCTTTTAGTGCATGAACAGGGATGCCTCTTGTAAATACGGTGGTATCCATACCTTGGTTTTGTAGCATGATTCTCCATATTTGATCATCCACACTTCTATTTTTAAACCACCTTTCACCTTCTTGAGGTAGGCCCGTGGCAGCTGCTATAGTGGCCTCGGTCACTGTGAATTTCAAGTCTCCAATCTCCACTGTTTGTCCATTAAAGACCTCGAAAAAGCTTTGGTCACCTCCTTGTTATGGCCTTTAAACTTCTGGATGAATCGTAGCCATCTGACTTTCTTTAGCAATTCCTTAGTTTGAGGATAACCCTCCAAGTATTTCGGTCCTTCTGGCTCAGCTCTCAGTAATTTTCCCATCCTGTGTTTTAAATTCCAACTGAGAGTTCTTCTGCGTGTGAGGATTAAGGGAAAAAAAAATAGCTCTGTTACAGTGTTTAGGATAGACTGTAGTGACTGCAAGCGGGGTTTAGGATGACTGTAGTGACTACAGTCAGGGTTTAGGATGACTGTAGTGACTGCAGTCAGGGTTTAGAACAAACTATAGTGGCTGCAGTTAGAAATGGAGAACAGGGGATGGAAGTATCCAAATTATCGGAGGAACAGAGGGTGAGCAGCAGTGAACAAGTTTAAAATAAAATGTGGATGCATGCGAGGAGTATGGTATAAGGGGAGTGATAAACGAGTGGAGTAACGGTGGGATTCTTCGAATCGGATGACTGTGTATGAAATTTTACACGTCTTAGCAGACGGATGCGGAAATTACGGCTAAGAAGAGCCGTAACACAATAGGTCACATCTCAAGAGTACGGGTAATAAATGGAAGTGCAGTCAATCTTGAGTTTAAACTCGGAATAATCATGAGACCGTTAGGGAAATGAATGCGAGGTGTGTGGAGTGATATCGTGGAATAGGAGTGGTAGTGGAGCTATTGTATCAAATCATTGCGCATAGTAGAACCTGTTATGGTTTAATGACTATGCATAATTATGACTTGAATTGTTATTTGATAAAGATTTTTGATCATACCTTTGTAAACTTTGTCATTTCTTGCTCAAGGCTTCTAACCAATTGCTCTTCTTTGTTGTCTTGGAGATGCCCCATGTCTTTAGCTCAATTACACCTGCATTTTATGATTATGGCACTAACAGTTGACTGTAGATTTTGAAAATAGAGTGATGTTGGCTGCGGAAATCGTTTCTGGCTGCGGAAACTGTTTCTGGCTACGGAAACAGTCTCCAGTTGCGGAAACTGAGACAGCACCCCCTTAACTGCACAAAGATAGTTAGAGGAAAACCAACTGAATGAAAATAGTCCTGAAGGGGACTTTTATTGATGGAGTGAAATGGAATGAGTGGAGTGAAATGAAAGTGAAGTGGAGTGAAGTGAAATGGAAATGAGAATGAGATGGAGGTGAAGTGAAATGGTAAGTGAGATGAAGTGAAGATGAAAAGAGAAGGAGAGGAGATATTTTTTTTTTTTTTTTGGAAAATATAGAGTGTCAGGTGTCCCTGATTTTCACTCTATATTTTTTGTATAAGACCGCCAATCTATAATTGGTTTTCAGGCTTATACACATATTTTTTTTTTCAAAAACTAAAAGAAACAAATATTAGGCTGGTGGGGGAGAAGGATTCTTCTCCACCAGCCTGATTGCAGAATTCTCTTGGAACATTTTGACAAACTCCTCTTTTGAAAGTGGCTTATGATAAATTTTCAATCAGTGGCCATTCACAATAAGAGGAGTCTGAAATTCATCAATGGTCTTGATTCTTACCGCTCCATTGTTAAAGACTTTGTCAATCTCATATGGCCCAAGCCAATGAGTCTGAAATTTTCCTTTGAAGTCTTTAAACTTGGAATCAAACAGTAAAGCCCAATCTCCCTCTTGAAACTTTCTTTCTTTGATATATCTGTCATGCCACTTAGCTCTTTGATGTTGAACTAGATCAGTCCTTAAAATTGCATCTTGTCTGATCTCATCTAGCTCATTCAGCTGCTTCATTCTATGCTTTTGGGCTTCTGATAGATTCATCCCCAACTGAAATGCCATCTTGAAAGTCTTGACTTGAAACTCAATGGGGAGCAGGACTTTTTTCCCATAAACAATTTCATAGGGAGAATGTCCTATTGTGTTCCTCCATGTAGTTCTATAGGCCCATAAGGCTTCAGGAAGCCTTTCTGCCCAATCTCTTCTATGTAGATGAACAGTTTTAGTGATGATGTTCTCAAGAACTTTGTTTGTAGATTCTACTTGGCCATTTGCTTGCGGATGGTAAGGAGTAGATTTTCTGTGCTTGATTTTGTATTCTTCCATCAGCTTCTCCATCAAATTAGATGTAAATTGACTTCCCTGATATGTCACAATTTCTCTTGGGACATCAAAATGAGTAAAAATATCCTCAAAAAGAAATTGAACAACTGAATTTTCAGTGGCAGAAGGCAATGCTTTGGCTTCTACCCATTTAGTGACATAATCAATGCAAACCAATATATATTTCTTTTGTCTAGATGGTGGATTAATGGGTCCAATGAAATCTAAAGCCCATTTTTCAAAGGGTACGATGAGTACCTGTGGCTGTAATGGCATTTCATTTGAAAGAGTCGGTCTCCCAACTCTCTGGAAGCTGTCACACCTTCTGACATATTGTTTTGCATCTTTGAAAAGAGAAGGCCAATAATATCCTAAAGAAAGGATTTTATAGGCCATCCTCTTGTCAGCAAAGTGTCCACCGCATGGTTCATCATGACATGCCTTGAGGATGTCAGGCATTTCATCTTCTCGAACACATCTTCTGATCACACAATCTGGCCCTGTTTTAAACAATTCATTAGAAATCCATGAATAACTTGAACTCTCCTGAATAATTTTTCTCTTTTCATTAGGAAATAAATGTGGAGGTAGCTTCCCTGTAACCAAATAGTTAGCAATATCTACATACCAAGGAGTCTTAGTAGTTACTGCAAACAAATATTCATCTGGAAACTTATCCTCTACAGGAGAATCTTCGTTAGTATTTTGGATTCTAGACAAGAAATCAGCTACTGTATTTTGTTTCCCTGGCCTATCCAACACAATAATATTGAATTCTTGTAAAAGTAAAAGCCATCTTGTAACTCTGCCATTAGTAACAGGTTTGCTCATGAGATATCTAATTTCAGAATTATCAGTATGGATAAAAGTTTCATAGTCTGTTATATAATGTCTAAACTTATTGATTGCATGAACAACAGATAAGAACTCTTTCTCAGTCACAGTATAGTTTAATTCAGTGGGAGTCAAATTTTTACTGGTGTAGTAAATGGCATAAGGAACTAAATCCTTTTGACCCAACACAGCTCCTAGAGCTATATCTGAAGCATCTGTAGAAATATGGAAAGGAAGTTTCCAATTTGGCCCTCTCAAAATGGGTGCTTCAGATATTCTTGTTTTCAAAGTTTCAAATGCAGATTGACAATCAGGATCCCATTTGAATTCACAGTCTTTTGTAAGTAATTTGAAGAGTGGAGATGCTATTTTGGTGAAGTTTTCAATAAATCTTCTATAGTATCCAGTAAATCCAAGAAAACTTCTAACATCTTTTTGACAATTTGGAATAGGCAACTTGGAGATGACCTCAACTTTTGATCTATCAACTTTAATCCCATCTCCTGAAATATGATGTCCTAAAACAATCCCTTCAGTAAACATCATAAAGAATTTTTCATGACTTAATGATAGGTTTGTTTCTTTACATCTTATAAGGACTTTTTCCAAATTCTCTAATGCCTCTTCAAACGAATTACCATAAACTGTAAAATCATCCATATAAACCTCTACACAATCATGGATTAGATCGGAAAAGATTCCTAGTACTGCCCTTTGAAATGTTGCGGGTGCATTACATAACCCAAAAGGAAGTACTCGGTAAGCAAAAGTTCCCCATGGACAGGTAAATGTGGTCTTGTCCTGATCTTCAGGTGCTACCTGAATCTGATTGTAACCACTAAAACCATCCAAAAATGAAAAATACTTTTTGCCTGCTAAAGTATCTAATACCTGATCGATAAAGGGTAAAGGAAAGTGATCCTTCAAATTTGCTTTGTTCAATTCCCTGTAATCAATGCATACCCTCCATTTACCATTCTTTTTGGGTACTATAACCAAAGGAGAAACCCATCGACTATCTGAAATTGGATAAATGAAGTTCACATTAAGTAACTTTTGGAGCTCTTCTTTCACTATCTCCCTAAGATTGGATTCATCCTTCTTTGAGGTTGTCTGATTGGTCTACTGTTTTCCTCAATGTAGATGTGGTGAATGCAAGTTTTAGGGTCAATACCTTTCATATCGATATACTCCCATGCAAATGCAGTAGAATTTTTTTGCAAGATTTTGGTTAGCTCTTCCTGTTGTGATCTTTTCAAGTTTTTGTTGATATTCAATGTTTTACCTGGAAAGATCTCAATGGCGGAACTACCAAACTCTTCCATAGAGAAAAGAGACATTTGTCTAGATGATAGATACTCAATGTCAGAATCTAACTGAAATTGTGTGTGGTCATATTCTGAAGATGTTTCAAAATTTTATAATGTGTTCAGAATTTGACTATCTTCACTAACTTCAGAAATGGTAAAGACAGGTTGTATAGTATCTTCATCATCAACCCACTCATTATCTCCTATTTATGTAATTGCTTTTGCTGGAGGATACAGATTGAATTTCTTTGTCGAATTACCATCAGAAATATACATATCCCCAGACCTACAACTGATAAAAGCATCAGCTGTGGCTAGCCTAGGTCTTCCTAAGATGAGAGGATGTCCTCCTAAATTACTCTTGGGAGTTAAAATCATGAAATCTACTGGATATTCCCAAGAGTCTAAGGAGACTGAAATGTCTTCTGATACACCATCTGGTTTAATAATTGATCGATCTGCAAGTTGCAGTAAAGTAGGTGTAAAGACAAGGTTAGGAAGTTTCAGCTGTTCCATAGTCTGTCTACTCATAATGTTGATAGCAGCCCCTAAATCAATCAAAGTATTTGGAATTTCTACCCCATTGATATGTATTTGAAAATTGGACTACCGGGATCTACATACTTCTGCATAGTAATTTTTCCCATCATGATGTCTGCAATTTTCCCTACCAGGTGGATTCTCCTTGTATCTCTAGGTTTCCTTCCTGGTCTTTTAAGACTCAACTCCTTTATTGTTTTTGCTAGAATAGGAATCTCTTTAATGGCTTGTAACAAGGGAATCTTGATACAGACATTCTTCAATTCATCTAGAAAATCATAGTCAGGCAACAAGATTTGTTTTTCCACCCCTTTGTCAATTTGTAATCTTTCAGGAAAAGGAGGTGTGGATGAAGATGCAGGCTGCTCAACTATAGGAGTTGTGGGGGTTAGTTCTTTTTATTTTTCTTTCTGAGTGTTTGGGTTTTGAAGAGATGCTTCAGAACCCTTATTGGCTTCAAGAGATTCTTCCTCATAAATGCTTTGATTTTGGGCATCTATAGAAGGTTTATCTAAAACTCTACCAGATCTGAGTTGTACATCATTGAGAGGAACAATCATATAGGTAGGAAATTGTTGACCTTCTATCATGTAAGCATTTTGAGGGTTTTTATTATTGGGGTTTGGCAATGGCTGAGAAGGAATTTGATTTGACTTCTGTTGGAATGGGAGCAAGAGTTGAGAATTTGGATTCTGTTGAGAAGGTTGTTGTTGTTGTGGAAATGGCAATGATAATTGCGGATTTTGATTTGGAAGTTATGGAGCTTGTTGATTTTGAAAAGATGGAGGATATTTATAAAATTGAGCAAATCTCCCATAAGGATTTTGCATACCTTGTACCCATGATTGAAAAGGATTTTGAGGTTGGGACCAAGGTTGTTGCCAAGGATTCCAATTTGGTGGGGGTTGAAAATTCATAGAGTTGTTAAACCCTTGATTTTGCTGCCCCTGCCAAGGTCTCCTTGCAACAAAATAGAGAGACTCAATTGTATTTGGATCTTCTTGAAAGACAGCTTTGAGCCCAGGAATTGAAGGACAATCCTTGGTCTCATGATTCTCTGAACAGATCACACATGTTTCTACAACTTTTGCATCCAAGGGACATTCCCTGAGAGCATGTTTTTTCCTACATTTTGGGCAAAAGATGGCTAAAGCTTCAGCTTCTTCTTTCTGTTTATTGTGGATCTTAAGAGTGTCTAGTTGCTCATTAAGACTCCCTAAGATATCAGTTTTGAATTCATCAAGCATGTTTCCAATCTCAGCCCTACTTACTGATCCAGTTACAGATTTGTTTGCTCTGATGAGAGAAGGATCTCTAGGCCCTTTTTGAGTTTTAGATTTCCCCCTTGAGAGATGGACACACAGTTCTGCTATATCATGAAGTGGAAGTTGAGATATGTCTCCTTTTCCCATCATGTTCAAAATATCTATCCATTCATCTCTAATGGCTTTTAATAAAAGGGCTTTCAAGGTTTCCTCATCTAAGTTACTCATTTTTGCTCTTTTCAGATTGTATTGAAATCTTTCAAGTAAATCCTCCAAGTTTTCGTCTTCTTTTTGTACCATTTTGAATACCTCATCCTTGTGATTGGTGGGCATACAATAGTCCAGATACCTATCCAAAAATGTTTGTTTCATATCATTCCAAGTCCTAATGGATTGAGTGAGTAATCCCATGAACCATTTCAAAGCTGCTCCTTTCAATGTTGAAGGAAACAGTTTGAGTTTTTGAGAGTCTTCCAGATAATCATAGGTTCGACACACGACCTCAAACTCAAATAGAAATGTTTCAGGATCCTCGTTTCTTAACCCATGAAAGTTTGGGAGGACAGATGGTGAAATATTTTTCATTGTTGCTCGAGAATTCTCATCGACTATAGGAAATCCAAATGAGTTATTTCCATCCCTATTTCCCCCATTGTTACCTCTACCTTCTCCATTATTTCCTCCTCCTCCTCCTCTACCTCTACCAAATCCGTTTACTCCTTCTTCTGTCATGGTAGTTTCCCCGGAGAATTCAGAGTCCTCTGGTTCCTCTACTAAGGGCGAACGAGGAGGAATTTCTCCCTCTTCTTCCTCAGGTGATTCTACTTCTTCAATTATAATTTTTCTCCCTGTAGAAGGAAGGAAAGGATCTCTTCCTAATTCAGATTCGATGGATGGTGTGGGAGAGTCAACTACTGCCTCTTGAATTCCTAGAATACTAGGGCTAGGAGTGTAGGTTGGAGATGATGGAGGTGTCTCTTGTCTATTCCTTGAAGTAGATGGAGTTGTAAAAATCGAACTCTTGGCTCTAGCTAAAAATCTTCCCCTAGAATCTCTTGCTCTATGCATGTCATTTTTTTTATTTTTCTTCAAGTCGGGCTAATAATTATCTTTTTGATCTTCCAGGTCACTCTAGGTGCAAGAAGAGAGCATACTCAAGAAACTATTAAACCAATAACTTTCTCTTTTCTGATCCTCCAGATCACACTAAGTGCAAGAGAAGAGCATACTTTGAGAGGTTATCAATGTCCCTTCCTTGAAATTTTCTTGTTTTTTTTTTAAGAAATTGGCTATCTAATTTCACTTCCCCGGCAACGGCGCCAAAATCTTTGGTCAATTTAGTGTGTTCTAAATTTCTATTTAAAATGTCAATTCGGGGTTCGTAAACTGACGAAGTGAAGTGTACTATATGTACTAGATAACCATTTCCTTAGTCTTTTGTCGTTTTTGAGTTCTTTTTGGTTGTTTATGGATTTATCTTTCCCTAATGTGTGATGGCGAAAATGAAAGTTAAGTATGAAATATGGATGGATGGTGATGGTGATTTCTACAGTGATTTTTTCAAAACTTAAAAGTGCTCAAAAAGAAAGCTTTAAAACAACTGTAATGAAATCAATTCTTAAGAAAAACAGTGAACTAATGACAATGGCCCAGTATCCTTGCTGCTCAATGAAAAGAAAGTAAAAACTGAACTTAAAGCAACTCAAAGTAAAGCAACTTAATCACACTACTTTAACTCTTCTGATCCTTTACCCTTCAGCTCAATCTACCTTGTGGGAAGCAATCATGAATAAGTTTAAGCAATATGATAACTAAATCACACTACAATAAGTAATATTCCGATTTCTTACTAATAGAGTCACTTGACTATAGAAAGAAACCATAAACTGATGAGTAGTATGATGTCTAAATAACAGAAAAATAAATAAGCAAATCATAACTTGAAAAAGGACAGTGCTGGAATTAAACTTTAGAAAATGAAAGTTAGCAGGAAGGACAAGATGATCTCATATGCCAATAGTTATCAAAAAGATGAAAATTTGCCCGGGCTGCCTAAGAAAACCTGCAGAAAAACATTGATCAACTGACAGCTACAAGAAAGAAGAAGTGAAAATATAAATAGCAGTGAATTAAGAAGCATCAAAACAGCGTGTTATGTACAGACTAATGATTATGAAAACAGAAACGTAAGGAAATCAAATAACAAATATACAGGGCTTTAGTGTGCAGGGGCCCTCTGCCACCTCAGCCAGTCAATGAACAGTCACAAGAACGAGCTCAACAAAGTAGTCTTCTCATGTATTAAAGCAGCAACATATATAAAGCAAAGTACAGTGGGGTGATAACAACAACAGTTCAGAAATTACATATCAAAAAGCTCTCCACAGTGTTCATCAATGCGTTATTTATAATGAAAAAGTGCTGAAACTAACTAACTGAATCCTACGCTATTGACTGTGTTGCCAAAGACACGTAGATCTCCTCAGCCAAGATCTAGCGTAACTGTCATCATGTCTATTAAATCTTTGGAGTGGTAGCTGTTAGATTCAGGTTACGGGGATGATCTCCAGGTGCGCTGGTGTCTTCATGGGCTGAGGACTGTGCCACGTAAACATTCACGTGCTCAAAACAGAGACGTGCCACCGCTGAATTCCTTGGTTGGCTTTGCCTTTGACCCTTGTTGACCGTGACCTTCCATGGATGATTTGGATGATTTGAAGGGACACGTTCCATGTACCCATCACCTGTAGCTTGCCCATGTGGCTCGTTTCTTCATAGGACACCTGTAGCACAGCTTTTAACAAAATAGCTATGGAATCCTGTGCTGGCTGCAGAAACCTGTGCTGGCTACGAAAACTGACAAGTTTCCGCAGCTGCATGAACAAAAACTAAACCAAACAACAGTCATAAGCATAGTTAGAAAACCATGTAAAAACCTCTTTTTAGACTATAATGCAATGATTTAACAGCTGGGTGGATGAAGTAAGTGGAAAAAGAAGGCTGAGAGGGTGTATAGGAAGGTGCAGGTTTGAGGCTCAACACCTGCCATATCTGCATCAACATATCCTTGTAGAGAAATGTTTGCACCACCAAAGCATAATGCTTGATTTGTGGTACCTTTCAAATATCTGAGAATCCATTTCACTGCCATCCAATGTTCCTTTCCTAGATTGTTCATGTACCTGCTTACAACTCTCACTGCATGTGCAATATCAGGCCTTGTGCAGACCATTGCATACATTAAGCTTCCAATTGCTGATGCATATGGAACTTTAGACATATAATCCATGTCTTCTTGGGTCTTTGGGCACATTTCCTTGCTAAGTTTGAAATGGCTAGCAAAAGGTGTACTAACTAGTTTTGCATTGTGCATGTTAAATCTTTTCAACACCTTTTGTATGTACTCATTCTGAGACAATGTTAATTTACGATGTTTCCTGTCTCTAGTTATTCTCATACCAAGGATTTGTTTTGCAGCTCCCAAATCCTTCATTGCAAATGAATTTGCCAATTTTCTTTTGAGCACATTTATTTCCTGCATGTTAGATCCTGCAACAAGCATGTCATCTACATACAATAACAATATAATATAGCTGCCATCATTTTGCTTTTTCAAATAAACACAATGATCAGAGTGACATCTAGTATAACCTTGTTCAGACATAAACTTGTCAAATTTTAGATACCACTGCCTTGGAGCCTGTTTTAAGCCATACAAGCTCTTCTTCAACCTGCACACTAGTTTCTCCTTCCCTTTCACCTCATATCCTTGTGGCTGCTGCATATATATCTCTTCCTCCAAATCCCCATGGAGAAAGGCTGTCTTTACATCTAACTGCTCAAGATGCAAATCTTCAGCTGCTACAAGACTTAAAATAGTTCTGATTGAAGTCATTTTAACAACAGGAGAAAATATTTCATCAAAATCAATACCTTTCTTCTGTGCAAACCCCTTCACCACAAGTCTAGCTTTATACCTCTGTTTTCCTCCATCTTCTTCCTTCAGCCTGTAAACCCATTTATTCTGCAATGTTGTTTTACCTGCAGGCAACCTGACTAAGTCCCAAGTCTATTTATGTGCTAAGGAGTCCATCTCTTCTTTCATGGCTTGCTCCCACTTCTTCCTGGTTTCTACCTGCACTGCTTCTTCATAACATTCGGGTTCACCAGAAGCAATCAACAATAAATAATATAATGAAGGAGAGTAACGTTCAGGGGGTCTACTTATCCTGGTAGATCTTCTAACACCACTTTCGGGTGTTTGGGGTGCCTGCTTCTGTTGTGGTGGTTGTTGATTATTATTATTTTCAGGAACCTTTCCTTTTTTAGTGATTTCATCAAGAACTGGGCATTCCTTGTTTTCCTTTTCCTGCAACTGATTCTTATACAAGACCTTTTCATTGAATATTACATCTCTGCTCCTAATGATTTTGTGATTTTCATAATCATATAAGCGATAACCAAAATCATTAACACCATATCCAATAAAGGTACATTTCTTTGACTTTGCCTCAAGCTTTGTCCTATTTTCTTTATCAATATGGGCAAAGGCCTCACAACCAAAAGGATTTAAAAAAGAGTAGTTTACCTTTTTACCTATCCATTCTTCCTCTGGAACACCACCATCCAAGGAACTTGAAGGCCCTCTGTTTATTAGATAAACAACAGTATCTACAGCATTTGCCCAAAACTGTAAAGGCAATCCTGCATGCAATCTCATGCACCTTGCACGCTCCATGATTGTTCTGTTCATCCTTTCTGACACACCATTTTCTTGTGGTGTTCTTGGAATTGTCTTCTCTCTACGAATTCCATGCTCTGAACAGTACCTATCAAAATCGTTGCTGCAATATTCACCTCCATTGTCTGATCTAAGACACTTCAATTTCTTTCTTGTCTCAATCTCAATCAAAGCTTTCCATTTCTTGAAAGTATCAAATACATTAGATATATTCTTAATACAATAAATCCAAGTTTTTCTAGTTGCATCATCAATAAAAGTAACATAATAACGAGAGCCACCGAGAGATGATGCCTGAGTAGGTCCCCATACATCTGTATGCACAAGCTCTAATTTTTCATTCTTCTTTTGTTTCCCAACTCTAAGAAATCTGACTCTCTTCTTTTTTCCATAAATGCAATTCTCACAGAAGTCCAAATCAACATTCTTCAAACCCGGCAACGGATTCCTTGAGTGAAGAATCTTCATCCCCTTTTCACTCATGTGTCTGAGCCTATGATGCCATAATGCTGCATCTGCTCCTTTGGAAGTTAAAGCATTAAGAGAGTTAGAAATACCATTGCATAAATACAATGTACCAACCTTTTTTCCTTTTTCTATTACCAGGGCTCCTTTGGTGACCTTCCAAGCGTTATCTGTGAAAGTTGTCACACAACCTTCACCGCCTAACTGCCCTGTTGAAATCAGATTTTTCTTTAGATCTGGAACATGCCTTACCTCCTTTAATAGCCATTGGTTTCCATTCTGCCGTTTTACAAGAACCTTACCCATTCCAACGATTTTACAGGGTTTATCATCACCCAAATGAACTTGTCCAAAATCTCCTTAAACATAGTCATGAAAGTATTTCTTATCAGGTGTGGCATGGAATGAATCCCCTGAATATATCACCCAGGAATCAGTAATATTTTCGAAAGAAAGAATCAAAGCATCTTGTAACACCTCACCTGTCACATTTTCTTCATGATTGTTTTCTTGCTGTGCATCTCCTTCTTTTCCCTTCCGAGATCTACAGTCTTTCTTTAGGTGTCCTTTCTTTCCACATTTCCAGCACACTATCCCCGATCTAGACTTGGATCTGCCTTTCCTTGATTTACTACGATATCCTCAGCTCTTTCCTCTTTCCATTTTTCTTCCTCTAGACTCCGCACTCAAAGCATTTCCTGATGTCTCACCCGAGCTTTTCCATCGCATTTCCTCGCTAAGGATAGCACCGACAACATCATCAAACTTTAAAGTACTAGATCTAGAAACAGAGTTACTAATGGCCATTACCAAACCATTCCAACTTTCTAGTAATGAGTACAAGAATAACAGAGCTCTAACTTTATCATCAAATTTTACCCCTACAGAACTTAACTGACTTGTAACTGTATTCAAATCATTTAAATGGTTTGCAACAGATCCACCTTCCGACATATTCATATTAAATAACCGTTTCATAAGAAATACCTTGTTTGAGGCCGAGGGTTTTTCATATAGTTTCGACAACGTCTGCATCAAACCCTCTGTCGTGGTTTCCTTCGAAATGTTGAAGGTGACTGACGCAGCAAGGCACAACTGTATTGTTCCAAGTGCCTTTCTATCGAGAAGGTTCCATTCTTCGTCTTTCATACCCGTCGGCATCTTTGTTTTTCCGCCCAATGGTAGGTATAGATCCTTCTGATACAGATAATCTTCCATCTGCATCTTCCACATCGAGAAGTTTTGGCCTTTAAATTTCTCGACCCTAAACTTACCATCTTCCGCCATTGCTCCCACTCGAATCAGGAACCCTTCTTTCCTGCGAGTTTATTAGCCAAATAGACCTTCGGCTCTGATACCAGTTGTTAGAAAATTATATATTACGGAGCAATGGAACACATAAAATATTGCGGAAATATAAACACAAAAAACGCACAAAAAAAGAGAGACACAGATATACGTGGTTCACCCAGTTTGGGCTACGTCCACCCCTAACATCCAGTCCTTCCTTTCTATTATCCAGCAAAATGAAGAGACACAACCTACAACAAATCCGCTGTAATATCCTCTGTTTTCTCTCACAGTCTCACCTCTCTGTTTCTCGCTCACAGAATACACATCTATTTCACAGCCTCAAATACAATACCCTCATACAAAGAGAGGGGTTGCCTTCTAGGGCAAAAAACCCTAAACTAAACATAAGTTCTATCGTCAGATCATCCGCCTAATGAACGGCCCAGATTGACTAGAAATTACTATACTTTTACAAGGCAATTTTACATTTGTTTTTAGCTTCGGGGGCACTGCCCCCGAGCCCCTGCTGGCCCCCGAGCCCCTGCTGGCCCCCGGACCCCCTAGCCGGGGGGATTGGGCCCCCGGACCCCTGCCGGGTGGACAAGTCCCCCCCGCGTGGAGGGGAGTACAAACTTCCTAGGGTGTACATCCGGCTGAAACAAAGACCTCTGAACAATCATGCTCCACACACAACACTTGCTTGGTTGCTTTGATGGTTGTTGTAATGAACTTCACTCTGGCTCGCTTGAAGGTCTGAACTTTGTACTATTTTGACGCAAATTGCTTGAATGAATACTCACGCTCGCTTGCAGGAGATGTGAACTTGTTGCTTGTTTGCTTTAGAGTTAAAATTTGTGCATTCACGTGATTCTGCTTAAAGGAAGGGTGTCGAACACTGTCGAAAATGCACCCAAAAAATGCTTAATGATTTTAATGACTCACATAAAACAAGGAATTCACTTTGACTCAATTCAAGACTTGGATGTCGGTTTCAACCGAGAATGCACCCTTACAATTCAATGTAATTTGAGTTTGATTACAAGTTCCATAATGTTGATGTAGATTGTGCTTTGAAATGTTGAAGTTTACAGATTCATTAACTTGAATGTAGTGATGTAGACTTTACTTTGAAATGCTGGAGTTTGCAGATTCATGAACTTGATTGTATTGAGTGAAATTGTTTGTTGAGGTAGAATGTCGATGTTGAAAACTTTGATTATTTGTTGTAGTGACACAAATGCATGTGTTGAGCTTAATTATCCTTCCTTGCAACTATTTCGTTACAAGTGTTGTGCTTGCTTGCATTGAACATTATGTGTGTTAAATGAGATCATTTATGTGTCAAAACTAGACACAAATAAAAAAGCAACAACATGAAGCATGTACCATCATCAACACACTCTTCATGTACCTAAGATCCCCTTATTCAATTTCGGGCAGATCTAGGACACATCAGCACCACAAAAATGATATCTTTATTAAACTTTGGAGTACACAATGGCTCAGCTTCACAACATCTTCTTGGAATCAGAGTTCTAGAACTTTTGAAAGAAAAATGTCTTCAAAAAACTACCTACACTCATTCACTCTCAAAATCTCTCTCAAAGTAAAATATTACTTTGGATTACAAAAAAAGAATTTCTCTCAAAGAATTCCACTTATCACTCGAAATACAAAAAATTACAAGTACTCCTTATCTCTCCAAAAACAATTTAATAAACAACTTTACCTTTTCCTTACCCAACTTGACTTACACATGCATTTAAATCCTCGAAAGCGTTTCTTTTACATATCACCAAGGACTATAAAATATTTTATTACTGTAATGAAAAGTAATAAAATATATTTTCTTATGCCATTAAAACTTGTGCATCGCTTCATGTATAATGTTTATGAATAACTACCCATAGACCTTGAAGGAAGTGCATCAATCTTATGTAGGTCTTCCTTTAATCTTGATTTGTTTTAACCAAAATCTTTGGCCACCATGTATCATTTATGAAGCACATAAATATTTATAAAGAAAATTGTTTCAACTTTTGATAAGAAAAATCATTCTCCGCATTAAAATTACCTGAATCTTCACGCACCGATGCAGCTTCATAAGTCGATGTTTCAGTATCTTCAGGTATGTTTGAGCGAATTAGGCGTGCTTCCAGAACTGTTGTTCAATTTGATGAAGTTTTCCACTGGATTTGAGGTCAGAATTTGCAGTCCACGCAGAGTGTAATGTAGATGGATTTCTCGCTGCTAATTTGGTTGGAGTCCACCGTGATCTTTCTACCTGCAGTTTTTGGGTTATGATTGCCATGCCATTGCAGCGTAACTTCATATTTCGACAGGTTAGACCAGCGTAGGTCTTTTCTCAAAAAATTGTCCCGTGCAGGTGGATTCACGCAGGTCTGGCCACTGATATGGGTTCATGCTGCTGACCTCAGTGTGCTACTCACAACGAAAAGCAATTGAAACTCCTCTGCATGACAGAAATGATCTACATTGCCTTAAAACAAATCATGTTTGTGCTGCAACTTTAAGAGTGGTCTGCCTCTGATTTTCTGGAAGTGGAGCCTCCACTACAAGCAGCACTGAGGCTTTTACAACTGAATGGATCACACAACTTCAATGATTCTCTTCACAGAACTTTACACCACGCAGATACAAATCTTTCTCCAGAAAAATGGGGCCTCCAATTTTTACGACAGTGATCATTCAAGCTCCAACTTGTCTCTTCTACAACGATTAACAATAACGACCTCTACAGAACAACGTTTACCAACTTTCGATGCAACTCGTGGCTTCAAATATGATTCCATCGGGTCACCGGTTCAACTCATGGCTTCAATCCGATCTCCAATACACTAGATTTGTCTTAAAACACGATGCACAACAACTTCAGTGATGTCCTTTAACACTGTGGTCTCAGCCCACATAAACACTAACAATTGTTCTCACATTGATCGATCAATGTTGCTCAACGCTGATCCACTTTCCTTGTGCGCTCTGAATTTTCTCTTGTTTCCAGTCACAGTCCTCTGCAGATCTGTTCCTCCACTATTAGCGCAGTTTCCCTTTGCTAATTGTATCCGGTCTCCGTTCAATTCTCGTGATTCTCACCGCAATTGCAGACAGACCTTGATCTGATTCAAACTGCACATCTCTACTCAATGATCTAGCATCATCAAGGCCACATCAAATCAGAAATGCTCCGTGTAAATATATGCAAACCCTCCACTCATAATTCTGTGTCTAATCGGCGGAAGTGGAATTAGAGGCAGAGGCTGAGGGTGCAAGCGCAGTAGTAAATCCTTTCTCTGCATAGAAGAGATCAAGGTACGCTTTGTAGAGTAAATCTGTTGCCAAGAGTTATAATAAGATTGAATCAACATAATGGCTGTCTCATTCTCCAATCTCAGCACTGAGTCAAGCGCCTGGATCCCATTACATGAATGCCTCCCGTTGGTACAACGACAACAGTGCCAACCTGGCTCCGATACCACATGATACATATTAAAATAACTCAGAAACATATCGCAGTAAACATAGATATGAAACTAGAAAAAAATATATTGGCGGAAAAGGCTTAGCCTCATGGCTTCCTCAGGTATTCTCTCTCTCATTCTCATTTATTTTCAAAATAATTGAATATAGTGTTACAAATAAATAGATGAGAGACAGTGTTCTCAAGATAGTGCGTGCTATATTAGACACCTTTGGTTGAGATAATTTCTCCTTTGGTTGAGATAATTTCTCCTTTGGTTGAGATAATTTCTCACCAGACACACACCAATATAGGAGTTATCTAAACTAACTCCTATCTCAGAGGAACAACCCAAATTCCTAACTTGGAATATTTAATCTATTTATTTATTTTTGGATTTATTATTGTTTTATGAGAGAGGCTAACATCCTTTAAGCTCTTTTCAATTGACTCGGAAAATATGAAAAGATTTCCGAGCCATTGGCCTCTCCAGCTCGTTAAAGGGATCGGAAGTGCTATCCCTCATTTAGATTTTAATCTTTTTGGACCTGAGGGATTATTACACAAAAAGATTGATCGCTTGTTTTGTTTGGCTCATTAAAAGTATCGAAAATTCATCCCTTCTGTATTGTTTTATACTTTTTCGGACTTAAGGGATTAGATGACGAAAAAGTATTTTGGAGTTTCCTTTACGTCCTTTTTCAGACTCTCTAAAATTGAAATGGACCGAGTTATCTTTGTCGTTAAACTCGTTGAAACTTAATAGCGACAAACTTGTCCATAGCAGACAAGAACGAGTTTCATTATCGCTAGGCTCGTTAAAACATAGCGATGGGTTTTCCCGAAGGGAAAATTATAGAACAAGCATATGTTATCCTCCTCAAGCTTGAAAAAAATAAAGAGGTACTGGTTAGCAATGACTGGGGAAAAATTGGGAAGAAAACTTGAAGAAACTTTGTTGGTAGCAAGTCGCTCTTGAACATGACACTTTCACTCCGCATCCAAGTCGGGTTGGGTTGTTTCATTCACTGGTCACATGACCATGGTCACATGACCATGGTCACATCACACCATCCATATTTGGGGTTAATGCTACCAATCCATCATGTCAGTGTCGCCGGTATGTTCAAGAGAAGTCACTCAGAGAATTGACCTGTGTCTCACCCACTGCAATAAATTTATGCTCCATTCTTTCATGACCGCCACCCTAAACCTTATATCACAAGACCATTTTCACCTCCATTAAAATCATTTGCTCCATTCCGTGTCATTGATTTGGGATTCATTAAGGCCCTCCTATGAAGAATCGCTTCTTTTCGACATCAGCTCATTATCTAAGAAGTCGATCTAGGAACACAAATTTCAGTACTTTGAAGCTTGCATGCCTCAATGGCAAGTTTCTCACTTCCAGCGACATGTTTACATCAATGGCCTTCGACCGAAAGATTTTGTGTGGTGTTCGATGCCAAGTCCCTTATTCACACCATGTGAATTGTACTGTAGTACCTTGAGGATCATTATCATTATCGGTGATTCCTCTCGTGCCTGTTAACAACTTACATCATTGGCTGGTAATCAAGCGATGTCTTTCCATGTTCGACTTCAGAACATCTCTCACATGGATCGAATTGTACTTTGAGTGAATATCGAACGATATTGAAGACCCCAGATCTAGTTTCATCCATCCGAGCTGCGATATATATTCAGGAAAATAAAGACATCAAATGTACATCATTGCTGCACAGATAATCATCAAATCAAAGGGATGATGGCTCTACCAGAATCATCAGTCTACACTTAGACAATTGTCTGTCCTATGTACATGAAAATGAATTTATAAAGTTGAGCATGGGAATGCCCGCCTTAGCTAGATCATGAAAATATTATGAAGATAATGTATTGTATTGTATCTTATTACAGGTCTCCTTCCAGCTTGAAAGAACTTCGGATCCTCATGATAAAGCATTTCACCCGACATCAAAAAAGATTAACGACCTCATTCTTTAGGGGGCAACTATTATAGACATTTTTGGGCACTACAACTGCAAGCATAAAATGTCCATAAACCAAGGGCTCCTAAGTCCCTAAAAGTGTTGTTCAAACCCCTAAAGGAACAAGGTCAACGGATTACAGCTTCTCCCAAAAGTTCTCCATGAAAAACTACTCAGAATTGGTCAAAATTGGATCATTTCACCTGCTCCATAGGCAAAGTGCGTTGCATCTCACCTAAATACACTCAGTGGGTGTGTTGCATTTAAAAAATCCCTTCTATGGGGTGCGATGGGTGAGAAGAGACAAATGGCAGTGTCAATCCGCGAGGTGGAGAAGCATGGAATCTTCCATAAACTTCTCCTGTGACACTTGCCTCTCTAAATTCGACCAAGGATGAGTAAGAGATCATCAATCTCCAAGTGGAAGCAAGAACTATCAGAGGGAAGACACTAATCAAATCAGAAGCTGACTCATCTCCGTTACAAAAATCTATATATGGATCCCTCATCCCAGAGATCCAGGGGCTGGAATTTTGCATCTTGTACGGAATTTCTGTTGGTTTCTTGAGGCAACATCATAGTGTTGGGTGATCTAAGCTTTGCATGAGGTGAAGAAGGGCTTACTTGCTGAGAGGATGATGCTAGGTCAGAACAACTGGTTATAACTCTCTTGGCTTTTTCTTGATTATCAATAAAGCTATTCAATTTTTCCTCCATACTCTTGTGTAATCTATGTTTTGTGCATTTGTATGGTCAATTTACATCTGATCCTAGATTGTTTATGATGATAGATCCATGTTCTCGTATAGTGTTATGCTGCTTTGATTCTACAGGTACTCTGTGAAGCTGGGTACACAAGAAAGCAAGTAGCAAAGGACTATCAGAAGAGAGAGGAATCGAACAAGGAACCAAGCACAAGACAGAGGTTGGTCTCCTTTATTTTTCTCTCATCTATCTTTCATAAAGGAAAACGAAAGTAGTTTTACTTTTTTTGTATCTAAGGTAGCTACCTGCCTTAGTGGGATTAGCAGTTCTACATAGACACTTTTACTTGTAACAGCGTGGAGGTCTATCAACAACTTCTGTGCTTCGCTTGTACTTGTAGCAAAATCTTCCGCCATCTGCTGTATCTGTTCGACATGGTCCACCAACACATCAATATCTATTTCAGCTGATTCACTAGATGCATATTCTTCCTGCATGTGTGCCACCTTGCGCTCGATGGTGGTGGAAACCACGAATGCCTCATCAAGCCATGGCTGGAGATGTTCTTTAAGCACAACTTCCTTCTGTCGAGCCGCGTCGACCTGTGCCTGGAGAGCCTAGGCCTCCCTCATTCTGGCTAGGCGTTGTGTGATGGCAATTGTTTGTACAGTTCCCCGGACATTGTCATATGCTTGCTGTAACTCCCGCACTTCTGTTTCCACCTGTTGTAGCATTGGGTCGTCTTGTAGAGATGTGAGCATAAATAGGGACTGATCCAACAATCTTGAGCAATCTTGGACCATGCGCTTTATGACTTCCAATCCTGCTTGAATTTCACCGCATCATTGTTCACGAACCTCTGAGGGTGTGGGTGGTTGCACCTGCAGCCGTAACTTCGTAATCTGCAAATTTAATTTCCAGTGAGCTCTCACGACCTCTTTCCGGGCCATACAGAATCCTGCCGCCATGTGATGGATCTTATCAGTTATTGGAAGTTCTGCTGGGATAGCCAACTCTGGTACCTTGCTGCAAGCCTCTACCATGGCCTGTTCCACTTCCTGGTTGCGGGAAATCAAGTCATCACACTGTAAGATGACCTGCTCCAGATTTTCCTTATGTTCTGTTAAGATTTGGAGGGTGCGGCCTTCCCTGGAATGCAACTCAACGGTTACCACATCCTGCAATTGGTAGATGGTTTCGTGAGGCAGAGTGGTCAATTTCAACTCCCAACGTCACATGTCCCCCTCAGCTTCAGCTCGGACTGTGCCTGTTGGAAACACTAAAGTGTTCATTGAGTGACTACGCACAGTCTGCTTGACTGTGGTTATATCATCCATGAGGTTTGGTAACAACCCTTCTGAGGGTCGCACCTGTAGTGCTTGCAGCTGCGCTCTGAGCTCCCCCAACATAGTTGTATACTCCGTCATCAACACCTCTAATGCGCTGGCAGTGACAATACATGCTAGTTAGCTGCTGTCAAGAAATTCTTTTTCCAAGGTCTTTGTGGTTTTTGACTTCTTGCGTGCTTGTGGCGATTCCTTGCTATGCAGCCTTTTGCCTTGGGGTGAGGTTGTGGTAAGGTCTGTGCACTCCTATGTCTCGGATTCCTTCTGCATGTCCTATTCCAAGGACATTCCCTGATCCTCCGTAATTTGGTCGACAAGTACTTCCTACGTTGCCTCTTGCAGTGAAGCGGACTATTGTCACTGCCGTGTACTTTCTGCTAGTTTAGTGAGTCGCAGCTGGATTTCCTTCTTTCACTGCTGTGCTACCATCCTTTCTAATGTGGACATGTCCAGAGCGCGCCATGTAGAAATTTTGAATAATTTAACACATATTCACAGAGATTATCTTGATCATACAATTATAAGAGGAACATGTATAATACATAATCTCCTCTACGTTGATCATCAATTTACAAAAGCAGAAACATTCACAGGCACAAATAGAAGCATCAATCAAACTCATAAACATAGTATGTATCCCGGGGAAAGCATCTCGCTAAAAACCCCAACTATCTGTATATTACATTGATTGAATCATGTAACATTACAAAGTACAATGCTTATCACAAGCAATCCAGTACCAGATCCACCTGTTACACACAATACAGCTCAGATCTGATCTCCAAATCTATTCCACTGCTTGCCTACCTCCACTGCTCAATACCTTCTCAAGAACTGATGAGAATGGCTTCCCAAACATGTATTTCACCTCAAAATAATCACTCACACTTTGTTGGACGTGAGAAAAGGCTACAATACTGGGCAAATACGTGAGCAAACTCATTGGCATACTCAATCCCTTGATTGTGCAAGATCTGGTGCACAACTATAGTCACAACTGATAACAATCTGATTCTCTAACACCTGTCCCTGCTGAACTGAACATGCACTGACATGCAACTGAGTTAACTGATGTATTCTATAGTTGTATTATGAGTTAATAACTTGTGAATTAATTAATAACTAATTCACCCAACTCGTCTCTATTCTATTGATCAGTTAGACTAAATACAACCAGTTTAACAAAGCTAAACTGAACACAACTCCATCAACTGCACCTCCAGTCCACTAAACTCAACTCACTTGAGTTCTAACTGAAGTCCTGCATGAAAATATTAGTCATCCCATAGGTAACCACGTATTTCCCTCTGGGATCTGCATGTACCACATCCGTAGCTCATCCTGAAGTGCTCCAAGAGAATAAGATCAAGTTTATAGTCCAAATATTATTATGAGACAATAATATTTGACTTTTCTATTTTTGACAGCCAGTCTAAAAATAGACTTTGATCACTCACACTGTGATCATTCACACTTTGATAAAAAATAGAAGTCCATCTATTTTTCCCAACTTGACCAATCATCCATAAACAACAACCTGCAATCCATAGACATGATCCATATGTCTAAAAATAGACATAGTCTAAAAATAGACTTGCGCCAAAAATAGCTTGCGGGCCCACTTAGTGAAGGCAACTCTTTTCACTAAGCTCCATCATCTTGTTGTACTCTCAACAAGCATTTCTTGTTGCACACTTTTCAACACTCCCTCTCAGCAAGAAAGGCTTCCTCTCAAACCTGATCCTGTAACTCTGGAATGTTCTCCATGCAACACATCTGGCCGATCCACTTGCTCTGTCATCAAAGTCTCTGACTGTTATTGCCTCTGTCGACTGAAACTCTACATCTCTGTGCTCTTCAATATCTACCTGCTCTAGCCTCTGTCACTTTGATCTCTGACTGCATCCGTGCTGCTGCTAGTTCTATCTCCCAGCATTGCATCCGCACTGCACCTCCCAACTGACCTCCCTGTTGGGATAGAAACACCCTCTGATGCTAAAGCTCTACCTGCTGCTGACAAGTGCTCCCTCTCTGAAATCTGCGCTACTGCAACATCTCCATGCATCTCGCACCATTGCACACCTCTTTGTGCCACCTAGCACTGTGCAAAACACTTGTGCCTCTCACATTGCTACAACCTGCTAGCTATGCGCTGTCCTAGGATTCCCTGCACTGTCGCTCTCTCTGCCGCTCCATCCGCATCTGTCTCTACCCAATCAGTCAGTTCCTGCTACTACACATCTGGGGCTCTCGTAGCAAGGTCTCATCCAAGAGGTTGGGTACCTCAAGGATCCTGCCCCTCCTCCTTGGGACAATCAATCCACAGCACCCCACCTCCTACCTGGAGGTATGCCTGTATGCGATCCTTCAGCCCATCTGGCTCGAAGTTTCCCTCTACTGGAGGTCTCTGGATGAGTAGATGTCTCTACTCTATCTCCTCTCAGCTTCCCTTGTTGTGGCTCCTCCACAACCTCCTGAAGCTGCTGCACCAATCGTGGCTCCTCCACAATCGTCTGAGACTTCTTCTGGCTCTGCATGTTGAGAGGTAATATACGCTCCCTCTCAACCACCAGGTCTCCATTAGTTGCCTCGCTGCTCAAGGCTTTGCATGCATCTTGAACCTCAAGAGCATACAAGTTCCTGACCCATGAACCAATCTCATGACAATGAAAGCATCTCACCTTCGCCTTGTCAACCTTCTTCCCATCATTGGAAGAACTGGATTCAGAAAGAGAAACCTTCCCCTTCCCCTTCTTCGCCTTCCTCATCCTGCATGGATGAAGAACCGTCTCTGGTGCTCCGTCTAATCTCCTCCTGCACAAGATCTGACCAAAGTCTCTCCCATCCTGGCAGTTTCTCCCTTCCATTCACCAAGTCCTGGTAGCTATGCCAACTCTTAGGAAGGTCAAGGAGTCCTAGACTCACCATCCTCATCTGACAGTCACCCCCACACTTCCTGGGCATACTGTCTCCATTCTCACACTGAATGTTTCTGAGTTTTATCTCTTGCTTTGGAATTAAATTCAAATTCCACCAGCACAAAACTCAACTGCTTCCGATCTAGAATTCGTGAGAACAAAGTATTTCTTGTACAGAGATCGACTGTATGGGCATTCACCGGATATCTCACCTTCCAAAAGAAGGATGAATCCAGAGGCTACCTGGCCTGATTACAGACTCTGCCTAAAGAAATAAAATGTAAACACTTCCTGAATAGTAGATCTGATGATCAACAGCTCCGATACCATGTAGAAACTTTTCTACAAATCATCTACCTCTGGTAGCATGTAGAAATTTTGAATAATTTAACACATATTCACAGAGATTATCCTGATCATACAACTGTAAGCGGAACATGTATAATACATAATCTCCTCTACGTTGATCATCAAATTACAGAAGCAGAAACATTCACAGGCACACATAGAAGCATCAATCAAACTCATAAACACAGTATGTATCCCGGGGAAATCATCTCGCTAAAAACCCCAACTATCTGTATATTACATTGATTGAATCATGTAACATTACAAAGTACAATGCTTATCATAAGCAATCCAGTACCAGCTCCACCTGTTACACACAATACAGCTCAGATCTGATCTCCAAATCTATTCCACTGCTTGCCTGCCTACACTGCTCAATACCTGCTCAAGAACTGATGAGAATGGCTTCCCAAACTCGTATTTCACCTCAAAATAATCACTCACACTTTTTTGGACGTGAGAAAAGGCTACAATACTGGGAAAATACGTGAGCAAACTCATTGGCATACTCAATCCCTTGATTGTGCAAGATCTGGTGCACAACTATAGTCACAACTGATAGCAATCTGATTCTCTAACACCTGTCCCTGCTGAACTGAACATGCACTGACATGCAACTGAGTTAACTGATGTATTCTATAGTTGTATTATGAGTTAATAACTTGTGAATTAATTAATAACTAATTCACCCAACTTGTCTCTAGTCTATTTATCAGTTAGACTAAATACAACCAGTTTAACAAAGCTAAACTGAACACAACTCCATCAACTGCACCTCCAGTCCACTAAACTCAACTCACTTGAGTTCTAACTGAAGTCCTGCATGAAAATATTAGTCATCCCATAGGTAACCACGTATTTCCCTCTGGGATCTGCATGTACCACATCCATAGCTCATCCTGAAGTGCTCCAAGAGAATAAGATCAAGTTTATAGTCCAAATATTATTATGAGACAATAATATTTGACTTTTGTATTTTTGACAGCTAGTCTAAAAATAGACTTTGATCACTCACACTGTGATCATTCACACTTTGATAAAAAATAGAAGTCCATCTACTTTTCCCAACTTGACCAATCATCCATAAACAACAACCTGCAATCCATAGACATGATCCATATGTCTAAAAATAGGCATAGTCTAAAAATAGACTTGCGCCAAAAATAGCCTGCGGGCCCACTTAGTGAAGGAAACTCTTTTCACTAAGCTCCATCATCTTGTTGCACTCTCAACAAGCATTTCTTGTTGCACACTTTTCAACACTCCCTCTCAACAAGAAAGGCTTCCTCTCAAACCTGATCCTGTAACCCTGGAATGTTCTCCATGCAACACATCTGGCCGGTCCACTTGCTCTGTCATCAAAGTCTCTGACTACTATTGCCTCTGTCGACTGAAACTCTGCATCTCTGTGCTCTTCAGTATCTGACTACTCTAGCTTCTGTAACTTTGATCTCTGACTGCATCCGTGCTGCTGCTGGTTCTATCTCCCAGCATTGCATCCGCACTGCACCTCCCAATTGACCTCCCTGTTGGGATAGAAACACCCTCTGATGCTAAAGCTCTACCTGCTGTTGACAAGTGCTCCCTCTCTGACATCTACTCTACTACAACATCTCCATGCATCTCGCACCATTGCACACCTCTCTGTGCCACCTAGCACTGTGCAAAACACTTGTGCCTCTCACATTGCTACAGCCTGCTAGCTATGCGCTGTCCTGGGATTCCCTGCACTGTTGCTCTCTCTGCCGCTCCATCCGCATCTGTCTCTACCCAATCAGTCAGTTCCTGCTACTACACATCTGGGGCTCCCGTAGCAAGGTCTCATCCAAGAGGTTGGGTACCTCAAGGATCCTGCCCCTCCTCCTTGGGACAATCAATCCACATCACCCCACCTCCTACCTGGAGGTATGCCTGCATGTGATCCTTCAGCCCATCTGGCTCGAAGTTTCCCCCTACTGGAGGTCTCTGGATGAGTAGATGTCTCTACTCTATCTCCTCTCAGCTTCCCCTGTTGTGGCTCCTCCACAACCTCCTGAAGCTGCTGCACCAATCGTGGCTCCTCCACAATCGTCTGAGACTTCTTCTGGCTCTGCATGTTGAGAGGTAATATACGCTCCCTCTCAACCACCAAGTCTCCATCAGCTGCCTCGCTGCTCAAGGCTTTGCATGCATCTTGAACCTCAAGAGCATATAGGTTCCTGACCCATGAACCAATCTCATGACAACGAAAGCATCTCACCTTCACCTTGTCAACCTTCTTCCCATCATTGGAAGAACTGGATTCAGAAAGAGAAACCTTCCCCTTCCCCTTCTTCGCCTTACTCACTAAGGAACAATTCTCCTCATCCTGCATGGATGAAGAACCGTCTCTGGTGCTCCATCTAATCTCCTCCTGCACAAGATCCGACAAAAGTCTCTCCCATCCTGGCAGTTTCTCCCTTCCATTCACCGAGTCCTGGTAGCTATGCCAACTCTCAGGAAGGTCAAGGAGTCCTAGACTCACCATCCTCATCTGACAGTCACCCCCACACTTCCCAACTCATCCCGGCATTGGATGAACTTCGTGAGTTACCTGGGCATACTGTCTCCATTCTCACACTGAATGTTTCTGAGTTTTATCTCTTGCTTTGGAATTAAATTCAAATTCCACTAGCACAAAACTCAACCGCTTCCGATCTAGAATTTGTGAGAACAAAGTATTTCTTGTACAGAGATCGATTGTATGGGCATTCACCGGATATCTCACCTTCCAAAAGAAGGATGAATCCAGAGGCTACCTGGCCTGATTACAGACTCTACGTAAAGAAATAAAATGTAAACACTTCCTGAATAGTAGATCTGATGATCAACAGCTCCGATACCATGTAGAAATTTTTCTACAAATCATCTAGCTCTGATACCATGTAGAAATTTTGAATAATTTAACACATATTCACAGAGATTATCCTGATCATACAATTATAAGAGGAACATGTATAATACATAATCTCCTCTACGTTGATCATCAATTTACAGAAGCAGAAACATTCACAGGCACACATAGAAGAATCAATCAAACTCATAAACACAGTATGTATCCCGGGGAAAGCATCTCGCTAAAAACCCCAACTATCTGTATATTACATTGATTGAATCATGTAACATTACAAAGTACAAGGCTTATCACAAGCAATCCAGTACCAACTCCACCTGTTAGACACAATACAACGCAGATCTGATCTCCAAATCTATTCCACTCCTTGCCTGCCTCCATTGCTCAATACCTGCTCAAGAACTGATGAGAATGGCTTCCCAAACTCGTATTTCACCTCAAAATAATCACTCACACTTTGTTGGACGTGAGCAAAGGCTACAATACTGGGAAAATACGTGAGAAAACTCATTGGCATACTCAATCCCTTGATTGTGCAAGATCTGGTGCACAACTATAGTCACAACTGATAGCAATCTGATTCTCTAACACCTGTCCCTGCTAAACTGAACATGCACTGGCATGCAACTGAGTTAACTGATGTATTCTATAGTCGTATTATGAGTTAATAACTTGTGAATTAATTAATAACTAATTCACCCAAGTCGTCTCTAGTCTATTGATCAGTTAGACTAAATACAACCAGTTTAACAAAGCTAAACTGAACACAACTCCATCAACTGCACCTCCAATCCACTAAACTCAACTCACTTGAGTTCTAACTGAAGTCCTGCATGAAAATATTAGTCATCCCATAGGTAACCACGTATTTCCCTCTGGGATCTACATGTACCAGCTCATCCTGAAGTGCTCCAAGAGAACAAGATCAAGTTTATAGTCCAAATATTATTATGAGACAATAATATTTGACTTTTCTATTTTTGGCAGCCAGTCTAAAAATAGACTTTGATCATTCACACTGTGATCATTCACACTTTGATAAAAAATAGAAGTCCATCTATTTTTCCCAACTTGACCAATCATCCATAAACAACAACCTGCAATCTATAGACATGATCCATATGTCTAAAAATAGACTTGCGCCAAAAATAGCCTGCAGGCCCACTTAGTGAAGGCGACTCTTTTCACTAAGCTCCATCATCTTGTTGCACTCTCAACAAGCATTTCTTGTTGCACACTTTTCAACACGCCACTGCAGAGGCAATGCTGCCAATACCTCGAAGATTGTATCATCTGTGGCAATAAACGGGAGCTTGACCCATGTTCACTTTGGATCCTTCTATGCCCGCATATATAGGTTGTGCATGTCTGCTTTGAACTCGGCCGTGCTAAGCAACCTGTCTTAGACTGGTCGGGACATCTGTGGTCTACATACGATCTGTGTCCAGATACTTGCTTCCATGAATATCCAAAATACCTTGATCTCTCGGACCCTCGTGGCATCCTTCGTAGCCCAGAGTGAAGTAAACCACACTGCTTTAGGTAGGGTGGGCTCAATGATGGAAATCTGGTTACCATGCGGCAATTCTCCTGCAGCTAGTAGGATTGATAGTAGCAACCATGCATAATGGAAAGTCTTACCTTTCTCTTGTTCTTCCTTGCAATTGGTCAGAAATTCCTCGCATAAGAATTGTGCTCAGTTGAAATGGACTCCTTTTGCACACTACCCTGCATGCGCAATAACAGGGGTTGGCACCTCATCTGCATGACATTTTCTCATGAGTTTACTGGCTAGTAGCTGGGTGGTGACTCGCACCCCTCGGTCGTTGATGCTCGCTATTACATACCCATGCTTCCCTTTTTCTAGCTTATATTTGGCCTTCATTGTCTCTGTTAGACCCACTTTGCTACTGGTTCTGGCGATGTCTGTGGGGTCATTTCCTTTAATCGGCAGGTGAGTAATCTAGTGTACTAAATCAGCTGTGATTGGAATCGGCTCTTCCAACCAGAGATACCCATCGTGTACCAAACAAAGTAGTTGTCGGATCACAAAAATGGTGATGGCCGCGTAGTGATAGTGGGGTATCCATCTCAGTTGAAGTAAGCCCGCCCTTTCCATGCCTAGTAACCATTTATGTGGTAGCAATTTATTTGTGGCCAATTGGGGGAACTTGTCACTATCCGCTAGATCCCAATCTTCAAACTTGATACTCGATACTTGACCCAGTGGAAAACCATCAAACCTTATCTCATCCTGAAGAAGCAGGGTCTATAGCGTACTCTTTGCAGCGTCCAGGTCCTTCGGTATCTTTGTCGTGCCATTCCATGGGGAGACATATGGGGGTAATGGAGGTATTTGGAATGCATCTTCTTCTTCCTCATCCTATGCTTCAATCTGGGCGATCAAGTCTTGCAAATCTTCGTCGTCCTTGGTGGGTTCGGTGGTGACAACCTTACCCTTTTCGGCTGCTGACCTTTTGTTGAATCTTGGTGATACCCTGACTGGCCCCATCATCTGCTTGTTTTTCTGGGGTCACGGTGTGCATGGGAACTTTGGAACCTCGGGGGCTGCAGTCACTTCATCTGGTTCTTCCTGGGTTGGATGCAGTTCTTCCATGAACCGTGCTCGGGTTCTTGCCATGGAACTCATGGGGCTTCTGGTGGTAGGGTGTTTGCTAGTCGTCACTAGTTCAGATCTCACCTTTCCTAGTGTTGTCTAGAGGGTGTTATAGAAGTGTGTAGATTTGAATATATTCCTTCCCTCCACTTCCCGGTCATTAATATCTTCTAGTCAGCAGATCTTTTCGTATCTATCTCGGAACTTCTGTCTTAATGACCCGCTGCCCGCTCCTCTCTGCCATAGCTAGAACTTCTTGTCAGGAATAGTGGTGTTAATGGTCACCTGCCAACCTCCCCAAGTGGCAGCGCAGCCCTTTTGGCGCAGCCGCGGTCGTGCTATCCGACTGGTCCTGCACAGGTCCTTCTTTCCATGTCGACCTTCCGCAGGCTTGTTTATAGTCCCGCACCCTCTTTCAACTGCGGGGGGCACTAAGACTGTGCTTTCCACAACTAGTCAGGTGGTCGCACCTCCGGTGCGATGTCTTAGCTTTCCTACTAGCCCAGGCTATGAGCACCTTTCAAGTTCCTTTGTAGCTGCTATCTCTTCGTGTGCTATTGTGTGGGGTGTATCCTCCCATAGGTGTGGGTGCAGCCATGATAGTAGGGTCGCGGCTCGTTCTGGGTCTATGGGAAACCCGACCGGGCCTAATTCCCTTATGTATAGACTTGCGTGGCATTTGTAGGCATCGCTATTTTTCATCCTGCTAATTTCCTCTAGTGCGCCTTTCTTTCTTAGCCGCGCCCATGGTTCATTGATTTCATGAGGCCTGCTACTGCCCTGCTTATTTTGATCTCCCTCCTGTCTTATTGTTAACAACATCATCTTCGCCTCCTTTCCAGTATAGTCCCATCGACCCTGTGGTATCCACAACTTCCCAGTGGGTCGTTTTATCGGGTGGATGTTGTGCGTGCTTCCCCCTATTCCCCTCCTAACTTTGTCGCGGGCCACTGGTGAACTAGATTGTAGGTTGGGTATCTGCACAACATACACCTGTAGCCTATGCTGGTGATGGATGCTTACCCCGTCTGGCCCTCCAACCCATACGTGCACCTACCTCCGACATCCATGCCACTTTCACCGAATCTTCGGGCATGTACTCCCTTTGTGAGAAATTTTCACGCGTGGTGCCTCCGCGGGGGCATCCTACGGCTTTTGTCTCAGATTCGTCATTTCACATTGGTTGACTGGCTCCTCCGCCTTCGTGGCATCCTCATCAGCTGGCCGCTCCTTGGCCTCTATCGTTACATGTCATAGTGATCTAACCATCCTATTACAATTTAGTGTCGTTACCTCATGCAATCAGTTCTGCCATCGCTCAATCTCTTCATCTGAGTCCAATGTGTAGGAACTATCACAGTCCCATGAGATTCTTCCATCCGCTGTCAGATTCACCCAGTCTTGATCTTGTGGTGTGATCTGGCAGATACAGTCCAGTTGATCGTCACCGTCCTCATCACGCACTGGCTCTATATAGAGAGCTCCTTCAGCTGGGTCCAACGGAACCACTATGCGAAGAGATTTTTTTCGAATATCATTTTTTGTTTCTTTAGGTTGATGACTCCATTCATATCTGTTGCCCAGTCTATCCTTAAGAATGTAGGATATGGGTTACTGTCATCCATGATTTCTATGACCTCAAAATTAGTTTTTGTGCTTTCACCATTGATGTCTACTGTAACTCCTTGCAGTCTTCTCATAGGTAGGATCATCTATTGGTTTGCCATCCGTAATTGGATAGGAGACCATTGTAGTGCGGGTCTGCCCATGCGCTCCCAATTCTGTTTAGTTAGGACATTTGCATATGACCCCAAGTCTAGAATGACCTGATCCATCTCACAGTCCCCAATCTGGGCAGTTAATCACATTTCCCGCCCAGTGCATAACGCATGCTTTCCTAGCTTCTAGACCATTCGAGGTTCACCCAATCCTGTGCACCTAGTTATCAACTCTTGCAATCCCTTCACCACTTTAGTATCCTGTAGTAGCTTCATGCATGTCCCTAAGAAGGTAATTAGCATAGAAGTATCTGACTCCGTTTGATGCTTGCTGCCCAAAGTAGAAGCTTTCATGAAGCTCTTCTTAGCTTCCGTAAATGTTTCCTTCGTGTGCTACAAATCAAATTGTGGTTGTTTTGTAGGGGCCTGACGAACCCATGCATCCTCCTCTTATTGCTTCGCCTTATCTTCTCCTGTATTTGCACCACTTCTGAGCATCATGTTGACGTTAGGGTCTTCTTCACGCAGTTCAGCCTTCATCATTTGGACGTTCTAATTGGGAGTAGCCGGAAGCACCCCTTTCTCCCGCATCTGAGCAATTAGTGTGGGGCAATCGACTACTTCGTGGTCAAATTGGTAGTAGCACAAGCAACAAGATTTGGTCAGGTTCATGCAATCACGCATGTAGTGCCCCAGTCCTCCTCAACTATAGCAGATTAATTGTCCCCACCCGCGTCTGGGTCCCATTCCCCCTTAGCCCCGTCTACGTCCTTGGAATCCTCCCCGTGTTAATGCTGCAGTGGGATCCTGCCCGTGCACCTCCATCTCCATCCTGTAAGCAAGTGTTCGATCCATCAACAACTCATAACTTTGGCAATTTATTTCATCATGGCCCACTGTCCAATAAAAGTTGCAAAATAACTGCTTGGGGGGGGGGTGCGCATTGTCTCAAGTTTTGTAATAGATGATAGTTGTCCGTAGCATGCTTTCCTCCCACCTAATAGATTGCGCACCAGAGTGCGGCTACCATGCTTGGCCCTGTTGGTACCTCTGGTCGCAATGCTATTGGTCCCCTCGTTGCCACATAGTTCGCAAAGACTGGACAGTGATCCTTATCATGGCCCTGGCCCTTACATTTGATACACCACACCTCTTCCCACACTTCTAACTGATGCGCCTACCCTTGTTTCAAACTTCGCATCTCTAAACATATGTTTTGTATTTGCGCGTGGATTTGCTGAACTCCCAACCCCCGATCTTGTATTGGGGTTTCGTGCAACCTCATTGAGGTCTCTAATGCTTTGACTTGGGTTGAGATATTTTGCTGTGATAGTGTTGTCCTTAGTTGTGGTGTCAAGGATGCCACAAACCACGTGCAGTTTTGCGCATCCGTAAATGTCATGTTAGCCTCGTGGATTGTGCTTTTCAATCTCTGATCCAGGTCCCACGGGGTTTCACCAAGTAACATCGTGATTTCCTTGAACCCAATGACCGACTGCATCTCTGATTTAGGTCGACTAAATTCCTTATTCAATGCATCCTGGATCACCACTATTCCCATATTCGGGTGATTGCTCAAGTATTTTATATACCATGTCAATGCACAGTCCTGCAATGTGCTAACCAGAGAAGCCTTCTTGATGTTCTCATCTGTTACTCCTTGGGCTTCCCACACAACCTTTACCACGAACCAGAACTGCTCTGGTTCCTCATTTCCTACACCCCTAAGTACTGGCAACTTGATCGCACCTGCCATCCCAACCCTTGGTGGTGGTGGTGGGGTAAGTGAAGATGGGTTTGATGCAGGTGAAGTAGGTGGTGGTGTGGATGGTGGTGGTATCAATGGAATGCGCTAATTTATCAGTCAGACTGCACTTCTTGGAGAGAACCCTATGAGTTCTTCCTCGCTTTCTCACGAAATAGAAATCAGAGGACTGTTCTCTAGTCCTTCGGTTCCTCGGTAGCCTCTTCCACTCTGCGTTATGCCGGACATTAATGAATGCGCATAATTTGTTTTTCACACAACAACATTTTAATCCAAGTATTCAACGATTTGATATACTTACCCCACGGTCCTTGGAGAAAGTGCCTTTTTGCTTCACTATAACTCACAATTGTGTCTATTGCGAACTCAGTGATAAACCCTCCTATTATCTGATCCAACTAGTGATCCACTGCGCGTGCGATTTTATCTTCAGATGCTTCTAGCCTGCGCACCAATTCTGGAGTCCACACAATGGGTTGATCTAGTTTGCACCTTCCCACACTGTCAGCTAGCCTCGCGATCCACTTGTACAACTTTGTCAATAATGACATAAAGAATATCTCGTGGATCTCTATGTATATATAACGATAAAACCACCTTTGTTTTGATACCTGTGGATTCCTGTTTTCCTAAACCACGAACTCGTGAAGCTTCTAATCCAACCAATCTTCAAGGTCTTTCTTTGTAGGGTTCCAGTGTTCTGACATCAGACATCCCTTAGGCGGATCCCAGTCCTGGCAATGGAACCATTTGTTGGCTTATTAGGGCCTGACCTAGGTTCGGAAGAGTTATTAGCCAAACAAATCCCGTAGCTACAGCCCTTTTAGCAACAGTCAACGGAGCACGGACTGAGGTCTCACCCGAGGTAGCAGGGAGGGTGCTGTAACCAGGTTTCCACACCCTTGGGATGTCTTGATGTGGTTTGGAGGGTTCACGCACCGTTCTGTGGCCTCGCACCACTCTTCTTCCACATAGATCCGGAACAAGGCAAATCCTTACTACTTATTAATACTGAGTTTGTTACAGATCAGATCTACTTCTTACAGTCTTTAAGCAAACATTTAATAGAGATAACCAATGTGCGCACCCAGAAATGTTATAGATTTTCATAAACTTAGAACATAAGCATAAGCGCACAGATCAAACAGATATATAAGCCAGAAATTAACCAGATCCACAATATTTTAGAATCAACACAGTATTTCAGAATCAACTTATCTTTATTCAACTCTTTCACCAATACAACCAAATCTTCCATGCTCACTTAGCTGCAGGGGTCTGCACACACAACTGCAAACTCTACCAGGCCTCTACGTACACAGCTGCAGAGCCTCTATCTATCTACCAACACCCTTGACTCAGATTTACAGACGTAGAAAATACTCTCTTTACACCACCATAACACCAATATTCATCCAAAACACGAACTGCCTTCTACCCTTAGAACCTCGCTCTATTTATACATTCCCATGGTCCGCGAACCATGGGCAGGCTGACTTACTTCCTATTATTCTATGTTATTTCTTGGTCATACAACCCTTTGACTCGACCTATTACATTTTGCGCTCTGCATATTGTGGAGATTTACAATATTATTATCCTAACTTATAGGCTTTAAGCCTCAAAATTGTTATGCGGGTCCTCCGCTACCCAATACCAATCCAACCTCTTCCATTTTTCATCGGACACTCCCATTGGTTTAGTACCCGGATCTACCACGATCCACTAGTATTTATCCACGAATAGATTCTCCATCTTGAGTTTCCACAACTCAAAACTCTGACCATTAAATTTCTCGATCTCTATCTTTCCACTGCTCACCATCTTCTTTCACCACCAGAATCGATCTCGCATGTCTCCCACTGAACAGGGTCTACCACAGGTCTGAGAAAAACCCCTCAGCAACAAAGGCATCCCCTTGAAGCCAAAACAGCTTTGATACCAAATGTAGGTTTTAACCCCGTACATAAATTACCTGCATATGAATTCTAAAAACACAGAAAATAAACAATGCTAGAGCATAACACATATACATAAATATTTTCACCTGGATAACCGGGACTACTAGCTTGATTTTTCATTATGTTCCTTTCAATGTTACAATACGTATTTATACATTTCGAAGCATCCAACACCATGGACCGAAAACCATCGAGTCCAAAACCATGGACCAAAAACCATCCCATCCAAAACCATGTGAAAAAATCATTCACAAAACCATAGGTAGGTCCGCCCAACCTAATATAGCGTCCAAAAAAAAATTTCTCGGGGTGCTGCCGTGGACCCCGTAGAGGGGGGCTAACAGCCCCCCCTCAAACTCCTTGTGAGCCCCCCGCTGTGCAATTAGCGCAACGAAGGGGGGGCTCCGCCCACCCTCTAACCCCGCGGTTAACTACGTAGGCTAGTGTTGGGGAGCAGATCCACCCATAGTATGTTTTTGGGGCTTGAAGCCCGAATTTTGGTCAAGTGCAATGTAAAGACCCCACGAAATGTGGGCGTGGAGCGTGAGAGTCTAGGGTTGTCCGCCCTAAAATAATGTAATTTAATGTATGATATGTCGACCTACCCATGGTCCGTGGACCATGGGATTGTATAAACAGAGCACGGCTCTAAGATGTAAGGGACATGTTCTTTCTTAGATGATGAATTAGCTCTGAGTCTGCAAGTTCGAGTCTTGGGTTATAGTAGTAAGAAGAGGCTCTGTAGCTGAGTGCCAAGAGGCATGGTAGAGTCCGTAGTTGTGTGCGTGGACCCTTGTAGCTGAGAGCGTGGGGCAAAGTTGGGATTGTACTTGGACAGAGAATTAATAAAAGATAAGTTGATTCTGAAATATTGTGTGTCTATGCTTCTGTTCTTTACAATTTTATGATTACACGCACTGATTATGAATGTTGAATGGTTAATGAGAATATTGGGCCCACATGATTAAGTTAAGATATATAATAATAGCACAGTAAGGGTAAAGGATCTAGACAACATATCTTCACGCTCTTTACAGAGCTGCGCGAAAGAAGTTGCACAAGTTACAAAGGATAGACCGCTGCGCGAAGCAGCGCAAGTGCACAAGTTTGGTTTGCAAACTTCCTAGACTTCATCAAGACATCCCTAGGGTGTAGAAACATGGTTCCAGCACCCTCCCATACTACCTCGGGTGAGACCTCAGTCTTCGCACCACAGACTGTTGCCGAAAGGGCCTATAGTTTCAAGATTTGTTTGGCTAAATAAATTTTGAACCTGGGTCAGGCCCCACCAAGCCAACAAATGGTTCCATTACCATCACCAGGATCTGCCTAAGGGATGTCTGATGTCGTGCCACTGGAACCCAACAAGGAAGGAATTGAGGAGTGGTTGGACAAGAAGATTCACGAGTTCATGACACAAGAAAATAGAACTCCACAAGTATTCGAGAAAAGGTGACTGGATCGCTATGTGTGTACGGAAATCCATGAGATCTTCTTCACGTCCTTTTCTTCTGAACTGTATGAGTGGATTGCAAGGTTAGTTGACAGCCAAGGGAGGTGTAAGCTCAACCAACCGATAGTGTGGACTTTGGAATTAGTGCGTAGACTAGAGGCATCAGAAGATAAGATCACACAAGCGGTGGACTATTGGCTCGATCGGATAATAGGGGAATTTATCACTGAATTTGTGATAGACACAACCGTGAGCTACAACGAAGTAGAAAGATTTTTTCTCAAGGGACCGTGAGGTAAGTACATTAAATCTTTGAATACCTGGATTAAGATGTTGTTATGTGAAAAGCGGGTTATGCAAATACATTAATGTTTGGAATGATGCAGAGCGAAAGGATCTACAAAGGTAGTGGTGAAGTAGGAAATAGTCCCTTAATTTCACCTTCGTGAGAGAGCGAGGGGGAGCTCGCTTGGGTCTCTCCGAGAAGTGCAGTCAGTTTGATAAGGCAGTGCATTCCGCAGTTACCACCTCCACCCACGCCACCACCTGCTTCACCTCCTTCACCTCCATCTCCACCCACTCCACCTCCACCAGTCCCGTAGTTCAGCATGGCGAGCGCGATCAAGCTATCTGTATTCAGAGGAGTAGGGAATGAAGATCCGGACCAGTTCTGGTTCATGGTAAGATCAGTATGGGAAGCGCAAGGGATCATGGATGACAACATTAAGAATGCTACATTGGTGAGCGCATTGCAAGATCGCGCGTTGACATGGTATATAAAGCAATCCAATGATCACCCAAATGCAGGAATAGCAGAGATCTAGAGTGCACTGAATAGATAATTTAGCCAGCCAAAATCAAAGACACAGTCAATCATCGGGTTTAAATAGATTGCGATGCTTCCAGGTGAGACCCCTTGGGATCTAGATTAGTGGCTAAAGAGTATGATCCGTGAGGCTAATATGATGCTAATAGACGCTCAACGCCATGCATGGTTTGTGGCATCTTTGACACCACACCTGAGGACGACGATGTCATAACAGAAGCTTTCAACCTAGGTTGAAGCATTGGAAATGATGATGAGGTTGCATGAAACACTGATATAGGATCCGAGGTTGGGAGTTCAACAAATCCAAGTGTAACTACAGAATCTCTGCCTGGAAATGCAGAGCTTGAAGCAGGATAGGGCACCGTGGCCAGAGGCGTGTGAGGATGTGTGGTGCATAAAATGCAAAGGCTAGGGCCATGACAAAGATCACTGTCTAGTATTCGCGAACTACTTGGTGGGAGGGGGACCAATGCCATTGAGACCAGAGGCACAGGCAGGACTGAGTGTGACACCTGCATTATTTTGCGCGATCTGTTAGATAGGAGGAAAGCAAACAACGAATAATTGTCATTTTTTGCAGAAGTATACCCAGACTCCCCAGTAATTGTTTTGTAATTTTTGCAAGTCAGTAGGCCATGACAAGCTTACTTGTTGCAGCTACAAGTTAATGATGGATTGGACCCCAGCCTATTGGATGCAGATAGAAACGTGAGCCCTTGACCTAGCAGCGGGGATGGCACATGTGGGATTTTAGGGGTGAGGTAGAGGACGAGGAGGAATGGGACTAGGAAGGGGCCACGGATAGTTAATTTGTTACAATTGCGGAGGACTAGGGCACTACACCCATGATTGTACCAACCCAACGAGAATATCTTGTTTATAATGTGCCCAGTTCGATCACAAAGCAGTAGATTGTCCTACGTTGATCACACAGATGCACGAGAAAGGGGTACTCCAACCTCCTCTGACTCAAAGTATCCAAATGATGAGGTTTGAACTGCGTGAAGAAGACCCAAATGTGAACATGATGCTCAGAAGTGGTGCAACCATAGGGGAGGAAAAGGGGAAGTAGCTTGCGGAAGATACATGGGTTCGCAAGGCTCCTACAAAGGAACCTGAGTTTGACTTAGAATGTGCAAAGGAGACATTCATGGAAGCTAAGAAGAGCTTTGCGAAGGCCTCTACTTTAGGCAGTAAGGATCAACCAGAGCTAGGAATGGATCCTTCTATGCTTACTACCTTTTTGGAGACATGCATGAAACTACTGCACGACAATAAGGTAGTTGTTAGCTACCTATACCAATAGGTTTCATATTTCATGATTGACATTGAAAAGGTCCAAATATGCTCTGCTTTGATGATGCAAAGATCACATATTTGCAAAACAATACAAGCTGTGTATATATCTTGATAAGAACTCAATTTTGATGGATGGTCCAACAGCTTAATCTGGATCATGCCATGTTTTGAATTTTTAGTTGTAGAATAGAGGAAGAAGTCTGTCCAAACTGCTTAATCTTGGCAGATAACTAGCTTAGGTAGAGAATTAAGGTTCCCAACTGCTTAATCTGGGGCCTTGGAAGAAATAAGGGTAGAAGTAGATAGAAAAGCAAAAGAAAAAGCCAAAGAAAAGAAAAGGCAAGTAAGGGTCTACAAGTCCAAGTGCACCCTCCAAGAAGAAATAAAAAAATGCTACGAATATAGATGGGTAGGCAGTTGGGGTTGCAGAAAGGTCATTTCTTATGAGTTGCATGTGTGCTAACCATGTTCACCAAAGCAAAATCAGTAGATTAAGATGGAGGTCACTCTTCATCAAGTTGCAACAAGCAAGAAGCATGTCTAACCTCCCTTCTTACCCTCTCCATTTCATTACTAACATTCCCTCTGTCAGTTGAGATTCATGGAAGAAATTGTGGTTTGATGTCGATTCTTATTCTCTTAAGAAGCCACATTTCCTATGTAAAGTTCTTTTCATTTTGATCTACTCCCTAAACTAAGTGAGTTTCAAACAAACTTAGTGATATTCCCCTCATTTACCCCTTTCATCCATATTAACCTCTAATTCTATTATGTAACTCCCCTATCTTACCCTTCCCCTACTATTATTTAAACACCATGGTGTATAAACCCCAAACATGGTATAAATATTCCTCCCCTTGGCACTATAGCTAAATAAGATGTTTAGGGAGACTTTGGTCCACCAGGGGCTGTGGTCAACCCTATCTTGGGGCTGCTCTAACCTCTGGTTAGGAGCAACAACCTTCCCCCTAAGCCTTCACCTCCCCTCTGCTCAAAAAACACAAAAAACCCCTTTTTTCCTTGCTAAAATCACCCCTAACCTCTTTTTCCTCATAAATTAACCCAAAAAATCCAAAACACTCACCAAAACCCGCAATCCCAAACTTCCCCGCCCAAAATATTTAAATGAATATTTTAATTGAGCCGGCGGGCCCCCCCCCCCCAACCTGCACGATCAGTCGGAAGACCCGCCAGCCGTCCGATCTCCGCCGCCCAGATCTAACGGTGGGCGGTCATTTTCGCTCCCCGACCTGCCGACCTTTAGCGTCCGGGGAAAGCAGTTTTCTGCCCCGTACAGGGGATGCGTGGCAGGCGGTGGGGTTGCTCGTAGCCCCCCTCCCCGATACCGCCTTTGCCCAAAAGTGGTGCGGGGAACCCGCTTACCGCCATCCCCGTTACCACCCTCCCTCCTACGTCACTGGCACGTCATCCTGACGTCATCTCGCCTCTGTCCGCCCCCGCGTCTCGTGGCCCTCCACGCAGCCCTGCCACCGCATCTACCCGCCACCGTGTCCTGCCACCCTAGCCGACACCTCAGCAGCCACGTCACCTCCGTACCCGGGCCCCGCCATGACGTCATGCTGACGTCATCGGCAGAAAAGCGCCAATTACCCTTTTTGTCCGAATTTTATCGTTAAAAGTAATGTTTTGAGTCATTTCACTCTTATTTTCGCGTGAACGAGGAGTTAGCCGTTGCAGCTGCTAAAGTGACTCCAGGCATCCAAATTCAAATTTCAACCGTCCAAATTCATCTAGTCGACCTTCAGAGTTCGGCCCGCAAGCTGTCTAAGCGTCCTGTCCAGGTATTTCACCACATTTCCCCATTTTTCCCATGCATTCCTAGTCTTTGTAAAATTTCCATTAAAGCACCTGTAAAAGTCTACATAAACTCTGCACCTGTTACCTGAAACAAGCTCAGTTGACCTGTTGACCCCCAGAACCACAGATTAAGCATCAAAGCAGTCAATTCGCGGGCTAGAAACTGTGCAATTCTCCTCGACGTGCTCGGCATTGTTCCCTTTTGCCAAGTACAGGCCAGCTGCATTCTTACCAAAAGAAACCTCATTACTCTCTGCAACCTACCATTAGCAATTCACATCCCTGTGAATTTGCAGCAAATTACAAAAGCCAGCTTGCATTTTCCACTGAAAAGAATACTTCAGACTGTGTTTTCAGTTGACCTGCCACTGAAGTTCTTAAGGACACTTGTCAAACCAGTACCTCTACCTGTTCAAGTTTATATTATAGCAATGGCAGCCTCTGCATCCTCATCCCTCAGTGTTGCTCCACTAAATCAACCAAATAAGGAGCTAGAGGCCTTGCCATTTGTTGACAAGGACTGTCTCATTGAAGACTTTGAGGGAAACAGGGACTTCTTGCAGACCTTCACTCAACTGAGAGAGGACTATAAGGATGGTCATGGTACACATGGGATATGGGAGACAAACCTACCCTATTATTGTCTCCCAGCTGTAAATGTCTTCCCTGAAATTATTCACCTATGTGCTGAACACTATGATGTGCAGCACAGAGCTGTCAGTACTCCATCAGGGAGGATCCTTTTCTATATTAATGCTGAGTCCATCAACAAGATGTTACATTTTGATCAGACAGAGTTGCTGATCCCATTCTCCATGAGTTATTTGCTGGAAGCTGGTGACAAGATGACCAGTGAGGAGCTGCAAAAGGTCACCAGGACCTTCATGAGACCTGAGTGCCAGCCTACAGGGCCACCTCCTTATCTGGATGTACATTTCAATGATGTAGGCAAGCTGTTACTAGACATGATTGCCTATGTGTTGGGATACAAAAACAGTGAGCATGTGGATAAAACAATGCTAGTATTGTTGTCTGTTTACAGCCCACGCCAACCCCCTGCCCGAAAGTATAACTTTGCCAAGTTCATAGCCAACAAGATTCATGATCAGTTGAGCAAAGTGGACAGATAGGGGGTCTTCAAATACTCAGCCTACATCTACCACCTGTTCATGTTCTATCATTCTGAAGCCTTCCCATGCTACATCAAAAGGCTGGATCATAGAGGGGAGAGAAGATCTGTCATCTTCTGGACCTCTGTTTATCACAAAGTCACAAATTCACCCTATACCTACTGTGAATTTGTTGACCAATTTGTATACCCAATCTCTTGCATGTTGATGAAGTCCCCTCCTCCCAGAATATCAAATGAGATAAAGAAAGCTCTGCAGCTCTCTAAAAAATATAAAATAGGTGACTGGTACCTATATGAACACCATACTGTATTTAGGATCTATGGCTGTGAGCTCTGTCCATACAGGCTCCCAAAATATGTACCTATGAGGTTGTTTGCCTTGGAGTATTACAGGCAATTGATTCAGTCAGACCTCACCCATTTCCACAGCTCCAAGAAAAAGGCCCACCTCAAGTTCAAAAATCAGTTGGGCCCCTTCATCATGAACAAGAAAGAAGGGTGGGAAGCTGCAGACCTCATCCTTAAGGATAAATATAAGCTGTCCTATAGTTTTCGATGGGTCCATTATGACCCTCAAGGTTTCATCACTGCTAGGAGAAATAAGTATAGGCTCCTAGGTGTTAAGCATTGCCAGTACCCACATATTGAAAAATATGCCAACTTACAAGAATGGCAGCTGGACACTCTAGTTGAGAATTTAACTGAGGAAGAGAGAATGCTTAAGAATATGAAGGAGCTTGAGAAAACTATTGACCTGGACTATGTGCAGCAGGTACCTTTCAGACCGCCTCACTCAGTAGGAGAAGGGACCTCGGTTACAAGGACTGCACCACAGGCACCTTCTACATCATCACCAGTGATAGACAAAGGCAAAGGCATAATGGGTGCAGAGGAGGAAGCAGGAAAGGAAAAGTCAGAGCAGCAAACAGAGTAGCAGCCAGAGCAGCAACAAGGACAAACTGTTCTACCACAAACTGGGCTGCCAGCAACCCCCATAATGCAAACACCACCACCTCAAACTGAGCCATTGACTGCCCCAATTTTGCAGACCCCAGCACATGAAGAAAGGGGAATGAAAAGAGAAAGAGAAGAGTCCACTCCTTTCAGTGGATCCTCCCACCAGCCAGAAGCCAAAAGGCAAAGGGCAGACTCCCCAGAGGTGGAAGACATTACTGAAGATGTCTTGAACAGTACAGGAAAAGACAGGGAGGGCAGCCAGCATATAGGGACAAGCTCCTTTCAGCAGGAGCAAACTTTACAGCTTGGTTTGGAGGTGTCCTCTCCTTCACAACAAAGTAAGAAGCCCAAGAGCACCAAAGCTTCTTTCAAACAAATAAAGGCTCAGAACGAGCTACTGAGGGCTGAGGTCTACAAGCAGTTCATAGATGCTACACCAGCCCAACAAGAGAGATTAATGTCTGTTTATGACATTAAGGAAGAAAAGATGATATTCAGTCATTTTAAGCCCAAAGGGCCGCAGCCTAAAACAACTGTAGATTTTATAAAGACAAGGGTGGAGGTCCTAGCCAGAGATATACATCCCATGGACCAAATTGAACTCCACAAGCAAACTGGGGAGATGGTCTATGCCACCTTGGTTGAAAAGGCCACCTTGGCCCATGAGCTGAAAGAGTCCCTAAAGAACACCAACACTCAGCTGGATTTTGAGAGAATGTCCTCTCAGGCCAAGGACAATAGAATAAAGTCTCTTGAGGAGATCATCATTGATCTAGGGCATGATCCTAGTGATCCAACAGGTGTAAAGGCCCTCATGAAGAAGAAGGATGATGATCTGAATGCAATGAGGAAGAGGTTGAAGCGGCAGCCCACCGAGCACCCTCAAACAGCTGAGCTTCAAAAGAAAAAACAGGCTGAGGACCAATTAGACCTCCTATTGCAGCAAGACCAGAGGATCCGGGAATTGGAGAAAGAGCTGGAAGGAGCACTACAAGATAAACAGGGAGAATCTACTTCCCAAGCTCCTCCAACTACTTCCATGACAGCAGCAACTTCAGGGGCAGCAGTGGCCCCCACAACAGAAGCAGCAGGCACAATAGCAGCTCTAGATGCCAACCCAAGTGTAGAGGAATTGACCAAGGCTGTCAAGGCAATGGAGCTCCAGGCAGATGAGATAAAGAAAGAAAAGGAGAAATTGGCAGAACTGGATGCCAAATATGATAAATCCAAAGTGACTATAGCAGAACAGGGCAGAGAAATAAAGGCCCAAAAAGAAAGGATAAAGGCTTTAGAGAAAGAGCTGAACCTAGAAACTGCCATGGCCGACATAAAGAGGATCCTATGGGCCAAAATTGGCCAGTCCATCAGACAGCAATGGAGGTCAATAAAAATAATGCATGAGCAGATGGATTTAATGGCCCAAGCTCATGCAGAAATTCAGAAGGCCAAGACAGTGCTAGGGAACAGAGCAGAACAAGCAAACAGAATGATTGATTTCCTAAACATGCAAGAAAGGAAGGAATTGGCAGCCATAGGCATTCCCAACAGAACAGAGGCTGTCCTCTCTGCTAAGAAAGTGCTTACCCTCAGAATCTATATACAATCAGTAGAGAGGAAGTACTATGAGATGCAAACAGATGTGGAAGAATACAAAGCCAAAATGGGAGTGCTGCAAGGAAAAGGCCTGCCCAGCCTGCTAAGTGGTGCATGAAAACTGATATCTCCAGATCAAATGGCCAACAGAATGGCAACCACCATTGAAAATTAGATAATTGCATTTGGCAGTTCATCTGAGCAAGCAGGGCCTCCCACAGGACAGAGCATATATGAAAAACTTGAAGGCCTGTTCTTCATTGAGAATGAAGGAAATCACCTGTTTGAGACCCCTCCCAATCTTTATAAGCATACAGAGGCCGAGGAAACATTGATAAAGATGCGCAGACATCAAATGCCTAAGGAGGATTGGTGGCAATTCATGCTTCAGATTTTGCCACGGTAGCTTCAGTCATTCGGTCACTGCCAGCTCCAGGTCACTACAAGACAAATGACAGGACAAATGTCAGCAGTTAAAGCAGCTAAAAAAGTGACTCATCCCACAGACATGATAGCTAGCCAAGTTCAAACAGCGCATTTTCGGCCGACTCCAACAGCCATAAAGACAAAATATCTTCTGACTTTTGACAGCTGAAGCATTAAGGAATTACTGCTGCATTTACTCCTTCAGCTACTGAATTTCTGAGATCAGCATATCATAAATGAGATATTAACTCATTCGCTGATATTTTTGTAATTTTTGTATATATACTCCCCTGAGTAACTCATAAGGGGTTGGTAATTTTCTCTATGAGAACACTTGTATTGTAAAAATTCATATTTATCTAATACAAAGGGCTGGATGAGCTCAGTGATTTCCTGAAATATTTGATGTCTGGAGGATGCTCTATGTGTTGATGCAGAATTCCTGCGCTGTCTGATGAAATAACAAGTTTTCTTCAAAACTCTGTTCTTGTTTTTCTTATGTTTGCCAAATCATACTTATCTCACACTAAGCTAGCAGTAAAGGAAAAGAATAGTACAGGATTTGTGTCACTACACCTTGTACTCAAATTTTACTGCTGTAAATGTTTGTCTTCTGGATTACTATGCACATGAATTCTTAATTGCTCATGTAGCTGTTAATTCTATATGTATGAATATCACCTAGAAATTCTTAATTGCTTTTAGGACGATATTCTCACTGTCTTGCTCCAACAGTTTACTGTAAGATTCTTAATTGCCTTGCATTAACTGGATCCACTCCACTCAATCAGTATTATAAAAGTTGTTTCTCAGACACTAATCTGGCTCTGCAGCATCACTACAGTATCAAAGCAGCACATCAAAGACCTAAGGACCACTGACTCCATAGCCCAATGGACTAGAACACTTTGGAAATTGCATAAGAAACTTGACTGAAATTATCACCCAACTAAAACCTTAAACAAACCCGAACTCATAGCTAGCCTAAAATTATTTAAAAACAGAGATAAATCATAAAGAGAGAGCCCTCTCTGATTGCAGCCTGGCTAGATGTTGTGATCCAAAGATTGGTTAGTGGTTACCCCGGCCGTATTCCCTTGGGAGTCATAGGGAACAACCTGGGTGTTAACATAAATGGCGACTCCACTGGGGACTTCTTAGGATTTTCTAATTACTATCTATCTTTCATAGCTACCATCAAGCCTGAAACCAGCCAAGAGGCCTTAAGACTGTTTCTGTATCACATTGACAGCTTTAGGGAAGAGCTTGTTAGGGAATCTTCATCTTAGCTTTGAAACATATATAGCCATTCCAAAATCTTCATCCAGTCCTTGCAGATATAAAACTTCCTATAAAAAATCCTAAAAAACAGTTAGAAGCTGGCTCCTAAGAAAAATCTATGGCATACTAGGGCAAATCCCGACCCTAATCCACCCATCATTGTTGATAACCCAAATACCATTCCAAGAAACATTAGGAGGCAGCAAAGGCAGGAGCAGCCTGCTGATTTAACCCCTCTTACAGTTCATCCCAACCCCATTTCAACTCCAATTAAAGTTCTTTTCCGGTCTACCCCCACTTCCCCTAGTTCACCATCTACATCTCAAAGTCCTCCTCTCACATCTTCATCCATTGCACATATTCCCTTGACCAATACTCCTGGTGCAACTTCACCTGTTACCCCTGTGGTACCCACTATTCCTATTATCCCAGCTGCCCCTATTAATACACTCAACCCTCCAAATATGGCAAATAGATATGCACCCTTGCAGCTACCTGCTAATCCTGCAGCTCTACCCCAGGATTACCAAACCAAAATCTCATATTTTGACTCCACTGGCCCTTACTTTGCCATCCAACATGCCAAGAGGATGCAAGATCACTTTGAAAACTATGAAACAGATGATGACAGTGTGAGGATGAGAATCTTTGTCCAAAGCTTGACAGGTGATGTTAGAACCTGGTTCAGATCACTTGCTGCAAACACTATCACAACCCCTGATGAGCTCTATCAAGCATTCACTAGGAGATGGGAGAAAAAGAAAGATCCCTTACATATACTTGGTGAATATGAGACAATCAAGAGAGGTCCTCAAGAAACCGTTCTGGAGTATTGTGCTAGATTCAACAATGTATATAATGCAATACCACAAAACCTAAGACCTCCTCCTGATTTGGCCCTGTACAAGTTCCCTGATGGATTTGATTCTGACATGGCATTTTAGTTGAAGGAAAGAGCCCTTGAAAGCCTAGAAGAAGCCCAAAAGGTGGCTGTTACAGTGGAAGCAAACATAATTGCCAAAAGAAGCAGGGCGAGGTTAGAAAAGAGAAGCATATACAAAGAAGAACCTACAGCCTTTGATCAAAAGCTTGATGCCATACTCAATGGCATGAAGAGATTGGGTGATAGGGTGGAATCAGTTGAAAGAAAAGCATCATGGGAAGTTCCACAAAATAACCCTCCCAGGAATCCAAATTTTAGGAGAAACCCAAACCCAAACAGTGGCAGGGCCAATGCTGATCCTGAAATCAGACCTCCATTTCAGGAAAACTATGTTGAAACATCTACTTCAAATGAGCAAGAAGATGACACCCATATCAACCTGATGGGTTTGAATGATGGGCATCAAGTCTTCCTAAGTCAAGAAGATCACAAAGATGATGACATTTCACAATTCCAAACCAAATCAGGTGAGTCATTTGATTTCAAACAAGGCTATGACACAGCTGTTTATGAAGTTCATAAACATTACAAATTAAGGAGCAGAACTGTAAATATAACACAGCCTGAGATACCAAAGGATAGTCTGCAACCTAAAAAAGCCATAATCACAGAACCAATCAACATAACTGATTCACTTACAAAAGAGGTAACTATTGAAGAAGTTACTGAACAACTTTCTTCAACACAACAGCCACCAGCTATACCCTCTTCGCAACCGAACCTAGGGGACCTTCCTCAAGAGGTGAGTGTGAAGGACAAGCCTCAGGACCAAGGTAAAAACCAGGAAGAAAACATAGTGAATAAAGAAAGGGTTGCTGCCCACAACACTAAGGTTCAAACTGAAAAACCTTTTGACTTGGAGGCTGAAATTGGCAAACTGAAAGTGGCCATTCCTCTCTCGGAATTAGCCAAACATGACATTTATAAACAACAGATCAAGAAATCCCTTCAACTCACTCATAGTAAAGATAATGTCAATGTGTTGGATGACACCCCAGAATTGCTGTTTGGTCCAGAGGTTGATGGAAAAACAGTAGTCACAGGGATCCTACCTTTCTATGTTAGCTTACATGTGCATGACAAGATACTGCACAATGCAATTTTTGATTCAGGTGCTTCTCATAACCTTATGCCTAAATCAGTGATGGAAAGACTGAATCTAGACATAACAAGACCATACAAGGACCTATTTTCCTTTGATTCCAGCCAAGTCAAGTGTCTAGGTCTCATAAAGGATTTGTGTGTATCTCTGGTTCAATACCCAAACAAGACAATCCTAATGGATGTGGTAGTTGCTGATATTCCACCTAAGTATGGGATGCTGTTATCAAGATCATGGGGGGCTAAACTCCAAGGATCTTTACAGTTAGACATGTCATATGCCACAATCACAGTCTTTGGTCAACCCAAGAGACTATATAGAGAATCCCTCATGAAATATATGGTCAGTAGTGAAGAGAAACCTCAAAACTTTCCCATTTATGCTGTCCATTCTGATATAGATTCATACATTCTCTTTAATGATAATTCAGGTCTAACAAACAATGATGAAACCAAGATACTAAAACAAGAGCAGGACCATTGTGAACAAGATACTGCTGTCCTAGAAGTGAAGCTGATCCAAACAAGTTATGAGACTGTCCTAAGAGATGAACCAAATGAAAAACCAGAACTCCAACTTGCAAGCCCAGGCGATGGAGAAGTTATCAAATCTCCCCAAGAACAAGAAATCTTATGGTTCATGGAGTTTGATGGGTCTGTCAACAAGTTAGGCGCAGGGGCCGGAATTTGGATACACAATAAGCAAAACAATCATGCAGAAGGCAGAGCTTATAGGTTGAACTTCAGATGCACCAACAACATGGCTGAATATGAGGCTCTCTTACTGGGTCTCAAACTAGTAAAGTCCCTACAAGCCATGAAAATTTCAATCCTAGGAGATTCAGACCTAGTTATCCAACAAATCAAGGGTAATTTTGTCACCAATGACAAGAGACTGAGGTCCTATAGGTCTACAGTTGCTGAACTGCTAAATTCATTCGCTGAATTTCAGATTACCAAAATTCCTAGGACTCAAAACCTTCATGCCCATAGCTTGGCCACATTTGCAAGTACATGCAAGCTACCTTTTGAACCCCACCACTGCTTCACCGCTGAGATAAAACACAGACCATCTGTCCCAAACAATGTCAAGGATTGGCAAGTATTTGATGATGACATGCAAATAAACAATTTCTTGACTTTGCAGCAAGAATTTTCAGGACTAAATATTGACAATGATACAGCAAGTCAATCACAAATACCTGATAGAGCAAGTCAATCACAAATACTGTTTCAAGAAATTACTCACCCAATATCACCCAGAACAGCTAAACAAATACTAAACCCAACCATTTTCAACAAGGATAACATTCAGCAAATCCAATCAATCAATTGTGAAGAAGTGGCCAATGCTGACACTGAAATCATAGAGCTGAAAGACAACTTTTTACCCACTGGCTTAGCTCCTTTGGAAGACATTTTTTATTCCAATGATGTTCCCAGCAAGCCAAAAATGCAGCCCATCAACAATGCCATAGAAGAGTGTAACATTGGGACTGTAGAAAAACCCAAGATCATCAAATTGTCTGCTTCCTTACCCCCTGATCAAAAGCCTAAATACATTGACTTGTTTAAAGAGTTCCAGGATGTCTTTGCCTGGAGTTATGAGGATTTAAAATCCTATGACACCTCTGTAATTCAACACACCATCCCTCTCAAACCTGATCAAAAGCCCTTTAAACAAAAATTAAGGAGAATCAATCCTATGCTTCTCCCAGCAATGGAACAAGAAGTACAGAAAATGTTCAAGGCTGGCATCATAGCACCAATCAGATTCTCTGAATGGATCTCCAACTTAGTCCCCACAAGAAAAAAGACTGGTGAAATTAGGTTGTGTGTGGACTTGAGAAATCTGAACCAAGTATCCCTCAAGGACAATTACCCCTTACCTAAGATGGATCACATTCTCCAAAGAGTGGTAGGGGCCTCAAGGATCTCATTACTGGATGGGTTTTCAGGCTTCAATCAAATCCTGGTACACCCTGATGAACAAGACAAAACAGCATTCACTACCCCATGGGGAACTTTCAAATATGTAAAAATGCCTTTTGGATTGAAAAATGCAGGAGCTACATTCCAAAGAGCAATGGATATTGCTTTTGTCAAAGAGATTCATGACTTCCTAGTCATTTATCTAGATGACCTCACACCTTTTTCCAAATCTGACCAGGAGCATTTGAAACATCTAAGGCAGATTTTCATAACTTGCAGAAAATATGGAATCTCCTTGAATCCCAAAAAATCCCTGTTTGGTTTAGAGGAAGGTAAATTATTGGGCCACATCATTTCTAAAGATGGCATCAAGATAGATCCAGACAGGATACAAGCTATCCTACAAATGCCCCACCCAAGAAATGTCAAAGAATTGCAAGGATTCTTGGGAAAAATCAATTTCTTAAGAGGGTTCATCCCAAACTTAGCAGAACTAAGCAGATTATTGAATAACATGTTAAAGAAAGATTCAAAGGTCAAATGGACTGTGGAAGCCAATCAAGCCTTTGAAGGTGTAAAACTGGCCCTTACCCAAACCCCAGTGTTGACTAATCCTCAGTTTGACAAGGACTTTATCATTTTCTCTTTTGCCTCCGAGCATACTATTGCTGCTGTTTTACTGCAAAAAGATGACCAAGGAAATGAGAAGCCAATTGCTTTCTTTAGCAAAGCTCTTAGAGATGCACCTTTAAAATATCAAATCATGGAAAAACAAGCTTATGCTTTGGTTAAAGCCATTAAAGACTTTAGGATTTATATCCTTTATTCCCATGTTATAGCATATGTGCCAAGTCCTATTGTCAAAGACATTCTCACCCAAGAAAATTTAGAGGGCAGAAGAGGAAAGTGGATTGCCAACATCTTGGGATTTGACATTGAGATAAAACCTACAAAACTAATAAAAGGGCAAGGCTTGGCTAAATTAATGACAGAAGCAAATTTCCAAGCCTTAGACATTAACCAGCTGGACAGTGAACCGGAGCTGGTGACTCCAAAGATCAATGTAGCCTTTGAGCAATCCCCTTGGTACTCTGATATATGTTATGTATTGCAAAACCTGTGTGCTCCCCCAGGATTGTCTAGAACTAAATGTAGGTTCTTAAAAATGAAAGCTTCAAGATTCTGTGTTATAAATGGCAATTTGCTTTGGAAAAACCATGAGGGTATTTTACTAAACTGCTTGATTGAAAATGAAACTAACAAGATCAAGGAAGAATTTCATGCAGGTGACTGTGGTGGACACTTGTATTGGAAGTCCACTGTGGATAAAATACTGAGGGCTGGTTACTATTGGCCCACCATGTTCTCTGATGTCAAGAAATTCACTACCTCATGTCACAAATGTCAAGTGTTTGAGGGAAAGAGACAGCTGCTGCCACTTCCCTTAAGACCTATTGCAACAGAGAGGCCTTTTCAACAATGGGGCTTGGATTTCATTGGGGAAATTCATCCCTCATCTTCAGGCCAGCATAGATGGATTTTAACTGCTACTGACTACTTCACTAAGTGGATTGAAGCTATTCCATGCAGACAAGCAAATGATTCCACTATCATTCAGTTCTTGGAGAACAACATTTTGGCTAGATTTGGATGCCCTGACAAAATAATAACAGACAACGCTGCTACTTTTAGATCCAAGAAAATGGTGAACTTCTGCCACAAATTTCACATTACTTTAGGTCATTCTACTGCATACTATCCCCAAGGTAATGGCCTAGCTGAATCATCAAATAAAAGTCTGGTAAACATCATAAAGAAAGTACTAGAAGAGAACCAAAAGAATTGGCATAAGAAGCTCGTCAATGATCTATGGGCAGATAGACTAACAACCAAGAGATCAATTGGGACCAGCCCATATGAGTTGGTTTATGGATTAGAAGCCAAGTTTCCTTCATCACTAGGGATACCTGTTATGAAGCTTCTTCAAGAAAGCCAAGCTGAACCAAATGATATGCAGAGAAGAATTAATCAAATCATATGTTTACAGCAAACTAGAGACCAAGTCTTCAGCAGAGTTCAAGTCTTACAAGAAAAATTAAAGAAGGCCTTTGACAGAAGAACTAAGGCAGAAGATTTCAACGTTGGTGACAAAGTCCTCAAGTGGGATTCAAGAAGAGAAGATAAGGGAAAACATGGAAAATTTGATTCCCTTTGGAGAGGACCATTTGCTGTCCAAGCAGTACAAGGAAACAACACTTATTTCCTTAAAAGTCTAAATGAAACTGATTTGGATGAAGGTCCTGTGAATGGCAGGATGCTGAAACACTATTTTGAATATCACCCATAAGTGCAGCCTGAGTTTTCCCTTGTACATATTCAGATGTATATATTATTTTCTCAACATGTAAAAATGCAATTTCTCAAAGTTTTCTTAAAACTGCCAGCAAAAGGTAAATAGAATCAGAGGTCTATCAAGAAGAGAAGCACACAATTTTGGCATCTCAAAGCAGCAAACTTCAAAATTAACAAGAGCAGTCGAGGAGCAAGGCAATCTGACCTGCTGTTCTTGGTCTTTCAAATGAAAAACCATCCCTATGTGGAGCCACTGTTAGCTACCTATACCAATAGGTTTCATATTTCATGATTGACATTGAAAAGGTCCAAATATGCTCTGCTTTGATGATGCAAAGATCACATATTTGCAAAACAATACAAGCTGTGTATATATCTTGATAAGAACTCAATTTTGATGGATGGTCCAACAGCTTAATCTGGATCATGCCATGTTTTGAATTTTCAGTTGTAGAATAGAGAAAGAAGTCTGTCCAAACTGCTTAATCTTGGCAGACAACTAGCTTAGGTAGAGAATTAAGGTTCCCAACTGCTTAATCTGGGGCCTTGGAAGAAATAAGGGTAGAAGTAGATAGAAAAGCAAAAGAAAAAGCCAAAGAAAAGAAAAGGAAAGTAAGGGTCTACAAGTCCAAGTGCACCCTCCAAGAAGAAATAAAAAAATGCTACGAATATAGATGGGTAGGCAGTTGGGGTTGCAGAAAGGTCATTTCTTATGAGTTGCATGTGTGCTAACCATGTTCACCAAAGCAAAATTAGTAGATTAAGATGGAGGTCACTCTTCATCAAGTTGCAACAAGCAAGAAGCATGTCTAACCTCCCTTCTTACCCTCTCCATTTCATTACTAACATTCCCTCTGTCAGTTGAGATTCATGGAAGAAATTGTGGTTTGATGTCGATTCTTATTCTCTTAAGAAGCCACATTTCCTATGTAAAGTTCTTTTCATTTTGATCTACTCCCTAAACTAAGTGAGTTTCAAACAAACTTAGTGATATCCCCCTCATTTACCCCTTTCATCCATATTAACCTCTAATTCTATTATGTAACTCCCCTATCTTACCCTTCCCCTACTATTATTTAAACACCATGGTGTATAAACCCCAAACATGGTATAAATATCCCTCCCCTTGGCACTATAGCTAAATAAGATGTTTAGGGAGACTTTGGTCCACCAGGGGCTGTGGTCAACCTTGTCTTGGGGCTGCTCTAACCTCTGGTTAGGAGCAACAACCTTCCCCCTAAGCCTTCACCTCCCCTCTGCTCAAAAAACACAAAAAACCCCTTTTTTCCTTGCTAAAATCACCCCTAACCTCTTTTTCCTCATAAATTAACCCAAAAAATCCAAAACACTCACCAAAACCCGCAATCCCAAAGTTCCCCGCCCAAAATATTTAAATGAATATTTTAATTGAGCCGGCGGCCCCCCCCCCCAACCTGCACGATCAGTCGGAAGACCCGCCAACCGTCCGATCTCCGCCGCCCAGATCTAACAGTGGGCGGTCATTTTCGCTCCCCGACCTGACGACCTTTAGCGTCCGGGGAAAGCGGTTTTCCGCCCTGTACAGGGGACGCGTGGCAGGTGGTGGGGTTGTTCGGAGCCCCCCTCCTTGATACCACCTTTGCCCAAAAGTGGTGCGGGGAACCCACTTACCGCCATCCCCGTTACCACCCTCCCTCCTACGTCACTGGCACGTCATCCTAACGTCATCTCGCCTCTGTCCGCCCCCGCGTCCCGTGGCCCTCCACGCAGCCCTGCCACCGCATCTACCTGCCACCGTGTCCTGCCACCCTAGCCGACACCTCAACAGCCATGTCACCTCCGTACCCGGGCCCCGCCATGACGTCATGCTGACGTCATCAGCGGAAAAGCGCCAATTACCCTTTTTGTCCGAATTTTATCGTTAAAAGTAATGTTTTGAGTCATTTCACTCTTATTTTTGCGTGAACAAGGAGTTAGCCGTTGCAGCTGCTAAAGTGACTCCAGGCATCCAAATTCAAATTTCAACCGTCCAAATTCATCGAGTCGACCTTCAGAGTTCGGCCCGCAAGCTGTCTAAGCGTCCTGTCCAGGTATTTCACCACATTTCCCCATTTTTCCCATGCATTCCTAGTCTTTGTAAAATTGCCATTAAAGCACCTGTAAAAGTCTACATAAACTCTACACCTGTTACCTGAAACAAGCTCAGCTAACCTGTTGACTCCCAGAACCACAGATTAAGCATCAAAGCAGTCAATTCGCGGGCTAGAAACTATGCAATTCTCCTTGACGTGCTCGGCATTGTTCCCTTTTGCCGAGTATAGGCCAGTTTCAAATTCTGCCAAAGGAAATCTCATACTCTCTGCAACCTACCATTAGCAATTCACATCCCTGTGAATTTACAGCAAATTACAAAAGCCAGCTTGCATTTTCCACTGAAAAGAATACTTCAGACTGTGTTTACAGTTGACCTGCCACTGAAGTTCTTAAGGACACTTGTCAAACCAGTACCTCTACCCGTTCAAATTTAGATTATATCAATGGCAGCCTCTGCATCCTCATCCCTCAGTGTTGCTCCACTAAATCAACCAAATAAGGAGCTAGAGGCCTTGCCATTTGTTGACAAGGACTGTCTCATTGAAGACTTTGAGGGAAACAGGGACTTCTTGCAGACCTTCACTCAACTGAGAGAGGACTATAAGGATGGTCATGGCACACATGGGATATGGGAGTCAAACCTGCCCTATTACTGTCTCCCAGCTGTAAATGTCTTCCCTGAAATCATTCACCTATGTGCTGAACACTATGATGTGCATCACAGAGCTGTCAGTACTCCATCAGGGAGGATCCTTTTCTACATTAATGCTGAGTCCATCAACAAGATGTTACATTTTGATCAGACAGAGTTGCTGATCCCATTCTCCATGAGTTATTTGCTGGAAGTTGGTGACAAGATGACCAGTGAGGAGCTGCAAAAGGTCACCAGGACCTTCATGAGACCTGAGTGCCAACCTACAGGGCCACCTCCTTATCTGGATGTACATTTCAATGATGTAGGCAGGCTGTTACTAGACATGATTGCCTATGTGTTGGGATACAAAAACAGTGAGCATGTGGATAAAACAATGCTAGTATTGTTGTCTATTTACAGCCCATGCCAACCCCCTGCCCGAAAGTATAACTTTTCCAAGTTCATAGCCAACAAGATTCATGATCAGTTGAGCAAAGTGGACAGACAGGGGGTCTTCAAATACTCAGCCTACATCTACCACCTGTTCACGTTCTATCATTCTGAAGCCTTCCCATGCTACATCAAAAGGCTGGATCATAGAGGGGAGAGAAGATTTGTCATCTTCTGGACCTCTGTTTATCACAAAGTGACAAATTCACCCTATACCTACTGTGAATTTGTTGACCAATTTCTATACCCAATCTCTTGCATGTTGATGAAGTCCCCTCCTCCCAGAATATCAAATGAGATAAAGAAAGCTTTGCAGCTCTCTAAAAAATATAAAATAGGTGACTGGTACCTATATGAACACCATACTGTATTTAGGATCTATGGCTGTGAGCTCTGTCCATACAGGCTCCCAAAATATGTACCTATGAGGTTGTTTGCCTTGGAGTATTACAGGCAATTGATTCAGTCAGACCTCACCCATTTCCACAGCTCCAAGAAAAAGGCCCACCTCAAGTTCAAAAATCAGTTGGGCCCCTTCATCATGAACAAGAAAGAAGGGTGGGAAGCTGCAGACCTCATCCTTAAGGATAAATATAAGCTGTCCTATAGTTTTCGATGGGTCCATTATGACCCTCAAGTTTCATCACTGCTAGGAGAAATAAGTATAGGCTCCTAGGTGTTAAGCATTGCCAGTACCCACACATTGAAAAATATGCCAACTTACAAGAATGGCAGCTGGACACTCTAGTTGAGAATTTAACTGAGGAAGAGAGAATGCTTAAGAATATGAAGGAGCTTGAGAAAACTATTGACCTGGACTATGTGCAGCAGGTACCTTTCAGACCGCCTCACTCAGTAGGAGAAGGGACCTTGGTTACAAGGACTGCACCACAGGCACCTTCTACATCAGCACCAGTGACAGACAAAGGCAAAGGCATAATGGGTGCAGAGGAGGAAGCAGGAAAGGAAAAGTCAGAGCAGCAAACAGAGCAGCAGCCAGAGCATCAACAAGGACAAACTGTTCTACCACAAACTGGGCTGCCAGCAACCCCCATAATGCAAACACCACCACCTCAAACTGAGCCATTGACTGCCCCAATTTTGCAGACCCCAGCACATGAAGAAAGGGGAATGAAAAGAGAAAGAGAAGAGTCCACTCCTTTCAGCGGATCCTCCCACCAGCCAGAAGCCAAAAGGCAAAGGGCAGACTCCCCAGAGGTGGAAGACATTACTGAAGATGTCTTGAACAGTACAGGAAAAGACAGGGAGGGCAGCCAGCATACAGGGACAAGCTCCTTTCAGCAGGAGCAAACTTTACAGCTTGGTTTGGAGGTGTCCTCTCCTTCACAACAAAGGAAGAAGCCCAAGAGCACCAAAGCTTCTTTCAAACAAATAAAGGCTTAGAATGAGCTACTGAGGGCTGAGGTCTACAAGCAGTTCATAGATGCTACACCAGCCCAGCAAGAGAGATTAATGTCTGTTTATGACATTAAGGAAGAAAAGATGATATTCAGTCATTTTAAGCCCAAAGGGCCGCAGCCTAAAACAGCTGCAGATTTTATACAGACAAGGGTGGAGGTCCTAGCCAGAGATATACATCCCATGGACCAAATTGAACTCCACAAGCAAACTGGGGAGATGGTCTATGCCACCTTGGTTGAAAAGGCCACCTTGGCCCATGAGCTGAAAGAATCCCTAAAGAACACCAACACTCAGCTGGATTTTGAGAGAATGTCCTCCCAGGCCAAGGACAATAGAATAAAGTCTCTTGAGGAGATCATCATTGATCTAGGGCATGATCCTAGTGATCCAACAGGTATAAAGGCCCTCATGAAGAAGAAGGATGATGATCTGAATGCAATGAGGAAGAGGTTGAAGCTGCAGCCCACCGAGCACCCTCAAACAGCCGAGCTTCTAAAGCAAAAACAGGCTGAGGACCAACTAGACCTGCTACTGCAGCAAGACCAGAGGATCCAGGAATTGGAGAAAGAGCTGGAAGGAGCACTACAAGATAAACAGGGAGAATCTACTTCCCAAGCTCCTCCAACTACTTCCACGACAGCAGCAACTTCAGGGGCAGCAGTGGCCCCCACAACAGAAGCAGCAGGCACAACAGCAGCTCCAGATGCCCACCCAAGTGTAGAGGAATTGACCAAGGCTGTCAAGGCAATGGAGCTCCAGGCAGATGAGATAAAGAAAGCAAAGGAGAAATTGGCAGAACTGGATGCCAAATATGATAAATCCAAAGTGACTGTAGCAGAACAGGGCAGAGAAATAAAGGCCCAAAAAGAAAGGATAAAGGCTTTAGAGAAAGAGCTGAACCTAGAAACTGCCATGGCCAACATAAAGAGGATCCTATGGGCCAAAATTGGCCAGTCCATTAGACAGCAATGGAGGTCAATAAAAATAATGCATGAGCAGATGGATTTAATGGCCCAAGCTCATGCAGAAATTCAGAAGGCCAAGACAGTGCTAGGGAACAGAGCAGAACAAGCAAACAGAATGATTGATTTCCTAAACATGCAAGAAAGGGAGGAATTGGCAGCCATAGGCATTCCCAATAGAACAGAGGCTGTCCTCTCTGCTAAGAAAGTGATTACCCTCAGAAACTATATACAATCAGTAGAGAGGAAGTACTATGAGATGCAAGCAGATGTGGAAGAATACAAAGCCAAAATGGGAGTGCTGCAAGGAAAAGGCCTGCCCAGCCTGCTAAGTGGTGCAGGAAAACTGATATCTCCAGATCAAATGGCCAACAGAATGGCAACCACCATTGAAAATCATATAATTGCATCTGGCAGTTCATCTGAGCAAGCAGGGCCTCCCACAGGACAGAGCATATATGAAAAACTTGAAGGCCTGTTCTTCATTGAGAATGAAGTAAATCACCTGTTTGAGACCCCTCCCAATCTTTATAAGCATACAGAGGCCGAGGAAACGTTGATAAAGATGTGCAGACATCAAATGCCTAAGGAGGATTGGTGGCAATTCATGCTTCAGATTTTGCCACGGTAGCTTCAGTCATTCGGTCACTGCCAGCCCCAGGTCACTACAAGACAAATGACAGGACAAATGTCAGCAGTTAAAGCAGCTAAAAAAGTGACTCATCCCACAGACATGACAGCTAGCCAAGTTCAAACAGCGCATTTTCGGCCGACTCCAACAGCCATAAAGACAAAATATCTTCTGACTTTTGACAGCTGAAGCATTAAGGAATTACTGCTGCATTTACTCCTTCAGCTACTGAATTTCTGAGATCAGCATATCATAAATGAGGTATTAACTCATTCGCTGATATTTTTTGTAATTTTTGTATATATACTCCCCTGAGTAACTCATAAGGGGTTGGTAATTTTCTCTATGAGACACTTGTATTGTAAAAATTCATATTTATCTAATACAAAGGGCTGGATGAGCTCAGTGATTTCCTGAATAACTTGATGTCTGGAGGATGCTCCATGTGTTGATGAAGAATTCCTGTGCTGTCTGATGAAATAACAAGTTTTCTTCAAAACTCTGTTCTTGTTTTTCTTATGTTTGCCAAATCATACTTATCTCACACTAAGCTAGCAGTAAAGGAAAAGAATAGTACAGGATTTGTGTCACTACACCTTGTACTCAAATTTTACTGCTGTAAATGTTTGTCTTCAGGATTACTATGCACATGAATTCTTAATTGCTCATGTAGCTGTTAATTCTATATGTATGAAAATCACCTAGAAATTCTTAATTGCTTTTAGGACGATTTTCTCACTGTCTTGCTCCAACAGTTTATTGCAAGATTCTTAATTGCCTTGCATTAACTGGATCCACTCCACTCAATCACTATTATAAACGTTGTTTCTCAGACACTAATCTGGCTCTGCAGCATCACTACAGTATCGAAGCAGCACATCAAAGACCTAAGGACCACTGACTCCATAGCCCAATGGACTAGAGCACTTTGGAAATTGCATAAGAAACTTGACTGAAATTATCACCCAACTAAAACCTTAAACAAACCTGAACTCATAGCTAGCCTAAAATTATTTAAATACAGAGATAAATCATAAAGAGAGAGCCCTCTCTGATTGCAGCCTGGCTAGAAGCTGTGATCCAAAGATTGGTTAGTGGTTACCCCGGCCGTATTCCCTTGGGAGTCATAGGGAACAACCTGGGTGTTAATAGTAGTTAAGGGACTATAGGAGTTGATCACCAGGTGCACAGGATTAGGGGAACTATGCGTAGTCTAGAAATTGGGGAAGCATGCATTACACACCAGAAGGGAGATGTGATTGATGACAAAGATTGGCGAATATGAAATGGATCAAGTAATCCTAGACCTGAGTTCAGACGTGAATGTATTACCGAAGCAGACATGGGAACATATGGGCAAGCCCACGTTGCAGTGGTCCCCTATTCAATTACGAATGGCGAACCAACAGAAGGTTTTTCCCATGGGTAGGTTGCAAGGGGTAACAGTTGATATCGAAGGTGCGAGCACACAGACGGACTTTGAAGTAATAGATATTGTTGATGACAACAATCCTTATCCCACGTTGCTAGGAATAGACTGGGCCATTGATATGAATGGAGTCATCAACTTGGAGAAGCGGAAGATGATATTGGAGAAAAAGTCCCTACGCGTAGTAGTTCCAGTAGATCTAGCAGAAGAAGTGCATTACACCGAACCTGTGCGCGTCGATGAGCTGGATTGTATCTACAAGATAACTATGCAAGATCAAGATTGGGTGAATTCGACTATAGATGGAATGATCTCATGGGAGCACACAAGTTCCTACACCTCGGATTCAGAGGAAGAAGACGAATGCTGGTGGAAACGGTTGAATGAAGTGACAATGCTGAATTACAACACGATGATTAGATCATTGTGTTGCATAAGAACTGAGGCTTGAGATCTGCCAACATATGATGGATTGACAGTGGTGGATGAATTCTTGAGCAAGTTTTAAAGCGCGGTACCAAAACAATATAAGTTTGATGCGTTGAAGTGGGCACTGCACACAACACCTGCGTGCTAGTGGGGAACACATCAAGGAAATTTTGAAAACTGACGTGGATGTAAAAGGATGATGCGCCTATGATTTGGGAAACCGCAACTATGGATAGAAGATAAATATGACAGATGCGATGACCCATGCACGCACCTCCCGAAATGGACCAAGGCCTATGGAGAAGAACCTTAGCCTAAATGGGTACACTTATTCTACCATACCCTGTATGTCATACCCATGAATTGGTATACTGAGAAGGAACTCCGACATGGTATAGGAGAATGGGATGTCTTGCGCAAGGGATTTTTGTTAACATTCACATTTGAAGACCGATGATCGGATACTGTTGACGATGCGCTGCAAGCTGTAAAAGCCGTTATCTTCAAAATACCACAGGAACCACGGCAAGTAGTTCAACCAACATGGACAACACAGTTAAGTAGTGCCCTAGAATGTTATAATGTGCAAGTAGAGGAGGATGACGACAACCCCCGAAATATTAATATTCTAGAAACTGAAGGGTGTCACGAAGTTTGAGGACCATCAATTGAGGTACCCAATATCACTGCACCACTAAAAACAAAGCAGGTAAACATTGGTACAGATGTGGAGCTGAAGTACACGACACTTGGGGACTATTGGGACAATGCTACGGTAGATAAGATTGCCGAGTTACTCCGCGAATATCAAGATTTGTTGCCGAAAAAAATCACGGACTTAAAGGGGATCATTGGCGATTTAGGGATGATGAATATTGCTCTGAAACTGGACATGAAGGTAGTTAAACAACAACCTTACCGTTTGAATCCGAAGTATAAATAAAAGGTTCACGAAGATTTAGACAAAATGCTTACAGCTAGAATTATTGAACCAGTGGAAGAATTTGACTGGGTGAGTCCCATGGTAGTACAAGAGAAAAAACGGAAGGGCGAAATTAGAATATGCTTGGACCTCGGGAAGCTTAACGGCGCTTGTGTTCATGATCCATTCCCGACACTGTTTATAGATGAAGTATTGGAGAATGTTGGTGGTTAGGAAGCTTACTCATTCACAGATGGCTTCTCAGGGTACCATCATATCAAGATCGCACCGGAAGATAGGAGCAAGACAATCTTCACAACCGAATGGGGTTGTTTTCAATACACCGTTATGCCCTTTGGACTGAAGAATGCGCCAGTGATATTTTCACGCGTAGTGATGGCCACATTCAACAAATACATCCACAAGTTCTTGCAGGTATATCTAGACGATTGGACTGTATTTGGGTTAGTTAAACACCATATAGCACGCTTACGTTTGATGTTGGATACTTACCGACGACACCAAATTGTGCTAAATCTTAAAACGTGTACCTTCCTCATCCCCTTTAGAAACTTGCTCGGCCATGTGGTCTGCAAACAAGGTCTGATGGTGGATCTTGCGAAGATTGTTTTTATTCTCAATCTGGAAGTGTCGCGAAGTGTCAAACAACTATGCACTACGTTGGGGCACACTGGTTACTATAGAAATTTTAACAAGAGCTATGCACAAATAACAGCGCTAATGGAAAGACTATTGAAAAAGGACGCTACATATTGTTGGAATGATGATTGTAGGAAATTTTTGGATGTTCTCAAGGAGAAAGTGGCATCCGCTCCCATCCTAGTCTTCCCAAAATGGGATGTAGAATTTCATGTACATGTTGATGCATTGTGTATTGTGTTGGGGGCTGTACTTACGCAGGAAGGCACGGAAGGCATGGATCCCCTGATCACGTTCGCGAGTCGGCGGCTGTCCAAAGCTAAAAAGAACTACTCTACTACTGAGCGTGGAGTGGTGGCAATGCTATACGCGCTCTAGAAATACCGACACTATTTACTTGGCGGGCACTTCAAGATGTATACTAATCATTCTGTGTTAAAATACCTGGTGAGAAAGCCTGTGCTTGGGGGGCACATATGTAGATGGTTGTTATTGTTTCAAGAATATGACTTTGAGGTCATCTTAAAGCTGAGACGCCCAAATGCAGGACCATATCACTTATCATGAATTGAGACTAGCGAGGAGCCAACAAATTTGGAAGAAGGACTACCTGATGCACAACTCTTTGCAGTGCGTGTCGTGGATGGCCACTTCAAAGATATAATCCAATTTTTAACCACAAGGACTACACCAAAGGAATATTCAGTCCAGCAGAAGAAGGAATTGGTGGTGCATGCGGCAGACTTTTCTATCATCATGGGGCACCTCTATAAAATGGGAAACGATGAGATATTGTGAAGATCTGTACCTAAATTTGAACAAGGAAAAATCCTCATAGAAGCACATGGGGGGCCTACAGGAGGACATTATGTAGGATGTGCGATGGCACAAAAGATTCTTTGTGTTTGGCTATGGTGGCCAACCCTACATCAAGACTCGAAATCATACTGTCGGGCCTGTGACATATGTCAAAGGACTAGGAAACCATCACGAAGGGATGAGATGTCACTCAATCCATATATGACATTTCAGCCATTCAAAAAATGGGCAAATGATTTTGTGGGACCAATCAAACCTTAGGGAAATATGGGTGCGCACTACATCATCACTGCGACAGAGTACCTGACTCGATGGGTGGAAACACAGCCACATAAGAACTACATGGCCACCACAACTGTGAAATTTTTGTTCGACAATGTGTTGACACGGTTTGGATGCCCGAAAATTTTAATGAGTGATCGTGGAATGCACTTCCTGAATGAAACCATCAGTGCACTCACCGAGGAATTCCAGGTGTATCATCAGCAAAGTACATCGTACCATCCGTAAGCTAATGGAACAGTAGAAGCCTTCAACAAAATTCTCGAGACGGTGCTAACCAAAGTATGTAACATGTAGTAAAACGACTGGGACCTATGAATACCTACTATATTATGGGCATACAGAACCACGTACAAAAAATTGACGGGTCAAACACCTTTCAGGTTAGTCTATGGCATAGAAGAAATGATGCCAATGGAATACATTGTACCCAATTTGCGGATAGCAGCAATTATAGGCAGAAGCCTTGGAAGAGCGACTCACGTAATTGGAAGAGCTCGAGGAAGAATGGTTTCTGGCGGGATTCTATCAACAGGTATAGAAACAACGCGAGAAAGCCTCACACGATCGCCATATCAAGTTGCACACATTCAAGGTAAATGATTTAGTGTTGCTGTATGACAGCAAGTTTGAAAAATTTCCTGGAAAATTCAGAATGCATTGGTTGGGACCATATGTGGTAAAAGAGGTCACAGATGGAGGCGCAGTCCAGCTAGTCAAACTTAATGGAGAACCCTTCCCAGGAAGAGTAAATGGCAGTCGCCTGAAGCCCTACATGGGTGGGCTGGCTATTTAACTAACCAACCAAAGCACAGTCTTCATGACCCGACAAGCCAGACAAAGGTGCGGGACTATAAACACAGGTACTAGAAGCTGACATCAAAGTAGAGAATCAAGTTAGATGCAAATGATTCAGAAGCAGAAATGGAGCAGATCCAGTGGATGGCAGAGTAGTGCACTGCAGAATTGTGCACAACACAAACACAGTTGGATGGACTTCGCGCAAATATTTCCACACCAGCAGAGTGACTCGGGACGAGTCACAATGATTGTGTTGGGGGCCTGTTGAGTAGCAGATCCCCCTATAGTATGTTTTTGGGGCTTGAAGCCCGAATTTTGGTCAAGTGCAATGTAAAGACCCCGTGAAACATGGGCGCAGAGCGTGAGAGTCTAGGGTTTTCCACCCTAAAATAATGTAATTTAATGTATGGTATGTCGGCCTACACATGGTCCGCGGACCATGGGATTGTATAAATAGAGCACAACTCTAAGATGTAAGGGACATGTTATTTCTTGGATAATGAATTAGCTCTGAGTCTGTAAGTTCGAGTCTTGGGTTGTAGTAGTAGGAAGAGGCTCTACAGCTGAGTGTGCAGAGGCTTGGTAGAGTCCGCAGCTATGTGCGCAGACCCCTGCAGCTGAGTGCACAGGGCGGAGTTGGGATTTTACTTGGACAAAGAATTAATAAAAGATAAGTTGATTTTGAAATATTGTGTGTCTATGCTTCCGTTATATTTATTCATCTCTTTACAGTTTTATGATTGCATGCACTGGTTATGAATGTTGAATGATTAATGAGAATATTGGGCCCACACAATTAAGTTAAGATCTTTAATAATAGCATAGTTAGGGTAAACGATATAGACAACACCTCTTTGCTCTCTTTATAGAGTTGTGTGAAAGAAGTCGCACAAGTTGTGAAGGACAGACCGCTACGCAGAGCAGCGCAAGCACGAAAGTTCGATTTGTGGACTTCCTAGACTTCATTAAGACATCCCTAGGGTGCGTAAACTTGGTTCTATCACCCTCCCATACTACCTCGGGTGAGACCTCAGTTCGCACACCACAGACTGTTGCTAAAAGGGTCGATAGTTTCAGGATTTGTTTGGATAAATAACTTCTGAACCTGGGTCAGGCCCCAACAAGCCAACAACTAGCGTTGGAAAGAATATAACACTACCCATCAATGAGGGCATATTCCTTGGCTATTCATTCAAGAGAAAGGCACACAAATTCTACAAAAAGAGAACCAAAAAGGTAATTGAAGGTATTGATATTGTTTTTGATGAAGTATTTCCTAAATATAATGATTCCAAAGATGTTGTTGATCATGATTTAATAGAATATGAGGACTAAGAAATTTCAGATAAGGATGAAGAAGAGGAAGAAGAAAGGAAGACATCCACTACAAAGTGTTGGCATTATGATGCATGTGTTGTCCTTGATGGAAACTCAGTTGTAATAGATATGGTAACTAGGTGAATCCACATGTCAATTCATAGGTGACAGAGTGATGGAATAGAATAACAAAATGATGGGACAAAGGTTTACAGACTTGTAACAGATATGGTAAATAGATGAATACACACGTCAGTTTAGAGGTGACAAAGTGATGGAAAAAAATAACATAATGATGGAACAAAGATTTTTAGATTAGAATCATAAGTTTGATATGTAGGAATTTATAGGGTAACTTGCTCAGATAGAACACCGAATGACACCACTCACAAACAAATCACAGATCAATACTCCAGTATTATTGACGTAGTTAAAACCCTCAAAGAGGGAAACAGTCCACGGCCTGATCCAACATGGCCACTTCAGGTAATTTATTAATAAAAGAAATAAAATTTACATAAGCTTCTCTCATGAATGGTCACCCTACAAATGACCCTCCATGCTCTTTAAATAGAGATCATGGACCAATTGGGTGTTAAGCCACATATCAAGTGTCGGTAATACCAAGGAGAGAATGAACCATCGGATCACTTAATGTCTAGAATATATCATGACCATCGGATTTGAAGTCACAAAAGTACATAGTAAAGAAACAAACTTTACCTAACTCTACACTAAACCAAGTTATACTTAACTATTTCCTATATGTCAGAATATCATAACACCCCCCCTTAAGAAAAAATTGGGATAGGATTGAAGGATGTACAAATATGACACAATAAGAGAGGGACGGAGGCATTAGAATGTATACATGTGGGTACAAAGAAGCAAAGTCATGTATGGAATTTGGCACTAATTAAAGAATACCAAGGGTCCTTACCATGGCTCACAATATTGAGCGTAGTAACAGTTACTTGATCCCGTCCAAGATTACTACCTTCACTAGTGTAGTTTTGACCCAAGGTATTGGCTAAGGCTTTAACTATATAAGGAGGTGAAGATCAAAGTTCTAATTGTTCATTTGAAATGGTTTTGGATGAATACTTCAATTTGGAGTATATTTGTGCTGTAAGGGCCATAGTTGAGACATAGATCTCAAATAATTACGCACTGATGAATACAATGATAGATCAGGATCATGAGACCATAAATGGCTTTCCATTGTATGATATTCTCATGGACTAAATAGATCTAAGTATTGACACATTTTTTTTATCTTTGAATATTATGATTTGGGTCTTTCTGAAGTTTTGAGGAGTTGCGCAATTTTAGGTCAAAAATTATAGATCTTTACGTAGGTTGGTCTCGGTGAAGTCGCATGTAAATGCAGTATCATTTCTTCAAAGTCACATACATAAAGGAAGGGCTTATGTTCATTTGCAGATCTCTATGTAGGCTGGTCTTGGTGAAGTTTTGATACACGCAGGTTTGGTTCTTCAAAGTCGCGTACATAAAGGAATCATTTTCTATTCATTTGCAGATCTGTACATGGGTTGGTCTCGGTGAAGTCATGTATACACGTGGGTTTGTTTATTAAAATTCACATATATAAAGGAAGGGTTTCTATTCATAAATGGCTGATCAACCTTATCAATGTTGTTGTATCGCTGTTGTCTGTCAATGATATCCTCATGTTGATCTGGGTTGAGTGATAATGTCTGAAGTAGAACGAATTGAATGATGAAGTTGAATTTGGTTACAGGTTGATTGCTTGATAAGAATATTGATGCTGCTAACTGTATCAGGGTTCTGTAAGCTAATAGAATATTTCAAAATAAGTCTAGTCAATTCTGTGTCTAATTTAGAATTACAAGTTTTCACTATATTGAGATATGTACCTAGGTTTCTCTACAGAAAAGCATGTATACACGCGTGTTGCCTTAAGTGAAGTAGCGTTTACATGTTGGCATATGAATGATCAAGGGTGAAGTTGATTTTGAGTGTTGATGTAGTATTCCGAGTTCAGTTTTGTGTTCTGGTCACGTTGATCTCACTATTTTGTTTCAATTAAGTTGGTATTTTCTTCAGTTGATCTACAAGTTGTGATGTATTAAAGTAGGTAGATCCAGTGTGAAAATTTTTGAAACATGGTCCATGGATTTTTTTGAGGGTTGGAGCCATCAATGAGGAAGTTGAATCTTCCTGCCAGTAGGAGATGGTAATTAGTTCAGTTGATTGGAGCTCCTTTCCTGTAGGAGCTGTAGAACGAGTGAAGGTTGTATCCTTCAACAGGTGGTTTTCTACATAATTTTATGAGTCTGCACCAGTACAAGAATGGAAGAAGTTTCTGATATTAATAAGTTTGAAGACTGAGATGATAGGAGTGTTGGTTTTCTCCCACATTCTGTTTCCACCTTAAATCCTGGTGGTCATATGTGTTGCTTATGTGTGATACTTTATTCTATTCTTTTTGAACATGCTTACTTCTTATCAAATGCCAGATAAATCTCTTACATTATGGATTAAGTTTAATAGATAAATATTTATCTTTTTTAAAAGTTTAGTAACCATACACTAGTTTATATTAGAAAATTCATGTACATACGCGAGTTGGGTTTAGTAAAGTCGTGTATATATTTTAGAAAGGAAAATTATTATTGTGAGTTTTTAAAATATTGATTCACCCCCCATCCCAGTATTTTTCCCAAAAATTGATATCAGATCTGGTCCTTCAAAATAATTTTGATCGCTTGAAGGAAGATCTCCCAAGATGAGCAATCAAGATGGAACGACATCTATCAGACCACCACTCTTCAATGGAAATAATTTAATGTATTGAAAGACAAGAACTAGATCCCACTGTAGTAGATATTTTCAGAAGGCATCAGTGGTTAGGTTTCTTTGAGATGCTAAAGGGATATGATGATGATATCACTTATGAATTTTCCATGGCCCTAAACTCTCATTCAAGAGCCAGTGCCACCAATGTGGTGAGGGGATTATCCATTATTATCAATCCTAAGTTGATTATCAGGGTGACAACCCTTCCCCTAGGGGTCCAATGGAGAAAATAAGAGAAGTCTCGCAGTATCATTGTTAAGAAGAATTTATTCACTGCTGATGAGAAACCAATTGAAGATAAAAATGGAGTCACAAGGGAGAGCCTATCCTATCCCTGGGATGATGTGGCCTAACATATCCTTAGGTTCATCTCTTATGAAGGAAGACTGAGTGTAGTCTATGGCTACCACCTTAGACTACTCCATGAACTGAGATTTCAAGCAAGATTTCCCATAGCCCAAAGACTCAGTGTGACTTATTTCCTCCTATAGTCGATCATGGACATGAGCCATAAGGTTAAAGAGGGAAAGAAACAACACTTAGGAAACCATGGCTTCATAAAACTAATAGTGGAAGATGCTTTGAATAAATTAAGGGTTACTTTCCTCTAGTCCACATTCAGGGATATGGATAGAGAATACCTCCTTGACACTCAATTATTTGCACTTGGTGATACCCCAGCCTCTAGTGTTGAAGGAGAAGTGACATAGGTAGAATAAGGAAAAGAGGCAGAAGCAGAAGAGGAAGAAGAGGCAGAAGTAGAAGAGGAAGAAGAGGTAGAGAAAACAGAGGAGGAACCAGAGAAAAAGGAAGAAGTTTTGAAAGGAAAAATTTAAGAAGAAGAGGAGGAGTAGCAAGAAGAACCAAGCCTTGAGAAAACCACTACACCTAGAGAAGAATATGTATCCCTAGAGAAGAAACGTTTGTCCACTGGACCCACTAAAAAGGAGGTAGTTGTTGTCATAACTACTTTGAGCACAACAATCAAACCTAAGAAGAAAAGGTAGACGAAAACTCCCCTCTACTTCAAAATAAGGAAAAACACTAGGATTAAATAGGGGAAGCCTCAAACTCCCACAAATACCCCTATTACAATTGAAGAATCACCAAGTAAAAGAGAGGAGCTAGAACCCATTGGAAAGAAAGTTGAGGAAGTCACATCTCCTGAAGCCATCTTGACTCCCATAACCTATGTAAGAAGGCATGTTACTAGATCAACTTCCTCTAAGAAACCAAGGCACCTACCACACTCCAACAAAAAGGAAAAAGGAAGCCATAGGAAAAACAAAGCCTACTACAGGAAACACAGTAAGTGCTACAGGAAGAGAAACAAATGCTACATGAAGAGTAGAAGGGGAAGAAATAAGGGAAAGAGGCAACACAATATTTATAGGAGGGGTAACGTCTCAAAAAAAATTTGAAAAGGATCTTCTAGAGCTATAGGAGCCTAGTCCACAACCCATTTTGAGCTCCTACTACAAGTTCATTGAAGGAGGCAGAGTGATCCCACATAAATTTGCAGTCGCTTTCTTGTTTGAACTTGAAGTAGAAAGAGGAAGGACACATATATGGATGTAGATTTCCAAATCCAAGAAGGTGGAAGATGTGGGCCTTATGGAAGAAAATATCTTAGAAATGGGTAAGGAGTTGAGTGAGTTAAGGGATAGAGAGTACACAATGAGAACACAACTACAGGTATAAAATAGATGGTTGAGGAATAAATTGCAAGAGAAGGAAGCCTAGTTGGTCACAATGGAAAACATCTCCATGGAGGCACTACAATGCAGGTTGCCATCCAAATCCTATGCAATTTTTGTCAAAGACCAATTGATGCAATTCCAGATCAAGACATTAGCAAAACATGGGTCCATGCCATTCGACGACTACAAGAAGTTCACTGAGTTGTGTGAGAAGAGTAGCATTGAGGACAAAGCCAAATTAGATGAATTCTACCTGCACAACCTCACCTTAACTAATATGAATATTTAGGATCCCAATGCAAAATTGGGACACTTGCTGCTAATGGCCGTTGCATATTGGATGATACATGAAGAGGAAAGAGTTGAGGAGGTGAGGAAAGTATTGGTTAAATAAGAAAAAGAACCCCTCTACATCAGGGTAGAGGAGATAAGTTCCATGGATGTAATTATCACTCACAACATCATTTCCAATGATGCTAAGATAGCACCTAGATACCTTGCCACCCAAGACCATGCCATCTCCCACTTTGAGGACACTCTCAGGCTATTAGGGATAGAGAGCCAACAATAATGTCAGAGAAGTTGGAATACCCTACCACACATTTTCCAGATCAAGGAGTTTCACTCTCTTGAAAGGTTAAGGAATGCATTGGATAAAACGCTGTATAAAAGGGCCATGCAAATATTGTTGAGGGTGGGAACACCCTAGGGTCTTGGGTTGAATACCCCAACATAGCGGAGGGAAAACAACAACAAGAAATGTTCAGACAAACAATCTAAATGCTTATACTACTAAACTGGGAAGAAGTGACCTTACCCGAAGGTCCTATGTTTTGGTAGATCCCACAATGTTCAAACCCTCTGCTTCCTCCAATGCCTTTGAAACTTATAAATTATCCAAGAAAAGCATATACAACAACAGTAACATAAAGAATATTCATGATATATACGTTAGATAATATAAGAAAATGAACAATTGCACATTAATATAAGATTTATAAACAAATCACAACATGTATCAATGCATAAACACGATAAATATCAGGAACATAAAAACATTTCTTTATTAATGTAAGCTACAAGAAACATGGAAAACTACAACTCAAGTCTTCCTCCAACTCTAAGTGGAACTGTCCTATCCTGGCCTTGGTAATCTTCCTCCATCACATACACAAGGATATCATAAGAGGGATCAAGGATATCTCAAAAGAGGAAACCAGAGTTTCCTAAATCTTGGGGAGTGCAAGAGGCACAGGGTTAGACTCGATCAGGGATCAATCAACTATAATATAAATATATCATCTCTTCTCCTCCTTAGGCCTTCCCATGGAGGTTTATTTATAATTCTCCAAATTAGTTTTTTCATTTGGGGAAGGGTTGGGCGACAGGCTATAGTAGGTGAGTAATAGATAAAGCCCGTAAACTTCATCCGAAATTAAGGAGATTTATAATTTTAAAGTGTTTTAACACATGTACGTGGGTTGGGTATATGATGACCTGCATGTACACGCTTTTAACATAGGGCAAAGTAGTGTATAGGAAATAACACTGTTTTTTAGATTTTGGACCAAGTCTAGAAAGGAAGGGTTGCCCTAGGCCATAATCAGAGTATCAGAACTACTAAGAGTGGTAAGTGGTGCTATAACAGATTCCCCCTAATATATGAGTACAAAAGGGGTACATGATGGCCGAAGTGTATTAAGTGTATAGAAGGAATCATCCTGAGACCGAGGAGGAGTTCACTAAAATTCAGCCTGCCAAGCGAGTGAAAGAGATCAGAAAGAAACCGTTGTCTGAGGCATGCATACCCATGCGCATAGATAGTAAAGAATGTCCACATGTAAAGTAAAAAATTGGATCCAATATGCATACAAGTATAAAGGAATTGAAAATACGTAATGAATCATCCGATCAAATCCAAATAAGTAAATGTATGAATATCACATATAAAGAACTGATTAATGATGTTGAAGTATGAAGCTGATCACTGAAGTCATAAAGTTGATCCAAAAGGTACCAATTCAAATGGTGGAATAAATGGTACTACACTACAAACAGGGTGCCAAGATATAGGATGTTGTTGTAAGGAACTACAACATATAAGGTGGATGGTGTCAACTAGCAGTAATCAGTGCAACTAACAAGTGAATCAAGAAATGTTGATGCAAACCCGAGGTCTTCACCGACCACCGTGGTACATTTCTACACAATGGGAATAAATGATTTGAAGTCGAGCATGTGAGAAATCATTTGATTACTGGTCATTGATGTATATCATTAACAAATGCGAGGCTACTCACCAATAATGATGATGAGAGCCAAGGTACCCAGTAAAAACTAACAAATGCGAATAAATGAGTTGTAGTTGAACACTTGGAAGAATCTATAAATTGGGGGAAAATGATGTTTTCCCACTGTTGATAGCAAAGGAGGCTATCACTAATGAATGCAAACCCTAAGGTACTTCCAAATGGACTCTAGATATTGTTCCAAACGAAATGATCTGAAGTCGATGGGAAACAATCTCCTAGAAGGAGGGCATTAAGGCATCATTCATCAATCTAGCCAATAATGTGGAAGGATCATATGAATAAAGATGTGGTAGCCAAACCAAAGCACATTTCCAGTGTACACAAGATGTAGCTAGCGCGTGATAGAAACCCTCTGAACCAACCAATAATTAAACTAGTTATAGAGTTAAGGAATCCACCAATAAGGTCAAATGGAAACCAAGGTACTGCATGAATGCCAATATGTGATAATGAAAGATGATGTTGAACATAAGGGAAGCCACTCAGTAAAATACCCATGATACTGATCAATGTTGAGCACAAGGTGACCTATCAATAATAAAAATAGGGCTAGGGTGTGAATCTATATCTGCTCTCAGAGAAATTTGTCGTAGTCGATAAGAGTAAGACCTGCTAGAAAGAAGTTAATGGAGTCCTTCTCAAACTAGCACGAGCAAAGGACCAAATATTTGATGTGATAACAAACATGACTCTGACAACTAGGGATGGCCGACTGAAAAATAGGTCAAGAGATACCACAAAGAGGATGACTCAGTTTTACTTCCCTTGAAAAAAATCACGACTCAACTGTGACTAAATGGCAGCATATGATAACTTTGTACAAGTTTGTCATGCATGAGGCATAAGAAGACTCTCCATATGATTGCAAGAGATAACTAATCGGAGGAGTACTGACTCAATAAAAAGGTTAAGACTCTCCTAAGTCAAACTAAAGCCCATCCCAATGGAGGAAAGACTTATTTTTTGAGTGATTTGTTCAAAGGCGACATAACTTACTCGAGCTGCCATCAAATATGGAAATAATATCCCGTTCCCTCTCTTTTTAGAATATATATAATTTTTTTTTGGATTTTCAATATAAATGAATTAAAAATCTTTTTGATGGGGCAAGACACTTACAAAAAATTTTGATCATGTTTCAGATGTGGGACCAGTGAGACCTAATGGACTTGCTCGACATAGACGTCATGGAAGAGATGTTGGAGGGGTCGCAGTTGAGACTGAGAGATCCCTCCATGTGGTTGAGAGAAACTTGGTGAGACTGACTCACCAGGTACCCATTGTGGCCATAGAGGACTTACGAGAGGAGATGCAACGACACGTGGTGGGAGTACTAGAGGACTGGGTGCAACTATTTCGATGTGTGGCTAATGTCGTTGTTTTCTTTCTAGCTAATCATCCTGAGCAAGATCGTTAGATAGATGATCATACTTCTCTGATTAGACATGATGATGGGCATAATGCCAAATTTTGTAGGGTGTTTTGTCCTGATTATTGTATATTATTTTGGATGAAAACACTCTATCTATATACAGAAGATTTTATGATGATCATATATATAGATGATACTTCGATTATTTTTTATGTTTTAATGTGATGGATGCTTTATATGCCAATCCAATGCTTGATTAGCAATAGAATCTGCTAAGGAATTTTCTGATCATGGAATGTGAACAAATGTGATGTAAACAAATGATCTTTGCAATAAGCACACTCTCAGAAATTGGTGATAGAAATAGGGATCTCGTACTCGATAGATGTTATTCATTTGAGATACCACTAGTTGTGAATCCAAATAAACTACTAACAAATAAATATCAAAAGATATCGCTTTAGATAGTAAATTAATAACAACAATATATTCGGCAATATTATTCTAAGTAGGACCAATACATACTCCTCTCGAAACCATCACCTGGCAAGATGGATAATAAATCACCTAAGCCATGGAAGCAATGTTCCGGGTGTGTCTACTGGCACCATCGGCGAACCCTAAATATATCAAATCACCCATCGATACGTACCAGAGCAGATAAAAAATATTGACATCACTACAATCAATAGATAGTTATGTACTATCATACAATATATACAAACAAGTAAATTCTCGGCCAAAGCCTAAGAAAAGTACTTCTTAAGGTAGAGCCCATTTTTGGGCTCCGCCAAATTGTTTCCTTCAAAATCAATTAATTCATAGGCTCCTTTTTTCAAAACTCGCTTGACAATGAAGGGACTGTACCACATAGACTTAAAATTTTCTACCCCCAAGGCATATTTGTCTTGATCGTAGACCAAGACAAGGTCGCCTTCAGAAAAAATTATAGGTCATACAACTTTATCGTATTGAGTTTTTACCCTCTTTTTATGAGCTTCGTTTATTGTGGCATCATCTCGATGCTACTCATCAAGATGTTGCAAATGAACAAGGTGTTGTTTGAGACCAGAAGTCTCAGGAAGAAGTTAAACGACTAGTTTAAGGGAAGGAATTTCACATTCGACAAGAAAAATAGATTCCAACCTGTAAACCAATTGAAAGGGATACATGATGGCCGAAGTGTATTAAGTGTATAGAAGGAATCATCCTGAGACCGAGGAGGAGTTCACTAAAATTCAGCCTGCCAAGCGAGTGAAAGAGATCAGAAAGAAACCGTTGTCTGAGGCATGCATACCCATGTGCATAGATAGTAAAGAATGTCCACATGTAAAGTAAAAAATTGGATCCAATATGCATACAAGTATAAAGGAATTGAAAATACGTAATGAATCATCCAATCAAATCCAAATAAGTAAATGTATGAATATCACATATAAAGAACTGATTAATGATGTTGAAGTATGAAGCTGATCACTGAAGTCATAAAGTTGATCCAAAAGGTACCAATTCAAATGGTGGAATAAATGGTACTACACTACAAACAGGGTGCCAAGATATAGGATGTTGTTGTAAGGAACTACAACATATAAGGTGGATGGTGTCAACTAGCAGCAATCAGTGCAACTAACAAGTGAATCAAGAAATGTGGATGCAAACCCGAGGTCTTCACCGACCACCGTGGTACATTTCTACACAATGGGAATAAATGATTTGAAGTCGAGCATGTGAGAAATCATTTGATTACCAGTCATTGATGTATATCGTTAACAAATGCGAGGCTACTCACCAATAATGATGATGAGAGCCAAGGTACCCAGTAAAAACTAACAAATGTGAATAAATGAGTTGTAGTTGAACACTTGGAAGAATCTATAAATTGAGGGAAAATGATGTTTTCCCACTGTTGATAGAAAAGGAGGCTATCACTAATGAATGCAAACCCTAAGGTACTTCCAAATGGACTATAGATATTGTTCCAAATGAAATGATCTGAAGTCGATGGGAAACAATCTCCTAGAAGGAGGGCATTAAGGCATCATTCATCAATCTAGCCAATAATGTGGAAGGATCATATGAATAAAGATGTGGTAGCCAAACCAAAGCACATTGCCAGTGTACACAAGATGTAGCTAGCGCGTGATAGAAACCCTCTGAACCAACCAATAATTAAACTAGTTATAGAGTCAAGGAATCCACCAATAAGGTCAAATGGAAACCAAGGTACTGCATGAATGCCAATATGTGATAATGAAAGCTGATGTTGAACATAAGGGAAGCCACTCAGTAAAAGACCCATGATACTGATCAATGTTGAGCACAAGGTGACCTATCAATAATAAAAATAGGGCCAGGGTGTGAATCTATATCTGCTCTCAGAGAAATTTGTCGTAGTCGATAAGAGCAAGACCTGCTAGAAAGAAGTTAATGGAGTCCTTCTCAAACTAGCACGAGCAAAGGACCAAATATCTGATGTGATAACAAACATGACTCTGACAACTAGGGATGGCCGACCGAAAAATAGGTCAAGGGATACCACAAAGAGGATGACTCAATTTTACTTCCCTTGAAAAAAAGCACGACTCAACTGTGACTAAATGGCAGCATATGATAACTTTGTACAAGTTTGTCATGCATGAGGCATAAGAAGACTCTCCATATGATTGCAAGAGATAACTAATCGGAGGAGTACTGACTCAATAAAAAGGTTAAGACTCTCCTAAGTCAAACTAAAGCCCATCCCAATGGAGGAAAGACTTATTTTTTGAGTGATTTGTTCAAAGGCGACATAACTGACTCGAGCTGCCATCAAATATGGAAATAATATCCCGTTCCCTCTCTTTTTAGAATATATATAATTTTTTTTTGGATTTTCAATATAAATGAATTAAAAATCTTTTTGATGAGGCAAGACACTTACAAAAAATTTTGATCATGTTTCAGATGTGGGACCAGTGAGACCTAATGGACTTGCTCGACATAGACATCATGGAAGAGATGTTGGAGGGGTCGCAGTTGAGACTGAGAGATCCCTCCATGTAGTTGAGAGAAACTTGGTGAGACTGACTCACCAGGTACCCATGGTGGCCATAGAGGACTTACCAGAGGAGATGCAACGACACGTGGTGGGAGTACTAGAGGACTGGGTGCAACTATTTCGATGTGTGGCTAATGCCGTTGTTTTCTTTCTAGCTAATCATCCTGAGCAAGATCGTTAGATAGATGATCATACTTCTCTGATTAGACATGATGATGGGCATAATGCCAAATTTTGTAGGGTGTTTTGTCCTGATTATTGTATATTATTTTGGATGCAAACACTCTATCTATATACAGACGATTTTATGATGATCATATATATAGATGATACTTCGATTATTTTTTATGTTTTAATGTGATGAATGATTTATATGCCAATCCAATGCTTGATTAGCAATAGAATCTGCTAAGGAATTTTCTGATCATGGAATGTGAACAAATGTGATGTAAACAAATGATCTTTGCAATAAGCACACTCTCAGAAATTGGTGATACAAATAGGGATCTCGTACTCGATAGATGTTATTCATTTGAGATACCACTAGTTGTGAATCCAAATAAACTACTAACAAATCAATATCAAGAGATATCGCTTTAGATAGTAAATTAATAACAACAATATATTCGGCAATATTATTCGAAGTAGGACCAATACATACTCCTCTCGAAACCATCAACTGGCAAGATGGATAATAAATCACCTAAGCCATGGAAGCAAGGTTCCGGGTGTGTCTACTGGCACCATCGGGGAACCCTAAATATATCAAATCACCCATCGATACCTGCCAGAGCAGATAAAAAATATTGACATCACTACAATCAATAGATAGATATGTACTATCATACAATATATACAAACAAGTAAATTCTCGGCCAAAGCCTAAGAAAATTACTTCTTAAGGTAGAGCCTATTTCTGGGCTCCGCCAACTTGTTTCCTTCAAAATCAATTAATTCATAGGCTCCTTTTTTCAAAACTCGCTTGACAATGAAGGGACTGTACCACATAGACTTAAAATTTTCTACCCCCAAGGCATATTTGTCTTGATCGTAGACCAAGACAAGGTCGCCTTCAGAAAAAATTATAGGTCATACAACTTTATCGTATTGAGTTTTTACCCTCTTTTTATGAGCTTCGTTTATTGTGGCATCATCTCGATGCTACTCATCAAGATGTTGCAAATGAAAAAGGTGTTGTTTGAGACTAGAAGTCTCAGGAAGAAGTTAAACGACTAGTTTAAGGGAAGGAATTTCACATTCGACAAGAAAAATAGATTCCAACCTGTAAACCAATTGAAAGGGAGTAAAACCAATGGTAGTTTTAATTGACGTTCGGTATGCCCAAAGTTCCAAGTATAACATGGTGTGCAAATTAGATCTATCTTTGTTAATCATCCTTTGCAGGATGATTTTAAGGTATTTGTTCACATCTTGGACCTACCCATTGGCCTGAGGATAATACGGAGATGAATTCTCCTTCTGGAAACCCAACTTGAGATCCAATTCAAACATCAGTTGATTTTTTAAATGATTTCCATGGTCAGCGATAATATTTTTAGGAATACCGAACCGGGAAATAAATTGATTGAAGAGAAACAAGGTTGTTATTTCACTATCATTCTTGAAAGGAGGCATGGCCTTAGCCCACTTAGTAAAGTAGTCTATGACCATGATGATATACTTGTGATTTCCTGCCAAAGGTGGATTACAAGTAGTAAAATCAATGCCCCACTTAGTGAAAGGACCGACACTGATAACAAGGAAAAGTGGAGCTAGATGTGCATGCCTTTTTTGAGTATAAACATGACAAGAATTGCATCTCTTGACCAATTCAATACAATCTTTGAAGATCGAAGGCCAAAAGTAGCCTGCTCGGAAATTTTTTTGGGTTGTAGCAAGCCCAGATAGATGACCACCACAAGCTTCACTGTGGCAATCATTAAGCACTGACTCAACTTCTTCCAAGGTTAAACAATGTTTAAGGATTGAATCAATCCTGCGACGCTATAAATTGTCACCTCTAATAATATAATTTTTAGCGAGGTGAAGCAATTTTCTACACTCTTCCTTGGAAAAAGCGGGTGGAAACTTCGAAGTCTAGAGATATATAATGATATCTCCATACTAAGGATCTTGCAAGGAAATAAGAAATAGATGTTCATCAGGAAAATTTTCTTCATGAACAATTTCTTCCTCACAAGGAAACTCTGAGATCAACTCTGCAAATACTAAAGATTTCTTAGATTTAGCCGAGATGAATTCGAGGTTGAATTCTTGTCAAATGACAATCCATCTATTATATTTTCCCCCAGTCACTCACCTACTGAGAACAAACTGAAATGGATTGAAGATTTTTAAGACGAAAGGTTTTCAAAGCAGAATATAATGTTGAAGCCGTTGGACAACATGGACAACTTCCAAAGCTAATTTCTCGATTGGAGAATAGCGCAGTTCACAACCTACCAAGCCTCGGCTCAGATAGTAGACTAGATTGTCACATAAGGCATCATCTTCCTAAACCAAAACCATACCAATTGTTGATTCTGCTGCAGTGAGATACAAGAGGAAATATCTGCTATAATCAGGTGGACTCAACAAAGGAGCAGAGGTTAATGATTTTTTCAAAGCATCAAAAGATCGTTGCATGAAATCATCCCATAAAAATGGGACTGATTTCTTAAGCAATCGTATAAATCCTTTTGTGATCTCGGCATAATTGGCTATAAATCTCCTCAAGAAATTTTATTTTCCTTGGAGACTCTAAAGTTGACCTATGGAAGACGAGGGAGGCCACTGAAGTATTGCCTCAACCTTGAAGGGATCTACACTAATCCCCTCTATTGATACGATGAATCCCAACAACTGACCAGATATGACTGTGAAAATTCACTTATTTAGATCCAACCGAATTTTATAAAAATGACATCACTTAAAAATCAATTGAAGATGTGTAGGATGATCAATTCTCTTTCACGAACAAGGAACTAAATCATCTAGATATGCTTTAATAATGTGCTTGATGTCATGAAAAGCGTAATACATGGCTCGCTGAAAAGTAGCTCCAGCATTTTTGAGGCAAAAAGGCATCTTTTTGTATGCAAACCTACCCTAGGGACAAATAAAAGATGTCTTCTACTAATCTTCTAGACGAATAGTAATTTGATTATAACCAGAGAATCCATCCATAAAAAAAAAAAAAAAAAAAAAAAAAAAAAAAAAAAAAAAAAAAAACATTACCCACACATTCATCAATGATTTGATCAATAAAGGCATGGGGTAATTGTCCTTAGGACAAGCCTTTTTTAGGTCTCTAAAGTCAATACATACTCGAATCGTTCCTTGTTTTTTGTCTACGAGGACTGGATTAGAGACACACTCAGTTAAAGGAATGGAGTATATGAAACCCACCTTAAGCAACTTCTCAACTTCAGATTTGATAGCTGTTGCTTTTCTAGGATTGATCGGCCAAAGTTTTTGACGAATAGGTTTAGCATTTTCATACGTCTTGATCTCATGATGGAGTATAGATGGATCTATTCTAGGCATTTCCTTATTAGACCAAGTAAACACATCACGAAACTCTTTGAAGAGATCAGTATAAGTTTGAATTTCTTCAAGGGAACAATCAGCTCCAATGAAGAAATTTTCAATGATCTTGGGATTCCTAGAGATGTTCACGAGTACAGTTTGTGAGATAATAGACATGTTACCTTTGGCAAAAAACTGTGCTGGGGCCAAAGGTTTTAAAACTGCATGAACATCCCTAGTATAAGTACTGGAAAAAACTTGACTCAACTTCCTGCAAATGAGGAAAGAAATATGAACGATGATGCAAATCATCCCAAGGTCTATCAACACCCATCATTGCTTCTAGAATTTCTTCTTCATATGGTAAGACAATATCTAAGCAATCCTGAGTAGAATTCAAATCGAGGGTCCAGGTCGGGGCGACATCTCCATCCAGCTCCTCTGGTGAAAAAGGAGTAGGATCGGAGTTTGCAGAGTTAACAATAGACTGATATGCAATTTCTATTGTAGACATAGGACATGACATTCCACCTACCTTCCCCTCACCTAATGTGGTGGTACATGAGGGGAAGGGCCAATGGTATGAAAAGTAACGAGTTCTAAAGAACTCTCTTTGTAAAGGTCCCTTGGAGGACGAAACAACATCAATTCTACTTATAGGAGCAGAAAGATCAAAAGTACCCATTAAGGAAGAGTACATTCCAACTTCTAAATTCTATATAGGCTGTTTTAGATTATCCACTAATGGAATAGTAGACTCAAAGGATGCATGGGAGTCACCCAGAGAATAATCCATCTGATCAATATTTACAATTCTCCCTTTGTGAGGAAACCAAAGGATTCCAAATGATGATGAGACAATGTAATCCATCTCATAAATCAAATTCCTACCTAAAAGGAGGTTGTAATCCAGATTGACATCGACTATTTCTACTTCAATATTTACCACCTTTCCCCCAACACAGATGGGAAACGCTGGAATAATCTCGTGTGGCCTATGAGAATGACCATCAAATTCTATCAACAAAGTTGGTGAAGGAACATCTTGAGGTGATCCAATAGCCTTCCAACATGACATGGACATTACACATGTGGAAGCTCCCTCATCGATAACAGTTCAAAAGATATTTGTCTTTTGATATGTAGGATTTATCTGGAAAGCCATATGATGTGGGAGTCTCTCCTGGATTTTTGACATATGAAATGTAAATCACAAGAGAAGTTTTTGGATCAACTACTCTGATTGCAGTGAGTAATGCCCTCCTTTGCACATGGCACAGCTGGAGTACCTCTAATGCCAACATAGCACTAGGAATCTGAACCGGATATTCTACAATCGAATAGTTCTGGGCTTCCCTATGTTACACAACATTTTTTCATTGTCCCTATACTCCCCATCTATGATCCCAGAGGACCTCTACAGTGTACCTGACATGCTTTCCCACCATGAAGAAACTCTCAATAATTTCCTCTTCATGACCAGAATAATTCCCCTTTGCATCATTTCCCAAGAATCTTCCTTCTATCCCAGTTTACAAGACCGTCGCTATTGACTAGTTTTCTCTTCGTGCTGATTTGCAGAGATTAAAACTAGCCCTCACACCGTTCAGAGAGACTGAGCCCGTTTCCAGTTGCGTTGATCCTCTTTTGGAAGTTTTTTTTAAATATGGAGCTGAATCTTCCATGTCTAAAAGCTTCGTAACAGAAGTCTGGTAGATGGTTGGCCCAGATGGAACCAAGGAAGTCATTTTGGGCTTCTTTCCCCTATTAGGATGGAACAACCTCAAGAGATAAGACCTTCTACCCTGATGAGAGGAGCCATACCCAATCCATACAAGCTCCATAAACCTCTCTTTTTCCCAAGCAAAAGCTAGTTTGAGTTTTAGAGAAAGTTTGAATAATCAGCCAGTCATCTATAGTTTGTAGCTTTCTAGTGTATGTTTGAGGGAGAATAGTGTGATTTTTGTTTAGTTTGAGACTAGAGGGAAAGGGGTCTTAAGACTTTAATTTTTGAGGCTATCCATGAAGTGCTTGAAGAAGTGTGGGAACTCAGATACGTCGAAGGAGACCAACAACATCAAGGCATTGGTTGTAATCTCTTTCTGATTTATATAAATGAAAATATTGAGTGATTTCCTACATGAAGTGTCATTTTACATCTTTATGGCTTAATTTTCCTTGACCTATTAAGTAGGCTAAATACAATATTGTATTCTATCAAGTTTATTATTGTTGTTGTTTGCTTGTTTCAGGTATTTAAAGGAAGAAAACAAAAGATAGTTGGAGTGGGGAAGAAGGATCACCACAAAGCGAAATAACATTCTAAGAGGTAGGCCCTATTAAATTATTCTAGCTTAAGGCGTTGTTCCATAGATTGTTTGTTTGTGGCTAGACCCACTCTCTCGGGCTAGAGGAATTGTTGTGTGCGCACTTAGAATTTACCTGCACCACAAATCGACGAATCCACTGGGGAGCCAATCCTTCTATTTTATTGATTGTCATTTTATGGTTTTGTGTGAACTTTTCTAGTATCACCATTTCCCTTTAGTGTTCTATTCTTTGCGTGGTTTACTGCTCTGAGCCTGAAATTTATAGTGGCAAGTATGGTCTTAGTCTGTGAAAATTTTTATTTTTCCTTGAATCCTCGATCAACGTGTTTACTTTTCTGACAGTCGAGTTGATCAGCGCAAGCTTCTAAAAAACAGTCACACTGACCCCCTTTTGGTGCGGGTTGTCAATTAGGTAGTCGTGCCAATTCCTGTAGGTGAAGATCAGGGTTTACCCTAGATCATAGACAGTGTATCTTGCCCTTATGATTTCTGCCTCTCAACTTGTTTCGACTATGTTCTCCCTGCTTGGAAAGCTCTTTTAGCTTGGTTTTTATGATTGGTTCATTTGCATTTTCTTCACTTGGTTTCTTGAGTTCTTGGATGGTGTATAACCCTAGGGAATCTATATCATCATTGGTTCACTCGTTTACATTCTCAGCAAGTCAAGTTGATAGTCAAATTTTCTCCTTGAATTTCGTTTGATTAGTCCTTTTGTTGCTTTGATTTCCATTTAACAAGTTTGAAAAGTTTTGTTTGGTGTTTAAGTGTCTCTTTTTGAGCATATATAACATTTCCCATGTTGTTTTTGGTTCAGTCTTTGCTTCGTTAGTTTGAGAGGAATTCTCTTTTGTGCTTTGTGTTTGCTTGTGATTGATTGTATTGGAAATATTTAATTGAAGTATTTACGAAAGATTCGTTCCGTCATTTCATTGAAAAATACATAATTCTGTTTTGTTGAATCAATATGTTATGCTAGTTAGAATCATTGAAGGCTAGAGTTGCATTGTCACTTGCATTGGAAAAGAAATGAATTTTCTTTACTAGTGGAAGGGCTACTTAAAGTGCATTTGATAGGAAAATTAGGAATTGGAAAGAGTTTTTTCATTATTTTTTTTCCAAAAGAGAAATAGTGAAAAAGTCATTTTTCTTTCAATTGCTTGTTTTTTTTCATTTGAGTGTGTTTTCTACTCTCATTAGTGTAGACAATTCATCGAATTGAAAGGGTCTTGTATCATTTAGCTGCATATAGGTGTTTTCGCATCACATTGATAAGGCCTTAAAATTGAGACATAATTTCAAGATAAACTCTGAAATGTACTCAATAACCTAAGGCGCTTTTGAAATCTAATGATCACATCTTAGAAGATCTAGGCTAGAGACGTGTTCTGGCATCTTAAAACCTAGCAGTTGTCATTCTCTTCGGCACTAGACAGCGTTAGCACAGAATTGTGCTTCCTGTACCATCGAGTATATAAATGGAGACCCCACTTGGTTGCAATCCTTTATCCATAGGAAGTCGAGTCTGCTGCCTTATAAACGTGATACAATGAACACAACATTTGGGGAGATTGCCTGCCCATACTTCTTGGTTCGTTGGGAGGTATTCTACAGTTCCTGGTTACCTAGTAATCCTTTTTACCTAGATCGTCCTGAGTAGTCATTTCAATCTTTTTGACTCCCTAAATATAAAATATCACCCGAGCGCTTGTCCTTTCGATCTCATTTCAAACCGAAAGTGACAAAGTCACCTTTACTTCTTTCTCGACTCTTAAAACATGAAAGAGCACCAGTTTTCATTTCCATGTTAAAAAATTGTTGCCCACAATCTTATAACATCCCTGTTAGTCTTTTAGACCACATTGTGAGTATACCTTTAAATACATTTTAAATCCCTTTAAATCAATCCCTTTTCTAGTTATTTGAGACAAAATCATCGTGGCTGAACTAGTTGGTTCATCTAGTTCCTCTTCCTCTCCTCTGTGTGAAAGATTGTCCAAGGAGTCTTTTCCTGAATTACCATAGTCGCTTGAGGACCAAGGTGTTGAGCTTGGAATTGTTTCGAGTATTCAACCTTTGTCATCTTGTCATTCCCCTTTGGATACTAGGTCACTTTCTGACATTGGCCTGGAATCTCCGGATAATCCTATCTAGACTCCTGAGAGTCCACTGACTTCTGAAGGTCAGCTTGGACTGGTTGTTTATCCTTCGAATCCTTTGTTCGATCTCGTTTTGATATCACCACAAAATCCGTACAGTCCATACGATAATACGGGTATTCCTTTAGAATTATCCCCTTGAACATGTTCGGTAGTTCATCCTCATCTGTTTTCACCCATGGAATTAGAAGGAAAAATCCCAATCTCCTCTCCAGGTCACTCGGAGGTTTCAAATCCATGCACAACCAAGGAGAAGGAATATCCTTTCCCTCCTGAAGGTTTCCCTTACACGGGAAGAATTTCGACTAGTGTTCATCCTGAGTTACTGCATAATTACGTGACCTTAGCTTAGCTGGTTTCAGGCATGCCTACTGCCTCATCATTATATCATAACCCTATTTGGGCATCTGGCACTATGCCTACCACAGGTCCGTTCATTCAAAACCCAACCTCCCAACATACGGTGATTTCTGCAGTTACTTCAGTCCCGATGCAACCCACCATTCCAAATCCTCTTGTTTCGTCAGTTCAAGTAACCTGTCTGGTTCAACCGACGATCTCGAGTCATGTCACTGTTAGTTCTTCGATCCCTCTAGTAATTGGGCAGGTTATCCCACCACCTGGGGGTCAGAGCCTGAATGTTTCTATGATGTCTAGCACAACCAATGTGAGTGGCTCATAGCCTCAAATGGTTGGGATGAACCAACCCTCTTCGGGTGCCATTTCAAATCCCGTTGGTCCTACTAGATCAAATAATGTCCAGTACCGGCAACCCATTGTTGGTCCGTCTGGGTCAAATCATGTCCAGTACCAACAACCCAATGTTGGTCCTTCTGGGTCAAGTCACGTCCAGTAGCAGTAGCCGAATATGGCTCAAGGCCAATACCAACCTCCTTATGTTCCATATGGTTCAAAAGAAACAACTAATCTACCATATATCCATCAGCCTAGACCTTGTGTCTAGCCTGGTCCATTTTCCGAGCTTGATGGGTATGGCTAGATACAGTTTGGAAACTTTCAAGTTTTCATTCTGGGAACTATTCAAGTACCTTTGCGGTAGCAAGGACAACTCCTACAGTAGCAAGGGCAACCTTCGTTGCAGCAAGGGTCATCCATGCAGCAGCAAGGGTCATCCATGTAGTAGCAAGGTCCATCCATGCAGCAACAAGGCTAGATGATTCCGCAATAAGGAAAAATGCAACAACTATAGACACAACCCTCACAACTGTTGCAGAAAAACATGCAGCCACAAATGCAGTATGTGCCGCAATCCTCCCATCCTATGCCTTTGCAAGGTCAACCTCTATAGCCGTAGGGATAGCCTTTATAGCTACAAGGTCAACCCTTACAACGACAAGGTCAACCTGGGTAGCAACAACCCTTATACTCCTATCAACAGGGTAAACCATTGCAAGGGCAAGGCTGAGGTCAAGTCCTACAGTAGCAGGCACAAAATCATTTTGTCTAAGGGCAACAGGTTTAGCCTCCTTCTGTCCAAGGATAGCAAGTCTAAAATCCTTATTTCCAAGGACAACAAGTTTAGAATCCTTACGTCCAAGGGCAGTAGGCCCAAAACCCTTTCATCCATGAGCAGCAAGTCCAAAACCCTTATGCTAAGGGACATTAGGTGAAAAATGCATATGTCCAAGGTCAGAAGGCTCAATAACCTTTTAACTAGTATGTTGCTTATCAACAGCATCTGGCTGGATAGTTCCAAGGTTTTCAAGGTCAGAATCCTCCCTACGGGAAACATAACATATAGTGGGGGAAAAATCAAGTGCCTTATGGACAAAATCCTTACCAATGGGGATGGGCCCCGCCAGTTGGGCCCCCTTATTGACCTCAAATGTCTTTCAATACCCAACTGTCATTCTTAGCTACGCTGGAATTTCTAGATGTGTCTAGACTCACGAATGACCCGATTGTTCATTCACCATACTAGCCTCTAGTTCCATCCAAGATTCCGAGCGATTGTCCAAAGTTTGAAGGAAAAGCAAAAGAGGATCCTCAATCCTATGTGATGACATATCATATCTGGTGCTCCTTGAATTCCTACGTTGATGACTCCATTCTTCTTCATCTTTTCTAATGAACTCTTACAAGGGCTGTAGCCAAATGGTATATCGAGCTACCTTGGAATACCTATCATGACTTTAACACACTCACCATGGCCTTTCTCGCACATTTCTAGCTGTCGGTTCGCTATGAAACTGACACCCAACTGTTAACATTGCTCAAGCAAGACACTGTGACTCACATCTTCGATCACATCCATGAATGGATATGTAGGTTCCGTCTCATTAAGTTTGAAATTTTTGATCAGTTGTTGACTGAGTGGTTCACCAAATCATTTATCAAAAAAATTGCTAAGGACATTGCTATGGGTGGATGTGTCATTGAGGAACAAACCATCATACGTGCCCAGTATCTAGACCTTGTCTATTCATAGTCAGACACGTTATATGATGTGTTACCTGATGCACCCAGACCATCGTCTGATCTGACAACATCTAAGTCTCTGACTATCCCTCCTATTGATGGAGTAATTGGTTCAGTAATTCAGACCCCTCCAAAATCTTCTTCCAAATAGAAGTTGATCTCCAACACTGCTCCCAATGACTCCTCTCACAATTCATCCAGCCCTAGTAAAACCTCAGAGGTTCATGTTGTCTAGTCTAGTGCAGCGAATAAATCCTCTAAAGGTAAGAAGAAAGGAAAAGGCAAGAGTAAAGTCAATGCCCCAAAAGAGGGTCCTCTTAAGTCATCAGCTAATGATGCCTCGTAACAGAAACCCAAGTATCCATGCCTCATCTATGAGGAGGATCACTATACTAAGGATTATCCTAGATAGTCTGAAGTTAGTCGTTTGGTCAAAGGGATGCCAGCTATCCTAAAGGAGCCCTTTCCATCTGAGCATACTCAAATGGTAGACCAGCCTCAGTCATTCGCTTTCTCAGATTCACAAGTGTTCATGATGAGTACCCCAATCAACGTGGCTATCAGGTTAAAGGATTATCAGACTCCTACCCCATCGGCAGGGAAAGAGAAAGAACGTACCCCTTCTTCTTCTGCCCCATCTAGTTCTGTTCCTGTCCATATAGAGTGACCTAATCCTGATCCCTCTTGTTAGGTTCCTATACCAATAGGAGTCATAATTTTGAATGGCTAAGGTTAAGCCTTGTAATATGCACATACCTTTGCTTTCTGCAAATTTTTTCCATATTGAAAAAATAAAAAATTAAAAGAGGGTAAGTCCTAAAAGAAAAATTAAAGGACAAAAAGAATAAAGAAAAAGTTCCAAAGAAAGAGTGAAAAATATGAACCCCAAAAAACAAAAAGAGACCATGAAAATGTGTAAGTCTAAATGCCACTACTATTTACTTTATGCAAAATAATGATTGTGTGCAACTTGTGATTCATGCCACAATCAAGGGTAATCCAACTATTTAATCTTGATTATGCCATGCTTTAAATTTCATGTTGATAGTTAGAGAATAAAATCTGACCAAACTGTTTAATCTTGGTGGATCATTAGATTAGGTAGAGTAAAATAAAAGGATCTCATTAGTTTAATCTGATCCCTTGGATGATATAGTGATAGAATTATATTGCTTTGTGAAAAGAAAAGAAAATGTTTTGATAAGGGTTTTCTAGTCTAAGTGCACTCTAATAAAGTGAAGAAAAAATGGTAGGACAAGTAGATGGGTAAGTAGAAGAAAGGTTGCAGAAATATGATGATAGGGAAAAAAGCATATTTATCATCTCTAATCATAGGTTTCAAATGTAAATGGTCAATCAAGCACAAAGATGGATTTCAAGGTCAATTGTGTTAGCTGCCTATACCAATAGGTTTCATATTTCATGATGGGCAAAGAAAGTTCCAAATATGCTCTGCTTTGCTGATGCAAAGATCCCATATTTTCAAGGAAAGACAACATGTGTATATAGCTTGTGTATATAGCTTGATGTTGATTCAATTTTGATGGATGGTCCAACAGCCTAACCTGGATCATGCCATGTTTCAATTTTTTGTTGTAGAATAGAGAAAGAAGTCTGTCCAAACTGTTTAAATCTTGGCAGACCAGTAGTTAGGTAGAGAAATAAGGTTCCCAACTGTTTAATCTGGGACCTTGGAAGCAATAAGGGTAGCCCTAGATAGAAAATCAAAAGAAAAGCCAAAAGAAAAGAAAAAGGCACATAAGGGTCTGCAAGTCTAAGTGCACCCTCCATGAAGAAACAAAAAATGCTAGGCAAGTAGATGGGTAGGCAGTTGGGGTTGCAGAAATGTTATTACTCTCAAATGAGTTTTGCTGGTCTAAAACAAAGGAACATCAGTGGATAGAGAAGCTCCTCTTCTCCATCATGTTGCAGCAAAGCAAAGGAGCATGACTAACTTCCTTTTCCCCCTTTTCACATTCATTACTAACATCCCTTCATCAGTTATGCTCATGAAAGAATTCAAGGTTTCATGTTGGTTCTTATTCCTTTAAAAGCCACATTTCTTGTCTAAAATTCTTTTCATTTTGATCTACTCCCTAAGCTAAGTTGTTTTCATATAAACTTAGGGATATCACTCCTCATTCACTTCTTCCATTCATATTAATCCCTAACTTTTATTATCTAAATCCCCTATGTTACCCTTTCCCTATTATTATAAACACTATGGTGTATAAACCCCAAGCATTCTATAAATATCCCTTCCCCTTTGGCATTATAGCCATATGTTCACTGTCAGGGATTAAATTGACATCAGGTCAGTTTAAGAACCCTAAGCCTTACCCCTCTTCCCCCCTTCAGAAGTTATCCAAGCCATTTAACCCCTTCATTTGCTAAAAAACCTTGTAAAAAACTCCATTTTCACCCCTAACCTGCTTCATTTGCAAAATACACTAAAAAACCCACTTTTCCGCTTTATCCAAAGTTCTGAGCACTATGCGCGATTTTATAAAAAACATTGAAAAACCATGCAAATCTGCAAATTTCCAAAGGTCCCCGCTGGGCGCATCTTCCAAAAATATATTATTTTAATCCCCGCCTGATTCCATATCGACCTGGCACTTCAACGATCCATCGACCGTCGGATCTGGCCCTTTTCATCCGACGGTTCTCATGCATATCGGACCGGGCCCGACGTCCGTAATTTATCTTCCGATATTTGTCAGAGGGTGACGTCAGGCCTCCACCACGCGTCACCCCCAAATCGCATCGGAGCCCCCTCTGACAATTCCACCTCCGTATAATAAGCGGTGCGATATGATACCGCTTGCTGTTTCCGGTTTTTGCCAACCCGCCTTGCCAACGTCACTACCACGTCACTGCTACATCATCGCCGCGTCAGCGCCCCCGTCCGCCATTGCTCTGACCTGCCTGCCACCTCACCATACCCATGGACCACTCACAGGTCGCCACGTCACCCGATGACGTCATGCTGACGTCATCCGACCTTGACCCCACCTGATGACGTCATGCTGACATCATCCAAAAAAAAGCGCCAATGTTCCAAAAAATCCATATTTTGGCCAAAAAACCGTGTTTTTTGCACTTTTTGCAAAAAACAACTGCTGTTTCCTCTGCATGTAATTTACGTCCAAACTGTCGCCAACCTGCTGAATTCGACCTGGAGACCGTTGGCGCGGAAAATCCACCTGCATTTGAGACCAGTGCAGACAGTGTACCAGGTATTTATCCGAATTATCCTCCCTGCGCCTAAGTTTGTCCATAATTCTCCAAGGATATGGTAAAACACTAAAAAAAAAAACACATAATTTACCGGCAAATCCCCTGTGCGTAGTCTCCATTTGCAGTTGTAAGGCCAAAATTCACCTGCTAAGCCTTGTTTACCCAAGTTTTCACAAAACCTGCATGTTGTTCGCGCAGTCGTGAACAGGAAACCCAAGCTGCACCAATTCACCGTAAAGAGAGTTTTTAAGGACAAGTATTTGCCCTATTACTTCTTTGTGCAGTATTTCAATTGCTGCCATTGCCATTTTATCCCCTGTTCCTCAGTAAATCACCTCTCTTTTCAAGAAATACTCCTTTTTGTGTTGCTCTGCACGATAACACCAGTTCACATACAAACACAATCCTAAAGTAACTATGGATACACCAGTAGCACCTGTAGCCTTGAATGTTACCCCTTTAAATGCCCCTCAGAGAGAATTGGACTGGCAACCATTAGCAGACCTGGATTATCAGATGTCAGAAGAAATGTTAATGCACAGCAAGTACCATATCCACCTGCTAAATGAATTGAAGATAAAACATGAGTGTGGAACAGATGTATTGGGTATTTGGGACTCTTTTCTCCCTATCTTCAAGCTTCCTCAGGTCAATTAGTTTCCTGACCTAATCCACCTATGTGCTGACTATTATGATGCCACTCAGAGGGCTGTGATAGATCCTTCAGGCTCAGTTGTTTTCTATGTCACCCCTGAAGCCATCAGAGAGATGCTGCAATTCAAAACTGAGAAGAAATTGGTTCCTTTATCACTGATTGATCTGATAAAGCAAGGAGCTAAGATGACAGATGCTCAGATCACCAAGCTGAACCAATTGTATATTGACTCTGACACTATGAAGTACCCTCCCATTTCTCATGTTTACCTCAACCAATTGGGCAGGGACCTTGTAGATATGATCAGTCCCATTCTGGGCTATAATTCAATTGAGTTTGTTGATGAAACTGTGCTAGTGATGATGCTCATGTTTGCCCCTGGCAAGTCTCCAATCTGCTATGACTATGCCACCTACATATCTGACAAAATACATGAGCAACTAATGAACTTGTCAAGAGAAAGGGTGTTCAGATACACCTCCTACATCTACCACTTAATTTTGTATTATCAACATGAGAAATTTCACTTTGCTATGAAGAGAGTGGATGCACAAGGAAATCCAAGGTCAGTGGTTTATTGGTCCTCTGCCTTCCACTGCAGATCTTGTTCTCCATACACCTATTGTGAGTTTATAGACCTCTTCATACATCCAGCCATGTCCCTGCTTATGAGCTCACCTCCTCCAAGACTGACTGATGATATGCAGAGAATTCTTCAATTATCTAAGGCATACAACATTGGGGATTGGTACTATTACCAAAACCACACAGTCATCAGGATATATGGGTGTGAGTTGCCCCCATACAGATTGCCCAAATATGTGCCCATGAGATTGTTTGCCCTTGAATACTTCAGGCAATTTGGGAATGCTGATGTGCTACATTTTTCAGGCAAAGGTAAGAAAGCACAGCTCAAGGTCAGGAACCAATTAGGCCACTTTATTTATAACAAAAGGGAGGAAGGTTGGCAAGAAGCAGACAGAATGCTTGAATCCCTTGGCCTTCAGACCAGTTTCCTTTGGAAACCTTATGACCCCAATCACTTCATAAGTTTAAGAAGGGTCAAATATAGGCTGTCCGGTTATGACCATGTGAGCTTGCCTCACATAGAAAAATATGCTAATCAAATAAAGTGGAGGAGAGGAACCTTAGAGGAGGCAATCACACAAGAAGAATTAAATCAAAGAGCAGTTAGAAATCTCCAAAAGATGGCTGACTTGGAGCTTTGTTCACAGGTATTTGCTCTTCCAGGCATCCAAGTGGGAGCAGCTGCCTCATCCTCCACAGCACCTCTACAAACAGCCAAAGCTACTGGTCAAACCTCTAGCAAGGGCAAAGAGAAAGAGATGGAGCCAGAGCAGCCACCTCGTGAAGAGCTACAGCAACAGGAAATGCAGCAACAACAATAGGTACAACAGTAACAAGAGGGGAAGCAAGAAAAAGAACAGCTAGTGCAAGAAGAGCACACATCAGAGGCCCCGATTTTCACTGAGCAGCAGCCAGCACAAATTGTGCCTCCTAGGCAAGAAACAAGAGCTGAAACTTCAGTCCTTCAAACCCCACAAAAGGAGGACATAAGTAGGAAGAGGGACAGAGAGACTCCCCTCACAACATCAACAACTCAAGGGGAGAAGAGACAAAGGATGAATCCCTTCTCTGAGGAGGAAATGCCTGTGGGGCAATCTTTGGGCATGGGCCCACCTATCATGGAGGCCTTTGCAAGTTCCTTCCAGCAGGAACAAGAGAGGACGGTGGGAGGAGAAGTTAGCTCCTCAAGCCAACAAAGAGGAGGTGAACTGGGCATCAAGCAGGAGTTCATTGACATAAAGAAGAGGAATGAGCCCATAAGGATACAACTATATAATCATCTGTTAAAAATGGCTCCCACCAACCAGCAAAGACTAATGTCTGCCTATGATGTCTAGGAGGGAAAGATGATCATGAGCCACTTCATGCCAGCCGTGATGCAGCCACAGTCAGCTGCAGATTACATTAGGACCAATCTTGAGGTCCTTGCCAAGGACATCCACCCGATGGATCAGATCGAATTACATAAGCAAACGGGTGAGATGGTGTATGCTAGTTTGGTAGATAAGACATTGGTGAACTACATGCTAGAAAATAGCCTAAATAATACTACTGCCCAACTTGAGTTGGAAAGAGCATCCTCCCAAGCAAAAGACAACAGAATTAAGGCCCTAGAAGAGATAATCATAGAACTTGGGCATGATCCCAAAGACATTAAGGCTGTACAAGCATTATTAAAATTAAGGGATGCAGACATGGCAGCATTAAGAAAAATGCTCAAAGTCCCAACAACTATTAACCCACAAACTGAAGAGGTTGCCCAGCTGAGACATGACCAAGATGCAGCATCCATGCTGGTCTCATTATATAAGCAGCTGATCCTAACACAAGAAAAATTGGGAGAATCAGAGGCTGCACAGGCAGCATTGCAGGCTGCATTACAACAAAGGGAAGGAGGTCAAACATCTCAGCCTCCTCCAGAAATAATTAATCTTGAGGAGCCTCCTCAAACTACTGCCCCTCCCATTCAGCAGACAGAACAGGCAGCGCCTTCCACATCAGCACCAGCGCCAACAACAGAGCAGGCTCCAAGCCTGGACATGCAGAAGCTGAGAAATGAAATCCAAGCCCTGGAAGCCCAAATGGCAGAATTAAATGAGGCCAGGGAGAATTTGGTCAAATTGAATGAAAAATATGACAAATCAAAGCAAAGTGTTGCTGAGAAAGGAAGAGAGATAAAGGCTCTCAAAGAAAGGATAAAGGAGCTGGAGAAAGAGCTCACACTTGATAAAGTGGTGGCTGAGCTCAAGACAGTCCTATGGGCCAACATTGGCCAATCCATCACTGACCAGTGGCAATACATTGAGACTATTCATGAGCAGATGGAGCTCATTGGAAAAGCACATAGGGAAATCCAAAGAGCAAGGGCATCTCTAGGCAATATGCCTGAGGTTGCCAACAGAATGATCAATGTGCTTAATAACAGAACAAGTTCTCAGCTGGCCACAATGGGAATTTCCAACAGGACTGAGACCATTTTGATAATCAAAAGGGTCCTGACACTAAGAAGCCTGGTACAAACACTAGAGAGAAGAAGCCAGGATATGCAGACAGAGGTTAATAAATTCATGGACAAATTTGTAGCATTGCAGAACAGAGGTCTTCCTAGCTTACTGAACAGCGCAGGAAGACTACTTTCCCATGAAAATTATGCCAAGAGGGTCAACACCTTTGCTACAAATCAGATTACAGAAAAGCCCAGCACTTCAGAAGAATCAGGGCCAGCATCAGGGCAGAATCTCTACAACAGGGTAGAGAACTTATTTTTCATCATGGATGAAATCAAACATTTGTTTGACGTGCCTCCAAATTTCTATAAATACACAGAGGCAGATGAGACTCTAGAGGCAATTCTAAGACATCAATTGCCCACACAGGAAGTCTGGACTAAATTGATACAATTAATATTGTAAAACCAGAGCCTGTAATCAAGTTTTTTTTCATTAAAATATATAAGTTGTCATGCACAGGAAAATTTTGATAAAATCAGCATGTATGGAGAATAATGGGCTGAGCCAACTCAGCAAAACTATTCGGCCACCAAAGCAGCACTGACAGTCACAGGTGACAGGGCCGAAAAGCTACAGGAGGACAGAGCCACAAAGACACGTCATTCATCATTTATGATATAATGTTCAACCGACTCAGTGGCCTCCAAAGGTCAAAAAGTCTTCTGACAGAATTAAAGAGCATTTATGTTGTATTGAAAGCTGTAATAACTTCTTATCTGCTATTCTGTACAAGTTGGTGAAGATATTTATTTCTCAGATGACTCAACGCCTCAGATATTTTGTATGAAACGTTTGTATATATTCCCCCTCGCATAAGTTTGCAAGGGGTTGTTGTTGATTTCTCTTCTACAGTTTCTTATGCTGTAAATTTCCAGAGTATTAATAAAAAGGCTGATGGAATTTCAAAAGCTCTGCGTTATCTGAGTCATTATGGTGTTTTGCTGAATGTTACAGGATTCCTGCGTATTTCATGGCACAATAAGTCTTCTTTAAAACTCTTCCTATGTGTTTTGTTATCTTCTCATGACCCATTCATGTTTCTGTGTTATAGTTAATGGCAAAGAAAAAGAATAGTCCAGGATTTATTCACAGAATACCCTGAACTCAATCTATGCTGTTATAAGTGTTTATCTTCAGTTATAGTCATAAGGTGTGATTCTTAATTGCTGCACCCCCAAACTATATCTTTCACAGTGATTGTTTTTACAAGAATTCAAGTCTGCTCCTGTGCAATATATCTCTTTCTTACACCACCAGCTCAGTGGAAAATTCTTAATTGCTTTTCACTGGTTATTCACAGCCCATAATCACAATTTAAATTTTGTTTCATGATGTATTTGAATGGCCCTGCAATTTCAGCAATTCAACTTAATATCTCAGACAACCTATAGCCACAGACTCCATTGCCCAATGGACTAACACTATCTGCAGATTTCCACCTTAGGCACAGAAGACATCCCTCAACCAGAACATAAAATCAAACCCTGAATTCATAACTAGCCTAAAATCTTCACAAAACAGAGATAAACCTTTAAAGAGAGAGCCCTCTCTGATTACAGTTTGGCTAGAAGCTGTAATCCAAAGATTGGTTAGTGGTTACCCCGGCCGTATTCCCTTGGGAGTCAAAGGGAACAACCTGGGTGTTAACAAATTGATTAACCTCCCCCATTCATTTTACCTATTTATTTAACTAATTTCTTATAATAATGTTCTATGTAATAAAAAACCCTAAGTCGAAAGGGGCTCAGAGCATTTCTCTGACTTTTGGAGGGACCAGACACTCGGCTCAATGACTTGTGGATACCAAGTACCAAAGTCCCCCATAAAACTTCATCCCCCCTTCATTTCATTCATTTCCCTAATAAAACCCCTTTTCCTAAGGTTAAAACATGATTTGCCTAGGGAAAGTAATCACCCCCATGTAAATTCCCCTTTCATATAAAAAACCCACAAAAATACTTTAGCCTAAGTTATAATGCATATATGTGAAAAACAAATAAATCACAGAAAATACATTATGCTTAGCGCTATTCATTCCCGATGTTTTTCATATTAACTTCTAACTATTATATATTAATTCCCATTAATAACCATTTTCCCGTATATATTAATTTCCTATATAAACTTATTCTTATACCCTAGTTTAAATACAAAGTATAAGATACATCAAACCCGACAAAAACCCAATAACTAATCTATCTGTGATTAAGTTGGGCAAAACCATGATTAAGCCTTCCGCTAACAACATTGATGGCCTAATCCCACCTTAATCTACCATTAATCTTGATACCGCCATATTTAAAGTGCCCGTTGGGCCCCCCATTAACCTCAGTGTGCAATCGCGCCCCAACCACCATCTGATATGAAGTCCCAGATCCAACGCCCCAGAAACCATTTCGGGTGAGATCATCTGCCGGATGATACACACTCGAAAAAGCTGTTTTCCATGAGACTACCCTGGTGACGTGTCAGTAACTGAGTGGAATTGTGTGGACCCTCCCAAAAACCACCCTACGCCCATAAGCAGTGCGAAATTAACTGCTTACCGCCTCCCCACCACGTGACAAATCAGTCACTATTGACCCGTACATGCCAAAAAACAATTTTTCCATATGAAAGCCAAAAAGACCCAAAAATGTATTTTTCACTGAATTTTCGCCTGCAACCTTTTGTACACATGCACGACACCTAAAAAACATTGAAGATGTCAACCCATGTGCAAATTTTTCTCCAGAGAATGCCACAGATCACCTAGTCAACCGTGTAGCTTCCACAAGAACCCTTCGACCAATTGTAGCTACCAGTTACCCTACTCAAAGTCAATTTCCCTCCGTTTCAGGTATTTAAAGTTGAAATCACCAAGAGCACTGTCAATTTCAAGTTAGAATAGTCATTGATTATTTTTTTAAACGTAAAACTTAATTGAAATTACTCTAATAGATTCCATACCGCACCTTGCTGAATACTCAATCCCCGAAACTGCCAAACTACCTCTGAAAACCCCAATTCAACCTTGAGCAAGCCTAATTCGAATCCACAAGAATTGATTTATCACTGCCCCTACTGCATTGAATGTGAGACCCATCTCCACACCCCATTTAGACCTGGACCACCTTCCCTTAGCTGATAGAGATTTCCAGATAAAAGATACCACTGTCATAGAGCTCCTGTTTAAAATACATTGCCAAAGTAGGGACAAGTTACTGAACCATGCTAATGAAATTGGCCTTCGGCAGTCAAATTTGCCCAAGTACCAGTTCCCCCAAGTCCACATTTTTCCTGAAATTGTACATATGTGCTATGCTTGCTACGTCCCCAATCATAGAACCATCATGTCTCATGACCAAAAATTCCTCTTCGCCATCACTCCTGAGTCCATCAATGAGATGCTACAGCTCCAACCAGGGCCAAACCTAACTCCCCTCTCAATTGGAGACACGTTGGACTTATATCCCAAACTCAGCTTTGCAATATTGGCCCAATTGATCCAAACCTTCATCATAGAAGAGAAGTATACCCCCAAAGATCCCTCTCCATATGTAGCAACTATATTTTCTCCTTGGGGCTGAAATATTGTATCCATGATATCTTGTATTTTGGGTTACTCCACAGCTAAGTACATTGATGAAATCATCTTGGCTTTCATGTCCATCTATACCCTAGGATAGCCTCCTGCAACCATTTATGACTTTGCCACATTCATAGCTGACAGAATGCATGAGTAGTTCACAAGAATGGGAAATGAAAGGGTTTTTAAGTACTCCTCAGTACTATACCACATGTTCCTCTACTTCCAAGCAGATAAATTCCCACTTACCTTGCAAAATTTGGACACCAAGGGCCAACCAAGATCAGTCATATTTTGGACCCCATTGACTCATCAATATTCCTCCCCCTATTCATACAATGAATTCATAGATTCCTTTGTCCATCCTGTGATGACCATGCTCAGTGGAACCCCTCCACCAAGAATCAGTCCTGAGATTAGGAGAGTCCTTCATCTAAACATCAATCATCAGGTTGGAGATTGGTACTTGTACCAAAACCACACTGAAATCAGGATTTATGCGTGCCAACTTGCCCCATACAAACTACCTAAATACCTCCCAGTGAGATTATTTGCCCTGGACTACTACAAGCAAATAATAAATTCAGATGAGGTAAACTTTGTCTCAGCCAAGAAGAAAGCGTAGCTCAAGATCAAAGACCAGGTGGGACCTTTTATTTGTAATAGCAGAGAAGCTGGAAAGGAGGCTAACCTGATCCTTTAGAGATTAGCTTCATATGGAGATATGATCCCTTGGATTTCATCTGCAAAAGAAGGCAGAAAAACAAGATGGCTCCCTATATCCATCACCGCATCCCTGGGATAGAAAATTATGACAACCAATTGCAATGGGTGGAAAACACTTTGGAGGACAGGGACAATATTGAAGTTGATGTGGAAAACACATTATTAGATCTAGAAAAGTAACTTGACGAAAATTCATTTCTATAGGTACCACCTTAGGAAGGGACAATGAGCACTCCCCCTATCATGCAGACTCCTCTGAATGAGGAGAAAAATTGCAAAAGGGGTAGGGAGGAAGGATAAAGTTCATGGACACAATCCTTCAATGTTCAATATGAAAGAGGCCAAAGCAAAAGGCCTAGACTTAATCCTGTGTTAGAACAGGATGACACCGATGGCTCAGTTGCAATAAATGATTTTGAGCTAGAAAGGAGTAAAGGTATTGTTCCTTCGGAGGAAACACAACATCCATCATCCTCAGGAACCTAGATGAGTGTAGAGGCCTCATCTTTTAGCAGGCCAGCAGACTAGGATAAAAGTATCAAAGAAAGATTCAAAGAAATGAAAACGAGGAATGAAAGGTTGAAATCAGAGACATATGCTCAACTTTTCAAACTTTCTACTCTAGGTCAAAATAGATTTATGTCATCCTTTGACATCAAAGAGGGGAAGATGCAGGTGTCCTTCATTCAACCAACTGTGCAGCAATCAAGGGCACTCACTAACTATAAGAATGCTGATTTTGAGGTGTTGGCTAGGGATATTCACCCTGTGGACCAAATAAAGTTTCACAAGTAGGTTGGAGAAATGATCTACTCCACCCTGACAGGGAAGTCCATAGTTGTTCATCAACCGCAAAGTTCCCTAAACAACATCTTAGCTCAGTATTAGCTTGAACAAGCTTCATCACAAGCCAAGGGTAATAGAATCAAGTCTTTTGAAGACTTGATCATAGAGATGGGACATGATCCCAAAGATATCAAAGCAACAATGGAGTTAATAAAACAAAAGACCAAGGAAATTGCTTCACTGAAGAAGCAACTAAAGATACCCTCCTTGCATCATCCACAAGCACAGTAGGTGTTATAGTCTCAAACTCAGCATGAGGACTTAAAGGATTTAGTCCTCAAGCCGAATGATCAGCTGAGGAGAACGAAGAAGGAATTGGATGCCTTAATCCAATTGAAGCAAGGTGAAGTAGGGAGCACACCAGCAACTGTAATCCCTACTGTGACTACTGCAGTACCATCGACATTGGCAACCACATTGGCTCCAAAATATCCTATAGTCACTACCTTGCCCATCACCACTGCAGCATTTACATCAGTAGCTTCTACGACAGCAGCAAGTACAACAACAGATGAAGCAAGCAAGCTTGTTCATGCCATGGAAGAAATGTCTATTCAGACAAATGAGATAAACAAGCTAAAGAAACATGTGGCAAGCTTAGAAACAGACTATAATCTTGCCAAGATTATGCAGAAAGAGGAGGAAGAGAAGGCTACCAGGATAAAGGAAAAGCTCAAGTTAATGAAAAGAGACTTGACATTAAAGGAGCCACTTGGAGAAGCCAAGGAAAACCTAAGAGTCAATATCATTGACACTGTCAATGGTATTTGCCCATCCATACATGTCATATTCGAGCAGATTGATCTCATAAGATTAATAATAGAGGCTATTGAGAAAGTAAAGATAGAATTAGGCAATAGGCCTAGAGATGCTACCAGAATCATCCAGTTCTTAAATTCAAAGAAAAAGTACCAACTACAGGAACTGGAAATTGAAGACAGGACTGCTACTATTCTGGAGGTAAAGAAAGTCCTCACCAAGAGGGACCTTATGCATAAGTTAGAGGAAAAGAGCAAGGAAATGCAAGTAGTCATTGAGAGGTTCATGGCTAAGTTTGATAAGCTAAAGGAAAAGGGATTACCTAATCCCTTAGTCATTCATGATAAAATTATGGAACAAGTGGATTACAATGACAAACTCAGGGATGTAGCAAGACAACAAGTGGCTATTTCACAGGTTTCAGGAGTACCAATAGGAAAGGTACTATACAATGCTTTTGAAAATATATTTTACCTCTAGCATGAGGTAAAACATCTGTTTGTAAATAAGCCTTCATTTTCCAAATACATTGAAGTAGATGAAACTTACCAGAGAATGTTGAGTATCCGGTTACCAACAGATCAAGAATGGGAAAAATTGATTGACTTACTATAGCAGAACATAGTTAAAGGTCAAACACACAGTCAACGAGGTAAAAGAGCATCAGAGTCAAATGGTTACAGGGTCAAAGAGTATCTGTGTCAAAGAGTATCAGTATAGAAGACAACAGCCTTTGGCCAGCACAGAGCATTAGCAACCATAAACTTCCAGCTAAACCACAATAAAAGGGACAACAAGAAAATAGTTCAATAGCTGTCACTATCTTCCTGCGAGAAGATATTTTGAATTTCCTAGATTAATTCCCAAGTTAGTTTGGGATATTTTGTAAAAACATTTTGTATAAATACTTCATAAATCAAAGTATGTAGGGGTGGATTCTTATACTTTCAATATAATTTTGTTCAAAAATTGTAAAAGATTTTGTATCACTAACTGGATCAGCATGTTGGATTGATGAATAAAGATCATATATTCAAGGGATTCATGTGTAAAGCAGAGTACAAATGAGTAATTCTCTTGTGTTTTTTTATCTCTCTTAAAGTTGTTTCATAATCTTAAATGTTTCAAAAGTCTGAATGTTTTAACTTGAATATTATTTCAGAATTTTCTTAGTTGTACCCTGCCTTACTGTTATACATTCTTAATGTTTCCTCTTAAACTATCTTAGCTAGCGAATTCCTAACTGCTCCTTAGCTTCTGTAGTTTCTCCTTTGGTCTCTAGTAAAGGATTCCTAATTGTTTTTCCCCTGTTGTTCCCCCATATTAGCCTCGGTCTGAGGATTCTTGATTTCCCTCTCACCTCCGTTAAGACTCATTTCACCATTTAGTCCAAGGATTTGTATTTCACTCTGCTATCTTGCCCCTTGACCATTCCCTTTAGTGAGTTAACTCTAGATTTTCTGCCCCTTCTTTGACTCCATTTCCCAATGGCCTAAAAGCATCAACCTATCTTCCTGTTTTAAGGATTCCACCACTAAATCTTCATACCAATCAAAAACCCACCTGAACTCTAGAACTAGCCTAATATCTAAGCAAACATCACTAAATTATATAGAGAGAGCCCTCTCTGAGCCATAGTTTGGCTAGAGCCTATGCTTAAAAGTTGGTTTGTGGTTACCTCAAAGCCTTCCCTTCTTCCAAAACTTCTAAGGAAAATTTTTGAGTGATAACATAGTGGTGACCATACTGGGGAAAAAACCTCAGTCTCCTAAAGCTTTAAGGAAATCTTAATCATCATCTTAAGCTCCTTAAAGTCAGTTTTTACAAAAGTTTTAAAATTTACACTCAAAAACATTTAAAAAGTTATAATTCTAGCTATGAGGAAAACTCATTATACCATGGCCAACCCGAATCCAAACCCAATTGTTATTGTGGATGATCCAGACACAATTATAAGAAAATCCAAAAAAGAAGAAAGTTGAGTTGATAAAACACCATTAGTTAAAGCTAATTCATGTCTTGATGAGTGGTTATTTTTCAAATATTTACCTTTCAGTGTGCAAATTGATCTCTCATTGTTTAGAACAAAATCTGAAAGTGTCCTTGATGAAACTGTTCTAGATCTTGATTTTATTGCAGACATTGGAGTTCAAAGAGCTAATAGATCAATTGCTGAATATATTCTGAACACCCCACTATCATCCATTAATACTGCTCTAAATGCTGAGCTCTCTACTCAATCCTCCAATGTTATTAATACCCCTTCCATCACTACCAAACCATCTATTATTTCTACTACAATTCATTCCACAACTCCCTATACAACCTAGAATCCGGTTTCCACCTATAGACACTCCCACTTCACCCATTAGCCCTTCGAGTTCACTTATAGATACTTCCATCTCCCCTATACACACAATTGTCCCTTTTATCCCAATTCCCGTTATAAAAACCCCTTCATCCACTGTTAATACTCCAGCTTCAATTGGCAATCTTCCATTTTCAACTATAAGCACTCCTAGCTCATCCATCTCCACCTCAACCCAAACTAATCTTCCCTTATCCTTGAGCCAAGCGAAGGCTTTAGCCATGGCCAATAGATATTCCCCTTTGGTGTTACCTGGTCAATTAGATGAATTACCTCAGGATTATCAAAGCAAAATTCAATTATTTGATGCTACAGGCCTATAAGCTGCTCAACAACATGTTAACAAAATGAATCATTATTTTGAGTTACATGAGATAGATGATGCAGATGTAAGAATGAGGCTTTTTTCCCAAACATTAGCTAGGGATTTTAGAACCTGGTTTAGATATGACAAACTTTCATAGGATGTTCATCGAGAGATGGGAGAGGAAGAAAAACCCATTGTAGATACTTTATGAGTATGAGAACATTAGGAGAGGTCCTAAAGAATTAGTTCAAGACTACTACACCAGGTTTAATAGCACTTACAATTCCATCCCAGCCAACCTCAAACCTCCTCTTGATATTGCAATGATGAAGTTCCCTAATGGTTTTAATCTAGATATGGCATACCAACTTTAGGAAAGAGAGCCTGCAACCCTAGAGCAAAGCCAAACCAATGCAGTAAAAGTATTGGTTAATATTTTAGCCAAAAAATCCCAAGCAAAGCTAGAGAGAAGAGTAGGATTCGTTGATGAAGCTTCAACATCTGATGGTAAATTAGATCTTTTGGCCAAAACTGTAGAAGGAATCATGGATAGACTTGACAACCTAGATAGAAAAACATGGGATAATCAACAAGCACCCCCAGTTAAGAATGATAATTTCGGAAAAAAGAAAAATCAAAACCAAAACAAAGGAAAGAATGGACTTGATCAAAACATTAGGCCCCCTTTTCAAGAAAACTATGCAGAATCATCTGATCCTGATGATCTAGAACAAGATACCCAAATCAATCTAATGGGATTAGATGATCAAAACCCTATATTTCTCTCCCAGGATGAGGAAGAATTGCATATGTTACAACAACTTCAAACCTAGTCTGGAGAGTCATTTGACTATAAACAGGGATATGACTCTGCCATATTTGAAGTGCACAAACAATATAACTTGAGAAGTAAAAAGAATGCTGGTCCTCCTGACCAAACTAAGAAAGAAATGGAAAATCAACCCAAAATAACAAATAAAGTTCATGTTTTGGAGGTACTTCAAATCCTCCCTAGACCAAACCAAAATCCCCCTAGTCCCATCATTGAAGAAATAACTACCAACCAACCCTCTGTTGAGCAACCATCCACACCAGTTCTGCTTAAAGAACTAGAGAAAAACACCTATAATTTTAGATTTGAAATTCCCCATAAGGAAATCCCAAGTAAACAAAAGGAAGATAGTTCCACTCAAAACCCTGTTTCAAAGGTCTACAACCCTTCCTCATCATTCAATTTGGGAGAAGAGATATCCAAGCTGAAAATTTCGGTCCCTTTGACTAATCTAGTTAAAAACGAAACTTACAAATCATAGGTAAATCAGACCCTGAACATTATTGAAAATGAAGACTCAGTTAACTTGTTTGATGATAAACCAGAACTAATATTTTGACCAAATGTTAATGGCAAACTGCAAGAAGGAGGAGTTACATCATTTTACATTAGCCTTAATATTCATGACAAAATACTACACAATGCGATGTTAGATTCTAGGGCTTCTCACAACCTAATGCCAAAATCGGTAATGGAAAAATTGAATCTAGACATTACTAGACCTTACAAGGACTTGTTCTCCTTTGATTCAAGTCAAGTAGAATGTCTAGGGTTAATCAAATATTTGTGTATTACTTTAGTCCAATATCCTGCCAAGAGCATCCTCATGGACATTGTAGTGGCTGATATCCCACCAAAATATGGCATGCTGTTATCCAGATCTTGGGGAGCCAAGCTTCAAGGATCCCTCCAACTGGATATGTCATATGCCACAATTTCTGTGTTTGGAAAACCCAAGAAACTGTACAGAGAAACTTTCATGAAATACATGGTAAGTAGCCAAGATAGACCTCAAAACTATCCCATCTACTCCATGCATTCAGATGTAGACTCTTTTATTATGTTCAACACCGAACAAACACTAAACGAAACTCCTAACAATGTTGTTGCATGTTGGAAATAATACTGAGAGGGGGGGTGAATCAGTATTATCAAGCAATTTACCAAATCTTCCTTATTTGATCTTTTGAATTATTCTTGCATATCAGTACCATAAAATAATGAGCATGAATAAAGAAAATAGACAGTCACACCAAAGAACACAAGATGTAAGGTGGAAACCCAATGCGGGAGAAAACCACCTGCTGCAATATGTCTCTATCTTCTTTCAAGAAATTCTTTTTACAATGATTTTGTACTGGTGCAGTCCTTTACCAGCACGCAGGCTGCAACTTGCAGAGAGCTACAACTCTCTCTCGTTTTCCAGTCTCTCCTGGAAGGGAGCTACAACCCCCTACTTCTTTTCATGAAGAATCAAAAGATCAGCAAGTATACAACAGATACAGTCCACTACAGATATCAGATCGGTAATTACAGAAATAACCCAGAACACCTTATGAACAGAAATATACAGTCAACAAATCATCTTTAAGACAGGGACGCATATTTTCTTTCTGTGACCTGCGACTGGACGCAGTCAACCTTCCACTGTTCTGCGTGCCGACGCACTGTTCCTCTATGCTTTGCTGCGACCGGCGCACCCAAAAACACTATCGCGCCGCGTCTTTTGCTTCAGAGACGCACCCAATAACACAGTCGCGCCGCGTCCTTTGCCTCAGAGACGCACCTGAGCCTTTACTGTACTGCGTCCCGGCGCACTTTCCCTTCACTGAACCTGCGTCCCTTCAGATATAAAAGATATGAGGACTTCAGAACCAACCCAAATACTCAGATCCACAGATTTGATCATGCGCCATAGAGATCACAGTCCATTAGAAGATTCGCCTTCATAGATCTGGACTAGATCTCACCAAAAGATATTTAACCAAGATGATACCTAATCCAAATGAACTCCTTTGCTTTATATAGGCAAGCTTCTCCCCAAAACATGGAACAAAACCACGAGCCGACACCATAGAAACAAAAAACCGTCGGCTAGATACCACACAAAAAAACCCCCACGTGCTTTTCTCTGCCTTGAAATGTGTGCACTGGGCGGACGCACCTCCTGAACGGCTGGCCTGCGTCCCTGGACGCGGGTTCTGTATGGTATACCTGCGGGGATGCACTTGCTGAACATATTTCCTGCGTCCTTCTTGATTTATCACCTGAATGGGTTTGCCATCAAGGACAACACCTGAATCATAATGCCAACAATCTCCCCCTTTGGACTTGATGGCAACCACATAATCTTCAGCTTCATTCTCCCCCTTTGACATCAAGGGCAAAGGGTATGCTCCCCCTATGCTCATGCATCTCCAGATCTGTAACCAGAAATCCATCATGAAGGAGATAGAGACATATTGCAGCTATTTCCAAGATCTCCTTCTCCATAATGCCAACAATGCATTATGTGCTCCCCCTGAGCCTATACCACCAATAGGAAGATGATCAACAGTAAGATGATGCATCAACAACCCCCAGCTTTTGCCTGAGGTATTCAAAAGTGTCCCTGGGCAACGGTTTGGTGAAAATATCAGCAACTTGTTCCTTAGAAGGAACATACTCCAACTTGACCTTCTGTTCAAGTACTTGTTCCCGGAGAAAATGGTACTTGATTGGTATGTGCTTGGTTTTTGAATGCATAACCGGATTCTTTGAGATGCTGATTGCACTTGTGTTGTCACATAAGATAGGGATTGGAGGAGTACAAGTGATTTGATAATCCTGCAAATTCTGCATCATCCAAAGGAGTTGGGTGCAACAAGATGCAGCAGCAACATATTCTGCTTCAGCTGTAGACAAGGCAATTGAACTCTGTTTCTTGCTGAACCAAGAGACCAGTCTGGGACCCATAAAGAACGCACCACCACTTGTGCTTTTCCTGTCATCCACGCTTCCGGCCCAATCTGCATCTGTATAGGCATGAAGAGTAAGATCTGTATCTCTAGGATACCATAAGCCATAATTTTGAGTCCCTTGAAGATATTTGAAAATTCTCTTCACTGCTTGAAGATGAGTCTCCTTCGGATTTGCCTGAAATCTTCCAACTATTCCAACTACATGCATGATGTCTGGTCGGGTACCTGTCAAATATAGTAAACTTCCAATCATAGATCTGTAGGTTGGTTGATGTACTGCTGCAGATTCATCATTTGCACTGAGACTACATCCTGTGACCATGGGTGTACATACTGGTTTTGCATCTTCCATGCCATATTTCTTCAAAATCTGCTTGAGATACTTGGTTTGAGATAAAAAGATTCCTCCTTCCTTCTGTTGGATTTGCAAACCAAGGAAATATGTCAGTTCTCCTAGCAAGGACATTTCAAATTCTTTCTACATGACTGAGGCAAAGCTTTGACTCATAGCTTCTTCATTACTGCCAAAAATAATGTCATCTACATACACAACAAGTATTAGCAATTTGTCATTTTCAACTTTTATATACAGATTGCTATCTGCTGAACCTTTTAAGAAACCTTGTTGATGAAGATATTTGTCCAACCGGTAGTACCAAGCCCTTGGAGCTTGTTTGAGACCATAGAGAGCCTTTTTCAATCGGCATACAAGATTTGGATCATTTCCAAGAATGAACCCATCTGGCTGTTCAATGTACACTTCTTCTTCCAAGTCTCCATTCAAAAAGGCTGATTTCACATCCATTTGAAATACTTTGAAGTTCTGAAAACTTGAGAGAGCAAGGAACATTCAGATGGCCTCAAGTCTTGCAACAGGAGCAAAAGTTTCTTCAAAGTCTATTCCTTCTTGCTACGCATACCCTTTACAAACGAGTCTGGCTTTGTTTCTAATTACTTCTCCATTTTCATTCAATTTATTTTTGAAGACCCATTTTGTTCCAATAACATTCTTATCTTTTGGTCTAGGAACCAGCTCCCAAGTGTTGTTCTTTTCGATTTGCTCAAGTTCTTCATCCATTGCTTTCACCCAACATTCATCTTTGCATGCCTCTTTCACATTTTGTGGTTCGGTGGAGGAAAGTAATGCCAAATAGCTTGAAGCTTCTGCAACTGTTCTTCTAGTTTGTATACCTGCTTCTTTTTGTCCCATGATCTAAGATTCTGGATGGTTCTTCTGAACATATCTGGATGGAGTCTTTTCTTCTATTCTTGTCCGTTCTTCTGCTTCTTCGTGAGGTTCTTCTTGAGATTCTTCTTGAGGTTCTTCTTCTTCATCATTCTGTCTTTGAGGGTAGCTCTCATCTTCTTCGATGTCTTCACGATGTATTTGCCTAGGAATATATCCTTTTTCATCAACCACTACATCAATGCTGTCAACAATTCTGCCCAGTCTTTTATTGTAGCATTTGTATGCTTTGCTATGTGGAGAATAGCCAAGAAGAATGCCTTCATCTGCTCTAGGATCAAGTTTGCCAAGCTGCTCCTCAGTATTCTTGATATAGCATTTGCTCCCAAATATTTTGAAGTGCTTTACCGAAGGAGTTTTACCACTCCAGAGCTCATGAGGGGTTTGAGTGCTGTTCACCCGGACATTTGTCTTGTTGAGAATAATAACCGCAGTATGTGCAGCCTCACCCCAGAAGGTTGCGGGGGTTCCTGATTCATCAAGCATAGCACGAGCCATTTGTTGGATTGTTCTGTTCATTCTTTCAACAACTCCATTTTGCTGAGGCGTTCTAGCTGTAGAGAATTCTCTCCTTATCCCATGTTCATCACAGAAATCGAAAAATTCATTTGAAGTAAATTCCCCACCTCTGTCAGATCTGAGGCACTTAATTTTGTGACCTGATTCATTTTCAGCCAAGGCTTTGAAGGTTTTGAATTTTTCGAATGCTTCATCTTTGTGCTTCATAAGTCCTAACCAAACAAACCTGGAGAAATCGTCAATAAATAATATCAAGTATTCCTCTCCTCTAGGTGTTCTTTTTCTGAATGGTCCACATACATCTGTATGTACTAGCTCAAGAGGCATGCTGGCTGATCCTTCTTTCTCTGGAAAGTTAGTTCTGGTTTGTTTTCCAAACTGACATGATCTGCATATGGTGTTGTTAGGAATTTTGATATCTGGAAGATCGCGAACTGCCTGATATTTGCAAGCTTTCCTTATTTGTGAGAAGCTTAGATGTCCCAACCTTCGATGCCATAACCAGTGCTCTTCATTCTTGCTTAGATAGCATTGTTGTTGTCCTTCATCAAATATGTATAGATTATTTGGAGTTCTCTTTCCTTTGAGAACTGTTTTACCTGTATCAAGATCACGAACAAGGCATCCATTTGATCTGAATATAACCTCGGTTCTTTGATCACACATCTGGCTGACACTTAGTAGATTATGCTTCAATCCATCAACAAACAAAACATTTCCAGCCTTAACATCTTTTTTTAAAGGAGCAATACCTTTTCCTTTTATAGTTGCAGGAGTATCATTTCCAAAAGAGACTTTCTTTCCCTTTTCTAAATTAGAATAAGACTCAAGTTTTTCTTTATCACCTGTCATATGCTTCGAACATCCACTGTCAATGTACCATAGATTTTCTTGTCCTTCTGCATAAAATGCTATCCCACATCTTTCTGTTTGAGGTTCCTTTATTCTCCATGTTTTGGCGTCTGAGGCTTGTTCCTTTTTCTGCTCTTGTACCTTTCTTTCCGGAAACCTGCTTCTGCATTCAAAGTCTTTATGTCCAAAATTATTGCAAATAGAACATTCAACTTCATTTTCAAGAGCTGAAAAGTTGTTATAGGTCCTTTTTGTAATCCCTGTCATACTTCTTTGTTTTTGAGCTTCTCTAGTCATGATTGTTTTATACGCAACACATTGAGCTGCTTTGTGACCAAAGTTATGGCAAGAAAAGCATTGTCCATTGAAGAAGCTTCTACGATTATTGGATCTACCAGCCAACTGATTGTAATTTCTATTTTCATCTATTCTTGAACCAAATTGAGAAGATTTTACCTGTGGCTGGTTGTGGCTTTTGTTCACCCTTAAGCTGGATTGCCCCTGATAGTTTCTGCTTGACATTTGTCCCTGCTTTACCTGATGATCTTCCTTGTGCTCTTGCTCATTTCTTCTTGCTGCATCAAGATAACTTTTTGAAGTGGATGCTTGAGAAGTTTCTCCATTATAGCCCAAGCCTGTCTTATTTAGTGGAGACCACTGCACACTGATAATCTCATCCAAAGTTTCAGATCCTTTGACAAATTTGAGATTAATAGTTTTTGTTTTCTCAATTTCTTTTCTAAGACCAACAATTTCACCTTCTAATTTTTCAAGATGTTTTTCCTTTTCATCAATTTGGAATTGTAGAGTATCAATAATCATGTTCTTTTCTTCTATGCATCTCTTGAGTCTAGTAATTTCATCATAAAGGTTATCCACATCTATAGCATCCTCAAAATCATCATCTTCAAATGCCATTAACAACCTATATTTATTACCTTGTTCATCTTCATCACTGTTTGATAAGCCATCACTATCTTCATGGGTGTAGTAGCTTTTCTTATTTGCGCTTTGTTTCTTGTTCCATCTAACTGGTTCCTTTCCTTTATCCTTATAAGAGCATTTTGCAGCATAATGACCTACTCTTCCACAAGCAAAGCATTTGAAAGGTAGCTTACCTCTGAACCTTCCAGAACCTCTTTGAAGATTTCTGACAAAATTTGATTCTTCTTCATCTTCTTCTGGATCATGGCTTGCTTCATAGTAATCTTCTTTGCCTGATGCTTTAAAAGCAGCCTCCCTTCTGTCTGATGGTCCTCCCTTTCTCATTTCATAAGCAGTTAGAATTCCATGTAGCTGAGACATAGTAAGAACACGGAGATTTTCTTTTTCTTCTATTGCAGATACTTTGGATTCAAACTTGGGGGATAATGATCTTAGAATCTTTTGAACTACTAGAGACTCCTTTACTTCTTCACCCAAATTTTTCATACAATTTACAATCTCATCTACCCGAAGAAAATAATTAGCCACACTTTCATCATTATACATCTTGAGAGTCTCATATTGAATTCTGAGAGTTTGAAGTTTGGCTTGTTTTACCTGTTCATCTCCTTCATAGCTTGTGATCATTTTGTCCCATATTTCTTTTGCTGATTTGAAATGCATTACCTTCATGAATTCTGTTTGGGATATACTTCCTAATAGAGTACTGACTGCTTTTGCATTTGTTTCATACTTCTTTTTCTCAGCTGGATCTGTAGGAGTAGCTGAAGGAAAAGCATAGCCTGTTTCTACAATGTCCCAAACTTCAGTACCAAGAGATTGAAGATATGCAGTAACTCTTACCTTCCAATAATTGAAGTTTGTCCCATCAAAAACTGGTGGCCTGATTGATGCTTCTCTCTCGTAGTTGCTCATGATGAACGATCTACCTTCAAGCGATCAAGCTTTTCTGAAGGATCTGCTCTGATACCAATTGTTGGAAATAATACTGAGAGGGGGGGTGAATCAGTATTATCAAGCAATTTACCAAATCTTCCTTATTTGATCTTTTGAATTATTCTTGCATATCAGTACCATAAAATAATGAGCATGAATAAAGAAAATAGACAGTCACACCAAAGAACACAAGATGTAAGGTGGAAACCCAATGCGGGAGAAAACCACCTGCTACAATATGTCTCTATCTTCTTTCAAGAAATTCTTTTTACAATGATTTTGTACTGGTGCAGTCCTTTACCAGCACGCAGGCTGCAACCTGCAGAGAGCTACAACTCTCTCTCGTTTTCCAGTCTCTCCTGGAAGGGAGCTACAACCCCCTACTTCTTTTCATGAAGAATCAAAAGATCAGCAAGTATACAACAGATACAGTCCACTACAGATATCAGATCGGTAATTACAGAAATAACCCAGAACACCTTATGAACAGAAATATACAGTCAACAGATCATCTTTAAGACAGGGACGCATATTTTCTTTCTGTGACCTGCGACTGGACGCAGTCAACCTTCCACTGTTCTGCGTGCCGACGCACTGTTCCTCTATGCTTTGCTGCGACCGGCGCACCCAAAAACACTATCGCGCCGCGTCTTTTGCTTCAGAGACGCACCCAATAACACAGTCGCGCCGCGTCCTTTGCCTCAGAGACGCACCTGAGCCTTTACTGTACTGCGTCCCGGCGCACTTTCCCTTCACTGAACCTGCGTCCCTTCAGATATAAAAGATATGAGGACTTCAGAACCAACCCAAATACTCAGATCCACAGATCTGATCATGCGCCATAGAGATCACAGTCCATTAGAAGATTCGCCTTCATAGATCTGGACTAGATGTCACCAAAAGATATTTAACCAAGATGATACCTAATCCAAATGAACTCCTTTGCTTTATATAGGCAAGCTTCTCCCCAAAACATGGAACAAAACCACGAGCCGACACCATAGAAACACAAAACCGTCGGCTAGATACCACACAAAAAAACCCCCACGTGCTTTTCTCTGCCTTGAAATGTGTGCACTGGGCGGACGCACCTCCTGAACGGCTGGCCTGCGTCCCTGGACGCGGGTTCTGTATGGTATACCTGCGGGGACGCACTTGCTGAACATATTTCCTGCGTCCTTCTTGATTTATCACCTGAATGGGTTTGCCATCAAGGACAACACCTGAATCATAATGCCAACATTGCAGAACCAAAATAAATTGCAGTTTTCACTGCTAATGAATCTAAAGATACTTTAGAATTGTGCAATGAAGAAAGTAATCATGATGCTAGAAATAAAAATAAATGGGATATTGATGATGAGAACTATGTACAGGAAATCTCATGGAAATTAGAATTTGATGGCTCTGTAAATAATTTAGGAGCAGGGGCAGGAGTATGGATTTATAATTTAGAGAAAAATCACTCAGAGGGCCATGCTTATAGGTTAAATTTTAGATGTACCAATAATATGGCCAAGTATGAGGCTTTGATTCTAGGTCTCAAGGTAGTTAGGAATTTAGGTGAGCAAAGAGTTTTAGTCATAAGAGACTTAGAGCTAGTTGTAAATCAGATTCAAGGGTGTATATATGACTAAAGACACTAGATTGGGTTATTATAGAGGAACCATTGTAGAAATACTCAACACTTTTCTAGAAACATAGCTTGCAGTAGTTCCTAAGAAGCACAATATGCAAGCCCATAGTTTAGCAATGTTTTCCAGTACATCCAGGTTACCCTTCCAACCTAACCATTAGTACACTACTGAGGTCAAGCACAGACCTTCAATCCCAGATAATGTGCAAAACTGGCAAGTATTTTCAAATGATAGATAGATAAACAACTTCTTAACTTTAGAAGGAGAATTTTCACATAGTAATATAGACATTGATACATCCATAGGTCTGGACTCTAGGGATGAAGTAACAATAAATGAGCTAGAAGGTAATGAAGTAGATAGTTTTAATCCCACTAAATTCACAAGGTTAGATATAGACAACCTAGAACAGGTTGAGATTGATGAAACAATTAATGAAGAAAGCGAAGTAATTAATCTCAAGGATAATTTCTTACCAAAAGGTTTAACCCCTCTGGAAGACTTATTCGATTCAAATGATGTTCCTAGGAAGCCTAAAATGGAACCATTAAAATCTGATATTGAAGAGCGTAACATAGGCATTGAAGACAATCCCAAGCTATTGAAGTCACTCCCTTCAACAGAAAAGGTGAAATACATTGAGTTATTGAAATAATTTCAGGATGTCTTTGCTTGGAGCTATGAGGACCTTAAATCCTATGACACCAACATCATCCAACACACAATTCCTCTCAAAGAGAATCAAAATTCTTTCAAGCAAAAGCTTAGGAGAATTAATCCTATCTTATTACCTTCAATAGAAAAAGAAATTAAGAGAATGTATGTGCCAAGATAATTGCACCAATAAGGTTTTCTGAATGGATCTCAAACTTGGTCACAACCAGGAAGAAGATTGGTGAGATCAAACTTTGTGTAGATCTCATAAACCTAAATAAAGCATCACTTAAAGAAAATTACCCTCTTGCCAAAATGGACCACATCTTACAAAGGGTAGTCGTGTCAACCAGAATCTCATTACTAGATGGGTTTTCTGGTTATAATGAAATTTTGGTTCACCCTGATGACCAACCCAAAATTGCTTTTACCACTCCTTGGGGCACCTTTATGTATGTCAAAATGCATTTCAGGCTAATGAATGCAGGAGCCACTTTCTAGAGGGCTATGGATATAGCCTTTGCCAAAGAAATCCATGATTTCCTTGTCATATATCTTGATGATATTACTGTTTTCTCAAAATCAGCAATCAACATCTAGATCATCTAAGGAAGGTCTTTATAAAATGCAGAAATCATGGCATCTCCTTGAACCCAAAGAAATATTTATTTGGATTAGAAGAAGGGAAATTATTAGGGAATATCATTTCTAAAGATGGCATAAGAACAGGACCTGCAAGAATTGAAGCCATCTTGCTGATACAACACCCTAGGAATATCAGAGAACTACAAGACTTTTTAGGAAAGATTAACTTCCTTTGAAGATGTATTTCTAACCTAGTAGAGTTAATTAGGGCACTAAATAACATGTTGAAAAATGATTTGACCTTAAGTTGGACTGTTAAAGCTAAGACATCATTTGAAGACATCAAGTTAGCCTTGACAAAAACCCCAGTATTAGTTAGTCCCAAATTTGATAGGGATTTCATTTTGTTTTCCCTTGCTTCTGAGCACATAATAACTATAGTTTTACTGCAGAAAAATGACCAAGGATATGAACAACCCATTGCTTTCTTTAGCAAAGCCTTGAGAGATTCTCCCTTAAAATACAACATAATGGAGAAACGAGTATTGGCTTTAGTCAAAGCTATCAAAGATTTTAGGGTATATATTTTGTATTCTCATATAGTAGCCTATGTTCCCAATTATGTAGTCAAAGACATCTTGACTTAGGAAGGTCCTGATGGGAAAAGGGGAAAATGGATTGCTACTATCTTAGAGTATGATATAGATATCAAACCCACAAAGTTAATCAAGGGCCAAGGCTTATCCAAACTTATGGCCGAGCCGAACTGTCAGGTGTTAGACATAAACTTTATTGCTGCACTAGATGAAGAAGAGGAGATGGAGAATCCACTGATCATCAAGACTTTGGTGAATCACCATGGTATGTTGATATCATATACATTTTACAAAACTTACAAGATCCTCCTGAATTATCTAGAACCAAAGGTAGGTTCTTAAAAATGAAATCCTTGAAATTTTGTATACTCGATAATGCTTTGTTTTGGAAAGATCGTGAAGGAATTCTCCTTAACTTTTTGATAAGAGATGAGGCTAACAAAGTTCTACAAGACTTTCATGCAGGTGACTGTGGTGGACACCTCTAGTGGAGAACCATTACAGATAAAATCTTAAGGGCAGGTTTCTACTAGCCAACTTTATTCTCTGATGTCAAGAGATTTATGACCTCTTGTCACAAGTGTCAAATTTTTGAAGGAAAAAGAAAACTTTTACCATTACCCCTTAAACCAGTCACTGCTGAAGTACCTTTTCAACAATGGGGTTTAGACTTCATTGGTTAAATTCACTTGCCCTCCTCTGCCCAACATAAGTGGATCCTCACAACCACAAACTATTTCACAAAATGGATAGAGGACATACCTTCAAGGCAAGCCACAGATACCTTTATCATTAACTTCGTTGAAGCCAACATCCTGTCTAGATTTCGATGCCCAACCAAGCTCATTACTGATAATGCAACAACTTTTAAATCCAAACGAATGATAGAATTCTACAATAAGTATCACATCACCCTAGGTCATTCTACAACCTACTACCCTCAAGGAAATGGGCTGGCAGAATCTTCAAACAAAAGCCTGGTGAACATTATTAAGAAGTTACTGGAAGATAATAAGAAAACATGGAACAAGAAGTTAGTCAAAGCCTTATGGGCTGACAGACTAACTACCAAGAAGTCAATTGGTACATCTCCCTATCAGCTAGTTTATGGCATGGAAGTTGTTTTTCCATCCTCTTTGGGAGTACCAGTGATGAAGATGCTCCAAGAACTGCAATCTGAACCAAATGATATCTAGAGGAGAATTAACCAGACTATTCATCTCTAGCAAACTAGAGAAGAGGTCTACATTAGATCTCAAGTTGTGCAGGAAAAGATCAAAAATATTTTTGATAGAAGGACCAAGGCAAATGATTTCTACTTAGGTGATAAAGTACTCAAGTGGGACTCGAGAAGGGAAGATAAGGGTAAGCATGGGAAATTTGATTTCCTATGGAAGGGCCCCTATATCATTTATGCTTACAGAGGGAACAATGCTTTCTTCCTTAAAGGACTAGATAATACTGAAGAAGGAGGAGGACTAGTGAATCATCGAATGCTCAAACATTACATAGAACCTAGTTACTAATTGTTATTTCCCATGTGTGTATATTTTATTTTGAAAAAGTCTAGTTTGGATTTCATGGTAAACCTTTAGAGTTGAAGCCCGGAGAGAAGGCACTAATATTTTAAGGATTTATTATCATAAGTATGAATAAAGAAGGTTGAGAGGTGACAAATCATAAGGTAACTAAAGTCGAAATTCCAAGGCTACTGATCTCAAAGTTCTTGAAATTTCACAAGGAAATGCCATCCCCAAGTGCCCAAGTGGAGCCACTATTATGTTACTATACCAATAGCATTCATAATTTTGAATGGCTAAGGTTAAGCCTTGTAATATGAGCATACCTTTGCTTTCTGCAAATGTTTTCCATATTGAAAAAATAGAAAATGAAAAGAGGGTAAGTCCGAAAATAAAAATGAAAGGACAAAAAGAATAAAGAAAAAGGTCCAAAGAAAAAGTTAAAAATATGAACCCCAAAAAACAAAAAGATACCATGAAAGTGTGCAAGTCTAAATGCCACTACTATTTACTTTATGCAAAATAATTATTGTGTGAACCTTGTGATTTAGGCCACAATCCAGGGTAATCAAACTATTTAATCTTGATTATGCCATGCTTTAAATTTCATGTTGATAGTTAGAGAATAAAATATGACCAAATTGTTTAATCTTGGCGGATCATTAGATTAGGTAGAGTAAAATAAAAGGAGCTCATTAGTTTAATCTAAGCCCTTGGATGCTATAGTGATAGAATTAGATAGTTTTCTTTGTGAAAATAAAAGAAAATGTTTGGATAAGGGTTTGCTAATCTAAATGCACCCTAATAAAGTGAAGAAAAAATGGTAGGACAAGTAGATGGGTAAGTAGAAGAAAGGTTTCAAAAATATGATGATAGGGCAAAAATCATATTTATCATCTCTCATCATAGGTTTCAAATGTAAATGGTCAATCAAGCATGAAGATGGATTTCAAGGTCAATTAATTAACCTCCTCCATTAATTTTACCTATTTACTTAACTAATTTCCTATAATAATGTTCTAAGTACTAAAACAACCCTAAGTCAAAAGGTGCTCAGAGCATTTCTCTAACTTCTGGAGGGACCGGACCCTCGGCTCAATGACTTATGGATACCAAGTACCAAATTCCCCTCATAAAACTTCATCCTCCCTTCATTTCATTCATTTCCCTAATAAAACCACTTTTCCTAAGGTTACAACATGATTTGCCTAGGGAAAGTAATCACCCCCATGTAAATTACCCTTTCATATAAGAAACCCACAAAAATACTTTAGCCTAAGTTATAATGCATATATGTGAAAAACAAAATCATAGAAAATAAATTATGCTTAGTGCTATTCATTCCTGATGTTTTTCATATATATAAATATATATTTGGCTGTGGTTCACAGACACCTTGGTCAATGGGTGGTCACTATGTCCACAGAAAAATCTGGGTTGATCGACCCTGAAGGGAATCTAGCCCCACGGCCCACTAGCAAGGCCTAACCCCAAGGGATTCGGGTAGAATGGACCCTGTGACCTCCCAAACAGAGAGGCACTGATTTTGACCAACTAAGCTAACTCTTGGGGCTGCTGATGTTTTTCATATTAACTTCTAACTATTATATATTAATTCCCATTAATAACCTTTTTCCCGTATATAATAATTTCCTATATAAACTTATCCTTATACCCTAGTTTAAATATAAACTATATTATACATAAAACCCAACAAAAACACACTAACTAATCGATCTGCGATTAAGTTAGGAAAAACCATGATTAAGCCCTCCGCTAACAACCCCGATGGCCTAATCTCGCCTTAATCCACCATTAATCCCAATACCGCCATATTTAAAGTGCCCACTGGACCCCCCATTAACCTCCACGTGCAATTGTGCCTCGTCCACTGTTTGATCTGAAGGCCCAGATCCAATGCCCCAGAAACTGTTTCGGGTGAGATCATATGCCAGATGATACATGCCCGAAAAAGTTTTTTTCCATGAGACCGCCATGGCGACGTGTCAGTCGCTGAGTGGAATCAGGCGGCCCCTCCCAAAAACCACTTGACGCCCATAAGCTGTGTGAAATTAACTACTTACCACCTCCCCGCTACATGACAAATTAGTCACTATTGACCTGTACCTGCCAAAAAACATTTTTCCATATAAAAGCCAAAAAGCCCCAAAAATGTCTTTTTCGGTGAGCTTTCTATATGCATGCATGACACCTGCAAAACATCAAAGTCGTCAACCTACATGCAAATTTCACTCTAAAGAACACCACAGATCACCCAGTCAACCATGCAGCTTCCACAAGAACCCTTCGACCAATTGAAACTACTAGTTACCCTGCTCAGAGTCAATTTGCCTCAGTTTCAAGTATTTAAACCTAAATTCGCTAATTGCCCTGTCAATTTCAAGTTAGACCAATCATTGAGTTTTTTTAAATGTAAAAATTAATTGAAATTACTCTAATAGACTACATACTACACCTTGCTAAATACTCAAACCCCAAAACTGCCAAACTACCTCTGAAAACCCCAATTCAACCTTCAGCAAGCCTAATTTGAATCCACAAGAACTGATTTATGGTTGCCCCTACTGCATTGAACATGAGACCCATCTCCACACCCCATTTGGACCTGGAAAACCTTCCCTTAGTTGATAGAGATTTCCAGATAAATGATACCCCTGTCATAGAGCTCCTGCTAAAAATACATTGCCAAAGTAGGGACAAGTTCCTGAACCATGCTGATGAAATTTTCCTTTGGGAGTCAATTTTACCCAAGTACCAGTTCCCCCAAGTCCTCATTTTTCTTGAAATTGTACATATGTGCTATGCTTGCTACATCCCCAGTCACAGAACCATCATGTCGCATGACCAAAAAGTCCTTTTCACCATCACTCTCGAGTCCATCAATGAGATGCTGCAGCTCCAATTAGGGCCAAACCTAACTCCCCTCTCAATTGGAGACCTGTTGGACTTATATCCCAAACTCAGCTCTATAAGATTAGCCCAAATGATCCAAACCCTCATCATATAAGAGAAGTATACCCCCAAAGACCCCCCTCCATATGTAGCAACTATATCTTCTCCTTGGGGCCGGAATATTATATCCATGATATATTGTATTTTGGGTTACTCCACAAGTGAGTACATTGATGAAATCATCCTAGCTTTCATGTCCATCTATACCCCAGGACAACCTCCTACAACCATTTATGACTTTGCCACATTCATAGCTGAAAGAATGCATGATCAGTTCAAAAGAATGGAAAATGAAAGGGTTTTTAAGTACTTCGCAGTACTATACCACATGTTCCTCTACTTCCAAGCAGATAAATTCCCACATACCTTGTAAAATTTGGACACCAAGGGCCAAACAAGATCAGTCATCTTCTAGACCCCATTGACTCATCAATATTCCTCCCCCTATTCATACAATTAATTCATAGATTCCTTTGTCCATCCTGTGATGACCATGCTCAGTGGAACCCCTCCACCAAGAATCAGTCTTGAGATCAGGAGAGTCCTTCATCTAAACATCAATCATCAGGTGGGATATTGATACTTGTACCAAAACCACACTGAAATAAGGATTTATGGGTGCCAACTTGCCCCATACAAACTACCTAAATACCTCCCAATGAGATTAGTTTCCCTGGATTACTATAGGAAGATAATAAATTCAGATGAGGTAAACTTTGTCTCAGCCAAAAAGAAAGCCCAGCTCAAGATCAAAGACCAATTGGGTCCTTTTATTTGTAATAGTAGAGAAGTTGGAAAGGACGCTGACCTAATCCTTCAAAGATTAAAATTAAAACAAATCTTCATATGGAGATATGATCCCTTGGATTTCATCTGCAAAAGAAGGCAGAAAAACAAGATAGCTCCCTATATCCATCACCGTATCCCTAAGATAGAAAAGTATACCAACCAATTGCAATGGGCAGAAAACACATTGGAGGACAGGGATAATACTAAAGTTTTTGTGGAAAACACATTATTAGATCTAGAAAAGCAACTTGATGAAAATTCATTTCTGTAGGTACCACCTCAGGAAGGGACAATGAGCACTCCTCCTATCATGCAGACTCCTCTGAATGAGGAGAAAAATCACAAAAGGGGTAGGGAGGAAGGATCAAGTTCAGGGACACAAACCTGCAATGTTCAATATGAAAGAGGGCAAAGCAAAAGGCCTAGACCCAATCTTGTGTCAGAATAGGAAGACATCGATGGCTCAGCTGCAATAACTGATTCTGATCCAGAAAGAAGTAAATGTATTGTTCCATCATAGGAAACACAACCTCCATCATCCTCAGGAACCTAGGTGATACAGAGATAGATGAGTGTAGAGGCCTCGTCTTTCAGTAGACCAGCAAACTTGGATAAAAGTATCAAAGACAGATTCAAAGAAAAAAAAATGAGGAATGAAAGGTTGAAAGCTGAGACATATGCTCAGATTTTCAAACTTTCTACTCCAGGTTAGAATAGATTGATGTTAGCCTTTGACATCAAAGAGGGGAAGATGTAGGTGTCCTTCATTCAACCAACTATGCATCAATCAAGGGCACCCGCTAACTATAAGAATGTTTATTTTGAGGTGTTGGCTGGGGATATTCACCCTATGGAGAAAATAGAGTTTCACAAGAAGGCTGGAGAAATGATCTATTCCACCCTGACAGGGAAGTCCATAGCTGTTCATCAACTGCAAAGTTCCCTGAACAACATCTCAGCTCAGTATCAACTTGAATAAGCTTCATCACAAGCCAAGGATAAAAAAATCAATTCTTTCGAAGACTTGATCATAGATATTGGACATGATCCCAAAGATATCAAAGCAACAGAGGATTTAATAAAATATAAGAAAAAGGACATTGCTTCATTGACGAAGCAACTAAAGATACCCTCCTTGCATCATCCACAAACATAGGAGGTGTTACAGTCTCAAACTCGGCATGAGGACTTAATGGATTTAGTCCTCAAGATGAATGATCAGTTGAGGAGCATGGAGAAGGAATTGGATGCCTTAATCCAGTTGAAGCAAGGTGAAGTAGAGACCACACCAGCAACTGTAATCCCTACTGTGACTACTGCAGTACCATCTACATTGGCAATCACATTGGCTCCAAAAACTCCTATAGTCATTGCCTCACCCATCACCACTGCAACATTTACATCAACAACTTCTACAATAGCAACAGGTACAGCAACAGATGAAGCATCCAAGCTTGTTCATGCCATGGAAGAAATGTCTATTCAGAAAAACGAGATAAACAAGCTAAAGGAATGGGTGACAAGCTTAGAAACTGACTATAAGCTTGCCAAGATTATGTAGAAACAGAAGGAACAGAAGGCTGCCAGAATAAAGGAAAAGCTCAAGTTAATGGAAAGAGACTTGACATTAAAGGATCCACTTGGATAAGCCAAGGAAAAACTATGGGCCAATATCATTGACTTTGTCAATGATATTTGGCCATCCATACAGGTCATATTCGAGCAAATTGATCTCATAAGATTAATAACAGAGGCTATTGAGAAAGTAAAGATAGAATTAGGCAATAGGCCTAGAGATGCTACCAGACTCATCCAATTCATAAATTCAAAGAACAAGTACCAGCTAGAGGAACTGGAAATTGAAGACAGGACTGCTACTATTCTAGAGGTAAAAAAAGTCCTCACCAAGAGCGACCTTATGCATAAGTTAGAGGAAAAGAGCAGGGAAATGCAAGTAGTTGTTGACAGGTTCATTGGTAAGTTTGATAAGCTAAAGGAAAATGGATTACCTAATTCCTTAGTCATTCATGATAAACTTATCGAACAAGGGGATTACAATGACAAACTCAGGGATGTAGCAAGACAGCAAGTGGCTACTTCACAGGTTTCAAGAGTACCAACAGGAAAGGTACTATATAGTGCTTTTGAAAATCTATTTTACCTCCAATATGAGGTAAAACATCTATTTGTAAATAAGCCTTCATTTTCCAAATACACTGAGGCAGATGAAACTTACTGGAGAGTGCTGAGTATCCGGTTACCAACAGATCAGGAATGGGAAAAATTGACTAACTTACTATAGCAGAACACAATTAAAGGTCAAACAAACAGTCAATGAGGTAAAAGAGCATCAGAGTCAAACGGTTACAGGGTCAAAGAGTATCCGTGCCAAAGAGTATCATTATAGAAGACAACAACCTTTGGTCAGCACAGAGCATTAGCAACCATAAACCTCCAGCTAAACCACAATAAAGGGATAGCAAGAAAACAATTCAATAGCTATCACAATCTTCTTGCGAGAAGATATTTTGAATTTCCTAGATTAATTCCCAAGTTAGTTTGGGATATTTTGTAAGTTTTTTTTTATATGTAAATACTTCATAAATGAAGTATGTAGGGGGGGATTCTTATACTTTCAATAGAATTTTGTTCAAAGACTGTAAAAGCTTTTGTATCACTGACTGGGCTAGCATGCTGGATTGATGAATAAAGATCAGATATTTCAAGGGTTTCATGTGTAAAGCGAAGTACAAATGAGTAATTCTCTTGTGTTTTTTATCTCTCTTAAAGTTGTTCCATAATATTAAATGTTTCAGAAGTCTGAATGTTTTAACTTGAATATTATTTCAGAGTTTTCTTAACTGCACTCTGTCTTATTGTTATACATTCTTATTTTTTTCTCATAAACTATCTTAGCTAGAGAATTCCTAACTGCTCCTTAGCTTCCGTAGTTTCTCCTCTGGTCTATAGTAAAGGATTCTTAATTGCCCTTTACTCAGGATTCACTATTGTTCCCACATCTTACCCTCGGTCTAAGGATTCTTGATTGCCCTCTGACCTCTGTTAAGACTCATTTCACCATTTAGTCCAAGGATTTGTATTTCACTCTACTATCTTGCCCCTTGATCATTCCCTTTAGTGAGTTAACTCCAGCTTTGCTACCCCTTCTTTGACTCCATTGCCCAATGGCGTAAAAGCATCAACCTATCTTCCTGTTTTAAAGATTCCACCACTAAATCTTCATACAAATAAAAAGCCCACCTAAACTCTAGAACTAGCCTAATATCTAACCAAACATAGCTAAATTATATAGAGAGAGCTCTCTCTGAGCCATAGGTTGGCTAGAGCCTATGCTTAAAATTTGGTTTGTGGTTACCTCGAAACCTTCCCTTCTTCCAAAACTTCTAAGGAAAAGTTTTGAGTGATAACATCGCCATTCGACCACCCTCTCAAGGTGTGCTTCAAAAGTCCTCGTATAATCCTAACGCTCGAGCCGCTTAGCATTATAACATTGTTGAAGATTTGGCTCAAGCGCCATCAGTTATTTTTGCTCTAGAGGTCCTTCAAAGTTTTCCTTCTTAGTGGAAATCGTTACTATCAGCTATTGGGGGTGTTGATCCAGCTGACTCTAATCTCATCTGTTTTGACCTAGAAAATCATGTTCCGCATTTACCTCATCAAATTGCCTTTCTCATCCAAGTAATCATAAATGAGAAAACCATTCACAAGGCCGTCATTGATGAAGATGCTTCTACCTTAATCATGTATGTCACTTGTTGGAAGGAAATTAGTTCTCCTACTCTGAACCAGTCCCCTAACACTTTGGAAGCTTTTGACGGGCGCGATTCGCGACCATTCGGTGTCCTTCCCAATGTTGGAATTACTTTGGAGGGAAAGACGATACATGTTGAAGTAGGGATTATTGACGCTAATATTAACTACAATCTTCTACTCGTATGGATTTGGACCCATGCCATGCATGTTGTAGCCTCCTCCCTTTTCCTTGTGATTTGTTTTCCCCACCAAGTGAAAACAGTCACAGTCGAACAACTGTCCTTGTTTGCGTCTTCCTCCTCGGATGGAAATGTTCCATATGTCAAGAACACTGGTGCTCCTTATGAGAGTGTGGGGGCACGACTCTTTAAAGATCCTACCTCGATTTTAGTCAAGTTTGATCCACGGGTCATTCCTTTTCCAAGTCTTGTTGATATATGGGGCAAAGCTATGTCATTAAGTCCTTCGAAAATTGATTACGCGAAATTTTTTTCGGATTCACCTTTAGTATCCTCTAATCATCCTATTTCGAGAACATCTGTCGATGCATATTCTTAATCCCCATGGCTTGGTTCTTTAGAATCTCCCAACCCATTATCCAAGACTTTTCTTTCTGACAAGAGTATCATGGAAGTAATATCTCTAGAGGAAATACCCTGGAACAACACTCACTATCATTCCTCATTCTTGCCTGGCCCAGTGGTCATGTCTACTTGTCTTGAGGAGTTCTCCTCCCAGCTCCCATCCCTACCACTTCAAACGTTCATCATGGCTCATGAATTTTGGTCGAAAGGGAACATGGGTAACATTACCCAAACAATGCCAATTGATATTTCTGTCAAACCTGGTGTCTTTGAAAATATTCATATCGGGGTAACTTGTTCTCCATAAGAGATCAAGATCTATACTCATATGTTCCAAAAATTCTAGGATGTTTTTGCGTGGTCATATGAAGAAATGCTCGACATTGACCCAAGTATAGTCATGCAAGATATTCCACCTTATCCTCATGCGAAGCCCATTCATCAATGGCTTTGTCTAGAGCACCCTAGAAAAGCGGTGACTATTATGGGTGAAGTTGAAAAACTTCTGAAAGCTGGATTTATTTATCCAATCCATCTTACAGATTGGGTGTCAAATATTATACAGGTGAAAAATAAACAAGGCACTATTCGTGTTTGCATTGATTACCATGATCTAAATCGTGCCTATCCTAAGGATAATTACCCCACTCCCTTCATTGACTAGATCATTGATGAATGTGCTGGGAGTGAATTCTTTTCCTTTATGGATGATTTTTTTGGCTACAACCAGATAAACGTTGTGGCAATTGATCAAGATAAGACAACCTTTTTTTGTCCGTGGGGGACCTTTGCATACAAAAAGCTCCCTTTTAGCCTTAAGAATGTTGGGGCCACATTTCAAAGAGCGATGTCTTATGCATTCCACGACATTCGAAACATCGTTCAACCTTACTTGGATGATCTCCCCGCTCATTCTCGTAAACGCCATGATCACCCTAATCATCTCTGGAAAAATTTTCTTCGTTGTAGACACTACAACATCCAGCTGAATCCACATAAATGTGTCTTCTACGTTGAATCTAGATGACTCCTTGGCTTTATCGTTTCGAAGGAAGGCATTCGCCTTGATCCTCTTAAAGTCAAGGCCATAGTTAATTTACCCCCTCCACTTTCATTGCATCAACTACAGAGTCTGCAGGGAAAACAAAATTTCCTCCATCATTTCATGTCAAACTATGTTGAGCTAACTTCAGGGTTCATCGGGTTGCTCAAGCAAGGAACCCCATTTGTTTGGGATGAGGTTGCTCAAAATTCTTCGATGACCTAGATATTGTCCTCACCAATTCTCCTTTGTTGCATCCACTGAACTATCATTGCAATTACTTCCTTTATCTAGCTGCAACCTCTAGTGCAATCGATATGGTGTTGGTACAAGATGATGACGAAGTCAACAAACATGTTATTTATTACCTCAGTCACAACCTCCTCGACACCGAAATGCGTTATGCTCATTTTGAGAAGTTTTCTTTGGCTGTTGTACAGTCTGTTTAGCGCTTTCAACATTACATTGTACTCCATATTACCACTGTGATTTCAAAATGTAACCCCATGACCTACATCCTGTCTCGTCAGTTGCTGGGGGGAAAGTATTTGAATTGGATTGTTATCCTCCAAGAATTTTATTTGGTGTTTACTACTACCAAATTTAAGAAATCATTGGTCTTTGCTGAGTTGATTTTCTCCCTTCCCTCCGCTTCTCTCCCAGCTGGTGCTGATGAGCAGCTCCTAGATGAGACTCTTTTCTTAATTATCACTCTCGACCCCTGCTATGGTGATATCATCGTATATCTCCAGACATCCACGTTCTAGTCTACATTCACCAAGGATGATCACCAACACATTCGGCATCAATCTCAGCCTTACCGTATCATTGGAGATAATTTATACTGCATCAGTGTCGATTCAGTTCTTCACCGTTGTCTCACTCTTGAGGAGGCTGAGAGAGTCTTGAACGAATATCATTCGAGTGCATGTGGCAGTCACCTGTCTGGATATGCTATTGCTCAAAAAATCCTTCGTGCTGGTTATTTTTGTCCCTTTATCTTCAAGGATTGCATCTTTTCCATCTGTAAGTGCCATGAGTGCCAAATTTATCAGTGTAAGATGCACGTCCCACCCGCTCACCTACACCCTGTTATTATCTTCGGTACTTTCTCCAAATGGGGCATCGACTATATGATCTGTAACCCTCATTTAACAGGGGGGCATGGGTATATTATCATTGTTGTGGACTATTTCACCAAATGGGTTGAAGCGATGCCTACATACTCTGCGGATGGTAAAAAGGCAACTCAATTTCTCTTCAATGATGTTATTTCCAGGTTTGGAGTGCCTCAGGCCATTTTGACTGACCATGGCTACCATTTTCAAGATTACATGATGGCTGAGTTGACTTATACACTGGGCTTGCGCCACAATGGCTCAACCCTGTACTACCCTCAAGCTAATGGCCAAGTTGAAGCTGTGAACAAAGTTTTGGTTACAATGCTTCAGCGCACCACTGGGATGAACAAGTGAAATTGGCATCTCATGCTCTTTTCATCTTTGTGGGCTTACTGAACTTCGACCAAGGATGCAACTGGATTCACACCATTCCAGCTATTCTATGATCTAGAAGCAACTTTATCGATTGAGTGTGAAATGCCATCCCTCAAGCTAGCTATCGAACTTCTCCCTAAGACCTCACCTCAAGAAGAGTGTCTCATGTACCTAGAGTGACTTGATGAGACTCGCTGTCTTGTTGCTTTGGTCATCGAAGCATAGAAAAAAGGGTTCAAGTCCCATTTTGATGAGTTTGTCTCCCCTCTAGCTTTTTCAGAGGGTGATTTGGTTCTTCTCTATGATCAGGCTAATGATAAGTTGGGGGTAGGCAAGTTTGAACCCATGTGGCATGGGCCCTACATTGTTAAACGTGTGTTACAGATAGTGGCCTATATGCTTATTGACTATGAGGGTAATCCATTAGATAAGCCCCAAAATAGGCTTTATCTCAAAAAGTACTATGCTTAGGCCATCTTGCATGGTTACTTTTGTACAATAGTGTGTTATTCATTTTTGTACAATGTGGTTTGGTGTGTTGTTTTGCAAGCAACTTTCCTGCTTATTATGTGTTTGCTTGCTTTGCAGATGTCGGTGTCTCTTCACATTAGTTTCGCTAATGGTGCTTGCCATAGTACCTGGAATCTATCATCTACGGCATGGGCCATTTATGATGCCCATGGTGAGTTGATTTATCTTCGAGGTATTTCTCTAGGTCAAATAACTAATAACGTTGTTGAGTATAGCACAGTTATCAAATTGTTGTCAGAAGCTATTGCCCTTGGCATCAGGGAATTGGTTGTCAACCTTGATTCACAGCTTGTCGTCCTTCAACTCAATGGGAAATATTACGTTAGAAACCCTCATATATTGAGAATGTATCTACGTATTTGTCTATAAATAAATTTTTATTACATCACATATCATCATATTCCTAGACACATGAATACTTTGACAGATGCATTAGTTAATTATGTGCTAGATAGACATTTGTAAAACATGTAAAAACTCAAAAAACAAAAACATTTGTACCATAGTAAGAAAGAAAGTACATCATATATATATCTATGGTGGTAATGTTTTTCATACATCAAAACCTCAAAAAATAATTTGTATGTTCAAAATACATCGGTGGCTCGCAGGCCTCAAAAATTGTGGAATGATAGACCTATTGTTATATAGGAAAATGACCTCCTCATCAGCTCAGAGGAGAAAGACATGATGAATGAAGGAATGACCAAGTTCATAGGCCCAATTGTCAAGTTGACGCTGTCTAAATACTAGCAATCTGCTTTATAAATCTTCCTAGAAAGGCTAAGTTTGCGTTAGTGCCTATGGTAACTTTGTCTGTTACCTCAAGAAGAGCATTAGTGAACCCTAATGAGTTTCTATTGGTCAAGAGAATGAGTTGACTGAGAAATATCCCAATATTCTCTCCTATGCTAGCTCACAAAAGTAGGGAAACATTAGAACTCGACCTGTTTGGGGTAATTACTAATTCCTAATGGAGTATGCAAACGGGAAAGATCAAAAAGGCATGGAAATGTCACTGCTTTTTCCTAATGGAACTCATGAAGGACTTGGCAACCATATCCTCACATGATATATATGCAAGGCTAGGGCCATTGTGAAACAGGTCGAACCATTTTAAAGTATTGCCTATTTGACTATCGAGCAGAGTATCAAACTAAGGCATCATAAGAGGTTAAGAAGGGAGAGAGAGAGAGGAGCTGGCGGGGTAAGGGAAAGCTGATAAAACTGGTGGTTGTAATCGCTCTTTCAACATCAATATAGAGCTGCAATTGTGTTCTCCACTCTTAGATGTTGGTAGTATAACTTGTTTATATGTTTATGCAACATTGTTAGCATGAGTGGCTTAGATATATTTAGCTGGATATAATTATATGTTCATGCATTGTTTATCAAGGTTTTATGCTGTGATATTACGCTTGTATTTGCTATGTGTATTTTTTGATCTGGAGCTAGCCCAGGGGTCTTCCGCCTAGCTACATTGTGCTTTCCAGCAACACCACACTAAGACTCGAGGTAATAAGTAATTATCGCTTTGATATTCATTTTTTAAGCATATATATTCATGAATCTTTGAGACAGTTACAACTAATCTGACTGTTTGCTAAGGATCCCGAGAAGATCCTTGAGGGTTTCTACTTCACCAAAAACCTATGCCTTAATATAGAAGAATTGACAACTAGGCCTGTGAACTTGGTCAGTCCTTCAGTCATCATGTCTTTCTCCTCTGAGCTAATGAGCAGGCCATTTTCATGTATAACAGATGCCCCCTAAAGTGTGAGATCAGAGGCTACCATGATGGCCAAAATAATTTATATTTAACTGTCCTTTGGTTTGGAAAAATGATAGAGAAGATTGAAGCTTCGGGCAGTATGAGAAACCTGATACAACACATATATATAAAAACAACTAAAATAATGTCCTGAGTTGGGCATTCCCATGCTCAGTAGCTATGTCAGAGTGAATTTCTCATAAAAGAGATATGGCGATTTTGGATGACGATAAGCACAATGTGGAACCTGTGTCATAATAGGATCATTCTGACAAGCTATCTCCAAAAAACAATAAATGCAACTTGGGAGAGGAAATAGGGTTGAGTGATGCAAGCCTCTACCCAAGGTCTTGATTTCCACTTCACCACAACATCATAGATCTATACATGTGAATATAGGAGTTGAGGTTGAACATGCACAAAATCATCTGATTACCAGTCAATAATGGAGATTGTTAACAGACGCAAGGATGGCCACCGATAATGGTGACGGTATCCAAGATTCACAGTACAATCTAGCGAGTGTGAATAATGTTTTTGTCATCGAAAACTTGTATAATCGTTTAACCAGGAGCCAATAATGAAAACCCCTAACCAAACACAAGGTGTCTTGCCACTGATGTCTGAAAGCACCACTGTGCTAAAGTGTTTATGGGTCTTCTTCCTAGATAGAGTGTTGAGGTCGATAGGAAGAGACCTGTTGAAAGGTAGTCAATAAGGTGTCCTACATCACTCGACACAAAATGGGACAAGAATGATTGTTTTTTGAGGAGTCTTTTGAGCATTGGGTCAAAGCGACAGAGGGCATGATGATAGGATATGCTAGATGGTTTGATGGATGAAATAGAAGATAATGTTTTCCCTTAAATAATAGAAGGCACGAAAATGGTTTTAAACATGTAGCACTAGACTCATGAACACTAAAGAGTGTTAGGATAGAGAGATGCAAGAAAATCGGGGTATATAGGCTAAACTCATAGGATGGTAAGATTCATATTGAGAGGTCGTCACAAGAGAGGTTTATTTGAGGGAGTGCCATGTTCAAGGGAGTGACTCCTGCCAAAAAACTTTTTTCACAATACTGAACAGAAAGCAATTGTATTGTCCGCTTTCCCCATATGATTAGTTTAGTGAGTCCAGACGGGTAAAATCATCGATCTTTTCATGTTTTAAGAATTTGAAAAGGACCATAAAAAGAGAAACTCTATGCCCTATCTGATTAGTTTAATGAGTCCAGACAGGAAAAAATTTCATGTTTTAAGAGTATGAAAAGTATCATAAAAAGAGCGACTCTATTCCTTAGATGTGTAATTTATTAGTCTAGATGAGAGAAATCAGTGATATTTTCATATTTCGAGATTCTGAAAAGATCATATAGAATGACTCCAAGGTGGTCCCTTTATCATATTTTTTAATCGGGTGCAACAAAGGTTTAACAGTGTACCCGGAATGGTTCCTTTTTTTGTAAGTTAATCTACTGAGTCAGGATAAAGAGAAACCTATGCTCAATAGATGTTTGTCTAATTTTGTTACGAGTACAAGGAGATAGAGTAAACTCAATATTCATCATGAAATTTTAATGAGTCACGAGACGAAAAACTTAATAGACCTTCATTGAATTTTAATAAGTCAAATGAAGAAAACTCAAGGTATCTTTTTTAGTTTATTGAGCGAGGAAAAAGAAGTAAAATAACTACTCATTCCTTTTTTGTAGATTTAATGAGCCTGAAGAAGGGAAAAACTTGGGGATTTTTTATTTAAGAACAAGAAAGAGTCGCAAGAAAGAAAGCGCTCATATCGTCATCGTAAGTGTTTAACAAGACCACTTAAGAAAACTATGGGTTTTTTTGATTTAACGAGCTTGAAAATTTCCTAAAAAGAATGCTGAGAGATTCTTCATAAGTTTTTAATGAGTTTGAAGAAGGAACTCGGGGTTTTTTCAATTTTCTGAGCGAGAAAATGTCCCAAAAAATAATGCTCAGTTAATATTTTTCAGTTTAGTGAGCTAGAAGAAGAGAGAAAAAGAGTTGCTCAGACCGTCGTCGTAAGTGTTTAGCAAGCCCGATGATAAAAAAAATCAGGGATTTTTTAGTTTTAGAGTGAGAAAAAATCCCATAAAAGAAAGCGCTCATTCAGAATCGAACATGGTCATTTATGTCATTCAATCCTGAAAGTTCTTTCATCAAAACATGAGAAATTTCTGCCAATATGGGGTCATGACGCATGATAAATATCATTGGAAATGGACTACTTCAACTTTAATGACTTAAATTAAGCTAATTCATGTCTCCAAAGTGATTATAAGGGAGTTACTGAGCCTCCACTTTCACCATTTGCATCATTTGAGAGGCGTGAGAGTGTTTTGGAGCCAAAGAGGAGAATATTTTCCATGGATGATTGTAGGAGATCTGGTCGAAAATTCGACGTGCTGCCAGTCCCAAATAGATGCCAAAACCTTGATATTGCTTTATTGAACCTTTTTTTAGATAATTTCCGTGTGGAGTTTGGAGATCTAGGGAACCCTAGATCATTTATTGCACCTAACACCTCCTTCTATGCTTGTAGGGAGCATTAAACACCCTTTATGACCTAGGGGAGGACGTTCATCCTCCCTGTTTATCATTAAGGTGTTAGAAAATTATATATTACAAAGCAATGGAACACATAAAATATATTATAGAAATATAAACACAGAAAACACATAAAACAAGAAAGACACAAATATACGTGGTTCACCCAATTTGGGCTACGTCCATGGGAAACAACCAGTCTTTCCTTTTATATTATCCAACAAACTGAAGAGATACAACCTACAACATATCAGTTGTAATACCCTCTTCACTCTCACATAATCTTCTCTCTCTTTCCCACTCAGAATATAGATCTACAAAATATGAAATACAACTCCCTCATATATAGTGAGGGGTTGCCTTCTAGGGCAAAAAACCCTAAATTAAACATAACGTCTACCGTCAGATCTTTGCCTAATGAATGGCCCAGATTGAATACGAAATTAAAACATTTTACAAGGCAATTTTACATCTATTTTAGATTCGGTGCTCCCGAAGATCACATCCACCCCCTTGGACCTCCCTTGTAGCATACATTTTATGGGCGGTTTGCCGCCACATTACGAACTGGGGTCCAATGTCACGATCCCTCTGAATAAAGAAGATAATCAGGTTCCAAACCCAACAATCTCTCCCATGGAGACTAATTATAGCAACTCCACCGCTGCTTCATTTGCTGGAAAATGACACCACTTTGGACCTCGCTATTTCTCATCTTCTTCATCATAGTTGAAGACCAATTGAAACTAAGTAGAATCTCAATTTCTCCCTAGTTACAACTTTTGTTAACATATCTAAAGGATTTCGGCTACTGTGAATCTTTTCCAGCTTCAACTGTCGATATTCCAATGTTGACCGTATGAAATGGTACTTGATATGTATATGTTTAGTCTTGGAATGAAATACAGAATCCTTTGCAAGATGTATGGCACTCTGGCTGTCACTGTATAACTTGCCCAACTCCTGCTTCTTACCCAATTCATCAAGAAACTTTTGTAACTAAATCATTTCTTTTCTAGCCTCTGTAGTAGCAACATACTCTACTTCCATCATTGAGAGTGCAACAACACTTTGTAGTTTTGAAACCCAACTGACAGTTGTTCCACCTATAGTAAACACATACTATGTGGTGCTCCTCCTGTTATCTCTATCACCTGCCATATCTACATCAACATATCCCTGTAGAGCAATGTTTGAACCACCAAAGCATAATGCTTGATTTGTGGTACCTCTCAAATAACTGAGAATCCACTTCACTGCCATGCAATTTTCTTTTCCTAGATTGTTCATGTACCTGCTTAAAACTCCCACTGCATGTGCAATATCAGGCCTTGTGCAGACCATTGTATACATTAAGCTTCCAACTGCTGATGCATATGGAAATTTAGACATATAATCCATTTCTTCCTGAGTCTTGGGACACACCTCCTTACTTAGTTTGAAATGGCTAGCCAAAGGTATACTAATTGGTTTTGCATTTTGCATATTAAATCTTTTCAACACCTTTTCTATCTACTCACTCTGAGACAATGTTAATTTTTTATTCTTCCTGTCTCTAGTTATTCTCATACCAAGGATTTGTTTTGTAGAACCCAAATCCTTCATTGCAAATGAGTTTGCCAATTTTCTTTTGAGCACATTTATTTCCTGCATGTTAGAACCTGCAATAAGCATGTCATCTACATACAATAACAATATAATATAGCTGTCATCATTTTTCCTTTTGAGATAAACACAATGATTAGAGTGACATCTAGTATAACCTTGTTTAGTCATAAACCTGTCAAATTTTAGATACCACTACCTTGGATCTTGTTTTAAGCCATACAAGCTCTTCTTCAACCTGCACACTAGTTTCTCCTTCCCTTTTACCTTATATCCTTGTGGCTGCTGCATGTATATCTCTTCCTCCAAATCCCCATGGAGAAAGGTTGTCTTTACATCTAACTGCTCAAGATGAAAATCTTCAGCTGCTACTTGATCCAGATTTAAACAGGAACGCAATAAAATATAGAGATAACCATAAAGATAGATATGCAGCGGAAATAATACTTCATTTCATTAATGGGAAATACTGAAATATGCTTACAAATAGAAAGAGAAATAACCCAGCTAGAGCGATGGTAGCTTATCTCTGAGAAGAGATGTGTCAGATACATGCCTCTGAATTGTTCCGAACTATCTTTACAATGAGGCTCGAAGGCCTATTTATTATTTAGAAACAATGGAAAACCCTTCACATTCCAAAACCTAACCCTAGAATATGAAACGCCAAATTGTGGGCCCCGTTTTGGGGTGAGTTCGATAGCCAACTTCCCCGGGTCGCGAATTGGTCGTATTATCTCCATTTGACACGCATGATAGCCCGTTGGAAAGATCTCTCCGAGGACTACAATGGAAAAGATCATTTTTATCACAAAAATCGCTGGGCGGTAGATTTCCCAAAAAACGTCGTTTAGGGCCTCAAAACGGCTCCGGAAGTTTAGGACCTGAAAAACTGCTAAAAATAGTAAACTGCGCTATAATTAAGGAAACTGAAAAACTGAAAGAGATAGTTCTGGGGGTCCAAATGGGTTAGGTGGGTGGCCACCAACATCCACCTGGATCACTACTAGACTTAAAATAGTTCTTATTGAAGTCATTTTAACAACAGGAGAACATATCTCAAAATCTATACCCTTTTTTTGTGCAAACTCGTTCACCACAAGTCTAGATTTATACCTTTTGCTACCTCCATATTCTTCCTTCAACCTGTAAACCCATTTATTCTTCCATGTTGTTTTTCCTATAGGCAACCTGACTAAGTCCCAAGTCTGGTTATGTGCTAAGGAGTCCATCTCTTCTTTCATGGTTTGGTCCCACTTCTTCCTGGTTTCTACCTATGCTGCTTCTTCATAACATTTTGGTTCACCAGAATGTTAGATGATCCAAAGATAAAATATTATCATAGGTTATAAAGTTAGAATAAAATAATTATTAATTTGAGATATTAAATTAATAATTATTGATCTAGAATATTAATTATTAAATGTAGACATTTAGAATTAGAGTATTGTTGTAAAAGGATATTACTCTACAAATGTGTCGTATCTTAGGCTCTAATTTAGGATAATTATTAGTAAGTTGTTTAAATAGCTTTTATTGTAAATGGACACTTGTTATTTTATAAGTGATCCATAATTAGAGGTAGTTAGGACATTGAGCTTATAAATAGCTCATTACAGGAGTCTTGGAATGAAATACAGAGTTCTTTGCAAGATGTATGGCACTCTGGCTATCACTGTATAACTTGCCCAACTCCTGCTTCTTACCCAATTCATCAAGAAACTTTTGTAACTAAATCATTTCTTTTCTAGCCTTTGTAGCAGCAACATACTCTACTTTCGTCATTGAGAGTGCAACAACACTTTGTAGTTTTGAAACCCAACTGAAAGTTGTTCCAGCTATAGTAAACACATACTATGTGGTGCTCCTCCTGTTATCTCTATCACCTACCATATCTACATCAACATATCCCAGTAGAGCAATGTTTGAACCACCAAAGCATAATGCTTGATTTGTGGTACCTCTCAAATAACTGAGAATCCACTTCACTACCATCCAATGTTCTTTTCCTGGATTGTTCATGTACCTGCTTACAACTCCCACTGCATGTGCAATATCAGGCCTTCTGCAGACCATTGTATACATTAAGCTTCCAACTGCTGATGCATATGGAAATTTAGACATATAATCCATTTCTTCCTGAGCCTTGGGACACACCTCCTTACTTAGTTTGAAATGGCTAGCCAAAGGTATACTAACTGGTTTTTCATTTTGCATATTAAATCTTTTCAACACCTTTTCTATGTACTCACTCTGAGACAATGTTAATTTTTTATTCTTCCTATCTCTAGTTATTCTCATACCAAGGATTTGTTTTATAGCACCCAAATCCTTCATTGCAAATGAGTTTGCCAATTTTCTTTTGAGCACATTTATTTCCTGCATGTTAGAACCTGCAACAAGCATGTCATCTACATACAATAACAATATAATATAGCTGCCATCATTTTGCCTTTTGAGATAAACACAATGATCAGAGTGACATATAGTATAACCTTGTTTAGTCATAAACCAGTCAAATTTTAGATACCACTACCTTAGATCTTGTTTTAAGCCATACAAGCTCTTCTTCAACCTACACACTAGTTTCTCCTTCCCTTTTACCTTATATCCTTGTGGCTGCTGCATGTATATCTATTCCTCCAAATCCCCATGGAGAAAGGTTGTCTTTACATCTAACTGCTCAAGATGAAAATCTTCAGCTGCTACTTGATCACGATTTAAACAGGAACGCAATAAAATATAGAGATAACCATAAAGACAGATATGCAGTGGAAATAATACTTCATTTCATTAATGGGAAATACTGAAATATGCTTACAAATAGAAAGAGAAATAACCCAGCTACGACGATGGTAGCTTATCTCTGAGAAGAGATGTGTCATCTACATGCCTCTAAACTGTTCCGAACTGTCTTTACAATGAGGCTCGAAGGCCTATTTATTATTGAGAAACAATGGAAAACCCTTCACATTCCAAAACCTAACCCTAGAAGATGAAACGCCAAATTGTGGGCCCTGTTTTGGGGTGAGTTGGACAGCCAACTTCTTGGGGTCACTAATTGGTCCTATTATCTCCGTTTGACGCGCATGATAGCTCGTTGGAAATATCTATCCGAGGACTACAATGGAAAAGATGATTTTTATCAAAAAATTTACTAGGCAGTAGATTTCCCAAAAAACGTCGTTTAGGGCCTCAAAACGGCTTCGGAAGTTTAGGACCCCAAAAACTGCTAAAAATAGTAAACTGCGCTATAATTAAGGAAACTGAAAAACTGAAAGAGATAGTTCTGGGGGTCCAAATGGGATAGGTGGGTGGCCACCAACATCCACCCTGATCATTCCTCCCCCCTTAGGAAGCAATGGTCCCCATTACGTTGAGTTCCTCCTTTAGATGCGGAAGCTTCTGCTGAGCTGGGTCTCTGGTGAGCTGTCCTGCAATCTCTGATGTGCCCAGAAATGGTGGGAAGCATGGTCGGCGATGGTCCACATTGAAAAATTGGTGCAAGAGAAGGAATGGAGGAATTTTGTGCTTCAAAGCATTGTTGCCCACAGCCTTGTTACTGGTGTAAGGACCATGTTGAAGTGGTCTGAGTTTCTGATGGGTTCTGGTAAGGCATTCTCTCTGTAGATGTAACCAAACTTTGTCGCCCACCTAAAACTTGTGTGGTACCCCTTTGGGTAGGGAGAAGTTGTTCCTGTGTTCTGTCATGACTGTATCCCTATGTTGCTGTTGCTGCATGGAGGAACCCTTTGCGGGGGTCATGGATGTAGCAACGATCTTCCCCTTACTTTGGGAGCGAGCCAGATAGAATATAAATTTCCTAGTCTGTGAGATGAGCTTGCTACCTTTTTTAGTAGTGATCAAAGAGGTGGCGGTGGGTGGAGCTACCTCTGGTATCCTGTATAATGAATTATCCAAAGAAATAATAACAGCGTGAGGCCTTGACTCATACACAGCATGTCGCCTCCACAAGTATGGCTGGCCTAATAGTACATCACAAACATCCAGAGGTGTAACATCACACAATACCTCATCTGTGGAGGGCTTGATGCTATAGGGAAGGTGGCACTGCTGGCGAACTTTGAGATCTCGTCCTTCGTGAAGCCACCCGATACTATACGGTTGTGGGTGTGGCGTAGTTTGTAGGCCCAACCGCTTCATGACCTCTACTGAAATGAGGTTCTTTTGGCTGCCACTGTCGACAATGAATTGTTGCGGTGAACCCTTCATCCACATCTGTGAGTGGAAAAGACATTCCCCCTCCTCTGGCTCTTCGGGCTCATTCTTCTGGATCTTGGCAGTGGCAACAGTGGCACTAGGATCCGCATCAATGATTTGCTTCCCTTTGCCGTCCCCCTTGTCGGGTTCTAGCTCAGAGTTGGAACATGCATCTGATTCGGAAGCCTTCAACTTGGCCACCAGCGACTGCTTGTTCCGACACTCACTTGTGTTATGAGTGGGACTCTTGTGGAACTCACACCACTTTACTGTGTCCTTCTTCGGCTTCGTGGTGTTGTTATTTTCTTGCAACTTCGAGGGGTTGTCTTGGGTCACCCCACCTTGGCTTTGTCCTTTGGGCTTCGGATTTGCAGATCTAAAGTCTCACTTCTTCTGTTTGAAATTTTTCTCGATTTTGACAGTGTATCGGTATGCTGTGTCGAGTGAGGAGATGTTCAAGAACTCCATCTCTTCCTGGATGTATCTGTGTAGGCAGCCGCGGTACTTGAGTACCAGATGTAGCTCAAAATCTTTGATACCGAAGTGTGTGCGAAGGGTATGGAAAATATTTGTGAACTCTGGCACATCTTGGTCTCGTCCCTGCCACAGTGTGGTCCATTTGATGTATTTGTCCTCATAGCTTTTGACAGGGTAGTGCTGCTCCTTGATGGCATCACGAAAGTCATTCCAAGTGGGGGCGGCTGAAAACAGTGAGCCTGTACTTTCATCCTTCTGCTCGTAGTATGTTTCCCACCAGTCCTTGACGTAAGGGGCTGCTTTGAGAAAAGCGAAAACAATCTTTTCCCGACTTGAAAATTCATGAACAGAAAAATACACATGTACCAGATTTAACCATTTATCTTCGGCATCTGCGTCTATTTCACCCTCGAAGATGGGGATTTTAAAATTAACTAGTACCTTAAACGGTGTTGCGTTTCCAAAGTAGCTGTTGGAAGCCGATGCGTCACCTCTGGGTAGCCGTTGAACGATCTGCGCAAAGCTATACATCATCGCATTCCTTTGCCGCTCGAGGGCTTCTTCGAGCAAGATTCAGATAGGATCTCCTGCCCCCTCATCTTTCTTCTCATCCGCCAAGGGAAGTCATCGGGATTTGTGAGGCTGGTCTTGCAAAGGTTCAACCAATTCAAGCCCTAACTCCTTATATCCCGACCTCGTTGGGGACATGCAAAGAAAAACAGAGAAAAAGCAGACCGCTCAGATACCACTGATCCAGATTTAAATAGGAACGCAATAAAATATAGAGATAACCATAAAGACAGATATGCAACGGAAATAATACTTCATTTCATTAATGGAAAATACTGAAATATGCTTACAAATAGAAATAGAAATAACCCAACTAGGGCGATGGTAGATTATCTCTGAGAAGAGGTGTTGGCTACATGCCTCTGAACTGTTCCGAACTGTGTTTACAATGAGGCTCGAAGGCCTATTTATTATTGAGAAACAATGGAAAACCCTTCACATTCCAAAACCTAACCCTAGAAGATGAAACGCCAAATTGTGGGCCCCGTTTTGGGGTGAGTTGGACAACCAACTTCCCGGGGTCGCGAATTGGTCGTATTATCTCCATTTAACGTGCATGATAGCCCGTTGGAAAGATCTCTCTAAGGATTATGACGGAAAAGATGATTTTTATCAAAAAAATCGTTGGTGGTAGATTTCCCAAAAACGTAGTTTAGGGCCTCAAAACGGCTCCGGATGTTTAGGACCGAAAAACTTCTAAAAATAGTAAACTGTGCTATAATTAAAGACACTGAAAAACTGAAAGAGACAGTTGTGGGGGTCCAAGTGGGATAGGTGGGTGGCCACCAACATCCACCTGGATCATTCTTCCCCCCTTAGGAAGCAATGGTCCCCATTGTGTTGAGTTCCTCCTTGAGATGAGGAAGCTTCTGCTGAGCTGGGTCTCTGGTGAGCTGTTTTATAGCCTCTGGGTAGCCGCTGAAGGATCTGCGCAAAGCTATCCATCATCGCGTTCCTTTGCCGCTCGAGGGCTTCTTCGAGCAAGATTCTAATAGGATATCCTGCCCCCTCGTCTTTCTTCTCATCCGCCATGGGAGGTCGTCGAGATTTGCAAGGCTGGTCTTGCAAAGGTTCGACCAATTCAAGCCCTAACTCCTTATATCCCAACCTCGTTGGGGACATGCAAAGAAAAACAAACAAAAGGCAGACCTCTCTGATACCACTGATCCAGATTTAAATAGGAACACAATAAAATATAGAGATAACCATAAAGACAGATATGCATCGGAAATAATACTTCATTTCGTTAATGGAAAATACTGAAATATGCTTACAAATAGAAATAGAATTAACCCACCTAGGGCGATGGTATCTTATCTCTGAGAAGAGATGTGTCGGCTACATGCCTCTGAACTGTTCCGAACTATGATTACAATGAGGCTCGAAGGCCTATTTATTATTGAGAAACAATGGAAAACCCTTTACATTCCAAAACCTAACCCTAGAAGATGAAATGCCAAATTGTGGGCCCCGTTTTGGGGTGAGTTGGACAGCCAACTTCCCGGGGTCGCGAATTGGTTGTATTATCTCCGTTTGACGCATATGATAGCCCGTTGGAAAGATCTCTCCAAGGACTACGACGGAAAAGATGATTTTTATTAGAACAATCGCTGGCGGTAGATTTCCCAAAAATGTCGTTTAGGGTCTCAAAACGGCTCCGGAAGTTTAGGACCCAAAAAACTGCTAAAAATAGTAAACTGCACTATAATTAAGGAAACTGAAAAAATGAAAGAGACAATTGTGGGGGTCCAAGTGGGATAGGTGGGTGGCCACCAACATCCACCTGGATCATTCCTCCCCCCTTAGGAAGCAATGGTCCCCATTGCGTTGAGTTCCTCCTTGAGATGAGGAAGCTTCTGCTGAGCTGGGTCTTTGGTGAGCTGTTCTGTAGCCTCTGGGTAGCCGCTGAAGGATCAGCGCAAAGCTATCCATCATCGCGTTCCTTTGCTGCTCGAGGGCTTCTTCGAGCAAGATTCTGATAGGATCTCCTGCCCCCTCGTCTTTCTTCTCATCCGCCATGGGAGGTCGTCGAGATTTGCGAGGCTGGTCTTACAAAGGGTCGACCAATTCAAGCCCTAACTCCTTATATCCCGACCTCGTTGGGGACATGCAAAGAAAAACAGAGAAAAAGTAGACCGCTCTGATACCACTGATCCGGATTTAAATAGGAACGCAATAAAATATAGAGATAACCATAAAGACAGATATGCAGCGGAAATAATACTTCATTTCATTAATGGAAAATACTGAAATATGCTTACAAATAGAAATAGAAATAACCCAGCTAGGGCGATGGTAGCTTATCTCTGAGAAGAGATGTGTCGGCTACATGCCTCTGAACTGTTCCGAACTGTGTTTACAATGAGGCTCGAAGGCCTATTTATTATTGAGAAACAATGGAAAACCCTTCACATTCCAAAACCTAACCCTAGAAGATGAAACGCCAAATTGTGGGCCCCGTTTTGGGGTGAGTTGGACAACCAACTTCCCGGGGTCGCGAATTGGTTGTATTATCTCTGTTTGACACGCATGATAGCGCATTGGAAAGATCTCTTTGAGGACTACGACTAAAAATACAATTTTTATCAAAAAAATCACTGGCGGTAGATTTCCCAAAAACGTCGTTTAGGGCATCAAAACGGCTCCAGAAGTTTAGGACCCGAAAAACTGCTAAAAATAGTAAACTGCGCTCTAATTAAGGAAACTGAAAAACTGAAAGAGACAGTTGTGGGGTCCCAAGTGGGATAGGTGGGTGGCCACCAACATCCACCTGGATCATTCCTCCCCCCTTAGGAAGCAATGGTCCCCATTGCGTTGAGTTCCTCCTTGAGATGAGGAAGCTTCTGCTGAGCTGAGTCTCTGGTGAGTTATTTTGTAGCCTATGGGTAGTCGCTGAAGGATCTGCGGAAAGCTATCCATCATTGCGTTCCTTTGCCACACGAGGGCTTCTTGAGCAATATTCTAATAAGATCTCCTGCCCCCTCGTCTTTCTTCTCATCTGCCATGGGAGGTCGTCGAGATTTGTGAGGCTAGTCTTGCAGAAGTTCGACCAATTCAAGCACTAACTCCTTATATCCCGACCTCGTTGGGGACATGCAATGAAAAATAGAGAAAAAGCAGACCGCTCTGATACCACTGATCTGGATTTAAATAGGAACGCAATAAAATATAGGGATAACCATAAAGACAGATGTGCAATGGAAATAATACTTCATTTCATTAATGGAAAATACTGAAATATGCTTACAAATAGAAATAGAAATAACCCAGCTAGGGCGATGGTAGCTTATCTCTTAGAAGAGATCTGTCGGCTACATGCCTCTGAACTATTCCGAACCGTGTTTACAATGAGGCTCGAAGGCCTATTTATTATTGAGAAACAATGGAAAACCCTTCACATTCCAAAACCTAACCCTAGAAGATGAAACGCCAAATTGTGGGCCCCGTTTTGGGGTGAGTTGGACAGCCAACTTCCCGGGGTCGCAAATTGGTCGTATTATCTCCATTTCACGCACATGATAGCCCGTTGGGAATATCTTTCCGAGGACTACGATGGAAAAGATGATTTTTATCAGAAAAATCGCTCGTAGTAGATTTCCCAAAAATGTCGTTTAGGGCCTCAAAACTGCTCCGGAAGTTTAGGACCCGAAAAACTGCTAAAAATAGTAAACAACGCTATAATTAAGGAAACTGAAAAATTGAAAGAGACAGTTGTGGGGGTCCAAGTGGGATAGGTGGGTGGCCACCAACATCCACTTGGATCATTCCTCCCCCCTTAGGAAGCAATGGTCCCCATTGCGTTGAGTTCCTCCTTGAGATGAAGAAGCTTCTGCTGAGCTGGGTCTCTGGTGAGCTGTTCTGTAACCTCTGGGTAGCCGCTGAAGGATCTGTGCAAAATTATCCATCATCGCGTTCCCTTGCCGATAGAGGGCTTCTTCGAACAAGATTCTGATAGGATCTCCTGCCCCCTCGTCTTTTTTCTCATCCGCCATGGGAGGTCGTCAAGATTTGCGAGGCTGGTCTTGCAAAGGTTCGACCAATTCAGGCCCTAACTCCTTATATCCCGACGTCGTTGGGGACATGCAAAGAAAAACAGAGAAAAAGCAGACCGCTCAGATACCACTGATCCGGATTTAAATAGGAACACAATAAAATATAGAGATAACCATAAAGACAGATATGCAGTGGAAATAATACTTCATTTCATTAATGGAAAATACTGAAATATGCTTACAAATAGAAATAGAAATAACCCAGCTAGGGCGATGGTAGCTTATCTTTGAGAAGAGATGTGTCGGCTACATGCCTCCGAACTGTTCCAAAATGTGTTTACAATGAGGCTCGAAGGCCTATTTATTATTGAGAAAAAGTGGAAAACCCTTCACATTCCAAAACCTAACCCTAGAAGATGAAACGCCAAATTGTGGGCCCCGTTTTGGGGTGAGTTGGACAACCAACTTCCCGGGGTCGCGAATTGGTCGTATTATCTCCGTTTGACGTGCATGATAGCTCGTTGGAAAGATCTCTCCGAGGACTACGACGGAAAATACGAGTTTTATCAAAAATATCGCTGGCAGTAGATTTCCAAAAAACGTCGTTTAGGGCCTCAAAACGGCTCCAGAAGTTTAGGACCCGAAAAACTACTAAAAATAGTAAACTGCGCTATAATTAAGGAAACTGAAAAATTGAAAGAGACAGTTGTGGGGGTCCAAGTGGGATAGGTGGGTGGCCACCAACATCCACCTGGATCATTCCTCCCCCCTTAGGAAGCAATGGTCACCATTGCGTTGAGTTCCTTCTTGAGATGAGGAAGCTTCTGCTGAGCTGTGTCTTTGGTGAGCTATTCTGTAGCCTCTGGGCAGCCGCAGAAGGATATGCGCAAAGCTTTCCATCATCGTGTTCCTTTGCCGCTCAAGGGCTTCTTCAAGCAAGATTCTGATAGGATCTCTTGCTCCCTCGTCTTTCTTCTCATCCGCCATGGGAGGTCATCGAGATTTGCGACGCTGATCTTGCAAAGGTTCGACCAATTCAAGCCCTAACTCCTTATATTCTGACCTCGTTGGGGACATGCAAAGAAAAACAGAGAAAAAGCAGACTGCTCTGATACCACTGATCCAGATTTAAATAGGAACGCAATAAAATATAGAGATAACCATAAAGACAGATATGCAGCGGAAATAATACTTCATTTCATTAATGGAAAATACTGAAATATGCTTACAAATAGAAATAGAAATAACCCAGCTAGGGCGATGGTAGCTCATCTCTGAGAAGAGATGTGTCAGCTACATGCCTCTGAACTGTTCTGAACTGTGTTTACAATGAGGCTCGAAGGCCTATTTATTATTGAGAAACAATGGAAAACCCTTCACATTCCAAAACCTAACCCTAGAAGATGAAACGCCAAATTGTGGGCCCCGTTTTGGGATGAGTTGGACAGCCAACTTCCCGGGGTCGCGAATTGGTTGTATTATCTCCTTTTGACGCACATGATAGCCTGTTGGAAAGATCTCTCCAAGGACTATGATGGAAAAGATGATTTTTATCAAAAAAATCGCTGGCGGTAGATTTCCCAAAAACGTCGTTTAGGTCCTCAAAACGGCTCCGGAAGTTTAGGACCCGAAAAACTGCTAAAAATATTAAACTGCGCTATAATTAAGGAAACTGAAAAACTGAAAGAGACAGTTGTGGGGGTCCAAGTGGGATAGGTGGGTGGCCACCAACATCCACCTGGATCATTCCTCCCCCCTTAGGAAGCAATGGTCCCCATTGCGTTCAGTTCCTCCTTGAGATGAGGAAGCTTCTGCTGAGCTGGATCTCTGGTGAGCTGTTCTGTAGCCTCTGGGTAGCCGCTGAAGGATCTGTGCAAAGCTATCCATCATTGCGTTCCTTTGCCACTCGAGGGCTTCTTCGAGCAAGATTCTGATAGGATCTCCTGCCCCCTCATCTTTCTTCTCGTCCGCCATGGGAGGTCGTCGAGATTTGCGAGGCTGGTCTTGCAAAGGTTCGACCAATTCAAGCCCTAACTCCTTATATCCCGACCTTGTTGGGGACATGCAAAGAAAAATAGAGAAAAAGCAGACCGCTCTGATACCACTGATCCGGATTTATATAGGAACGCAATAAAATATAGAGATAACCATAAAGACAGATATGCAGCAGAAATAATACTTCATTTCATTAATGGAAAATACTGAAATATGCTTACAAATAGAAATAGAAATAGAAATAACCCAGCTAGGGCGATGGTAGCTTATCTTTGAGAAGAGATGTGTTGGCTACATGCCTTTGAACTGCTCCGAACTGTGTTTACAATGAGGCTCGAAGGCCTATTTATTATTAAGAAACAATGGAAAACCCTTCACATTCCAAAACCTAACCCTAGAAGATGAAACGCCAAATTGTGGGCCCTGTTTTGGGGTGAGTTGGACAACCAACTTCTCGGGGTCGCGAATTGGTTGTATTATCTCTGTTTGACGCGCATGATAGCCCGTTGGAAAGATCTCTCCAAGGACTACAACGAAAAAGATGATTTTTATCAAAAAAATCGTTGGCGGTAGGTTTCCCAAAAACGTCGTTTAGGGCCTCAAAACGGCTCCAGAAGTTTAGGACCCGAAAAACTGCTAAAAATAGTAAACTGGGCTATAATTAAGGAAACTGAAAAAATAATAGAGACAGTTGTGGGGGTCCAAGTGGGATAGGTGGGTGGCCACCAACATCCACTTGGATCATTCCTCCTCCCTTAGGAAGCAATGGTCCCCATTGCGTTGAGTTCCTCCTTGAGATGAGGAAGCTTCTGCTGAGCTGGGTCTCTGGTGAGCTGTTTTGTAGCCTCTGGGTAGTCGCTAAAGGATCTATGCAAAGCTATCCATCACCGTGTTCATTTGCCGTTCGAGGGCTTCTTCGAGCAAGATTCTGATAGGATCTCCTACCCCCTCGTCTTTCTTCTAATCCACCATGGGAGGTCGTCGAGATTTGTGAGGCTGGTCTTGCAAAGTTTCGACCAATTCAAGCCCTAACTCCTTATATCCCGACCTCGTTGGGGACATGCAAAGAAAAACAGAGAAAAAGCAGATCGCTCTGATACCACTAATCTGTATTTAAATAGGAACACAATAAAATATAGAGATAACCATAAAGATAGATATGCAGCAGAAATAATACTTCATTTCATTAATGGAAAATACTGAAATATGCTTAGAAATAGAAATAGAAATAACCCAGCTAGGGCGATGGTAGCTTATCTCTGAGAAGAGATGTGTCGGCTACATGCCTCTGAATTGTTCTGAACTGTGTTTACAATGAGGTTCGAAGGCCTATTTATTATTGAGAAACAATGGAAAACCCTTCACATTCCAAAACCTAACCCTAGAAGATGAAACGCCAAATTGTGGGCCGCATTTTGGGTTCAGTTGGACAGCCAACTTCCCCAGATCCCGAATTGGTTATATTATCTCCGTTCGACGCGCATGATAGCCTGTTGGAAAGATCTCTCCGAGGACTACGATGGAAAAGACGATTTTTATCAGAAAAAACGCTGGCGGTAGATTTCCCAAAAACGTCGTTTAGGGCCTCAAAACGGCTCCGGAAGTTTAGGACCCGAAAAACTGCTAAAAATAGTAAATTGTGCTATAATTAAGGAAACTGAAAAAATAAAAGAGACAGTTGTGGGGGTCCAAGTGGGATAGGTGGGTGGCCACCAACATCCACCTGGATCATTCCTCCCCCCTTAGGAAGCAATGGTCCCCATTGCGTTGAGTTCCTCCTTGAGATGAGGAAGCTTCTGCTGAGCTGGGTCTCTAGTGAGTTGTTCTGTAGCCTCTGGGTAGCCGCTAAAGGATCTGTGCAAAGCTATCCATCATCACGTTCTTTTGCCGCTCAAGGGCTTCTTCAAGCAAGATTCTGATAGGATCTCCTGCCCCCTCTTCTTTCTTCTCATCTGCCATGGGAGGTTGTCGAGATTTGCGAGGCCGGTCTTGCAAAGGTTCGACCAATTCAAGCCCTAACTCCTTATATCCTGACCTCGTTGGGGACATGCAAAGAAAAACAGAGAAAAAGCAAACCTCTCTGATACCACCAATCCGGATTTAAATAGGAATGCAATAAAATATAGAGATAACCATAAAGACAGATATGCAACGGAAATAATACTTCATTTCATTAATGGAAAATACTGAAATATGCTTACAAATAGAAATAGAAATAACCCAACTAGGGCGATGGTAGCTTATCTCTGAGAAGAGGTGTGTCAGCTACATGCCTCTGAACTGTTTCGAACTGTGTTTACAATGAGGCTCGAAGGCCTATTTATTATTGAGAAACAATGGAAAACCCTTCTCATTCAAAAACCTAACCCTAGAAGATGAAACGCGAAATTGTGGGCCCCGTTTTGGGGTGAGTTGGACAGCCAACTTCCCGGGGTCGCGAATTGGTCATATTATCTCCGTTTGACGCACATGATAGCCCATTGGAAAGATATCTCCGAGGACTACGACGAAAAAGACGATTTTTTTTCAGAAAAATCGCAGGCTGTAGATTTCCCAAAAACGTCGTTTAGCCTCAAAATGGCTCCCTGCGAAAAATAGTAAACTGCGCTATAATTAAGGAAACTAAAAAACTGAAAGAGACAGTTGTGGGGGTCCAAGTGGGATAGGTCGGTGGCCACCAACATCCACTTGGATCAATGAGAGAGTGGTAGTAAGGGAAACACAAGTGGATTTGGCCCCGCAATCTGTTTATATCATCTCGGAAGGAAAATACCAGGAGGAGAGTTATGCATGCAGAAAGGAATGGCCAAGATGACATAGATCCATGCTCATGTAGAAAGGTAGAAAGCAATGTCTAACGGTGTGATTGTTGATTTGTCTTGGGTGGTTGGAAGTTACAACTAGGGAATCTAAGATCTGGTTATATGGTGTGGTCATATTATGGGTCTTTCCTTGCGTGGTGTTACAAAATGCTTGGCTTCAATGGTTATTAAAAAGGTAAGGGCTTTAAACTATAATTTATCCCATGGTGTTTCTTCCAGTGGTTTGGCTCGTGCATGTTTATATATATATATATATATATATATATATATATATATATATATATATATATATATATATATATATATATATATATATATATATATATATATATATATATATATATATATATATATATATATATATATATATATATCATGGTTCTATTAGCTATATTTCAAAGGGATTGAATCTAGTGGTTTTGTATTACCCTTGCAATATTATCACTTAATTTTAAACAAGTATTTAAAAGGGATTTATCTCCCTAATTTGGGGTTAAGGGAGTTTCTGTTGACTATAAGTTGATATTGTGGGTTAAAGGCCAAGAAAATTCACACAACTAGTTTTTAGCTCAGTAACATTTGATATAAGAGCTAGTAAGGTCCATAATTTGAAAGTCTTCAATGAAGGATACATAAAGATTTTTGAATAAATGGAGATTGTAGGAAAACAAGTTTGGACATTTTTTTAACTTTTTGTACTGAAGCAAAGGATAGACGCTTGCAGGAAGATAATTGATGTTATTTATGGTTTAGAGTAAGTTTAAATTGGAGGATAGTTGTTTTGAATAGGAATTTAAGTTTCTCTTGTGAAGTTTATTTTGGAAGGAATTTAAGGACATGAGTTGAAGAAATTAGAGTAGGTTTAAGTTCTCTTACATGGGAGAATATACACAGAGGAATGCATGAGGTAAATTGTTGGGTAACGAAAGCCCTTCGAAACGAGTGTGGGGTGCGAAGCCCGAAATTTTGGGTAATATTAGGGTAAAAGACTCCGCGGAAAGCATGGAGCATGGGCTATAGTAGGCTGAGTCAAAGGGTAGTCCGCCCGAAAACAATGTAAAGAAATAATAATGGAGTCGGCCCGCGGTGGGATCACGGTCCAAGGGAAAGTATAAATAGAGCGAGGCTCAATGAGGGAAAGGGAAATCAATTTTTGGTTTTTAGTCCTAACATGGGTGAATAGTGGGAGATCAGTTGTAATTCTGAGTCGAGGTAGTAGGGTAGAGTATAGAGGCTCTGTAGCTGTGTGCGCAAAGGCCTGGAAAGTCAGCAACTATGTGCGTGGACCCCTGTAGCTGAGTGCGCAGGGTGAATCTGGATGTATTGTTTAGGATTGGTAATAAAGATAATTTTCTTCTGAATTCTGTGTTACTTGCGACTTTAATCTTTTATGATAAATGAACTGTTATGATTTCTGCATTTTCTACGATTGAATACATGTGAACTTTGTTAATCTTGATGCATGAAGTAATGAAAAGTAATAAATGTTTGCTTAGAGAGCACTTTAACTAGATCAAACCAGTAATAAGTGATTCAATCTGTAATAAGCGCAATAAGGGTATTCCAATCTACGTGGATTTGGCGCAGCGCAAGGCTGCAGAACAACGCACGGGCCCCAACCCACATCCAAGACATCCCCAGGGTGCAGAAACCTGGTTCTAGTACCCTCCCCTACTACCTCGGGTGAGACCTCAGTCCACGCTTCACGAGCTGTTGCTGAAAGGGCCGGTAGCTGCCGAATTTTTTTGGCTAAATAATTCTTCCGAACCTGGGTCAAGCCCAAATAGTTGAACAAATGGTTCCGTTGTCGGGACCGGGATCAGCCTAAGAGGTGTCAAATGTGGGAACACTAGAATCTAACAAAGAAAGAACTTGAAGATTGATGGGATCTGAAGCTCCACGAGTTTGCGGTTCAGGAAAACAGGAACTCGCAGATATCAGAGGAACAGTGGTTGGATCGCTATATCCTCACGGACATACATGAGATCTTCTTTGTAACATTCTTGATAGAATTGTATGACTTGATCGCGAAGTTAGCTGATAGCGTGGGAAGGTGTAGATTAGACCAGCCGACATAGTGGACCCCGGAACTGGTGCATAGACTAGAATCCACTGAATACAAACTCGCATGTGCGGTCGATCACTGGGTAGATTGGATCATTGGGGTATTTATCACTAAATTCGGAATAGATACCACTGTAAGCTACAGTGAAGCAGAAAGGCAATTTCTCCAAGGACCGTTGGGTCAGGACATCAAATTATTAAATACTTGGATTAAGATGCTATTGTGTGAAAAACAGATTATGCACATACATTAATGTCTGGGGTAACATGGAGTGGAAGAGGTTACCGAGGAACGGGAGGAGCAGGGAACAGTCCTCTGATTTCTATCTCATAGGAAAGTGAGAAAGATCTTGCTAGGTTCTCACCCAGAAGCGTAGTCTGATTGATTATAGAACGCCTCCCACTGATACCACTTCCATCTACGCTATCACCCACGTCGTGTCCATCCACACTACCTCAACCGTCACCAACTCCTCCACCACCTTCTAGAATAGGGATGGCAGCTGCAGTCAAGTTACCGACCTTTTAAGGTATAGGGACTGAATATCCACGCCAGTTTTGGTTTGTGATAAACTTCGTGTGGGACACGCAAGGTATAACAGATGAAAACATCAAAAAGGCTACACTGGTCAGTGCACTCCAAGACCGTGCGCTAACATGGTACATAAAACACTCAACCGACCATTCGAATGAGGGACCAGGAACTATATAGGATGCACTTAACAAGGAGTTTGGCCAACCAAAGTCTGAGAACCAATCAATCATTAGGTTCGAAGAAATAGCAATGCGGCGTAGTGAAACCCCATGGGATTTGGACCAAAGATTAAAGAGTACTATTCATGAGGCTAATATGATGTTGACCGACATACAACATTGCATGTGGTTTGTGGCGTCATTAACACCCCATCTAAGGACAGCTCTGTCACAACAAGAGATCTCAACCTAGGCCGAGGCACTAGAGACAAAAATGAGGTTATATGCGACCCCGATATCGGACCTAGGGTTGGGAGTTCATAAACTCCACGCGCAACTTCAGAACTTAAGTTTGGAAGTACAAAGCTTGAAGCAAAGAAGAATGCCTCGATCAGGGGTACTGCCGGAGGCACGGTGTATTAAATATAAAAGCCACGGGCACCACAAAGACCATTTCTTGATCTTCGAAAACTATCTAGCGGGGGGAGGCCCCATGCCCTTAAAAGTGGAAGTCCAAACATGACCAAATGCCACACTGATGCTCTAGTGCATGATTTTCCAGGCAGGAGGAAAACACGCAACAGATAACTACCATCTATTACAAAAGTATACCCAGACCTCACAACAGTTATATTGCAATTTTTGTCGATCAGTAGGACACGATGAGCAAACATGTCGAAGTTATGATTTAATGATGGAACGGACCCCAACCTACTAGGTACAGGCTGAAGCACAGGGAGGATTTCAAGGACAAGGTCGGGGAAGAGGATGGGGACCCGGCCGAGGATGGAGATAGATAACTTGTTATAATTGTGGTGAACAAGGACACTACGCTCGCGAATGCACTAACCCAACTAGGACCTCATGCCCGTATTGCGAACAGTTTGATCACGAATTGGTAGATTGTCCAACCTTGATTGCCTAATTGAATAAGAAAGGGGTGCTTCAACCTCCGCCAACCCAGAATGTCCAGATGATGCGTGCAGAACCCTGCGAAGAGGATCCTAGTATAAATATGGTACGAAGGAGCAGTGCAACGATAGGAGGGAACAAAGGTGGGAATCGAGGCGACCCGCCTATGGGGAACCATACTGTTGAACCAAAGCAGGGAAGGGCAGGGCCAAATGAAGATCAGCTGAGCGTCACGAAAGCTGCTACCTCAAGTGGGAAGGACCAAATAGAAGCCAAAATGGACCCCTACATGATCACCTCCTTTCTTGACGCATGCATGAAATTGCTGTGGAATCAGAAGGCTGTCCAAGGGTTACAGGGATTGATTACCAGGAATGCCGAATTCAGCAAACCCCAAGTGGTTTGGAGGATAGGAAAACATGCTCTACACACTGGACAAGAAATGAGAATGACGGTGTAGATAGGAGATTATGAAATCAATCAAGTGATCCTGTATTTAGGCTCGGATGCAAATATATTGCCTAAGCAAACTTGGGAGCGTATTGGCAAGCCCGTACTACAATGGTTCTCGATTCAACTAAGAATGGCCAATCAGCAAAAGATCTTACCAATGGGCCGATTATAAGGGGTGACGGTGGATATTGATGGTGTAACTACGTAGACCAACTTTGAAGTCTTAGAGCTTATTGATGATAGCAATCCCTACCCTGCCTTGTTGGGGATTTATTAGGCCATCGACATGAAAGGAATTATCAACTTGAAAAGGTGCATGATGACTTTCGAAAAGAAGTCACTTCTTGTAGTAGTTCCGCTAGACCCAGCAGAGGGGGAGAGCTATACAGAACCCATCCGCAACGAGGAAAATAATGATGAACTGGATTGCATTTATCAAATAACAAGGCAGAACCATGATCATATGCATTACAATGACAATAGAAGAACCTCATGGGAATGTGAGGGTATCTGCACCATCGATTCTGAGGAGGAGGCAGAGCATTCGTAGAATCGATTGCAGAAAGTTACAACACTCAACTATAATAGGGTGACTCAATCAGCATGATGTGAAGAAAGATGCCACCCGGAAGAGTAGGACGCAACCACTGAAGACCAGCTCACATGCTTAGTACAGGAACAACCTAGTGTGTCAGCAGAGAGGGTGCGTGCACTGATAGAAGGATCAGAGAAGCTGAGATACAAGAGAAGGTTTCGATTCCAAATAGGAAGATATGCGTGGTGGTTAAAAATGATAGCACGAAGAATACGGGTGTGTGGCGAATGAATGACACCTCAAACAGACCAAAGTGGACCATAGGATCATCAGGCTAGAGGGAACCTCCTCCCTACTACCCAATCAATCACTATACGCATAGCTTCTCCCACTAGAGATGGTGTCCGCGACACGGTTCAGCAACTGTGGGCTACCATTCGGCATGTAAAATGATGCCTTGATGAGTTGGAACAAACTGAGGCCCAAATTCGTGACCACAGTATGAATTTGGACAAAGCCATCGAGCAACTTCAATTAGAAGTGGCTGCCCTAGATGACGAAAAGGAATGGCTCAAGGAAACCAACATGGTTGGCTTTCCTACTTTGATATGGCTACACCAGAAGCCACAGGGGCGTGCACACCATAATTCTGTAATAGAAGCAGGAGGAAATCTAGGGTGCTCGCGACGCAAGTCAGTGGGGAACCAGAAAATCTGTGGGAAGGGTTTTCCCTTCTGATTATCCGTTAAGGGTTTAGTCCCAACACCCCAAGCAATTAGAAGAGGGTGTGCGACTATAAAACAACCTGCTATACAATGGCGCGATATGACCACCGGCTCCCTGCAGAAACTGCATTTGCGACCTTGGGGATTCGCAGCTGCAAAGGAGAGATGGAAAGTGACCATTGAAGATACTACTCATGGTATGATGGTGCATTTAAAGCACCTTGAAGCAGTTGACAAGCCAGTAAGGCAAAAGCATAACCACTCAAGTCACATTTATGAGCTACCACAAAAACAAGCCGTCGGTTTTCGAGTTCAATCGATATATAAACAAAGTAAAGGTCACACCACCACGTCGTACTGTCTGGCAAGAGAATCAGTCCGTATTGCCCACATCATGAGCAATGAGGACGTTGAAAACAGTTCATGGTTCTGGGCATTGCCGCAGCGTTACAAAGATGTTATCTTGAAAGCTCAAAGGCCTACCACCATTAGTCCATAGCTAGAGTTTCCACAGAAAGTCGAACATTCTAAACCCCCCCAGACGCCGAAGACCGAGAAGAAACCTCCACTTCCAGAATCAGTTCGACAGTCACCGCGACACCTACAGATTGGAAAAAACACAATGAAAGAAAAGGGTAAAATTGTTATCATTGATAGCGAGGAAGAAATAGAAGAATCTCCCACGAGGATTGAAGAGGACATCCCTAAGGAGGATCCTGTACAGCCAGTGCGATGACCCAAGTATATGCCTCCAAGCAAGGAAATGAACAAGGTACCCACAAACTTGGATGAATTCAGTAATATAATCACTACCCCCGCTCTCCCGAAAGATGTCCCAGTGGCAAACTCGATTGTTGGCCATGTCGCGATGATGAAATTCGACGATTGTGACCTTGTAGATCGAACAAAGTTTCCCCATCTAGCAATGGATGCTTTAATGGACCACAAGATAGAGGGCATGGTGACCACTTTATAGCCAAAGAAGTGGCTGTGAAAGATGGACGAGGCTGGATTAATTTGTCTCCTAGCAATTCCACACTTTCTCTGGCCCCTATTACTATGTTAGTCATCAAGTAGTTGCTTTGTCTAGTGCATGAAGATACACTATGGGTCGGTAAAATTGTTCGTATCACAGCAAAACTTGTTCACTGGGTCTCACATCTACCCTGCACCGGATGGAACCATCGGGAAATTACGGCCAAAAGTAATGATGTAGGGATGATAGAATGACTAAAGAATATGTATAAGCTTGCCAAGGGACCACGAGGGTATGTCATTGGCTGTATCTCTAATGACGCAGTCCAGGTGGCCACTCAGTTGCTGGCAGGAAAAATAATAAGGAAATGTCAGAGCTTTGAGGTCTCCGTCGTAGTTATCGCACTAGTTGAATAATGTGCCACTGGTGTACGGTTCAATTGGTCACATTTTCTTTGTGAAGAATTTCTGGCCAATTGTCGCGAAGTCCAGGAAGAAGGCAAGACATTCTATTATGCATGGCTACTACTGTCTCTCATGCTAGTCACTACTGAGTTGCCTGAAGACAACCAGTTTTCTGTTTTAACCCCGGAATGGCCAGAAGCCGCATAGTATGTGTCCCTCCGGGCGACCAAGGATGCAAGCAGAATTCAGGGGATTAAGATCTTTTGGGTATTGATGGACGTGAATGTGTGATAGTGGATCAATGAGTTACCACACTTCACAAATGAAATTTATGAGAGTATGAAGCACATTTCGGAATTCAAAGCAGATATGCATCATGTCTACATCCAGGCGCGGAAGGACCTAGCCTAGGCATGGACCCCTCACCTGTTCATTGTCACTAATGAAGTTGTTCACAATATTGTTAAGGCTTGGCCCGCAGCTTGGCGAGGACCCGTGGCATTGGAACGAGATGAGGCTGCTATTCAGAAACAAAAAGAGGCAGCCAAGCGTGCCGCACAACAAAAGAGAAATGAACAGTATGCTGCAAAGGTGAAGGCAACGCGAGAGGCAAAACTCACAGCAACGGAAAAATCAATACCAGGTGTGTAAGCACCAGCAAAGGACAAAGGCACTCAAAAGGAAACCACTCAGCCAGACACAATGGATATGCCATCCACTACTATGGGTACCCCACTAAAGCGCTTAGCCACACTAGATCGACCGAAGGCACGAGAGAAAGCAAAAGAATCTAAGACCGACAGTGAAGTGACCACCCTAACGAAAGGCAATCTAAATGACATCAAAAAAATTGTTCGTGAAGCTACTCAGGAGGCAGTCGATGAGGCTATGTCGGAGTAGTACATTCTGTTGGGGGAGCTCTGGACATAGTTATGCAAACTGCGATCAAGAATTGCGCAGGTAGGCCCTAGAGTTTCTACAAAAGCCTCCAATATGACAGCTACAGAACCATTGCTCAGAGCCCAAGTTGCTCATTCTACTTTGATTTCAGTAGGTGTGTTGGTCACCAACCAATTGGAAGACCGAGCAATACTAGAACGACTTACCAGATTAGGACTAAACATGGCTGCAATCCCATGCGACAGTTTGCAACAACTCCATGACAGCACCACAATTGAACTTCGCACAAGGGCCTGCCGCTTCAACCAAATATTCCAAGAGCAGAAAATTAATATTGAACAGCTATGGCTCCAACGTGATGAAGCAGTAACACAAAAACAACAGATGTAAAAGGTAGTAGCGGAAGCCTGTTTGAGTGCTCAAGTGTTAGATATTGTATGGGACTTGCCTGTTGAAGCATAGATTCGTATGTTGGCTACGGAGTTCTGAAGGACAAAAGAGGAGGCCACATGGCTTCAACTCAAACTTAGCGTGCAGATCACCGAGTTGAAATTGCAGGTCCCACCACCAACGCCCCCAGAGGTTGTAGTACAGTGCAAGAACATTATTGATATGGGGCACGCGATGCTTGCATAGTCACTTGAAGAATGTACCGAGTTGCTAACTCAGTCGATTGATATGCTCATTGTCCTTCAGGAAGATCCCACACTCCGTAGGTTAGAAGCAGAGGCATGGGAACTTTAGCATGCCTACGATCAGCTCCGAGCAACTGCTCAGACCGTTGCTATCTCGCAACGGTTGGCTAAGATGAGGGAGGTGCAGGAAATGAAAATCCAAGCTGAAGCCGCGAGACAGAAGGAAGCAGTGGTGAAAGCTCGTATCCAGCCATGGTTGGATGAGGCATTTATAGTTTCAACCACCATAGAGCATAAGGTAGAACACATGAAGGCCAAATGTGCTAGGATGGAGACAGCCGAGACAGGGGCAGAAATATTGGTACCATAGGTGGAACGGATGCAGTGCATGACGAAAGAATTTTCTGCTAGTACCAGCGACGCACTAAAGTTGTTGACCAACCTCCATGCAAAGATGGACGCACCAGCTCAGTGACTCAGGACGAGTCACGATGATTGTGTTGGGGGACTGTTGGGTAGCAAAAGCCCCGCGGAATGAGTATGGGGTGCGAAGCCCAGAATTTTGGGTAATATTAGGGTAAAAGAATCCACGGAAATCATGGAGCATGGGCTATAGTAGGTTGAGTCAAAGGGTAGTCCGCCCGAAAATAATGTAAAGAAATAATAATAGAGTCGACCCACAGTGGGATCGCGGGCTAACGGAAAGTATAAATAGAGTAAGGATCTATGAGGGAAAGGCAGTTTAGTTTTCTGTTTTTAGTCCTAACATGTAATGGGTGAATAGTGGGAGAGCAGTTGTAAGTCTGAGTCGAGGTAGTAGGGTAGAGGATAGAGGCTCTGCAGCTCTGTGCGCAGAGGCCTGGAAAGTCCGCAGCTATTTGCGTGGACCCCTGCAGCTGAGTGCACAGGGTGAATCTCGATGTATTGTTGAATATTGGTAATAAAGATAAGTTTCTTCTGAATTCTGTGTTACGTGTGACTTTACTCTTTTATGATAAATGAATTGTTATTATTTCTACATTTGCTACAGTTGAATACATGTGAACTAGCTTAATCTTGATGTGCAAAGTAACCAAAAGTAATAAATGTTTGCTTAAAGACCGCTTTAACTAGATCAAACCAGTAATAAGTGATTCAATCTGTAATAAGCATGATAAGGGTATTCCGATCTGCAAGGATCTGGCGCAGCACGAGGTTGCAGAACAACGCACGAGCCCCAATCCACATCCAAGACATCCCCAGGGTCCAGAAACCTGGTTCTAGCACCCTACCCTACTACCTCGGGTGAGACCTTAGTCCGCGCTTCACGGGCTATTGTCGAAACGGTTGGTAGCTGCGGGATTTGTTTGGCTAAATAATTCTTCTGAACCTGGGTCAAGCCCAAATAAGCCAACAAAAATACTGAGGCAATGTGCATAGGACCATCAAAAGAATAAGTTATTGAAGAATATCTAGATAAGTATTAATGTTTTTGTCTTGAAACTTCTCATAAGTATTTATGTTTGCTGGTAGAAACCATACAACAAGTAGAGCTCTTAGAAGGAGAATTGTGATAGAACCCAAGAACAACATTAAATTGTTGAAGTGAGGACAATAAAATAGATAATAGAGATGAGAATATGAAATTACAGAATCTTGATAGCCAAGGATAAGATGTACTCTAGAAGAAAAACAAGGAGAAGAGGTTCTACTACAGATAATCGGAAGATGAAAACATCCAATAGCAGAGGTTGGGTAGAATTTTCCAAATGAAGTTCCGTAGTGAGTGTTGGAGAGAAGAGAAGAATAACAAGAGGACAACTTGGTACTGTGGCAAGTAGCATACTTGCTACAAGATGAAGAAGGCTTGTTGTAGCTCACAAGTGAACAAGACAAATTCACAAGAAGAAAAGGTAGGGATGACTATTGATGATCATGTGGTGTTTTTAGAGGAAATTCAAAGTCAAAGAGGAAAGAGTGCCAAGAAAACTAGTATAAAGAAGATGCGTGATGAGGAAATCGAGAAAGAGATGGTTGAGTTAAGGGCATAACTCAATCATGTGAAGCAAATTCTATAGGAAATATAAGAAGATCTAAGGTATGGTTGGAAAATGAAGAAAACGAAGGTGAGATGGCCTCCACTACAGAAAGGCTTGAGGTAGAGAATCTATGATAAAGTGAAGGGAAAACTCATCAAAGTTGTGTATAATTCATTTTTCTATGGACAAGGCTTATACATTAATGAAGAAGAAGCCAAAGATGTGGAGAAGATATTTATTAACAATCTAAGGAACTATTGGATTAGTTCAGATCAACGTGAGGATGTGTTAATAGATGCATTGAATGAGGCTAAGGATCCTTATGCTTTTTAGACTAATGATTTCTGTGTGATTACATGTAATGAAAAAAACTTAGTTGACATGATTATATAGATTGATCAAGAAATGGCGTTGCTGGAGGAGATGGTTGAGATCGAGGAATTTCTGCTTAAGCATGTGTTTATAGATGTCAGAGGTAAACAATTATTAGAAGTTTCCATGAAAGATGATGATGTTGCATCTATGGAATATTGATTAAAGAATAATTGTTCCATGATAAAGGAATCAGAGTTGAAAATTGTTGAAAAATACATGGGAATTGTTAGTGATCTTGTAGCAGAGCTAAGATTTTTAGATGATTGGTTGGCCAATCTAGTTCTAAGGGGTCAAGATATTACAAACATCACAAATTCTAGTAGTTTGAAGGAAGATAAGTTGAAGGTGTAGAAAACATTAATGAGAAGTATCAACAGTAAAGTTCAACAAGAAAAAAATAGATATTTGCAGAGTATGTACTAGTTAGAGAACAAGCTAGACATAAAGATAGAATAAATGATGAAGATGATGATAAAGATGTCTTAGAGGAGGCTGATGGGTGCTAAAAATGTATTAACTTTTCCCTTACCCACATTTGTTTCACTCAAATTCGGCTGAAACCTATAAGTGCTTATCCTTCATTTTGATGTGATTTTTGAGGAAAAGTATTGAAAATACAATATTTTACAAATCTAGGTAGGCATATCTACGTTTAATTTCATAATTATTTTATTTTTGTGTTTTTATAAAAATTTGTGATCAATATAAACCACTAACCATAATCTATGCAGTTCTCGTACCTAGCTGGTTGCCTATACCATAGTTTGTAGTCAACTTTTCACAGTATGAGCTGGAAGTTTGATTATTTGATGAGATCTGGAGAAATCGTCTGTTTCCCTCCCTCGGTGCAAAAACCTGAGAAAGCAGGTGTGAAGGCTCAATGGTCGACCTCTACAAGAAGATCCAGTTTCAAGTTTCTAATATAGGGCATTTGGTTTCATGTTAGACCTAAACTAGATCATAGATCCATCTATTCCTAAATAGGAGACGACCTTAGTGTTGAGCCTCAAACCTGCACCTTCCTATACACCCTCTCAGCCTTCCTTTTCCACTTATTGCATCCACCCAGCTGTTAAATCATTGCATTGTAGTTTAAAAAGAGCTCTTTACATGGTTTTCTGACTATACTTATGACTGTTGTTTGGTTTAGTTTTTTTGTTCATGCAGCTGCGGAAACTTGTCAATTTCCACAGCTAGCACAGGTTTCCGCAGCCAGCATAGGATTCCGCAACTATTTTGTTAAAAGCTGTGCTACAGGTGTCCTATGAAGAAACGAGCCACATGGGCAAGCTCCAGGTGACGGATACATGGAACGTGTCCCTTCGAAGTAGCCAAATCATCCATGGAAGGTCACGGTCAACGAAGGTCAAAGGTAGAGCCAACCAAAGAGTTCAGCGGTGGCACGTCTCTGTTTTGAGCACGTGAACGTTACGTGGCACAGTCCTCAACTCACGAAGACACCAGCACACCTGGAGATCACTTCTGTAACCGGAATCTAACAGCAACCACTCCAGAGATTTAATAAACATGATGACAGTTACGCTAGATTTCGGCTGAAGGGATCTACATGTCCATGGCAATACAGTCAATAGCGTAGGAGTTAGTTAGATAGTTTCAGCATTTTGTCATTATAAATAACGCGTCGATGAACATTGTAAAGAAGTTTTTTCCCCTTATGTAAATTCTGAACTGTTGTATTGTCACCCCACTGTTTATACATATTGTTGTTTTAATATATGAGAAGACTTTTCTGAGCTTATTCGTGTGATTACTTGTTGACCGGCTGAAGTGGCAGAGGGCCCCTACGCACTGAAGCCTTGTAAAGTTTTCCTTTGGTTTTATTATGATCTTGTATCATTAACTTGTACATAACACTCCATTTGATGTTTCTTAACTCACTGTTGTTTAGATTTTCACCCCTGTTTTCTTATAATTGTCAATTGATCAATGCTTTTCTACAGGTTTTCTTAGGCAGCCCGGGAAAATTTTCATCTTTTTGATAACTATTGGCATATGAGATCATCTTGTCCTTCCTGCTAACTTTCATTTTCTGAAGTTTAATTTCATCACTGTCTTTTTCAAGTTGTGATTTACTTACTTATTTTTTTTTGTTATTTAGATATCATACTGCTCATCAATTTATGGTTTCTTTCTATAGTGAAGTGACTCTATTATCAAGAAATCAGAATATCACTAACTGTAGTGTGATTTAGTTATCATATTGCTTAAACTTATTCATGATTGCTTCCCACAAGGTAGATTGAGCTGAAGGGTAAAGGATCAGAAGAGTTGAAGTAGTGTGATTAGTTTCCTTTCTGCAATTTAATTTCCTGCAACTTAGTTATCATATTGCTTAAACTTATTCATGGTTGCTTCCCACAAGGTAGATTGAGCTGAAGGGTAAAGGACCAGAAGAGTTAAAGTAGTGTGACTAGTTTCTTTTATGAAATTTAATTTCTTACCATTTAGATAGCATATTGCTTGACTTATTCATGATTACTTACCACAAGGTAGATTGAGCTGAAGGGTAAAGGATCTGAAGAGTTTAAGTAGTGTGAATTAGTTGCTTTGCTTTTGGTTTGAGTTGCTTTAAGTTCAGTTTTTACTTTCTTTTCATTCAGCAGCAAGGATATTGGGCCATTGTCATTAGTTCACTTTTTGATGCATTTACTTTCTCTTAAGAATTGATTTCAGTTTAGTTGTTTTAAAGCTTTCTTCTTGAGCACTTTCAAGTTTGAGAAAATCACCATAGAAACCACCAACACCATCCATACTTCATACTTCACTTTCACTCTCACCATCACACATTAGGGAAAGATAAATCCAAAAATAAACTAAAAACTCAAAAACGACAAAAGATTAAGGAAATGGTTATCTAGTACATATAGTACACTTCACTTCGTCAGTTTACGAACCCCGGGTTGACATTTTAAATAGCAATTTAGATCACACTAAATTGACCAAACATTTTGGCGTCGTTGCCGGGGAAGTGAAACTAGGTAGCCAATTTCTTTAAAAAAAAAAAAAAAAACAAGAAAATTTCAAGGAAGGAAAATTGATAACCTCTCAAAGTATGCTCTCCTCTTGCACTTAGTGTGATCTGGAGGATCAGAAAAGAGAAATTTATTGGTTTAATAGTTTCTTGAGTATGCTCTCTTCTTGCACCTAGAGTGACCTGGAAGATCAGAAAGAGAATTATTAGCCCGACTTCAAGAAAAATAAAAAATGACATGCATAGAGCAAGAGATTCTAGGGGAAGGTTTTTAGCTAGAGCCAAGAGTTTGATTTTTACAACTCCATCTACTTCAAGGAATAGACAAGAGACACCTCCATCATCTCCAACTTACACTCCTAGCCCTAGGATTCCTGGAATTCAAGATGCAGTAGTTGACTCTCCCACACCTTCCATCGAATCTGAACTAGAAAGACATCCTTTCCTTCCTTCTACAGAGAGACAAATTATAATTGAAGAAGTAGAATCATCTGAAGAAGAAGAGGGAGAAATTCCTTCTCGTTCACCCTTAGTAGAGGAACCAAGGGACTCTGAAGTCTCCAGGGAAACTACCATGACAGAGGAAGGAGCAAGTGGATTTGGTAGAGGAGGAGGAGGAAATAATGGAGGAGGTAGAGGTAACATTGGGGGAAATAGGGATGGAGATAACTCATTCGGATTTCCTATAGTCGATGAGGACTCCCGAGCCACAATGAAAAACATCTCACCATCTGTCCTCCCAAACTTCCATGGGTTAAGAAATGAGGACCCTGAAACATTTCTATTTGAGTTTGAGGTCATGTGTCGAACTTATGATTATCTGGAAGACTCCCAAAAACTCAAACTATTTCCTTCAACATTGAAAGGAGCAGCCTTGAAATGGTTCATGGGATTACTCACTCAATCCATTAGGACTTGCAATGATATGAAACAAACATTTTTGGATAGGTACCTGGACTATTGTATGCCCACCAATCACAAGGATGAGGTATTCAAAATGGTGCAAAGAGAAGATGAAAACTTAGAGGATTTACTCGAAAGATTCCAATACAATCTGAAAAGAGCAAAGATGAGTAACTTAGATGAGGAGACCTTGAAAGCCCTTCTATTAAAAGCCATTAGAGATGAATGGATAGATATTTTGAACATGATGGGAAAAGGAGACATATCTCAACTTCCACTTCATGATATAGCAGAGCTATGTGTCCATCTCTCAAGGGGGAAATCTAAAACTCAAAAAGGGCCTACAGATCCTTCTCTCATCAGAGTAAACAAATCTGCAACTGGATCAGTAATTAGGGCTGAGATTGGCAACATGCTTGATGAATTCAAGACTGAAATCTTAGGGAGTCTTAGTGAGCAACTAGACACTCTTAAGATTCACAATAAGCAGAAAGTAGAAGCCGAAGCTTTGGCCATCTTTTGCCCAAGATGTAGAAAGAAACATGCTCTAAGGGAATGTCCCTTGGATGCAAAAGTTGTAGAAACATGTGTAATTTGTTCAGAGAATCATGAGACCAAGGATTGTCCTTCAATTCCTGGGCTCAAAGCTATCTTTCAAGAAGATCCAAATACAATCGAGTCTCTCTGTTTTGTTGCAAGGAGACCTTGGCAGGGGCAACAAAATCAAGGGTTTAACAACTCTATGAATTTTCAACCCCCACCAAATTGGAATCCTTGGCAACAACCTTGGTCCCAACCTCAAAATCCTTTTCAATCATGGGTACAAGGTATGCAAAATCCTTATGGGAGATTTGCTCAATTTTATCAATATCCTCCATCTTTTCAAAACCAACAAGCTCCACAACTTCCAAATCAAAACCCACAACTATCATTGCCATTTCCACAAAAACATCAACCTTCTCAACAGAATCCAAATTCTCAACTCTTGCTTCCATTCCAACAAAAGTCAAATAAACTTCCTTCTCAGCCATTGCCAAACCCCAATAACAAAAACCCTCAAAATGCTTACATGATGGAAGGTCAACAATTTCCTGCCTATATGATTGTTCCTCTCAATGATGTACAACTCAGATCAGGTAGAGTCCTAGATAAGCCTTCTATAGATGCTCAAAAGCAAAGCATTTCTGAGGAAGATTCTCTTGAAGCCAATAAGGGTTCTGAAGCATCTCTTCAAAACCCAAGCACTCAAAAAGAAAAAGAAAAAGAGTTAACCCCCACAACTCCTATAGTTGAGCAACCTGCATCTTCATCCACACCTCCTTTCCCTGAAAGATTACAAATTGACAAAGGGGTAGAAAAACAAATCTTGTTGCCTAACTATGATTTTTTAGATGAATTGAAGAATGTCTGTATCAAGATTCCCTTGTTACAAGCCATTAAAGAGATTCCTATTCTAGCAAAAACAATAAAGGAGTTGAGTCTTAAAAGACCAGGAAGGAAACAAAGAGATACAAGAAGAATCCACCTGGTAGGAAAAATTGCAGATATCATGATGGGAAAAATTACTATGCAGAAGTATGTAGATCCCGGTAGTCCAATTGTCAAAACACATATCAATGGGGTAGAAATACCAATTACTTTGATTGATTTAGGGGTTGTTATCAACATCATGAGTAGACAGACTATGGAACAACTAAAAATTCCTAATCTTCTTTTTACACCTACTTTATTGCAGCTTGCAGATCAATCAATTATTAAACCAGATGGTGTATTAGAAGACATTTCAGTCTCCTTAGACTCTTGGGAATATCCAGTAGATTTCATGATTTTAACTCCCAAGAGTAATTTAGGAGGACATCCTCTCATCTTAGGAAGACCTTGGCTAGCCACAGCTAATGCTTTTATCAGTTGTAGGTCTGGGGATATGTATATTTCTGATGGTAATTCGACAAAGAAGTTCAATCTATATCCTCCAGCAAAAGAAATTACAGAAATAGGAGATAATGAGTGGGTTGATGATGAAGATACTATACAACCTGTCTTTACCATTTCTGAGATCAGTGAAGATAGTCAAATTCTGAACACATTAGAAAACTTTGAACCATCTTCAAAATATGACCACACACAATTTCAGTTGGATTCTGACATTGAGTGTCTATCATCTAGACAAATGTCTCTTTTCTCTATGGAAGAGTTTGGTAGTTCCACCATTGAGATTTTTCCAGGAAAAACATTGAATATCAACAAAAACTTGGAACAATCAAAACAGGAAGAGCTAACCAAAATCTTCCAAAAACATTCTACTGCATTTGCATGGGAGTATACCGATATGAAAGGTATTGACCCTAAGACTTGCATTCATCACATCTACATTGAGGAAAACAGTAGACCAATCAGACAACCTCAAAGAAGGATGAATCCAAACCTTAGGGAGATAGTGAAAGAAGAGCTCCAAAAGTTACTTAATGTAAACTTCATTTACCCAATTTCAGATAGCCGGTGGGTTTCTCCTTTGGTTATAGTACCTAAAAAGAATGGTAAATGGAGGGTTTGCATTGATTACAGAGAATTGAACAAAGCAACTTTGAAGGATCACTTTCCTTTACCCTTTATTGATCAGGTATTAGATACTTTAGCAGGCAAAAAGTATTTCTCATTTTTGGATGGTTTTAGTGGTTACAATCAGATTCAGGTAGCACCTGAAGATCAGGACAAGACCACATTTACTTGTCCATGGGGAACTTTTGCTTACCGAGTACTTCCTTTTGGATTATGTAATGCACCCACAACATTTCAAAGGGCAGTACTAGGAATGTTTTCTGATCTAATTCATGATTGTGTAGAGGTTTATATGGATGATTTCACAGTTTATGGTAATTCATTTGAAGAGGCATTAGAGAATTTGGAAAAAGTCCTTATAAGATGTAAAGAAACAAACCTTTCATTAAGTCATGAGAAATGCTTTATGATGTTTACTGAAGGGATTGTTTTAGGACATCATATTTCAGGAGATGGGATTAAAGTTGATAGATCAAAAGTTGAAGTCATCTCCAAGTTTCCTATTCCAAATTGTCAAAAAGATGTTAGAAGTTTTCTTGGATTTACTGGATATTATAGAAGATTTATTGAAAACTTCACCAAAATAGCATCTCCACTCTTCAAATTACTTACAAAAGACTGTGAATTCAAATGGGATCCTGATTGTCAATCTGCATTTGAAACTTTAAAAACAAGAATATCTGAAGCACCCATTTTGAGAGGGCCAAATTGGAAACTTCCTTTCCATATTTCTACAGATGCTTCAGATACAGCTCTAGGAGCTGTGTTGGGTCAAAAGGATTTAGTTCCTTATGCCATTTACTACACCAGTAAAAATTTGACTCCCACTGAGTTAAATTATACTATGACTGAGAAAGAGTTCTTAGCTGTTGTTCATGCAATCAACAAGTTTAGACATTATATAACAGGCTATGAAACTTTTGTCCATACTGATCATTCTGCAATTAGATATCTCATGAACAAACCTGTTACTAATGGCAGAGTCACAAGATGGCTTTTACTTTTACAAGAATTCAATATTACTGTGTTAGATAGACCAGGGAAACAAAATACAGTAGCTGATTTCTTGTCTAGAATCCAAAATACTAACGAAGATTCTCCTATAGAGGATAACTTTCCAGATGAATATTTGTTAGCAGTAACTACTAAGACTCCTTGGTATGTAGATATTGCTAACTATTTGGTTATAGGGAAGCTACCTCCACACTTATTTCCTAATGAGAAAAGGAAAATTATTCAGGAGAGTTCAAATTATTCATGGATTTCTAATGAATTGTTTAAGACAGGGATAGATTGTGTGATCAGAAGATGTGTTCGGGAAGATGAAATACCTGACATCCTCAAGGCATGTCATGATGAACCATGTGGTGGACACTTTGCTGACAAGAGGACGGCCTATAAAATCCTTTCTTTAGGATATTATTGGCCTTCTCTCTTCAAAGATGCAAAACAATATGTCAGAAGGTGTGACAACTGCCAGAGAGTTGGGAGACCGACTCTTTCAAATGAGATGCCATTACAGCCACAGGTACTCATCGAACCCTTTGAAAAATGGGCTTTATATTTCATTGGACCCATTAATCCACCATCTAGACAAAATAAATATATATTGGTTTGCACTAATTATGTCACTAAATGGGTAGAAGCCAAGGCATTTCCTTCTGCCACTGAAAATTCAGTGGTTCAATTTCTTTTTGAGGATATTTTCACTCGTTTTGGTGTCCCAAGAAAAATTGTGACAGATCAAGGAAGTCAATTCACATCTAACTTGATGGAGAAGCTGATGGAAGAATACAAAATCAAGCACAGAAAATCTACTCCTTACCATTCTCAAGCAAATGGTCAAGTGGAATCTACAAACAAAGTTCTTGAGAGCATCATCACCAAAACTGTTCATCTACATAGAAGAGATTGGGTAGAAAGGCTCCCTGAAGCCTTATGGGCCTACAGAACTACATGGAGAAACACAACAGGACATTCTCCCTATGAACTTGTTTATGGGAAAGAAGTCCTGCTCCCCATTGAGTTTCAAGTCAAGACTTTCAAGATGGCAGTTCAGTTGGGGATGAATCTATCAGAAGCCCAAAAGCACAGAATGAAGCAACTGAATGAGCTAGAAGAGATCAGACAAGATGCAATTTTAAGGACTGATCTAGTTCAACATCAAAGAGCTAAGTGGCATGACAGATATATTAAAGAGAGAAAATTTCAAGAGGGAGATTGGGCTTTACTGTTTGATTCCAAGTTTAAAGACTTCAAAGGGAAGTTTCAGACTCATTGGCTTTGGCCATATGAGATTGATAAAGTCTTTAACAATGGAGCAGTAAGAATCAAGACCATTGATGAATTTCAGACTCCTCTTATTGTGAATGGCCACCGATTGAAAATTTATCATAAGCCACTTTCAAAAGAGGAGTTTGTCAAAATGTTCCAAGAAGATTCTGCAATAAGGCTGGTGGAGAAGAATCCTTCTCTCCCACCAACTTAATCTTGTTTCTTTTAGTTTTTGAAAAAAAAAAATGTGTATAAGCCTAAAAACCAATCCCAGATTGGCGGTCTTATGCAGAAAATATAGAGTGAAAATCAGGGACACCTGACACTCTATATTTTCCAAAAAAAATCTCCTCTCCTTCTCTTTCCATCTTCACTTCATCTCACTTGTCATTTCACTTCACCTCCATCTCATTTTCATCTCCATTTCACCTCATTCCACTTCATTTTCACTTCATTCCATTCATTCCATCTCATTTCATTAATAAAAACCCCTTTCAGGACTATTTTCATTCAGTTAGTTCTTCTCTAACTATCTTTGTGCAGTTAAAGGGGTGCTGTCTCAGTTTCCGTAGCTGGGAAACCGTTTCCGCAGCCAGAAGCAGTTTCCGCAGCCAGAAACGATTTCCGCAGCCAGCATCACTCTATTTTCAAAAATACAATCAACTGTTAGTGCCATAATCATGAAATGCAGGTGTAATTGAGCTAAAGACATGGGGCATCTCCAAGATATCAAAGAAGAGCAACTGGTTAGAAGCCTTGAGCAAGAATTGACAAAGTTTCCAAAGGTATGATCAAAAATCTTTATCAAATGACAATTCAAGTCATAATTACGTATAGTTATTAAACCATAACAGGCTCTCCTACGTGCAATGATTTGATATATTATCCCACTATCACTCTTATTCCGCGATGTCACTCCACACACCTCGCATTTATCTCCCTAACGGTCTCATGATTACTCCGAGTTTGAACTCAAATGTGACTGCACTTCTAGTTATTACCCGTACTCTTGAGACGTGACCTATTGTGCTACGGCTCTTCCCAGCTGTAATTTCTACAGCCGTCTGTTGAGACGTGTAAGATCTCATACGTAGTCATCCAACTCGAAAGAATCCTGTCGTTACTCCACCGCTTATCACTCCACTCATACTCCACTTATATCATACTCCTTGCATGCGTCCACATTTCATTTTATGAACTCGTTTATCGCTGCTCACTCACTGTTCCTTCCGTAATTCGGGTATTTCCATTCACTGTTCTCTATTTCCAACTGCCGTCACTATAGTTTGCTCTAAACCCTGACTACCGTCATTACAGTCTATCCAAAACCCTGAACAGAGCTATTTTTTTCCTTAACCCTCACACGCAGAAGAACTCTCAGTGGAATTTAAAACAGAAGATGGGAAAATTACTGAGAGCTGAGCCGGAAGGACCGAAATACTTGGAAGGTTATCCTCAAGTTAAGGAATTGCTGAAGAAAGTCATATGGCTACGATTTATCTAGAAATTTAAAGGCTATAACAAGGAGGTGACCAAAGCTTTTGCAAGGTCGTTTAATGGACAAACAGTGGAGGTTGGAGATTTAAAATTCACAGTGACCAAGGCCAGTAGCAGCTGCCACAGGCCTACCTCAAGAGGGTGAAATGTGGTTTAAAAATAGAAGTGTGGAAGATCAAATATGGAGAACCATGCTACAAAACCAAGGTATGGATACCACCGTATTCACAAGAGGCATCCCTGTTAATGTATTAAAAGAGGAATGGTCTAGTCTATTGTTAGTCATTCAGAAATTTATCACATGTGAAGGTCGTTTTGGCTCTATGTATATGTATCATGTCAGACTAATGATGAATTTCATAGATGGTCACACTCTTAATTTACCTCATTTTCTGCTATCAAGTTTGAAAAAGATGAGTTTTACAGTTCAAAAACATGTAGGCAATATTGAACCTCATCTTTACCACCATGGGCTCATCAAAATTCTTATTGAGGATCAGTTGAAGAAAACTAAGGATACATGGGAGAAATTCTTAACAAGAAACTACTTCCAAGAGCCGTCTGAGGCCTCTGGAAGCAGTCCACCAAAAATTCCAAGGAAAAGTAGGAGGAAAGAAAAAAGCATTACAATCCAAGACTCCCCTACAATAGAAATTCAAGAAACAGTCCAAAAAGGAAAAGAAGATAGAGCCAGAAGTAAGGAACAAAAAAAGGAAAAAGGAAAAAGGACTATCAAAGAAGTCTATCCATCCCCTGAGCAATCCATAGAAGAGGATTATCAACCTCTGTCAAAAAGATTAATAGATCTTCAAGCTGCTGCCATAGCCAAGAAAAAGCAAAAAGGAAAACAGAGTGCACAAGAGAAGAGTACTAGTTCATGCTTAAGAAGCAGCACTAGGCTAAAAGGAAAGGGGAATAAAACCAAAGAAAAACAGTCTCACTTTATTGATTTAGATAAGAAGACACTTGAGAAATCTCCAACTCAGCCAAGCATTGAGTCAAGTCCCCCACGTGAGGAAAGCCCTTTTTGGCCGGAAAGAGAGAGCAGTCCTCCTTCACCAGAATTTGAGTTTAGGCCAAGAAAGACACCTGAGGTAGACTCTAATCAGCACGAGGCATACAATTACCTAGAAACCTTAGAACAATCAGCTACAGGACCAAGTACCTCTCTGCCACCTGATGCACAAGTTCAGTCTTTGAAACAGGAAATATTTGAGTTAGAAGTCCTAAATAGGCACATCATACAAGAAAATGAAGCACTCAAAGAGCAGAGTAAAGTAGACAAGATTGTCCATGATAATACTATGCTCCATTTAGGACTGTGGCAAAAGAAAAATAGAAAACTGAAGAAGAAGTGAAAAAAGTTAAGCAGAGCATTGATTAACCTCAAGTTCAAATGCCTAGTCAGGAAGCCAAGGATGATGTTAGCATCAAGGAAGAAGAAAAGAGGGCTAGATGTCCTTGCAGAAGCATCAGAACACATGGATTAGAGGGAAATAACTCAATTTTGGTTGCATGAGGACATGCAACACCTTCACAGTGGGGGTATGTTGAGCCTCAAACCTGCACCTTCCTATACACCCTCTCAGCCTTCCTTTTCCACTTATTGCATCCACCCAGCTGTTAAATCATTGCATTGTAGTTTAAAAAGAGCTCTTTACATGGTTTTCTGACTATACTTATGACTGTTGTTTGGTTTAGTTTTTTGTTCATGCAGCTGCGGAAACTTGTCAATTTCCGCAGCCAGCACAGGTTTCCATAGCCAGCACAGGATTCCGCAACTATTTTGTTAAAAGTTGTGCTACAGGTGTCCTATGAAGAAACGAGCCACATGGGCAAGCTCTAGGTGACAGATACATGGAACGTGTCCCTTCAAAGTAGCCAAATCATCCATGGAAAATCACGGTCAACGAAGGTCAAAGGTAGAGCCAACCAAAGAGTTCAGCGGTGGCACGTCTCTGTTTTGAGCACGTGAAAGTTACGTGGCACAGTCCTCAGCTCACGAAGACACCAACACACCTGGAGATCACTTCTGTAACCGGAATCTAACAACAACCACTCCAGAGATTTAATAAACATGATGACAGTTACGCTAGATTTCGGCTGAAGCAATCTACGTGCCCTTGGCAATATAGTCAATAGCGTAGGAGTTAGTTAGATAGTTTCAGCATTTTGTCATTATAATTAACGCGTCGATGAACGTTGTAAAGAAGTTTTTTCCCCTTATGTAAATTATGAACTGTTGTATTGTCACCCCACTGTTTATACATATTGTTGTTTTAATATATGAGAAGACTTTTCTGAGCTTATTCGTGTGATTACTTGTTGACCGGCTGAAGTGGCAGAGGGCCCCTGCGCACTGAAGCCTTGTAAAGTTTTCCTTTGGTTTTATTATGATCTTGTATCATTAACTTGTACATAACACTCCATTTGATGTTTCTTAACTCACTGCTATTTAGATTTTCACCCTTGTTTTCTTATAACTGTCAACTGATCAGTGCTTTTCTGCAGGTTTTCATAGGCAGCCCGGGCAAATTTTCATCTTTTTGATAACTATTAGCATATGAGATCATCTTTTCCTTCCTGCTAACTTTCATTTTCTGAAGTTTAATTTCAGCACTGTCTTTTTCAAGTTGTGATTTACTTACTTATTTTTTTTGTTATTTAGATATCATACTGCTCATCAATTTATGGTTTCTTTCTATAGTGAAGTGACTCTATTAGCAAGAAATCAGAATATCACTAACTGTAGTGTGATTTAGTTATCATATTGCTTAAACTTATTCATGATTTCTTCCCACAAGGTAGATTGAGCTGAAGGGTAAAGGATCAGAAGAGTTGAAGTAGTGTGATTAGTTTCCTTTTTGCAATTTAATTTCCTGTAAATTAGTTATCATATTGCTTAAACTTATTCATGGTTGCTTCCCACAAGGTAGATTGAGCTGAAGGGTAAAGGACCAGAAGAGTTAAAGTAGTGTGACTAGTTTTTTTTATGCAATTTAATTTCTTACCATTTAGATAGCATATTGCTTGACTTATTCATGATTACTTCCCACAAGGTAGATTGAGCTGAAGGGTAAAGGATCTGAAGAGTTTAAGTAGTGTGAATTAGTTGCTTTGCTTTTGGTTTGAGTTGCTTTAAGTTCAGTTTTTACTTTCTTTTCATTCAGCAGCAATGATACTGGGCCATTGTCATTAGTTCACTTTTTGATGCATTTACTTTCTCTTAAGAATTGATTTCAGTTTAGTTGTTTTAAAGCTTTCTTCTTGAGCACTTTCAAGTTTGAGAAAATCACCATAGAAACCACCAACACCATCCATACTTCATACTTCACTTTCACTCTCACCATCACACATTAGGGAAAGATAAATCCAAAAATAAACTAAAAACTCAAAAATGACAAAAGATTAAGGAAATGGTTATCTAGTACATATAGTACACTTCACTTCGTCAGTTTACGAACCCCGGGTTGACATTTTAAATAGCAATTTAGATCACACTAAGTTGACCAAACACTTAGCACCCCTTTTTTAATAATTATGATGTATAAATTTTATAAATGGTGCCTATGGGAAAAACTAATAAGAATAAGGAGATGTTGCTGAAGTTCTTGCTCCTCAAACTGGATGAGCTTTTGATGTGAAAATTGTTTCTTTAATATAACCTCTATGCCAGGAGTTTATTTACATTGATGAGTTATATTGTTTTAAATGATTAATATCTTGCTTTTGTAAGTTACTCCTTTAATCTCAGTGCAAAAGTTGGTCTGGTAAGGGCCCAATAGACCATCTCCAAAAACCCTTTGTATTTTGTCTATGCATTAATTGTGTGTGCATATTTTGGATTGAAGCATTGCTGTAGAGTTTCAATTTTAAATATCGTATTGATTCCTTGGTATTGTATTTCCACATACTAGATATTTTTGTTTCATGCTTGCACCAGTATCTTTGAATACATGAGTTGGATTTGAATCTCTATTTCGTTAATGAAATGTATAGCTATTCTTTCAGAAATGATTATAGGGGTTTTAGATCTAGCTTCTTCAAGGTTTAGATATCAATTTGAGTTTGTCTAGATTTTATATGATCTCGATTCAATGTTTCTTCCCATGCGACTGTTCCTTTATGTTAAGGGATTGTGATCTAAATCCTCATTTGCGTTGACTGTTAAGATATTTTGAAGGGTGAGTCCTATGCTAGGGATTGATTATGTCTTGAGATTTTTTTATTATTTAAAGTTGAGATAACAAGTTATTTGTGACTTGGGTCACCACTAGCCGAGGTTAGTTGGGAAAGACTGACCTAACTTGTTGTGTGTCTCGTTATGAATGAACTATTATCTTGAAGTCTTAGTGACTGGTTCATAGTTGAACCATATTCCAATCTCTATTCCTAACCTTTTATTATTAACCTTTTGTATTCTCTTATGACCCAATCTGATACAGGCTAGGGTGCTTGTGGTTATATCGCTGAACCAAAACACCGATTGTTTCTTTGTTGGGTGAGTGATCCAGATTTTAACAGGAACATAAACAAATTATAGAGATAACCCTAAACACGGAGATGCAGTGGAAATAATACTTCATTTCATTAATGTAAAATACTAAAATATGCTTATAGACAGAAATGGAAATAAACCAACTAGGGCAACGGTAGCTTATCTCTAAGAAGAGATGTGGCGGATACATGCTTCTGAATTGTGTTAAAATGAGGCTCAAAGGCCTATTTATTGTTGAGAAACAATGGAAAACCCTAAACATCCAAAAACCTAACCCTAGAAGATGAAATGCCAAACTATGGGCCCCATTTGGGTAAATTGGTACATCAACTTCCCGGGGTCGTAACCTTGCCATACGATCTCTGTTTGACACGCACAATATCTCGTTAGAAAGATATATTGAAGAACTATGACTTTGGGAAGAGAAACATTGGTTCAGAGATCCATGTTGCTCCTAGTTTCCCCAAAAAACATCATTTAGGGCCTCAAAACGACTCCAAAAGTTCAGGACCCGAAAAAACTGCTAAAAATAGTAAACTATGCTACAATTAAGGAAACTAAAAAGCTAAAAGAAACAATGGTGGAGGTCCAAGCGGACTTGGTGGGTCGCCACTAATATCCACCTGGATCATTCCTCCCCCCTTACGAAGAAATGGTCCCCATTGCATTGAGTTCCTCCATGAGATGAGGAAACTTTTGCTGAACTTGGTCCTTGGTGAGCCACTTGCCCTAGTGAAGGACTTGGCTTGCTTTGACAACTCGATACAGTTGGATATCCTGCTAGCGAGTGTGCTTGATCTGTGTGTCCATTATTTGATCAGTTGCAGCTTGTTCCATGCAATCTAGATTTAACTCTATGGGTGTGAGCTGTTCTGCAATGTCGGATGTGTCTAGTAATGGTGGAAAGTATGGCCGAAAGCGATCCACATTAAACACTCAGTGTAGGCCAAGGAATGGGGGAATGCTAAGCTCAAATGAATTATCTCCCAAAACCTTCATGTTGGGTAGCGTAGGCCCCACATAATGGTTTTGGGGCTCAAAGCTCGAAATTTTGGGTAAAGAGTATGGTAAAGACTCCGTGAAATGAGTGGAGCACGAATTGTAAGAACTCAAGTTAAAGGGTTGTTCGCCTGAAATAATGTAAAATAATAAGAAGTAAGTCAGCCTGTCCAGGTTTCATAGACCATGGGAAGGTATAAATAGAGCAAGGCTCTATGGTTAGAAGTTAGTTTTTGGGATGTCTTTTTGGATCTCGCATGTAATGGGTTTGTGAAGAAAGAAGTCTTGAAGAGTTTGTAAGTCCGAGTCAAGGGTGTTGGTAGATAGATAGAGGCTCTGCAGTTGTGTGCGCAGAGGCCTGGTAGAGTTCGTAGTTATGTGCGCAGACCCCTGTAGCTGAGTGCGCAGGGCGGATCTGGTTGTATTGAGAAGGAATTGAATAAAGATAAGTTGATTCTGAAATACTGTATTGCTCCTGAAATCTTGTGGATCTGGTTAATTTCTGGTTGATATATCTGTGGATCTATGCGCTTATGCTTATATTGTGAGTTTATGCAAATCTATAACGTTTCTGTGTGTGCGAACTGGTTATCTCTATTAAATGTTTTCTTAAAGACTGTAAACTATAGATCTGATCTATAACAACTCATTAATAATAAGTACTAAGGATTGATCATGTTCCGAATCTACGTGGAAGCAGAGTGGCACGAGGCCATAAAACGGTGCACGAACCCTCTAGACCACATCAAGACATCCCCAAGGTGTGGAAACCTGGTTCCAGCACCCTCCCCTGCTACCTCGGGTGAGACCTTAGTCCGCACTCCACCGGTTGTTGCCGAAAGGGCCGGTAGCTGCAGGATTTGTTTGGCTAAATAACTCTTCCGAACTTGGGTTAGGCCCCAATAAGCCAACAAATGGTTCCATTGCTGGGACCAGGATCTGCCTAAGGGATGTCTAATGTCGGAACACTAGAACCATACAAAGAAAGAGCTTGAATATTGGTTGGATCAGAAGCTTCACGAGTTTGTGGTTCAGGAAATCAGAAATCCCAAAAGAAAGGTGGTTGGATCATTACATATACATAGAGATCCACGAGATCCTCTTTGCGTCATTCTCGACAAAGTTGTACGAGTGGGTCGTGAGGCTCGCTGACATCGTGGGAAGGTGTAGGCTAGATCAACCCATAGTGTGGACCCCAGAATTGGTGCGCAGGATAGAAGCATCTAAAGACAAAATCACACGTGCGGTAGATCACTGGTTGGACCAGATAATAGGAGGGTTCATCATTGAGTTTGCGATAGACACAACTGTGAGCTATGGTGAAGCAAAAATGTTCTTTCTCCAAGGACTGTGGGGTAAGTATATCAAATCGTTGAATACTTGGATTAAGATGTTGTTGTGTGAAAATAGATTATGTGCGTTTATTGATGTCTAGCGTAATGCGAAGTGGAAGAGGTTACCGAGGAACCAAAGGAGTAGAGAACAACCCTCTAATTTCCATTTCATAAGAAAGCAAGGAAGAACTTGCAGGGTTCTCACCAAGAAGCGCAGTCCGATTGATTGGGCGGCACATCCTGCTGATACCACCACCGTCCACACCATCACCTACTTCTCCTACATCAAATCCATCTTCACTGACTCCACCTCCACCTTCGCCACCACCGAAGGTTGGGATGGTGAGGGCAATCAAGTGCCCATATTTAAGTGTAGGAAATGAGGAACCAGGTCAGTTCTAGTTTATGGTAAGGGTTGTATGGGAAACCCAAGGTATAATGGATGATAACATAAAAAAGGCGACTCTGGTGAGTGCGCTGCAGGACCACACGTTGACGTGGTATATAAAGTACTCAAGCGATCATCCGAATGTAGGAATAGTGGCGATCTAGGATGCATTGACCAGGGAATTTAGTTGGCCAAAATTAGAGACATAGTCAGTCATTGGATTCAAGGAGATCACAATGTGACTTGGTGAAATCCATTGGGATTTGGATCAGAGATTGAAAAGAGAAACCAGCTCACAAAAAGATAGAAAAGAGAGATCCACGCCTTAGAATTCAGCCTCTTCGAGGGGGCAACCTCCTTTACATTACATAAATGAACAATTCTTGGATGATACAAATGAAAATACCTCCTTTCTATATATAGGAGTCTAAGTGGTCCCAATACAATCAAAGCCTACATAACAATAATATTGTAGGGCACAACAATAACAATAGTGGGCTTCTATGTGGCACAATAGTAACAATATGGGCACTACATGGGTACATCAATATAATAAGTGGGTTATACTAATAACAATAAGGGGTTACACTAGTAGTATAGGGGCCTAACATGCCCCTCTCCTTCAAAAAGCATTGTCCTCAACGCTTGAGTAGTTCTTGATGCTTCTATATAAAATTCTTGTCCTCCCATGTGGAATATTCAGCGGGTAAGTTCTTCCACTTGATGAGATACTCTGAAATTGATCGATTTCGTAGCTGTCGAGTTCTTGTTTCTGTGACTGTTCCAGGTTCCAATATGATTTTTCCTTCCTCTTCAATTTCTGGCAATATTGCTTGAATTGGGATCTTTTGCAACTTTTGAATAAGTGGCCATACTTCTTCGTTCTTCTTCCATTCATCCGTTGCTTCGTTTATCCAATTTGGTTGGATAATATAAATAGCACAAAACAATGCTTCCACATCCTCATCCTTGAAGCGTCTTCCCATTCGGTAAGGTCGCCATGTTTTAAGTGCATGTAGTATTGCCAACATTTCCTTCTCATAAATAGCTTGCTTGAGATGTAGCAGTAAAAATACCCAATCACTTACATCAAAACATTTTTCACTACGATGTTGATCTACCTGTTGTTTCATTTGATTTTTCACCGAAGTGGCGTTATCCTTTAAAAGTTGGAGAACTTGTTGTTGATGCTCGATATGATCTTTCTCTACTTGAACCTTTTTCTTCTTGATATGTCCTTCTATCTTTTGAGGAGTGGTAATTTCTTCCAGTCCTTTACAAGATATGGTCGGATTCATTTCTTGATGCTCGATGTGATCTTTCACTTCTTGAACATTTTTCTTCTTGATGTGTCCTTCTATCTTGATAGTTTGAGGAGTGGTAATTTCATCCATTGAATTACAAGTTATGGTTGGATTCATTTCTTCTTTCTCGATGTGATCTTTCACTTCTTGCACCTTTTTCTTCTTGATATGTCCTTCTATCTTGAGAGTTTGAGGAGTGGTAATTCTTGCCAAGGCTTTACAAGATATGGTCTGATTCATTTCTTCTTTCTCTGGGGTGGTGTCCTGACGTATATCCTCTTCTTTTGATGTTTCTTGATCCTTTTCTTCCTCCTCTTCATATTCTATGTAAAATAATTTCTTCTCAGCACACCTATGACCTTTAGTGCATTTGCTATCACAATTGTAACAAAGCCCTTTTTCTCTTTTTTCTTCCAATTGTTGTGGTGTAACCCTTGTAGGTTGTGGAAGGCTGGGAGAAACAACACTTCCATCTTTATAGTTGTGAGGGGTATGCTTCCTGGTTTCCATAATTTTTCTTTCCATTATGTCACAAAGCCCTTTTACTCTTTCCAATTGTTGTGTTGTTGCTCTAAAGAAGGTGTTGCTCTTTATATCCTCATAATGTGCTATCATTTCCTCCGTGAAAATTGACCACGTAACAAGTTTTTTACGAGAACAAAGCCCTTTGTACCATAAAAATTGATATGGTTCTAAATATGAAGATGCAATACATACCTTTTGTAACATTTGTACACCATGTATATCAAAATATTGCTCCATCTGAAGTATCCAATTTACCGGATCCTTGCCATCAAACTTCCTCATCTTGCTTTTTCTTGATTTTAGGAGCTCTACCTTGAAACGACTGTAACTCTGTACTTTCAGATCTTTAAGTTCTGAACTTGTAGTAGCCCTCTGTGTCCTCTTTCCAATGCCACAAGTCTTATCCAAATTGGATTCTCCAAGAAAAAGTTATGCACAATCTCCCGTAGTGACCTGATTATAGACTGGTTCAGTAGAGCGAACTTGTATGACGTGCCACGTGTCACTGTTTCAACTTTTGACTCTGAAAAATATATAAAAAGAAACTACAGTCCGTTCTCTTTCTGTACCTTCTTACGAAATTTCAATCCGATGCTCAGAAAGAAAGTTTTGACGATTTTCCCCAGGTCACCTGTTTTGAATGTAATTCAGGAGTCTGCAGAAAGGCCAACTTCCTCAGATCATATCTCCGAAAATATCGTGCAAAAAGCTCTGAAATTCGGATCCAAGGTTCAGAACCACTTCTTCTCAAATGGGTTTTTTTGGCGACTTCTGAAACGTCACTGAAAAAAAGTTATAGCGAAAATTCCACGATGACCTGTTTGGAGCAGCGAAACCCTAGAATCCAAAGCTCTGATACCAAATGTTATGAAACCAGCTCACAAAAAGATAGAAAAGAGAGATCCACGCCTTAGAATTCAGCCTCTTCGAGGGGGAAACCTCCTTTACATTACATAAATGAACAATTCTTGGATGATACAAATGAAAATACCTCATTTCTATATATAGGAGTCTAAGTGGTCCCAATACAATCAAAGCCTACATAACAATAATATTGTAGGGCACAACAATAACAATAGTGGGCTTCTATGTGGCACAATAGTAACAATATGGGCACTACATGGGTACATCAATATAATAAGTGGGTTATACTAATAACAATAAGGGGTTACACTAGTAGTATAGGGGCCTAACACCATCACCTACTTCTCCTACATCAAATCCATCTTCACTGACTCCACCTCCACCTTCGCCACCACCGAAGGTTGGGATGGTGAGGGCAATCAAGTGCCCATATTTAAGTGTAGGAAATGAGGAACCAGGTCAGTTCTAGTTTATGGTAAGGGTTGTATGGGAAACCCAAGGTATAATGGATGATAACATCAAAAAGGCGACTCTGGTGAGTGCACTGCAGGACCACACGTTGACGTGGTATATAAAGTACTCAAGCGATCATCCGAATGTAGGAATAGTGGCGATCCAGGACGCGTTGACCAGGGAATTTAGTTGGCCAAAATTAGAGACATAGTCAGTCATTGGATTCAAGGAGATCACAATGTGACTTGGTGAAATCCATTGGGATTTGGATCAGAGATTGAAAAGCACAATCCGTGAGGCTAACATGACGTTGACAGATGCGCAGCATTGCGCATGGTTTGTGGCATCTTTGACACCACATCTGAGGATGGCACTATCACAGCAAAAGATCTCAACCCAAGCCGAAGCACTAGAGACAGCAATGAGGTTGCATGAAACTCCAATACAGGATCCAGGGTTGGGAGTTTAGCAAATCCACACGCAACTACAAAACCTGTGCTTAGAAATGCAAAGCTTGAAGCAAGAAAGGGCACCCCGACCAGAGGTGCGTACAAAGGGAGGGTGCATTAAGTGCAAGAGCCAGGGACACGACAAGGACCACTGCCCCGTCTTTGCGAACTATCTGGCGGGAGGGGGCCTGATGCCATTGAAGCTGGAGGTACAAGCAGGGCCAAGTGCAGCACCCACGCTCTGGTGCGCAATTTTTCAAGTGGGAGGAAAGCATGCAACAGACAACTGCCACCTATTGTAGAAGTATACCCAGACCTCGCAGTAGTTGTATTGCAACTTTTGTAGATCAGTGGGTCACGATGAGTGAACTTGTCGAAGTTACGATTTAATGATGGAAAGAACCCCAGCCTATCGAGTGCAGACTGAAGCGTAGGGTTTTGACCCAACCATCAGGCCATGTGGGGGATTTCAAGGATGCGGGCGAGGAATAGGAATGGGGCCCAGGTGAGGGCATGGATAACTGATCTATTATAACTGCGGAGGACCAGGGCACTACACTTGCAACTGCACGAATCTAATGAGGATATCTTGTCCATACTGTGAGAAATTTGATCATGAAATGGTAGACTATCCAACGCTTATTGCCCAGATGTGTGAAAAGGGGGAATTGCAACCTGCTCTGACTCAAAATGTCTAGGTGATGAGATCTAAACCTCACGAAGAGGACCCCAGCGTAAACACGGTATAAGAAGTGGCAAAACCACCAGAGGAGATGTGAGGAAACAATTTGGGGAAGATGAGAAGTGTCGTGGAGCTCTGATAAAGGAACCTGAGTAGGTGTAAGGGGCAACTAGAGAAGCTCTGGAGAGCTTCAGGAAGGTCTCTACCATAGGTGATAGGGATCCAATTGAGCCAGGAATGGATCCCTCGATGCTTACCACCTTTTTAGAGACATGTACGAAGTTGCTACATGATCATAGGGCAGTTAAAGGACTCCAAGAGCTGAGTACTAGATGTGCAGGATCAGGGGAATCACATGTAGTCCAGAAACTAGGGAAACATGCTCTGCACACCAGACAGGAGATGCAAATGACATCACAAATCGACAAGTACGAGATGGACTAGGGCATTCTGGATTTAGGGTCAGATGCGAATGTGTTACCGAAGAAAACATGGGAACGTAAGGGTAGGCCTGCACTGCTATTCAACTAAGGATGGCCAACTAGAAAAAGATCTTACTGATGGGCCGACTGCAAGGGGTGACAGTGGACATTGAAGGCATAAGTACGCAAACCGATTTTGAGGTCATAGAAATTGTGGATGACAGTAACCCATATCCTACATTGTTAGGGATAGACTGGGAAATGGATATCAATGGAGTCATCAACCTAAAGAAATGAAAAATGATATTCAAGAAAAAATCTCTCTGCGTAGTGGTTCCGCTGGATCCAGCCGAAGGGGCACGTTATACCGAGCCAGTGCGCAATGAGGATAGTGAAAACGAACTGGATTGTATTTACCAGATCACCACGTAAGATTAGGACTAAGTGGATCTGACAACGGATGGATGAATCTCATGGGACCATGACAGTTCTTGCACATCAGATTCAAATGAAGAGACTGAACAATTGCAAAACAGATTGCATGAAGTCACAACACTCAACTATAATATGATGATCAGATTTGTTATCACTCAGGTTGTTTCCTTTGACTCCTAAGGGAATACGGATGAGGTAACCACAAACCAATCTTTGGACTACAGGTCCTAGCCTACCTGCAATTAGAGAGGGCTCTCTCTTTATGATTTAGCTCTGTTTAAGGGTGTTTTTAGGCTAGTTATGATGTGCATGGGTTTGTTTGAGTTTGGTGGGATGGTTGAAGTTTTCATAAAGAGTTGGCACGCAAAGAGTGAGAAGTTAAGACCATTGGGCATGGAGTTAATGAATGTGAACTGTTGGGTATGTTTTCTTTGGTAGAAGAGAGGAATATAGAGCAGGATAGCTACACATGGCACAATGTTAAATGTTGGAACAAGGATGAAATGGAGGTCAGAGGGTGAGAGGAAATCAAGGATCTCTCATCCACCCAAAGAGGGAAAGTGGTTGAAGGCTAAATAGGATCAATGAAGGATTCCTAGACAACATTCAAAAGTGAGAGAATTAGCTTAAACAATATCAATTAAGTATGCATATTCATCACTAATTCAGAGGAAAACATATAAAAACCACAGAAATTGAGCACAGAGCACATAGAAGGAATTCTAAGCTATTCATTCTTTCTGCAGCTTAGATTGTGATATATAGATGATAGAGACACATATAAACTGAAAACAGAGGTGAGAAAGACTTATTGAACCATGAGGAAGCACAAGAATTCCATATCAAGCTCTTCAGCCATTAAAACCACAACCAGCCAGTTCAAATGCAAACATTCCAGTAATTTTTTATAATAGAAGCTCTCAGGCTTATAGCGCAAGTTTCGAATGAGAAAAACAACCAACCAACCCTTTAAACAATGGTTAGGGTGGTTTACATAGGGAAAATATCTACAATCAACAGATATGAGTCAGATCTGCTGAAATAACTGCTTCTAACCTAATCTCTACTAAAATAAATGCAAAAAATATCCATCTAAGTGCTGCGCTAGGGCAGCTGCCTCAAAAATGAGTTAATATGGTCCTTTGAGCCATGCGCTGCCCATTTCTGTAATAACTATGCCTTTGGTTCTGCTGCGCTGCTCTCATATGGCTTAAATGCCCATAAATCTATCTTGGTGAGCTTTAAATGGGCCTTTATTGTTTCTTTGCCTTGTTGGGGGCCTTTCAATGTTCATCTGCCTTGGAAATAAAGATTTCCACTGAAAAATATTAACTGATACACTTTGTCGCAACACTGATACTCTTTAACATTGAATCGAGACCTTTTCTTTCACTGATACACTTTGCTGCTTCAAAATCGCCCCTTTATGGCCACTTATGGCAAGATTTGACTGTTGTTGTGCCCTTTGTGGCCTTTAGAGGTATATCAGCACTGGCCGATCCAAAATAGTGCAAAAAATCAGAAGAAATGCCAAAAAAAAGAGGAATTGGTGCTGAATGCCTGCTGAGGAAAAACCCTGTTGATTAGAGCCAATCTGTGGCCAGAGCGATCGAAAAATACTAAGAAATGATCAAGCTTCCTTCTGCATTGGAGCGCATGCGGGCACCAAGCTAAAACATGAAGAAATGGCCCTTTTCCTTATAAAAGGCAAAAATGCCTTTTAAACGTGAAATTTCATGAAAAATGGGCGGGGAGCGATCACTGTAGCTGCAAACAGATCTGGGCCGTTGGATCGCGCGAAGGCAGATCCAACGGCTAAGAATGCATCGCAATATCGCTTATCGGGGGTCATGGAGGCGGGGAATGTTGCATATATAAAAAACTTGCGATGGGCCGATCGCCGATATCGCATCGGCGATCGGCCATCGGGGGCGAATGGGCGATGCGTTATTATATATGGGCGGGCGAAATGGCATAGCGCGACATGATCCGGGCCATCAGATGCGTGGGATGATCGGACGGCTACGGATAAGTCGGCGCATTGGCGATCGGTGGGGACAGTGGTGCGGGCCCTTTGTATTATTTGCGATGCGATATGGAATGGCTCCCGATAGCGATACGCTTTCGGCTGCGATAGCGATATCGCTATCGGCAGAGGAGTGGGGGCATGTTATGGCACAAAACATTGCGATATGCCGATTGCCGACTTGCGATCGGCGGGTATCCATCGGAGCAGTACATACAAAGGCCAACTCTTTCTCGCTGCGACCTCCGACAACGATATCACATCGGAGGGGGGGCATATGCATTCAGAGAAGGGATTAAGGGATGCGATAAAGGCTTTTATGATCAGAGGAAGGTTTTTACATGGAAAAGAGGGTTTTTATGGGATTGGAGGGGTTTTTAATGGCTTGGAAGGGTTCCGATAACATAAAAGGAGGGATTTCATGCCTTGGGGGAGGATTTTATGCATAGGAATGAGTCCACATGCATTAAAAGAGGGTTTGAATGAGGAAAAGAGGGTTGTTACTAAGTTTCAGGCAAACTTAGTAATTCCCAAGCATACTTATGGTTATTTTTCAACCAGAAGGAGGGGATATGTATCTAGAGGAGCTATTTAGCATATTTTTAGTAGGGGAAGGGGAAATAGATAGGGATTTACATAATAAGTTAGAAGATAATATGAATTTTGATGGAAAAAGCGCTAAGTATGAGGGACTTAGGCTTTAAAGGGGAAATAGGACTTGTAAAAGGGATATGAGCATAAATTTATGTAAGATGATGAATCTCAGAGATGTTAAGTAGATCTTAACATCTTAAGGGGAAGTTAGCGAATGATTTGGGGAAGATGAAGAAGGGGAAGTTTAGACATGCCTCTCTTGAGCTGCTCCAAGTGGATTTTGCCTTGCAATTTTGATTTGAATAGATATAACACTTGAAAACAAGAAACAGATCACAAATCCTCATTCTGCCACCTCAGAACTACCTACCCGGCCTACTCACCTAGCATTTTTTCTTCTTTTGTGGTTTGGGTGCACTTGAGCTAGCAAACCCAGCTTTACATCTTTCATTTTGGCTATTTTCCTATCTAAATCTACCCTTATTGCATCCAGGGGCTCAGATTAAGCTGTTGAGCACCCTTGATTCTCTACCTATCTACTAATCTTCCAAGATTAAACAGTTTGGACAGATATCCATTCTCTATTTCTAAAACATGAAATTTAAACCTAGGGGAGCCAAGATTAAGCTGTTTTGCCTTCTCTTAACTGTAACAAAAGTAGTGATTGCTTGGAAATATGGAACCTTTGCAGCAATGGAAAGGATGAACATATTTGAAACTTCCACAGTCAATCATGAAAAATGAAACCTATTGCAATAGGAGGCTAACAGTGGCTCCACTTGGGGATGGCTTTTCCTTGCGAAAAGTCAAGAACAGCAGGTCAGATGGCCTTGTATTCAGTTGTTGCTGTAAACTGAAAATTTCCCTTTGTTGGCTACCTTATTAATATATATGATAGCATGCTTGAAGAGCTTAGGGCCTTCACTTCAGGCTTCAACTGCAGCAATCTACTGTCCACAACAGAGAAACTTGAAATCCTACCTACTTACTCTAATCAACACCTTCTTTGCTGTTAGGTGATGTTACACAAAAATATCGTCACCATGATTATTTGCAGTTAGTATGGGTCTATCATCACTTATACTGTCCTCCTAAGCAAGTCTCAAACCTCAGCTCTTCAAGTCAAGCTTTGAAAATGAGAGAAAGACATTGAAAATCAATAAAACTCTGTGTCACACGGAATATGTCAATCTTGCGAACAAGATAGAACTTCCTAGAATCTAAAGAAGACCTAATGACAAGCAAACCAACCAGACACTATCTTTCTCTAAATATGCTTTGATAAACAATGGCAAACAAGTGTTTTTAGGGCCTACCTTAGGTCCAACGCAAGCTTGTGGATGCCCTCGTTCCTTCGATCCAAATGAGCTCCTTTGTCGCGAATCTGCAAACACAAACAAGACAAACAAATTAAATAGAACCTGAAAAGCCAAATGCATAAAACATATTTAACATGAAAGTCAAGGAGTCCATGAAACAAATAACATGAGATACTTGTTGAGAATAATGAGTTTGATTGTATTAATTCAAAAGAAGAAGAACTTTACAACCTGTGCCTTGACGTTGTACAAGCTCCTCCCAGGGTCTAGCAATAAGTCTCCTCTACTTTGACAAGTTTCACTCACTCCCCAATGAAGCTAAAAAGGTATGTGATCTCTCCTCTTAAGCTCAACTAGGAAGTCTTGATTTCACCAGCATTTACCCTCAAAAATGTTCAGCTTCTAACCTCCTTAGCAACCAGCCCAACGCCTGTATTTATAGTGCAATGGAGGGAGGTTACTAGGTCCTCCCTCAAAGGGATAAAGCCCTCCTTCAAAGGGATAGCTCCTCTCATCAAGGGATTAGCTCCTTCTCTTTTGGGATGCATGAACCGCCTCAGAGCGAACAATCCATGTCAAAATTCCTTCTAGAAACCTCTAGAATTAACCCAAAGTGAGTTTTTTAAGATAAAACTTGCGCCTTTTGACTTCCACAGGGGTCCGTACCTACACCGTTAGGGACAGAGAGGGCAGGTCGGCAACTTTTGTACACAGAAGGTGCGGGACCGCAGGTGACAATGAGAGAAAGTGCGGAACCAGAGTTACATTGATTTTTAATGTCTTTCTCTCATTTTCAAAGCTTGAATTGAAGAGCTAAGGTCTGAGACTTGCTTAGGAGGACAGTACAAGTGATGATAGACTCATACTGACTGCAAATAATCATGGTGACGATATTTTTGTGTAACAGATTGCCCCCTAAAGTGCGAAGTCTGTAGTAGATTAGGATTTCTTATCATTTAGGAAGAGTGAAGTACTTTATCATTTCAAGGATCATCTTGTGGAGAGCCTGGTTGGAACCTATAAAAACATTCAATGCAAGATATATATATGAGATCATATCATCGCTGAGGTAGGCATTCCCATACTCAGATCAAAACTGACTAGAAAAACTAACTACTGCTATGATATAGGAATGATCTTGTAAAACATCACAAGTAAAGACTTATGTGGACACAGTATGGACGCAGCCATCTGTTTATGAATAGTCCATTATATAATGAATACAAAATTCCTCGCAGCTTGGATTGTGGGAAATAGATCCAGGGTCTTCATTTCTACTTCCCGAAACAGTACGATTCTATCTATGCGAATGAATGTGTTGATCTCGAACATGTCACGGAATCATTTGATCGAAAGTCAATGATGTAAACTGTCATCAAAGGCAAGAAACCTACCATTGAGGCATGCAGATCTCAAGGTACTGACGATTTCTAGATTATCTTTCTAGATAATGAGCTGATGTCGATAGAAAGCGATCCGTCATAGGCAAGCCCACAACATGAAATCATAGATCAAGTTGAAGAAATTTAGTTGCAAGGATTGACTCAGGGATGGTCAAGATGGATGACAGATATTTTGCAGATGAATGGCTTATTGGCAATGACCTCTTGAACACATAACAACACGACAGATGGCTTAGTGACGATTCACCCAAAGTTAATACCCAGAAACCGGTTGAAGACTTTCAATGTGGTTTGATCAACTTATTAGGCAAAGGATTTCCCAACCCAGGTGAATAAAAGTGTCGTGTTCAAGAGTGGTTACAAAGTATGACAAAAAGACTCATTATTCTCTCTTTTCCCCCACCATTTCTGGCAAGTACCTCTTTATTTTTGACAAGCTTGAGGAGGATAACATTTGCTTGATTATAAGCTCATCCTTCGGATGAGTCCAATTTAGTTTAAATTCGAACCCTAAGAAGGAGTGGTTCGTTCCTGTTTGTAATTGAACAGGTCCTTTACTGTGAAATTTTAATGAGTCCAGTATAGGAGAAACTCGGCGTTTTTCAATTTTAGAGAGTCTGAAAAAACTTAAGAAGACTCCAGGGTTGACCTTTTTCGTAAATTTGTGTCTCCTAAGCCCGAAAAAGTATAAAATAATACTTGAGAGAACCGCTTGATCTTTTACGACCAAGGAGTACTTTTTGTCATTAGTGCCCTTGATCCAAAAAAGTAAAAAAGCGATCAATGACACGTCGTTTTATAACCGATATCGAATTTGAAACGACAAAAATCTGGCAATCTTTTCATGTTTTTACGGTCGGAAAAGAGCTGTAAGTGGACCATCTTTTAATTCCATTTTAACGAGTTTAAAAGAAACACTCGGAAATCTTTTCATGTTTCAGGAGTCAGAAAAGAGCTTAAAGGTGACTCTAAATGTTTTTTCGTCAAAAATGATAGATTTCGCCTGAATAATCCGTTATCTTGCACAAAAACACAAACATTACTCATACCTATTTGAAATAGATAAAAATGTCGCAAAAAATACCTTTCCAAAGTGAAACATAAACAAATTTGCAATTTATTTACTCAAAAAACGTATAAAAAGGGCCTTTGTCAATTCATTTTTACCGTTTGAGTTTGGGTGAGAAAATAGTGCTTTTGCTCAGAAAACTTCCAATGAAGATTGCGGAAAATCCAACCGTCGGAATCAAGCGCCGTCTTCTCCAGGTAATCGACATCATCCCAATGTTAATTTTTAACCGTTTGATTTTTTGTTTAAGTCATTTATTTCATTTTTGGGAGGGTTTTTAGGCATAAAACCCACACGCGGGGGTCTGCAGGTTTACCACTGCTAGCCTGCAGACCCCGACTTTTTCTCCATTGAGAAAAAGTTCGGGGTCTACACCTTCCATGTAGACAAAGCGCGGTCCCATGCACTGTGTCTAACCTGGAGGGTGCGATCCCCATCGCAAGGGTTTTTAACCCAAAAATTCTCAAAAATGGACCAATCAAAATAATTTCTAGCAATTTAATTTATCCTTATACTTGATGCAGAGAGTACATCATGCTAGATTGGCGCGAATGAGAGCATGAGGACGTGGATGCTGCCGCATGGAATCATCAGCCTTCACTTGATGCTTTGAGGGCGTGCGGCTTGTACAAATTCTGGGCCATTCCTGGCATAAGGGCTCAGGTGGATTTCTTACAGTGGATGGTTGACAGATGGAGTGTATAGGACCAGTGCTTTTTCATTGGCGGCCACCAGCTCGAAATCAAGTTGGCGGACATATATTTCTTGACTGGTTTGCCTAAGAGAGGCGAAGACTTGACTCTGTTTGGGGCTAGGGCAGGTGGCCAGTCTGTCGATAGCCTCAGGCTAGAGTACTGCAGTAGCCATGCTAGAGACAAAGGGATAGACATAAAGACCATATCCTGTCCTGAGCTCATGGTGATTGCGTTCACTGTCACCAGACTTTGCGGAGCTGCCGCATTACATATTGCCACCGGATCCCAGATGCGTATGGCAGTTGATTGCTTTCGAGGCACCATCTTCAACTGGTGCGATGCTCTGTTGGCCAATGTGAAAGGCCAACTGACCAAGGCCAAGAACGAATGACTAAGGACCTTTGGTTATGGGGCTTTGGTCATGAGTTTTGGCCTGGAGAGGGTTCCTATGCTGATCCTGCAGCACCTTACTGTTGGAGCTGGGCTTCCTCGAGAGCCCAAACTGATGCGATGGGTCACAGTTATGGCCCGTCACCTGGACGAGAGGACAGAGGTTGCTCGATTCAAACCTGAGTATTTCTAATGGCTGGAAAACTAGGTCTTTTCTATTTAGGACTTCCTTTACACTGGGATAGATTTTTGTGGTGACCCAGAAATGGTTCTTCCACTAGGAGAGCAGTGGGATGAGTCAGGTAAAATCCTTTTCAACATTTTTCTATTTTATTTTTTTGTTATTTTTCCATCGTCTCAAAACTGATAGTAAAAAATTTCAAATGCAGATGTGGGTCCACAATGACCAGCCGCTCTTCGACCTTACGAGAGGAAGCAACCAGTTGCACCCGCGCCAGCCCCACAGGACGAATCAGCGGATGTTTTGGCCGATTTGGAGGGTCATCTCGAGCGCTTGACAGGAGATATTCCTGAGACCACTATAGATGACATTCCTCGTCGACTTCAGCGCTATGTGATTGGGGTCCCAGGACCTTTTAGGAGGTTCCTTTGCAAGGTGGCACGTGCAGTGGTTTCTTATAGAGATCATCACCAGTGATAGGATGATCACCTATTGTGGGCACATGTGACATTTTTGTTTTTTGTACTTATCATTTTTGCCGATCATAAGGTGTTTTTCAACCTGTGATCGAGGACGATGTATTTTTTGACACACTCCTATACATATATATCACTCTTACCGGCTTATTTTGTAAATCATGTTATGGAATGGTTTTAAATTTACATGTATGATTGTTGCAAATGTCTATTTAACATTTGAGAAGCAATTGCATCTGCTAATGTATTTAAAGATCTTGGAATATGCTGATATTCAATATAATCAAATTCACGTTCCAAGAGACGCACTCTCAAAAATAATATTAATAACACTGGATTTCTAATGGCATACACTCTATTAAGCTGTAATACAACGAGTTCAGAATCTAACCTCACTATCAAACTCTGAATCCCAAATGAAATAGATTCAGATAATAACTCAATCACTGCACTATACTCAGCAATGTTGTTCGTTGTTTGACCGAGGCTTACCCCATGCATAGATACTAACTCGTCAGAGGGCGAATAGATAACCCAAGCTGCGGAAGAGATGTTCCATGTATTACGACAAGCACCATCAGCGAAACCAATGTATGTTTGGAGAGGCATCGACATCTGCAATATCAAGAGTAAAACCAAGATAAGCAGGAATAATGACGAAAAACACTCTCTAAGCTAAGCAAACTGTTCAAACTAAAACACACCAGCTAGAAAGAAAAACTATCCTAACTAAAAAATCTGCATACCCATTCTTTTAAGCATAATACCTCTTCAAGTAAAGGCCATTTCTAGGTTTACCCAAAGAGTCCCCGTCAAAGTCTACCAATTCATAGGCCCCTTTGGCTAGCTTTCGCTTGACAACATAGGGACCATGCCACATAGGAACGAATTTTCCAGTGCCTAATTTATCATTAGCTTGATCATAAACTAAGACTAGATCTCCTTCCGAAAAGTTTCGAGGGGTCACATTTCGATCATACTGAGCTTTCATGCGTTTTGTGTGAGTCTCGATTGCCAATGCAGCATTGCGTCGATTCTCATCTAATTGAGCCAATTATAACAAACGTTTTTCCTCTTCGGAAGTGGCTGGAAGTAACTCGATGGCCATTTGCAGTGACGGGATTTCACATTCAATGGGTAACACAACTTCCAAACCATAGACTAGTTGGAAAGGAGTGAACCCTGTTGATGTTTTTATTCAAGTTCGGTACGCCCAAGGAGCTGAAAATAGCATGTTGTGCCAATTCGACAGATGAATCCCAATGATTCGTCGGATCATGATAACTAAAACTTTGTTGATGGATTCAACCAGACCATTTGATTGTGGATAATAAGGGGTTGAACTATCGTGATGTAAACCAAGATGGCCTATAAGTTCGGTCATCATAAAGTTTCGAAAATGGCACCTATGATCAGTGATTATTTCTTGCGGGACACCAAACCTGGAAATTATATGATTGAACACAAAAATTGCAGCTGTCTTGCCGTCTGCCTCAAATGTAGGCATCGCCTCGGCCCACTTAGTAAAATAATCTACCGTAAGGATGATATACGCATGCCCCCCCGGCCAAGTGAGGGTTACATGTAATAAAATCGATACCCCATTTGGAAAAAGGACCAACGACAATTATAGGGTGGAGAGGAGCAGGTGGAGCGTGCATCTTACGATAAAAAATTTGGCAGTTGTGGCATTTTCGGACCGCCGTAATACAATCTTTAAATAAAGACGCCCAGAAGTAGCCAACACGCAATATCTGTTGGGCTGTGGCAAAACCAGACATATGACCGCCACACGCTCCAGAGTGACAGTCATTTAAAACCATTTCAGCTTCCTCGTGAGTTAAGCAATGTCGAAAGACAGAGTCCGCCCCATGGTGATAAAGAGTATCTCCAATAATCCTGAATTGTTGGGACTGGAATCGAATTTTTCAACGTTCTGACCTTGAAATTTCTGGCCGAAAGGATTGGGTCTGTTAACACCCAGGTTGTTCCCTTTGACTCTAAGGGAATACGGCCGGGGTAACCACTAACCAATCTTTGGATTACAGCTTCTAGCCAAACTGTAATCAGAGAGGGCTCTCTCTTTATGATTTATCTTTGTTTTTAAATAATTTTAGGCTAGCTATGAGTTCAGGTTTGTTTAAGGTTTTAGTTGGGTGATAATTTCAGTCAAGGTTCTTATGCATTTCCAAAGTGTTCTAGTCCATTGGGCTATGGAGTCAGTGGTCCTTTAGGTCTTTGATGTGCTGCTTTGATATTGTAATGATGCTGCAGAGCCAGATTAGTGTCTGAGAACAACGTTTATATTAGTGATTGGAGTGGAGTGTGTCCAGTTAATGCAAGGCAATGAAGAATCTTGCAGTAAACTGTTGAAGAAAAACAATGGGAATATTGTCCTAAAAGCAATTAAGAATTTCTAGGTAATATTCATACGTTTTAGAATCAATATGGACATGAGCAATTAAGAATTCATGTGCATAGTAATCCTGAAGACAAAACATTCATAGCAGTAAATTTTGAGTGCAAGGTGTAGTGAAACAAATCCTGTACTATTCTTTTCCTTTACTGCTAGCTTAGTGTAACATGATTATGATTTGATAAACATAAGAAAAACAGGAACAGAGTTTGAAGAAAACTTGTTATTTCATCAGACAGCACAGGAATTCTGCATCAACACATGGAGCATCCTCCAGACATCAAATAATTCAGGAAATCACTGAGCTCATCCAGTGCTTTGTATTAGATAAATCTGAAAGTGTACAATACAAGTGTCTCATAGAGAAAATTACCAACCCCTTATGAGTTACTCAGGGGGGTATATATACAAAAATTACATCAAAAAATATCAGCGAATGAGTTAATATCTCATTTATGATATGCTAATCTCTGAAATTCAGTAGCTGAAGGAGTGAATGTAGCCGTAATTCCTTAATGCCTCAGCTGTCAAATAGTCAGAAGATATTTGGTCTTTACAGCTGTTGGAGTCGGCTGAAGATGCGCTGTCTGAACTTGGCTAGCTGTCATGTCTATGTGATGAGTCACCTTTTTTAGCTGCTTTAACTGCTGACATTTGTCATGTCATTTGTCTTGTAGTGACCTAGAGCTGGCAGTGACCGAATGACTGAAGCTATCGTGGCAGAATCTGAAGCATGAATTGCCACCAATCCTCCTTAGGCATTTCATGTCTGCGCATCTTTATCAACGTTTCCTCGGCCTCTGTATGCTTATAAATATTGGGAGGGGTCTCAAACAGGTGATTCACTTCATTCTCAATGAAGAACAGGCCTTCAAGTTTTTCATATATGCTCTGTCCTGTGGGAGGCCCTGCTTGTTCAGATGAACTGCCAGATGCAATAATCTGATTTTCAATAGTGGTTGCCATTCTGTTGGCCATTTGATCTGGAGAGATCAGTTTTCCTGCACCACTTAGTAGGCTGGGCAGGCCTTTTCCTTGCAGCACTCCCATTTTGGCTTTGTATTCCTCCACATCTGCTTGCATCTCATAGTACTTCCTCTCTACTGTTTGTATATAGTTTCTGAGGGTAAGCACTTTCTTAGCAGAGAGGACAACCTCTGTTCTGTTGGGAATGCCTATGGCTGCCAATTCCTCCCTTTCTTGCCTGTTCAGGAAATCAATCATTCTGTTTTCCTGTTCTGCTCTGTTCCCTAGCACTGTCTTGGCCTTCTGAATTTCTGCATGAGCTTGGCCCATTAAATCCATCTACTCATGCATTATTTTTATTAACCTCCATTGCTGTCTGATGGATTGGCCAATTTTGGCCCATAGGATCCTCTTTATGTCGGCCATAGCAGTTTCCAGGTTCAGCTCTTTCTCTAAGGCCTTGATCCTTTCCTTTTGGGCCTTTATTTCTCTGCCCTGCTCTACTACAGTCACTTTGGATTTATCATATTTGGCATCCAGTTCTGCCAATTTCTCCTTTGCTTTCTTTATTTCATCTGCCTGGAGCTCCATTGCCTTGACAGCCTTGGTCAATTCCTCTACACTTGGGTTGGCATCTGGAGCTGCTGTTGTCCCTGCTGCTTCTGTTGTGGGGGCCACTGTTGCCCCTGATGTTGCTGCTGTCATGGAGGTAGTTGGAGGAGCTTGGGAAGTGGATTCTCCCTGTTTATCTTGTAGTGCTCCTTCCAGCTCTTTCTCCAATTCCCGGATCCTCTGGTCTTGCTGCATTAGGAGGTCTAGTTGGTCCTCAGCCTATTTCTGCTTTTGAAGCTCTGCTGTTTGAGGGTGCTATGTGGGCTGCAGCTTCAACCTCTTCTTCAATGCATTCAGGTCATCATCTTTCTTCCTCATGAGGGCCTTTACACCTATTGGATCACTAGGCTCATGTCCTAGATCAATGATGATCTCCTCAAGAGACTTTATTCTATTGTCCTTAGCCTGAGAGGACATTCTCTCAAAATCCAACTGGGTGTTGGTGTTTTTTAGGGACTCCTTCAGCTCATGGGCCATGGTGGCCTTTTCTACCAAGGTGGCATAGACCATCTCCCCAGCTTGCTTATGGAGTTCAATCTGATCCATGGGATGTATATCTCTGGCTAGGACCTCCACCCTTGTTTTTACAAAATCTGCAGCTGTCTTAGGCTACGGCCCTTTGGGCTTGAAATGACTGAATATCATCTTTTCTTCCTTAATGTCATAAACAGACATTAATCTCTCTTGCTGGGCTGGTGTAGCATCTATAAACTACTTGTAGACCTCAGCCCTTAGTAGCTCATTCTGAGCCTTTATTTGTTTGAAAGAAGCCTTGGTGCTCTTGGGCTTCTTGCTTTGTTGTGAAGGAGAGGACACCTCCAAACCAAGCTGTAAAGTTTGCTCCTGCTGAAAGGAGCTTGTTCCTGTATGCTGGCTGCCCTCCCTGTCTTTACCTGCATTGTTCAAGACATCTTCAGTAATGTCTTCCACCTCTGGGGAGTCTGCTCTTTGCCTTTTGGCTTCTGGCTGGTGGGAGGATCCACTGAGAGGAGTGGACTCTTCTCTTTCTCTTTTTGTCCCCCTTTCCTCATGTGCTGGGGTCTGCAAAATTGGGGCAGTCAATGGCTCAGTTCGAGGTGGTGGTGTTTGCGTTATAGGGGTTGCTGGCAGCCCAGTTTGTGGTAGGACAGTTTGTCCTTGCTGCTGTTCTGGCTGCTCTGTTTGCTGCTCTGTTACAGGGGCAGACTTTTCCTTCACCGCTTCCTCCTCTGCACCCATTATGCCTTTGCCTTTGTCTGTCACCGGTGCTAATGTAGAGGGTGCCTGTGGTGCAGTCCTTGTAGCCAAGGTCCCTTCTCCTACTGACTGAGGCGGTCTGAAAGGTACCTGTTGCACATAGTCTAGGTCAATAGTTTTCTCAAGCTCCTTCATATTCTTAAGCATTCTCTCTTCCTCAGTTAAATTCTCAACTAGAGTATCCAGCTGCCATTCTTGTAAGTTGGCATATTTTTCAATGTGTGGGTACTGGCAATGCTTAACACCTAAAAGCCTATACTTATTTCTCCTAGCAGTGATGAAACCTTGAGGGTCATAATGGACCCACCGAAAACTATAGGACAGCTTGTATTTATCCTTAAGGATCAGGTCTGCAGCTTCCCACCCTTCTTTCTTGTTCATGATGAAGGGGCCCAACTGATGTTTGAACTTGAGGTGGGCCTTCTTCTTGGAGCTGTGGAAATGGGTGAGGTCTGACTGAATCAATTGCCTGTAATACTCCAAGGCAAATAACCTCATGGGTACATATTTTGGGAGCCTGTATGGGCAAAGCTCACAGCCATAGATCCTAAATACAGTATGGTGTTCATACAGGTACCAGTCACCTATTTTATATTTTTTGGAGAGCTGTAGAGCTTTCTTTATCTCATTTGATATTCTGGGAGGAGGGGACTTCATCAACATGCAAGAGACTGGGTATACAAATTGGTCAACAAATTCACAGTAGGTATAGGGTGAATTTGTGACTTTGTGATAAACAGAGGTCCAGAAGATGACAGATCTTCTCTCCCCTCTATGATCCAACCTTTTGATGTAGCATGGGAAGGCTTCAGAATGATAGAACATGAACAGGTGGTAAATGTAGGCTGAGTACTTGAAGACCCCCTGTCTGTCCACTTTGCTCAACTGATCATGAATCTTGTTGGCTATGAACTTGGCAAAGTTATATTTTCGGGCAGGGGGTTGGCGTGGGCTATAAACAGATAGCAATACTAGCATTGTTTTATCCACATGCTCACTGTTTTTGTATCCCAATACATAGGCAATCATGACTAGTAACAGCCTGCCTACATCATTGAAATGGACATCCAGGTAAGGAGGTGGCCCTGTAGGCTGGCACTCAGGTCTCGTGAAGGTCCTGGTGACCTTTTGAAGCTCCTCACTGGTCATCTTGTCACCAGCTTCCAACAAATAGTTCATGGAGAATGGGATCAGCAACTCTGTCTTATCAAAATGTAACATTTTGTTGATGGACTCAGCATTGATGTAGAAAAGGATCCTCCCAGATGGAGTGCTGACAGCTCTGTGCTGTACATCATAGTTTTCAGCACATAGGTGAATAATTTCAGGGAAGACATTTACAGCTGGGAGACAGTAATAAGGCAGGTTTGACTCCCATATCCCATGTGTACCATGACCATCCTTATAGTCCTCTCTTAGTTGAGTGAAGGTCTGCAAGAAGTCCCTGTTACCCTCAAAGTCTTCAATGAGATAGTCCTTGTCAACAAATGCCAAGGCCTCCAGCTCCTTATTTGGTTGATTTAATGGAGCAACACTGAGGGATGAGGATGCAGAGGCTGCCATGATATAATCTGAATTTGAATAGGTAGTGGCAATGGTTTGAAAAGTGTCTTCAAGAGCTTCAGTAGCAGGTCAACTGCAGTCAATGTCTGAACTGTGTCTTATAATGAAAGAACACGCAGTCTTGCTTCTGCAGTTTTTAGCAAGTTCCCAGGGATTGTGAACTGCTCAGGGCAGTTTGCAGAGGGTATGAGGAATTATTTAGGTGAAAGGCTGCAGCTGGTGTGTACACCCGGCAAAAGGGAACAATGTCGGGCGTTTCAAAGGTAATTTTGACAGTTTTTACCCGCAAATTGATTGTATTTTATGTTGAATTAGAGGGCTGGGGCAATGCAGGTTGTCTTGGCTTACTTTAGATAACAGGTGTGGAGCTTACATGAATTTCAACAGGTATTTTAATGGCAATTCACAGAGAATTGGTAAGCATGGGCCAAATAGAGGAATCACGGTGAATACCTGGACAGAACGCTTAGACAGCTCGCGGGCCGAACTGTGGAGGTCGACTTGATGAATTTGGATGGTTGAATTTTGAATTTGGAGGTCTGGAGTCACTTTGGCAACTGCAACGGCTATCTCCTCTTTCACACGAAAATAAGATTGAAAATGACTCAAAACATGACTTTTAACGATAAAATTCGGAAAAATAGGGTAATTGGCACCTTTCCGCCGATGACGTCAGCATGACGTCATGGCGGGGCCCGGGTACGGAGGTGACGTGGCTGCTGAGGTGTAGGCCAGGGTGGCAGGACACGGTGGCGGGTGGATGCGGTGGCAGGGCTGCGTGGAGGGCCACGGGACGTGGGGGCGGGCAGAGGCGACATGACGTCAGGATGACGTGAGGGCGACATGGCCGGCTGGGTGGTAATGGGGAAGCGGTAAGCGGGTTCCCCGCACCACCTTTGGGCAAAGGCGGTATCGGGGAGGGGGGCTCCGAACAACCTCACCACCTGCCACGCGTCCCTGTACGGGGCGGAAAACCACTTTCCCCGGACGCTAAAGGTCAGCAGGTCGGGGAGCGAAAATGACCGCCCATCGTTAGATCTGGGCGGCGGAGATCGGACGGCTGGCGGGTCCTCCGACGGATCGTGCAGGTTGGGGGGGTCCCGCCGGCCCATTAAAATATTCAATTAAATATTTTGGGCGGAGAACCTTAGGATTGAGGGTTTTCGTGAGTTTTTGGGTTATTTTGCGGAAAAAGGGTTTATGTAGGGTTTTAGCAGAGGTGAGGTTAGGGATTATAGAGAGGTTATTACTCCTAACCAGTGGTTGGAGTAATCCCTTGACAGGGTTGAGCATAGTCCCAAGTGGACTAAAGTCTCCCTTAAACAAAGTTATTTAGCTATAATGCTAAAAGGAGGATATTTATAGAATGCTTGGGGGTTTATACACCATGGTGTTAATAATACTAGGGAAAGGGTATGATAGGGGATTTATATAATAAAATTAGTGGTTAATATGGATGAAATGAGTGGATGAGGGGGGGATATCACTAAGTTTATTTGAAACTCACTTAGTTTAGGGAGTAGATCAAAATGAAAAGAATCTTAGACAAGAAATGTGGCCTTTAAAGGATGAAGAACCTCCATGAAACCATAAGTCCTTCCATAAATCTCAACTGATGAGGGGATGTTAGTAACAAATGGGAAAAGGGGAAGAAGGGAGGTTAGACATGCTTCTTTGCTTTGCTTTTCTGATCTTGACCATCAAGGTTAAATCTGAAATGAATATCACTTCTGCAACCCCATCTACTTACCCAGCTACTTTGCCTAGCATTTTTTATTTCTTCTTGGAGGGTGCATTTAGACTTGCAGACCCTTCGTGTGCCTTTTCTTTTCCTTTGGCTTTTTCCTTTGACTTCCTATCTAGTACTGCCCTTATTCCTTCCAAGGCCCCAGATTAAGCAGTTGGGAACCTTAATTCTCTACCTAGCTACTTGTCTGCCAAGATTAGACTTTTTGGACAGAATTCTTTCTCTATTCTACAACAGAAAATTTAAACATGGCATGGTCCAGGTTAGGCTGTTGGACCATCCATCAAAATTTGAGTAAACATGAACCTATTCACATACCTTGCTGTCTTGAAAATATGGGATCTTTGTACCATCAAAGCAGAGCATATTTGGCCTTTGAATTTGCCAATCATGAAATATGAAACCTATTGATATAGGTACCTAACAGGGTCTATTGATAAACGATGATATCCCCATACCACGGATCTAAAGTGCTGATTAGAAACAAGGATTCATCCGCAATGGGCTCTTCCACCAGAGTTTCCTTGTTAGCACGCGGGAAGTCACACATTAACTCCACAAAAACTAAAGATTTCTTAGACTTAGATTTCTCAAATTCCAAGTCGAACTCCTGTAGGATAACGATCCATTTAGAGTACTTGCCCCCTAGCAATTGCTTGGTCAAAATGTAGATCATAGGGTTGCAATATGAAATTACCGTAGTTTTACGTAGTAGAATGTAGTGACGAAAACGTTGGACAACTTGAACAACTGCCAATGCCAATTTCTCCACATGTGAGTATTTTACCTCAGTTGGATTTAAAGTTCGACTAAGGTAATATATCACATGTTCAGCTCCAAATTCATCTTGAACTAAGACCATTCCAATGCTGGAATGAGAGGCAACGAGATACAAGAAGTAATTCTGGTTGTAGTTGGGAGGATGCAACAGCGGTGCATTGGTCAACGCGTGTTTGAGTGCATCAAAACATTTCTGAGCTATCTCATCCCAATAGAATGGAGTATTTTTCTTCAACAACCGCGTAAAACCCTTTGTAACCTCAGCGTAGTTAGGAATGAATCATCGTAAAAAGTTTGCTTTCCCTTGCAAACTTTGGAGTTGGCGAAGACTCGAAGGAGGAGGCAATTTGATGATAGCTTCGACCTTCGAGGGATCGACGCGAATGCCGGCTTTCGAAACTAAAAACCCCAGCAATCGACCCATTTCTATGCAGAAGACACATTTGTGTGGGTTCAACCGAATACGATAATGCCTACACCTCATAAAGATTGCTTGTAAATGGACGAGGTGATCAGCTCGATGTAATGAATGAGCAGGCATGTCATCAAGATATGGTTGCACAATGTGCTTGATGTCATGAAACGCATAAGACATCGCCCTTTGAAAAGTTGCTTCGGCATTCTTAAGTCCAAAAGGTAACCTGCAATAAGAAAATGTCCCCCATGGACAAATGAAAGCCATTTTTGGTTGATCGGCAGGTAGAATATTGATTTGATTGTATCCGGAAAAACCATCCATGAAGGAGAATATTTCGCTGCCAGCACAATCATCAATGATTTGATCGATATAGGGAGTTGGGTAATTTTCCTTTGGACAGGCTCGATTAATGTCCCTATAGTCAATGCATATTCTTATTGTTCCCTGCTTTTTGTTAACCAGAACAATATTCAATACCCAATCCGTTAACGGGATCGGATAAATGAAACCTGCTTTCAATAATTTTTCAACTTCTACTTTAATTGCAGTAGCTTTTCGTGGGTGAATCTGACGCAAACGTTGCCGGACGGGTTTAGCGTCCGGGTAAGTATTGATCTCATGAACAACAATCGCGGGATCAATTCCTGGCATTTCCTCATAGGACCAGGCAAACACGTCGCGGAATTCTTGAAATAGGGCCTTATATATTTGAATTTCGTCATCTGTACACGAGGAACCTATATGAATGTTCTCAATAATTCTGGGCTTAATTGAAATGTCAATAGGAATAGTTTGAGAGATGTTTCCCAAATTTAACTCTGAATCAGGATGTTTCATTGGATTCTAAGGTTCCTTGACATATTAAGTTGTAAAAATTTATGAGAAATCATTTTCAGAACGATCATCCTCAGGTACAAACGAAGATCTGTGATGGAGATCTTCCCATGGTAAATCATCTACACATAGGATTTCACGAATTTGCTCATCAGAGTGAACAAGTTCAGAAAACGTGGTTAAATCCAAGGTTTATGTGAAAAGTGATTCCTCACAGACCACATTCATTAAGTCATTTTCGGTTGAACATGTGTCGGCAAACGACTGCACGACTTCATAGGAAATTTCATATGGACTCAAAGGCATGGCATTACCAAATGAGTCTATCTCAGATTCAGAAGGAACGATCCAAGGATGAATACTCTCAGAAGAGGTTGGGTCGGATGAAAAGTAAGCCAGCTGGTCTATTGTTACGATCTTTCCATTATGAGGAAACTTTATAACCTGAAAGACCGATGAAACGACCGCTGTCATAGCGTAAGACCAACTTCGACCCAAGAGAAGGTTGTAATCTAGAGGGGCATCAACCACCTCCACATCTAGACTAATGGTTTTTCCTTCAACCCCTATAGGCAAATCCTGTAGAATGCCAAAAGGATGAAACCCACGGCCATCAAAGGCCTTTAGAATCGTCGGGGATTGATTTAGTGAAGGAGAACCAAGCGATCTCCAACACTGTATCGACATAATACACATTGAGGCTCCCTCATCAATTACAGTCCGATGAATAGGCCTATTTTTCTCTATCAATGGTATCTGGAAAGCCATTTGATGAGGCAAACGCGGTGTACTATTTTCTAGATTGAAAATTATTAGGTTCGGGTCCTGAACATCAACAACTCCTATAGCCGACAAAAGTAATTTACGTTGTGCTGGACATGATTGCAGCACTTCCAAAGCCGACATTTCTGAGGGTGAAACAGCTAAATCCTCAACAATGTTATAATTCTGAGCCGCTCTCGCATGTGGATTGAAAGCTGACTTTCGAAGTATACCCTTAGTGGGTGGTTTGATTACCAATTCTGGATTAGGTTTCTCGATCTGTAGTGGATCAGAACCGGGAGCTGAGGTTGATGGATTGGAATGAGAAGATTCTTCTTCTTTACCATCAACAAGACTTTTACTACCATAATCTTGCGATCGAGTCGCAATCCTAACATGGGACATCATCAGTATGGGTTCTTCATTGGCGTTCGAGGATGAACATATCATCTTACTGTCTTGAGCCGGAAAAGGATCCTTCAAAATAGCAGGAGTTTGGGAATCCTTGACAATCTTCACAACCTCTGCACGATGAGGGCAGTCTCTTGTAAAATGTTCATCGTCACAAATGAGACAAGGATAACGAGGTTTGCGCTTTTCGTCATTGGATTCCGCCTTTTCAGGTTTCTCTTTTGAATTTTTGTCCGTTTTATTCTTCTTCTTTCCTTTCTTCTTCCCACCGGATTTTTATTTGGCTGTAGATGACTCTACAACGTGAATATCGGCGGAAATCTCTGCAGAAGAATCTCCTGTTAGGGAATCAAGCAAGGTTATGGTAGGGGAAGAATTCTTGGAAGACTTCTTCTTACTTTTAGCGTTAACCGTGCCAATCATACCATCGGTGGCATGAGATCCCGAAGGAGTTGCAATGATTTGATTTTTCTTGGGAAGATCGGGGATTTTTTCATGTAACGTACCTGACTGAGTATAGACCAAGTCAAGATACTGTGCTTGAGCAATTACTTGTTGCTCAGTAACAACTCCGGCTTTAGCAACATCTTTAGTGATCTTTGGCAACAAAGATTTTACAAACCACTCAGCCAAGATTTGATCCGGAATAAATACCTTCACTAAACGCCGTCGACGTCTCCACTCATGAATATGATCTGAAATGTAAGTGGATGTCGATTGTTTTAGCGAAGTTAAAAATTCTATGCCATTGTCATATCGGATTGGCAACTGAAAATGAGTTAAAAATGAGGTATCTAACTGACTAAAATTATAAAAAGCGCCTTGCAGTAACTCAATGTACCACTTGGCCGCGAGACCAATTAGAGTGCACTGGAAAAGTCTAAGATGGATTGAATCATCTGTAATGGAGTTAGACGCACACCAGAGGTGGTAAGTCATCACATGGTTTGAAGGGTCCTCTCCTGATTTACCTTCGAACTTGGGAATATCACTGGGCAACTTATTCGGCATTGGCGGCCAAAACGAAAGATAATTAATGGGATCGTTCGTTAGGCGTGACAAGTCAGGTAAGTCCAAACTTGCGATAAACGGTAACTGCCGATTAGGATCCCTAAAACTTTGGGTCATAAGACTAGCCCCAGGAGGAGGATATCCAGGATAACTAGGAATAGGAATCGCATTTGGGATATTGTATCCTCCTGGAAAACCAGGATTAACCGGACCGTACTAGGGTTGTTGAGGTTGTTGATAAGTGTACCCAGGGTATGGTTGATACTAATAGACTGGCTTCTGCACAGCAGGACCGGATTGGTACTGTGCCTAGTACGATTGATAAGTAAATTGTGGTTGACTTGTGACAATCGTACTTAAACCAGGTTGTCCTACAGGTATCTGAACCGAAGTTTGAATCGTAGATCCAGACGGTGGTAAAGATGTCTGAGGAGTAGATACATGAATAGTAGAAACCAGAGCTATCGATACTCCAGAAGTAGGTGGGGTAGATTGAACAGATGTTGCGGCATTTGTAGTAGTCGTTTGAGGTGGAGTATGAGGTGTACTAGGCCCAGGCTGAGAAACTACCGAAGGTACAAAAATTTGAATGTTAGACAGGACTGGTTGCTGGGGTGTACCAGAAACTAAGGGTTGTCTAGTTTGAGATGACAACTGTACACCTGGCTGCAACACCTATTGAGCTTGCGATGGATCCCACACTATATTCATTCTAGGGTACTGACCCATAACTGGTTGAGAATACTGAGGACCATAACTTGGTTGAGGGTAGGATTGATAATTGAAAGGTACATTTCCTGTTCCTTGAACATACGTTTGACCGGAGGATGGTTGGAAACCTTGGTTCGAGTATTGACCTTGGGGTTGATACCCTTGAGGCACATACTGATACTGGGGTTGATCTTGAGGTATAAATTGATACTGGGGTTGACCCTAGGGTACATATTGAGTCTGTGGTTGACCTTGAGGAATGTACTGTCCCATAGGTATGTACTTTCCTTGAGGTTCCCCTCAGGCATTAATTGAGGCTACCCCCCAGGAGATAACTGGCCACCTTGAGGTTGAGGATTGGGAATAGAACCTGACATCATAAGAATGTCTTCTACGCTCAACGTCTTAGTACCATTGTTTCCAGTTAATAACCCTTGCTCAATGGGTTGAGGAGATGCTCCCGAAAAAATACTAGAAAGGGACTGATACCCGGAGGGAACAGAAGGACCACCATACAAAAAGGATTCGGGCAATTGAGTAAACATGGATGACTGTCCTGACATATTTACGGGAGTATAAAAACCTCTGGGTGTTGGGTGATAAGGAGCACGAGGTGGTGAAAAACTTAACCCTGAGTTTTCTAGATAATTAGTCAAAGAAAGATACCAAGAACGACTCCTAGGTGGACTGTAAAAAATTGATTCATGCTCCCTTAGCTCGATAACAGGTTGATTTTCAGGGATAGGGATGCATATTTCTTCTTCTAAAGAAAGTTCTTCAATAGCAATAAGTCCAGAAGGAAGATCTTGGGTGATTACTCTTTCTACCCTAGGTGAACCAGGACCACTAGAAGTTGGAGAAACAAACCCCGATGTCGGATTAGCAACAAATTCACTTTCAGGCTCGGATATTTCAGGTTCTTCACCTATATCCCTAGTAGATGAAAAGCTACCAGCAATTTCGGAAACAGACACTGACTGTGGATTATAATCTACTACTAACGGTTGAAAATCAAGATGTACTATCAAATAAGATTCTCCTTCCTCAGGTGACCCAACTCTACTGTCTCTAGGAGTTACAAGGACTTTCAAGCCTTCAAGCTGGCTCGGTACTTCCTCAGGAGGTTGGTCCCGAAGTCTATGGGACTTCCTCAGTAACTCAGCCACGTTTACAAACTCAGGAGACTGGCCCCGAAGTCTACGGGACTGTCTTGGTAATTCAGCCACAGTTGCAAACTTTTAACTACTTCACACGCAAACAAAGTAAAATCTCAATGAAAAGCACCTAAAGTCTCTAAAGAACTAAGCAAATTTGAATCACACACCTAAAGAATCTAAGAGATCAAACACACACAAACAGTAACTTTCCGTATTGAAAACACTAGTTGGTGATGAAATCCAACGTCGCAGAGTTCAATACAGAAATGGTGGTTGGAACAGTTACCCCGACAACCTGCTTAATGAATAGACTGGCACAAGTTCCTCCACTTAACCGTCTTGAGTGAAGTGAACCCCCCAGAAAATCCAAGTGAGTCTAGCCGATGTTTGCTCCAGGTACAGTGGGATCTTCCCACCACTGTCACCTCAGGAAGAGTCCTAAAGAATATGGCCACTAAGGTTACCAACTGAGACAAATATACCTGGGGGAACAGTCTACGATCCGATACGCACACAAGGGAAAAGTAGAAATCTCAATCCCCTTGAAGGCTCCTTGACATAATCCAAGGTTTACCAACAAGTGACCCCAGGCTCCTCGACAATGGTTAATCTGAGGTTTACCGTTTTGAATACGTGAATATCTGGCGTCGTTCCCAATGAGGAAGGATTGATTCCCACACTAGTTCGAACACAATCTCGTGCTTCTCCTTTAAGAGGAACTTTCCCAGAGCATAAACGCAACAATTGGATTTCTTCCCTACCACAAGATACAACTACTTGTTTGTTTTTACTGTCTTGGAGAGTTAATTACTCTCCTACTCCAAGACACTAGCCTAAGCTAAGTTGGTGTATCAGAGCCCTAGAAAGTAAAATGTTACTAGGTGAATTTTACTTTAAGCGTTAATTTTTTATTGGTTTTTGTTTAAGTCAAAAGGTACGAAGATGAAACTCGTGGTATGAAGACTCGACTCAAAATCACTAAAAATGTACCTAAGATGATTTAAACAATCTTTTTCTCTTCGATGAACTTCTAACTAAGAAAGAGTTTGAGAATGCAAATACTTTGTAAACACAAATCTTTCTCAATTCAACAAATTAAAAGAAGAGTTTTTGTCCTTTTCCAATGCACTCAAAACGAGACAACTAGTTATTTCACAAAAATTTCCCTTTTTGTTTCAAAGCACTCAATCACTACAAAACAAACCTTTTCCAAAAGAGATTTTTATATTTTTTAATAAAACACTCAAAACTATGAAAATGACTAACTTTGATATCTACAAATTATAAAAACCTATTTGAAGTCAAAGCCTACTAAAAGTCTTTTTTAAGGATGTTTTACTTAGCTAGATGTAAGCTAAGGACCAATTTATGCATAATCACAAATAAGTCAAGAACAACGAATTTTGTTTTCTTTTTGAAAATGAAAATCCAAACTCTCAAACACAAGCTTTTCGAAGTTTTGTAAAGAGAAAACTCAAAGCGGATTCCTCAACAAGGGGAGATTTCATAAATGGTCAGACTCATAAGAAAGCTGGTAGACACTAAGGTGATCTAAAGTCCCTATAGCTTCTAAGCTCAGAGCCACTACACAACCAGAATGAAAAACAAACCCAACAAGCAAAACTCCTAGGAATTTCACTTAAAACCCTAACACTAACTAAATCAACCTAAGGAAAGCTTCTGACAAGTTATATGCAGGTCTGGGCAATGGATAACAATTTCTAAACAAAAACTAAGCTGACTAACAGAGGAAATCTTAGGTTTTTCAAAATTTTGACAGGGTCCGCAGGCCCACAGTTGACACAGGTGCGGTCCCGCTCTGTGCTAAAAGCCAAGCTGTGGGTAGGTACGCACTGTGTCAAATGGCTAGGGTGTGGTCATCTCCCAAAGCTATGAAAAACAAAAAATAACCCTGGATCTACAAACTCTACCCAATTTTACACAAAACAAGCCAAAAAAAGAAACAAAAACACAATTTCTCAGGTCAAAGTAAAAACAAGGAAAACAATCAAGTCCCCAGTATGGTCACCATTTTGTCACACCGAATATGTCGATCTTGCGGACAAGATAGACCTTCCTAGAATCTAAAGAAGACCTAATGACAAGCAAACCAACCAGACACTATCTTTCTCTAAATATGATTTGATAAACAATGGCAAACAAGTGTTTTTAGGGCCTACCTTAGGTCCAACGCAAGCTTGTGGATGCCCTCGCTCGTTCGATCCAAATGAGCTCCTTTGTCGCGAATCTGCAAACACAAACAAGGCAAACAAATTAAATAGCACCTGAAAAGCCAATTGTATAAAACATATTTAACATGAAAGTCAAGGAGTCCATGAAACAAATAACATGAGATACATGTTGAGAAAAATGAGTTTGATTGTATTAATTCAAAAGAAGAACTTTACAACCTGTGCCTTGACGTTGTACAAGCTCCACCCAGGGTCTAGCAAGAAGTCTCCTCTACTTTGAAAAGTTTCACTCACTCCCTAATGAAGCTAAAAAGGTATGTGATCTCTCCTCTTAAGCTCAACTAGGAAGTCTTGATTTCACCAGCATTTACCCTAAAAAATGTTCAGCTTCTAACCTCCTTAGCAACCAGCCCAATGCCTGTATTTATAGTGCAATGGAGGGAGGTTACTAGGTCCTCCTTCAAAGGGATAAAGCCCTCCTTGAAAGGGATAGCTCCTCTCATCAAGAGATTAGATCCTTCTCTTTTGGGATGCATGAACCACCTCAGAGTGAACAATCCACGTCAAAATTCCTTCTAGAAACCTCTAGAATTAACCCAAAGTGAGTTTTTTAAGATAAAACTTGCGCCTTTTGACTTTCACAGGGGTCTGCACCTACACCATTAGGGATAGAGCGGGCAGGTCTGCAGATTTTGTACACAGAAGGTGCGGGACCGCAGGTGACAATGAGAGAAAGTGCAGAACCAGAGTTACATTGATTTTTAATGTCTTTCTCTCATTCTCAAAGCTTGACTTGAAGAGATGAGGTCTGAGACTTGCTTAGGAGGACAGTACAAGTGATGATAGGCCCATACTGACTGCAAATAATCATGGTGACGATATTTTTGTGTAACACTCTGGTTCCGCACTTTCTCTCACTATTTCCTGCGGTCCTGCACCTTCTGTTTACAAAAACTGTGGACCTGCCCGCTCTGTCCCTAACGGTGTGGGTGCGGACCCCTATGAAAGTCAAAAAGGCGCAAGTTTATTCTAAAAAACTCACTTTGGGTTAATTCTAGATGATTCTAGAAGGAATTTTGACATGGATTGGCCGCTCTTAGGTGGTTCATGCATCCCAAAAGAGAAGGAGCTAATCCCTTGATGAGAGGAGCTATCCCTTTGAAGGAGGGCTTTATCCCTTTGAAGGAGGACCTAGTAACTTCCCTCCATTGCACTATAAATTCAGGCATTGGGCTGGTTGCTATGGAGGTTAGAAGCTGAATATTTTTTAGGGTTAATGCTGGTGAAATTAAGACTTCCTAGTTGAGCTTAAGAGGAGAGATCACATACCTTTTTGGCTTCATTGGGAAGAGAGTGAAACTTGTCAAAGTAGAGGAGACTTCTTGCTGGACCCTGGGAGGAGCTTGTAGCGTCAAGGCATAGGTTGTAAAGTTCTTCTTGATTTGAATTAATACAATCAAACCCATTTTTCTCAACAAATTGTCTCATGTCATTTGTTTCATGACCTCCTTGACTTTCATGTTAAATATGTTTTATGATATTGGCTTTTCAGGTGCTATTTAATTTGTTTGCATATTCACAACAAAGGAGATCATTTGGATCAAAGGAGCGAAGGCTTCCATGAACTTGCGTTGGACCTAAGGTAGGCCTAAAACACTTGTTTGCCTTTGTTTATAAAAGCATATTTAGAGAAAGATAGTGTGTGATTGGTTTGCTTGTCATTAGGTCTTCTTTAGATTCTAGGAAGGTCTATCTTGTCCGCAAGATCGACTTATTCCATGTGACAAAATGGCGACTCCACTGGGGACTTGATTTTTTCCTTGTTTTTACTTTGACCTGAGAAACTGTGTTTTTGTTTTTGTTTTTGGCTTGTTGTGTGTGGAATTGGGTAGAGTTTGTAGATCCAGGGTTATTTTTCGTTTTTCATAGCTTTGGGAGAGGACCGCACCCAAGCCTTTTAACACAATGCATACTTATCCGCACTTTTGCTTTTAGCATAGAGCGGGACCGCACCTGTGTTAACTGTGGGCCTGCGGACCCTGTCAAAATTTTGAAAAACCTAAGATTTCCTCTGTTAGTCAGCTTAGTTTTTGTTTAGAAGTTATTTTCTACTGCCCAAACCTGCATATAACCTGTCAGAAGCTTTCCTTAGGTTGATTTCATTGGTGTTAGGGTTTTAGGTGAAATTCCTGGGAGTTTTGCTTGTTGGGTTTATTTTTCGTTTTGGTCTTGTAGTAGCTCTGAGCTTAGAAGCTGTAGGGACCTCAGATCACCTTGGTGTCTACCAACCTTCTTATGAGTCTGACCATTTATGAAATCTACCCTTGTTGAGGAATCCGCCTTGTGTTTTCTCTTTACAAAACTTCGAAAAGCTTGTGTTTAAAAGTTTGAATTTTCATTTTTAAAAAGAAAAAAAAATTGGTTGTTTTTGATTGATTTGTGATTCTGCATAAATTGGTCCTTAGCTTACATCTAGCTAAGTAAAACATCCTTAAAAATACATCTTGTAGGCTTTGACTTCAAATAGGTTTTTATAATTTACAGATCTCAAAGTTAGTCGTTTGCATAGTTTTGAGTGTTTTATATAAAATTAAAAAATCTCTTTTGGAAAAAGTTTATTTTTTGTAGTGGTTGAGTGCTTTGAAAAGAAAAAGGAAATTTTTGTGAAATAACTAGTTGTCTCATTTTCAGTGCATTGGAAAAGACAAAAGCTCTTCTTTTAATTTGTGTGTTAAGAAAGATTTGTGTTTACAAAGTATTTTGCATTCTCAAACTCTTTCCTAGCTAGAAGTTCATCGAAGAGAAAATATTGTTTAAATCATCTTAGGTGCATTTTTAGTGATTTTGAGACGAGTCTTCATACCACGAGTTTCATCTCCGCACCTTTTGTCTTAAAAAAAAACCAATAAAAATAACGCTTAAAGTAAAATTCATCTAGCAACATTTTTATTTCTAGGGCTCTGATACACCAACTTAGCTTAGGCTAGTGTCTTGGAGTAGGAGAGTAATTAACTCTCCAAGACAGTAAAAACAAACAAGTAGTTGTATCTTGTGGTAGGGAAGAAATCCAATTGTTGCATTTATGCTCTGGGAAAGCTCCTCTTAAAGGAGAAGCACGAGATCGTGTCCGAACCAGTGTGGGAATCAATCCTTCCTCATTGGGAACGACGCTAGATATTCACGTATTAAAAACGGTAAACCTCGGATTAACCATTGTCGAGGAGCCTGGGGTCACTTGTTGGTAAACCTTGGATTATGTCAAGGAGCCTTCAAGGGGATTGAGCTTGCTACTCTACCCTTGCGTGCGTATCAGATCGTAGACTGTTCCCCCACGTATATTTGTTTCAGTTGGTAAACTTAGTGGCCATATTCTTTACGATTCTTCCTAAGGTGACAGTGGTGGGAAGATCCCATTGTACCTGGAGCAGACGTCGGCTAGACTCACTTGGATTTTCTGGGGGGTTCTCTTCACTCGAGACGGTTAAGTGGAGGAACTTGTGCCAGTCTATTCATTAAGCAGGTTGCCGGGGTAACTGTTCCAACCGCCATTTCTGTACTGAACTCTACGACGTTGGATTTAATCACCAACTAGTGTTTTCAGTAAGGAAAGTTACTGTTTGTGTGTGTTTGATCTCCTAGATTCTTTAGGCGTGTGATTCAAATTTGTTTGGTTCTTTAGAGGCTTTAGGTGGTTTTCATTGAGATTTTACTTTGTTTATGTGTGTAGTTAAAAGTTTTTAACTATGGCTGAATTACCGAGGAAGTCCCGTAGACTTCGGGGCCAACCTCCTGCGTTTTCACCGAGCCATCTTGAAGGGTTGAAAGTCCTCATAACTCCTAGAGACAGTAGAGTTGGGTCACCTGAAGAATGAGAGTCTTCTTTGGTGGTACATCCTGATTTTCAAGATTTAGTAGGAGATTATAATCCACAACCAGTGTCTGTTTCCGAAGTTACTGGTAGCTTTTCATCTACTAGTGATATAGGTAAGGAACCTGAAATATCTGAACTTGAAAGTGAATTTGTTGCTACTCCGACATCGGGGTTCTCTTCTCCAGCTTCTAGTGGTCCTGGTTCACCTAGGGTAGAAAGAATAATCACCTAAGATCTTCCTTCTAGACTCATAGTTATTGAAGAACTTGCTACTCCGGAAGAAGAAGTAGGCATCCCTATCCCTGAAAATCAACCTGTTATTGAGCTAAGGGAGCGTGAATTAATTTTTTACAGTCCACCTAGGAGCAGTACTTGGTATCTTTCTTTGACTAATTTCTTAGAAAACCCAGGGTTAAGTTTTTCACCACCTCGTGTTCCTTATCACCCAACACCTAGAGGTTATTATCATCTGTTAAATATGTCAAGACAGTCATCCATGTTTACTCAATCGCCCGAATCCTTTTTGTACGGCGGTCCTTCTGTTCCCTCTGGGTATCAGTCACTTTCTGGTACTTTTTCGGGAGCATCTCCTCAACCCATTGAACAAGGGTTATTAACTGGAAGTAATGGTACTAAGCCGTTGAGCGTAGAATATATTCTCATGATGTCAGGTTCTATTCCCAATCCTCAAACTCAAGGTGGCCAATTACCGCCTAGGGGGTAGCCTCAATTATCACCTGGGGGGCAACCTCAAGGTACCCAATTTGCGCCTGGGGGGCAACCTCAAGGACAGTACATACCTACGGGGCAGTACGTTCCTCAAGGTCAACCCCAGACTCAATATGTACCCCAAGGTCAACCCCAATATCAATTTATAGCTCAAGGTCAACCCCAGTATCAGTACGTGCCTCAAGGGTATCAACCCCAAGGTCAGTACTCGAACCAAGGTTTCCAACCACCCTCCGGTCAATCATATGTTCAAGGAACGGGAAACGTACCTTTGAATTATCAATCCTACCCTCAGCCCAGTTATGGTCCTCAATATTCTCAACCTGTTATGGGTCCATACCCTGGAATGAATTTAGTGTGAGATCCATCGCAAACTCAACAGGTGTTGCAACCAAATGTACAGTTGTCATCTCAAACTGGACAACCCTTAGTTTCTAGTACACCCCAGCAACCTGTCCAATCTAATATTCAAACTTCTGTACCTTCGGTAGTTTCTCAGCCTGGGCCTAGTACGCCTCGTACTCTGCCTCAAATAACTGCTGCAACTGCCGCAACATCTGTTCAATCTACCCCACCTACTTCTAGAGTATCAACAGCTCTGGTTTCTACTGTTCCTGTATCTACTTGTCAGACATCTTTACCACCGTCTGGATCCATGATTCAAACTTCGGTTCAGGTGCCTATAGGACAACCTGGTTCAAGTATGGTTGTCACAAGTCAACCACAATTTACTTATCAACCGTACCAGGGAAAGTACCAATTCAGTCCTGCTGTGCAGCAGCCAGTCTATCAGTATCAACCGTACCCTGGGTACACTTATCAACAACCTCAACAACCCCAGTACGGTCTAGTTAATCCTGGTTTTCCGGGAGGATACAATACTAAATGCAATTCCTATTCCTAGTTAGCCTGGATATCCTCCTCCTGGGTCTGGTCTCATGACCCAGAGTTCTAGGGACCCTAATCGTCAGTTACCGTTTATCGCAACTTTGGACTTGCCTGACTTGTCGCGCCTAACGAATGATCCCATTAATTATCTTTCGTTTTGGCCGCCAATGCTGAATAAGTTGCCTAGTGATATTCCTAAGTTCGAAGGCAAATCAGGAGAGGACCCGTCGAACCATGTGATGACTTATCACCTCTGGTGTGCATCTAACTCCATTTCTGATGATTCAATCCGTCTAAGACTTTTCCAACGCACTCTAATTGGTCTTGCGACCAAGTGGTACATTGAGTTACCGCGAGGCACTTTTTATAATTTTAGTCAGTTAGCTACCTCGTTTTTAACTCATTTTCAGTTGTTGGTCAGATATGACAATGGCACGAAATTGTTAACTTCGTTAAAGAAATCGACATCCACTTACATTTCAGATCATATTCATGAATGGAGATGTCGGCGGCGCTTAGTGAAGGTTTTTATTCCATATCAGATTTTGGTTGAGTGGTTTGTAAATTCTTTGTTGCCAAAGATAACTAAAGATGTAGCTAAAGCCGAAGTTGTTACTAAGGAGCAAGCAATTGCTCAAGCACAGTACCTTGACTTGGTCTACACTCGGTCAGGTACGTTACACGAGAAAATCCCCGATCTTCCCAAGCAAAATCAAATCGCTGCAGCTCCTTCAGGATCTCATGCCTCTGATGGTATGATTGGTACGGTTAACACTAAAAGTAAGAAGAAGTCTTCCAAGAATTCTTCTTCTATCATAACCTTGCCTGATTCCCCGACAGGAGATCCTTCTGTAGAGATTTTCGCCAATATTCACGTTGTAGAGTCATCTACAACCAAATCAAAATGTGGTGGGAAGAAGAAAGGAAAGAAGAAGAATAAAACGGACAAAAATTCGAAGGAGAAACCTGAAAATTGGAATCCAATGATGAAAAACGAAAACCTCGTTATCCTTGTCTCATTTGTGACGATGAACATTTTACAAGAGACTTCCCTCATCGTACAAAGGTTGTGAAGATTGTCAAAGGTTCCCAAACACCTGCTATTTTGAAGGATCCTTTTCCAGCTCAAGACAGTGAGATGATAGGTTCTTCCTTGAGTGCCAATGAAGAACCCATTCTGATGATGTCCCATGTTAAGATTGCGACTCGATCGCATGATTATGGTAGTAAAAATCCTGTTGATGGTAAAGAAGCAGAATCTTCTCATTCTAATCCATCAACCTTAGCTCCCGGTTCTGATCCACTACATATCGAGAAACCTAATCCAGACTTGGTAATCAAACCACCCGCCAAGGGTATACTTCGAAAGTCAGCTTTCAATCCACATGCGAGAGCGGCCTAGAACTATAACATTATTGAGGATTTAGTTGTTTCACCCTCAGCGATGTCGGCTTTGGAAGTGCTATAATCATGTCCAGCACAACGTAAATTACTTTTGTCGGCTATAGGAGCTGTTGACATTCAGGACTCGAACCTAATAATTTTCGATCTAGAAAATAGTACACCACGCTTACCTCATCAAATGGCTTTCCAGATTCTAGTGATAGTCAAAAACAGGCCTATTCATCGGACTGTGATTGATGAGGGAGCCTCAATGTGTATTATGTCGATACAGTGTTGGGGATCGCTTGGTTCTCCTTCACTAAATCAATCCCCGACAATTCTAAAGGCCTTTGATGGCCGTGGCTTTCATCCTTTTGGCATTTTACGGGATTTACCTATAGGGGTTGAAGGAAAAACCGTTAATCTAGATGTGGAGGTGGTTGATGCCCCTCTAGATTACAACCTTCTCTTGGGTCGAAGTTGGTCTTACGCTATGATAGCGGTCGTTTCATCGGTCTTTCAGGTTATAAAGTTTCTACATAATGGCAAGATCATAACAATAGACCAGCTGGCTTATTTTTCATCTGACCCAACCTCTTCTGAAAGTATTCAGCATGTCGGTAAAACGACTATCCCATATAAGGATGTTGGAGTAGGACTAGTTAAAGATGTCGGTTTACTAGGAAATTTTCCTTTTCCTCTGATTAACACATCGTCTTCATTTGCAACCATTCATATTATCACGTCAGACACCATTGTTTATGATGATCCTTGGATCATTCCTTCTGAATCTGAGATAGACTCATTTGGTGATGTCATGCCTTTGAGTCCATATGAAATTGCGTATGAGGCCGTGCAATCATTTACCGACCCATCTTCAACCGAAATTGGCTTAATGAATGTGGTCCGTGAAGAATCACTTTTCACATCAAGCTCGGATTCAATCCCGTTTTCTGAACTTGTTCACTCTGATGAACAAATTCGTGAAATCCTATGTGTAGATGATTTACCATGGGAAGATCTCCATCACAGATCTTCATTTTTACCTGAGAATGATCATTTTGAAAATGATTTTTCATCAATTTTTACGACTGAATATGTCAAGGAACCTCAGAATCCAATGAAACATCCCGATTCATAGTTAAATTTGGGAAACATCTCTCAAAATATTCCTATTGACATTTCGGTTAAGCCTGGAATTGTTGAGAACATTCATATAGGTGCCTCGTGTACATATGACGAAATTCAAATATATAAGGCCCTATTTCAAGAATTCCGCGACATGTTTCCCTGGTCCTATGAGGAAATGCCAGGAATTGATCCTGCGATTTTTGTTCATGAGATCAAGAATTACCCGAACGCTAAACCCGTCTGGCAACGTTTGTGTCAGATTCACCCAAGAAAAGATGCGGCAATTAAAGAAGAAGTTAAAAGTTTACTCAAAGCAGGTTTCATTTATCCGATCTCGTTAACGGATTGGGTATCGAATATTGTTTCCGTTAACAAAAAGCAAGGGACAATAAGAATATGCATCGATTATAGGGACATTAATCGAGCCTGTCCAAAGGACAATTACCCAACTCCCTATATTGATCAAATCATTGATGATTGTGCCGGTAGCGAAATATTCTCCTTCATGGATGGTTTTTCCGGATACAATCAAATTAATATTCTACCTGTCGATCAACCAAAAACAGCGTTCATTTGTCCATGGGGGAGATTTTATTATTGCAAATTACCTTTTGGGCTCAAGAATGCCGCAGCAACTTTTCAAAGGGCCATGTCTTATGCGTTTCATGACATCAAGCACATTGTGCAACCCTATCTCGATGATTTTCCAGCTCATTCATTACATCGAGCTGATCACCTCATCCATTTACGAGCAATCTTTATGAGGTGTAGGCATTATCAGATTCAGTTGAACCCACACAAATGTGTCTTCTGTATAGAAACGGGTTGATTGCTGGGGTTTGTAGTTTCTAAATCCGGCATTCGCGTCGTTCCCTCGAAGGTCGAAGCTATTGTCAATTTGCCTCCTCCTTCGAGTTTTTGCCAACTCCAAAGTTTGCAAGGGAAAGCAAAACTTTTTACGATGATTAATTCCTAAATATGCCGAGGTTACAAAGGGTTTTACCCGGTTGTTGAAACAGAATACTCAATTCTATTGGGATGAGATAGCTCAGAAATCTTTTGATGTACTCAAACAAGCGTTGACCCATGCACCATTATTGCATCCTCCCAACTACAACCGGGATTACTTCTTGTATCTTGCTGCCTCTCATTCCACCATTGGAATGGTTTTAGTTCAGGAAGATGAATTTGGAACTGAACATGTGATATATTACCTTAGTCAAACTTTAAATCCAACTGAGCTAAAATACTCACATGTGGAGAAATTGGCATTGGCAGCTGTTCAAGCTGTCCAACTTTTTCGTCACTACATTTTACTACGTAAAACTACAGTAATTTCGGATTGCAACCCTATGATCTACATTTTGACCAAGCAATTGCTAGGGGGCAAGTACTCTAAATGGATTGTTATCCTGCAGGAGTTCGACTTGGAATTTGAAAAATCTAAGTCTAAGAAATCTTTAGTTTTTGCGGAATTAATGTGTGATTTCCCGCGTGCTGACACGAAAACTGTGGTGGAGGAGCCCATTGCAGATGAATCCATGTTTCTAATCAGCACTTTAGATCTATGGTATGGGGATATCATCGTTTATCTCCAGACCCAATCCTTTTGGCTAGAAATTTCAAGGTCAGAACGTCGGAAAATATGATTCCAGTCCCAACAATTCAGGATTATTGGAGATACTCTTTATCGCCGTGGGGCGGACTCTATTTTTCAACGTTGTTTAACTCACGAGGAGGCTGAAAGGGTTCTAAATGACTGTCACTCTGGAGTGTGTGGCGGTCATATGTCTGGGTATGCCACAGCCCAAAAGATATTACGCGCTGGCTACTTCTGGCCATCTTTGTTTAAAAATTGTATTACTGCGGTCCGAAAATGCCACAACTGCCAAATGTTTGATCAAAATATGTGCGCTCCACCTGCTCCTCTCCACCCTATAATTGCCGTTGGTCCTTTTGCTAAATGGGGAATTGATTTTATTACATGTAACCCTCACTCGGCCGGGGGGCATGCATATATCATCCTTGCGGTAGATTATTTTACCAAGTGGGCCGAGGCAATGCCTACATTTGAGGCAGACGGCAAGACAGCTGCAATTTTCATGTTCAATCATATAATTGCTAGGTTTTGGTGTCCCACAAGCAATAATCACTGATCATGGGCGTCACTTTCGAAATGTTATGATGACCGAACATACAGGCCAGCTTGGTTTGCGTCATGATAGTTCAACCCCTTATTATCCGCAAGCTAATGGTCTGGTTGAATCCATCAACAAATTTTTAGTCATCATGATCCGACGAATCATTGGGATTCATCGGTTGAATTGGCATAACATGCTATTTTCAGCACTTTGGGCGTACTGAACTTCAGTAAAAACATCAACAGGGTTCACTCCTTTCCAACTAGTCTATGGTTTGGAAGCTGTGTTACCCATTGAATGCGAAATCCCGTCACTACAAATGGCCATCGAGTTACTTCCAGCCACTTCCTAAGAGGAAAAGCATTTGTTATACTTGGCTCAATTAGATGAGAATCGACGTGATGCTGCATTGGCGATCGAGACTCACGCAAAACGTATGAAAGCTCCGTATGATCGAAATGTGACCCCTCGAAATTTTTCGGAAGGAGATCTAGTCTTAGTTTACGATCAAGCTAATGATAAATTAGGCGCTAGAAAATTTGTCTCTATGTGGCATGGTCCTTATGTTGTCAAGCGAAAGCTGGCAAAAGGGGCTTATGAATTGGTAGACTTTGACGAGGACTCTTTGGGTAAACCCAAAAATGGTCTTTACCTGAAGAGGTATTATGCTTAAAGAATGGGTATGGAGATTTTTAGTTAGGATAGCTTTTCTTTCTAGCTGGTGTGTTTTAGTTTAAACAGTGTGCTTAGCTTAGAGAGTATTTTTCCTCATTATTCCTACTTATCTTGGTTTTGCTCTTGATATTGCAGATGTCGATGCCTCTCCAAACATACATTGGTTTCATTGATGGTGCTTGTCATAATACACGGAACATTTCTTCCGCAGCTTGGGTTATCTATTCGCCCTCTGACGAGTTAGTATCCATGCATGGGGTAAGCCTCGGTCAAACAACGAACAACATTGTCGAGTATAGTGCAGTGATTGAGTTATTATTTGAATCTATTTCATTTAGGATTCGGAGTTTCATAGTGAGGTTAGATTCTAAACTCGTTGTATTACAGCTTAATAGAGTGTATGCCATGAGAAATCCAGTGTTATTAAGATTATTTTTGAGAGTGCGTCGCTTGGAACGTGAATTTGATTATATTGAATATCACCATATTCCAAGATCTTTAAATACATTAGAAGATGCAATTGCTTCTCGAATGTTAAGTAGACATTTGCAATAATCATACATGTAAATTTAAAACCGTTCCATAACATGATTTACAAGATAAGCTGGTAATAGTGATATATATATAGGAGTGTGTCAAAAAATACATTGTCCTCGATCATAGGTTGAAAAACACCTTATGATCGGCAAAAATGATAAGTACAAAAAACAAAATGTCATATGTGCCCACAATAGGCGATCATCCTATCACTGGTGATGATCTCGATAAGTAACCACTCCACAGGCCACCTTGCAAAGGAACCTCCTAAAAGGTCCTAGGACCCCAATCACATAGCGCTGAAGCCGACGAGGGATGTCGTCTATAGTGGTCTCCGGAATATCTCCTGTCAAGCGCTCGAGATGACCCTCCAACTCGGCCAAAACCTCTGCTGATTTGTCCTGTGGGCCTGGCACAGCTGCAATTGGTTGTTTCCTCTCGTAAGGCTAGAGAGTGGCTGGTCACTGTGGACCCACATCTGCATTTGAAACTTTTACTATCAGTTTTGGGACGATGAAAAATAATAAAAAAAATTAATTAAAATAGGAAAAATGTTGAAAATGATTTTACCTGAGTCATCCCACTGCTCTCCTGGTGGAAGAGCCATGTATGGGTCACCACGAAAATCTACCCCAGCGTAAGGGAAGTGCTGAATAGAAAAAACCTGGTTTTCCAACCATTGGAAATACTCAGGTTTGAATCGAACAACCTCAGTCCCCTCGTTCGGATGACGGGCCATAACTGCGACCCATCGCATCAGTTTGGGCTCTCGAGGAAGCCCAGCTCCAACAGTAAGGTGCTATGGGATCAACATGGGAACCCTCTCCAGACCGAAGCTCACAACCAAAGCCCCGTAACCAAAGGTCTTTAGTTGTTCATTCTTGGATTTGGTCAGTTGGCCTTTCACATTGGCCAACACAGCATCGCACCAGTTGAAGATGGTGCCTCGAAAGCAATCAACTGCCATACGCATCTGGGATCCGGTGGCAACGTCTGGTGACAGTAAACGTGATCACCATGAGTTCAGGAAGGGATATGGTTTTTATGTCTATCCCTTTGTCTCTAGCCTGGCTGTTGCAGAACTCTAGCTGGAGGCTATCAACAGACGGGCCACCTGGCCTAGCCCCGAATAGAGTCAAGTCTTCACCTCTCTTAGGCAAATCAGTCAAGAAATATATATATGCCAGCTCGATTTCGAGCTGGTGGCCACCAATAAAGAAGCACTGGTCCTGTATGCTCCATCTGTCAACTAGCCACTGCAAGAAATCCACCTGGGCCCTCATGCCAGGAATGGCCCAGAATTTGTACAAGCCGCAGGCCTTCAATGCATCTATTTAAGGTTGGTGATTCAATGCGGCAGCATCCATGTCTCATGCTCTCATTCATGCCAATCTAGCATGATGTACTCTCTGCATCAAGTAAAAAGATAAATTAGAATGCTAGAAATTATTTTGTTTGGGCCAATTTTGAGAATTTTTGGGTTAAAACCCTTACGGCGGGGACCGCACCCTCTGGGTTAGACACAGTGCGTGGGTCTGCACCTTGCCTACATGGAAGGTGCAGACCCTTGACGTTTTCCCCATTGAGAAAAATTCGAGGTCCGCGGGCTAGCAGTGGTATAGCTGTGGGCCCCTGCACGCAGGTTTTAAGCCTAAAAACCCTCCAAAAAATGAAATGAAAGCCTAAAACAAGAAATCAAATGGTTAAAAATGAAGACGGCGTTTGATTTTCCGCAATCTTCACGGGAAGTTTTCTGAACAAAAGCACTATTTTCTCACCCAAAACTCAAACGGTAAAAATGAATTGACGAAAGCCCTTTTTATAAGTTTTTTTGAGTAAATAAATTGCAAATTTGTTTATGTTTCACTTTGGAGAGGTATTTTTGCAACATTTTTATCCATTTCAAATAGGTATGAGTAATGTTTTTGTTTTTGTTCAGGATAACAGATTATTCAGGCGAAGTCTATCATTTTCGACGAAAAATCATTTAGAGTCACCTTTAAGCTATTTTCTGACTCCTGAAACATGAAAAGATTGCCGAGTTTTTCTTTTAAACTCATTAAAACGTAACTAAAAGACGGTCCACTTACAACTCTTTTCTGACAATAAAAACATGAAAATATTACCGGATTTTTGTCGTTTCAAATTCGATATTGGTTATAAAATGACATGTCGTTGATCGCTTTTTTACTTTTTCGGATCAAGGGCACTAATTACGAAAAGTACTCCTTGGTCGTAAAGATCAAGCGGTTCTCTCAAGTATTATTCTATACTTTTTCGGGCTTGGGAGACACAAACTTACGAAAAATGTCAACCCTGGAGTCTTCTTAAGTTTTTTCAAACACTCTAAAATTGAAAAACGCCGAGTTTCTCCTATACTGGACTCGTTAAAATTTCACAGTAAAGGACCTGTTCAATTACAAACAGGAACGAACCACTCATTCTTAGGGTTCGAATTTAAACTAAGTTGGACTCATCCAAAGGATGAGCTTATAATCAAGCAAATGTTATCTTCCTCAAGCTTGTTAAAAATAAAGAGGTTCATGCCAGAAATGGTGGGGGAAAAGAGAGAAAAATGAACCTGATTGTCATACTTTGTAACCACTCTTGAACACAACATTTTTATTCACCTGGGTTGGGAAATCCTTTGCCTAACAGTTGATCAAACCACATTGAAAGTCTTCAGCCAGTTTCTGGGTATTAACTTTGGGTCAATTGTCACCAAGCCATATGTCGTGTCGTTATGTGTTCAAGAGGCCACTGCCAATAAGCCATTCATTTGCAAAATATCAGTCATCCATCTTGACCATCCCTGAGTCAGTCCTTGCAACTCAATTTCTTCAACTTGATCTATGATTTCGTGTTGTGGGCTTGCCTACAACGGATCGCTTTCTATTGACTTCAACTCATTATCTAGAAAGATGATCTAGAAATTGTCAGTACCTTGGGATCTTCATGCCTCAATGGCAGGTTTCGCGTCTTTGACGACAGGTTGCATCATTGACCTTCGATCAAAGGATTCCGTGACATGTTTAACATCAACACATTTATTCACATCTCATGGATTGTACTAGGTACTTTGAGAGCCATTGACATCATTGGTGGTTTCTCTCACACTTGTTAACAGTTTACATCATTGACTGGTAATCAAGTGGTTTCTACCATGTTCGACTCCAACACATTCATTCGCATGGATAGAATCGTACTGTTTCGGGAAGTAGAAATGAAGACCCTGGATCTAGTTTCCACAATCCAGGCTGAGAGGAATTTTGTATTCATTATATAATGGAATATTCATAAATAGATGGCTGCGTCCATACTGTGTCCACATGAGTCTATACTTGTGATGTATTAGAAGATCATTCCTATATCAGAGCAGTAGTTAGTTTTCTAAGTCAGTTTTGATCTGAGTATGGGAATGCCTACCTCAGCGATGATATGATCTCATATATATATCTTGCATTGAATGTGTTTACAGGTTCCAACCGGGCTCTCCACAAGATGATCCTCGAAATGATAAAGTACTTCACTCTTCCTAAATGATAAATGAAATCCTCATCTACTACAGACCTCGCACTTTAGGGGGAAATATGTTACACAAAAATATCATCACCATGATTATTTGCAGTCAGTATGGTTCTATCATCACTTATACTATCCTCCTAAGCAAGTCTCAGACCTCAGCTTTTCAAGTCAAGCTTTGAAAATGAGAGAAAGACATTGAAAATCAATAAAACTCTGGTTCCACACTTTCTCTCACTATTGCCTGTAGTCCCGCACCTTCTATTTACAAAAACTACGGACCTGCCCGCTCTGTCCCTAAAGGTGTGGGTGCGGACCCCTGTGAAAGTCAAAAAGGCGCAAGTTTATTCTAAAAAACTCACTTTGGGTTAATTCTAGATGATTCTAGAAGGAATTTTGACGTGGATTGGCCGCTCTTAGGTGGTTCATGCATCCCAAAAGAGAAGGAGCTAATCCCTTGATGAGAGGAGCTATCCCTTTGAAGGAGGGCTTTATCCCTTTGAAGGAGGACCTAGTAACTTCCCTCCATTGCACTATAAATTCAGGCATTGGGCTGGTTGCTAGGGAGGTTAGAAGCTGAATATTTTTTAGGGTAAATGCTGGTGAAATTAAGACTTCCTAGTTGAGCTTAAGAGGAGAGATCACATACCTTTTTGGCTTCATTGGGAAGAGAGTGAAACTTGTCAAAGTAGAGGAGACTTCTTGCTGGACCCTGGGAGGAGCTTGTACAGCGTCAAGGCACAGGTTGTAAAGTTCTTCTTGATTTGAATTAATACAATCAAACTCATTTTTCTCAACAAATTGTCTCATGTCATTTGTTTCATGAACTCCTTGAATTTTTGTTAAATATGTTTTATGATATTGTCTTTTTAGGTGCTATTTAATTTGTTTGCTTGTTTGTGTTTGTAGATTCGCGACAAAGGAGCTCATTTGGATCGAAGGAGCGAAGGCTTCCACGAACTTGAATTGGACCTAAGGTAGGACTAAAACACTTGTTTTCCTTGCTTTATAAAAGCATATTTAGAGAAAGATAGTGTGTGATTGGTTTGCCTGTCATTAGGTCTTCTTTATATTCTAGGAAGGTCTATCTTGTCTGCAAGATCGACTTATTCCGTGTGACAGGTGAAATGAAATAGCCAATGCAGCCACTTAAGTATTATGAACATTAGTGAGCTTTGCTGCTTGTTCTTGTTGGTGCTTGAAATGGAGATCTTGCCATCTGATATGACTTTGTTAACCTTTGAGAAGATCAGGAAACTACTGACCTCCTTTGCTGAGTCTAAACACTGTACAAAAGGGTCATTTTGATGTTGAGGCACACAGCCCACTAATGGAGAAGAGCACTGATGTATTTCATCACTCAACCTGTTAACAGATGGATCACAGAGAATTTGGAATGATACTTGCAATTCATTGAAAACAGGCTCAGATGGCACTTGACAGTTTTGCACTTGCCGCTCTTCCTCCTCTTCAAATAACTCATATGACTGAAAACAAAGCGGCAGGGAAGGAAATTGGATTATTTGATCACATGTTGTTGCTTCTAAGTCTTCCTCACTCTGATATTTGATGGCTCTTTGGGGCTGCAAATCTAGAGGTAATGCATTAGGAGCAAGGATTTGGGTCTCCTCCAGATGATCAATATCAACACTTGATGACATTTGATTATAAACTGCATGATAATTATTCTTAATAAACTGAAAAGATTCAAAACAAAAAGGCAAAGTTCCTTCGTTGAAATCAAAATTCTCTGCATTTTCCTCCTTTTCATAGCTGAAATGAACACACAGACCATTGGATTCAAGCTGCTGAGCCTGAACGTTGCTCTTTGCCAAAATAAGATCTGATTCCTCTGCAAGGCTGATTTGGATATGAGGCGCAAATTCATCATCATATTGATCGTATTTGGGCAGACAACTGAAAGAAGAAAAGTTGTCATATTCATATAGTATATCAGGAGATTTCTCCTTCACATATGGTTCTATGAATATGTCATCTGATTTGTGGTAGGTTTGTTCATGAATGTCACTACTTTCCTTCTGCAAAGCAGATGTGTTCTGGTGCTCTAAGAATTCAACTTTCATTGTGATGTGCTGGATCATTTCCTCTGATTTTTGCATTAAACTATGAAGTCTTTCCTTTTCCTCTACTTTGTGCTATTCTTCCCTCACCTTCAGATTTGCCTCCACGTCCACAGCTATGTCCTGCATCTGTTTCATGGTGGACGACCTTCTTTCTCTTAAACGGAATTCTATTTCTGGATCAAATGCTCTAGGATAATGCAATAGAGCTAAATCAGGAGGAGGTCTTATATTTAATGTCATGGAATGATAAATGTGATTGAATCGATCAGAAAATTGCTGAACAGATTCATTTGGAAGCCTTTTTAATTGATCATATTCTTCTATGAGCATGAGGAAATTAATTTTGATCATCCATCTATCAAGGAAGAGATTGGAAAACTGTTGAAGATTAGAGATGCTAGCCTCAGGCAATGCTTTAAACCAAGTCCTAACTTCTCTTTGCAAAGAAAGGGCGAACAACCTAATACTAACATCCTCATCTTCTACTTCAAAAATGTTAAGATAGTCTTCAAAATCTTGGACATGCTTTTGCGCAGTAGCCCCATTCTCTCCATCAAATCTTGGGAGATACTCAGGATGATCTTTAGGCAAAGGATTGAGCATGGGAGGAAAAATGAGTGGCTTATATCTACCAAGAACCTTACGAGGCATGGGATTATGTACAGGGATTGAATGACTGGGCTCGATATGAACAGGGATAGGATGATTGGCCTTGATATTTGTTTCCTCCTTGGTTGTATGATGATCTTCAACAGCCTTAGAAGGCTGCTGTTCAGATGTGCAAGGAGGATTTTCAATAACGTTTCAAAAAGAAAATCATAAAAATCTAACCTGAAATCGTCTTTAAAATACAATATACATTGCAAAATTTTATGGATGAGAAAGAACATGATCTCTTGAACGATAATACAGGTAAAAAGCCTGATCTGCTCATACAATGCTTTTGGGTTCATTTCTCCAGCAGAGTCTTTATTATGAAGATTATGTGGAGTCACCAGGTGGATAAATTAAGTTTGAAAGGTTGATCTCTGTCCACCGTCACAGATCAGAGCTAAATATGAAATAAACCTAAAGAAACAGGGGAATTTTCTTTAGGAAACAAAATATTTTGAGATTTTTGTGATTATTTGATTTTTTGGGATTTTTCAAAACAACTTTAAGACTTATTCGAGAGGCAAACTGATCAAAATTTGGGATTTACAGTAATAAACAAATGATTCAGGTCCCCAGTGGAGTTGTCAATGATGTTATAACTTAGGTTGTTCCCTTTTACTCCTAAGGGAATACGGCCGAGGTAACCACAAACCAATCTTTGAACTGCAGGTCCTAGCCTACCTGCAATCAGAGAGGGCTCTCTCTTTATGATTTAGCTCTGTTTAAGGGTGTTTTTAGGCTAGTTATGATGTGCATGGGTTTGTTTGAGTTTGGTGGGATGGTTGAAGTTTTCAGACAGAGTTGGCATGCAAAGAGTGAGAAGTTCAGACCATTGGGCATGGAGTCAATGAATGTGAACTGTTGGGTATGTTTTCTTTGGTAGAAGAGAGGAATATAGAGCAGGATAGCTACACATGGCACAATGTTAAATGTTGGAACAAGGATGAAATGGAGGTCAAGGGGTGAGAGGCAATCAAGGATCTCTCATCCAGCCAAAGAGGGAAAGTGGATGAAGGCTAAATAGGAGCAATGAAGGATTCCTAGACAACATTCAGAAATGAGAGAATTAGCTTAAACAAGATCAATTAAGTATGCATATTCATCACTAATTCAGAGGAAAACATATAAAAACCATAGAAATTGAGCACAAAGCACATAGAAGTAATTCTGAGCTATTCATTCTTTATGTAGCTTAGATTGTGATATATAGATGATGCAGACACATAAACTAAAAACAGAGGTGAGAAAGATTTATTGAACCATGAGGAAGCACAAGAATTCCATATCAAGCTCTTCAGCCATTAAAACCACAACCAGCCAGTTCAAATGCAAACATTCCAGCAACCTTTGATAATAGAAGCTCTTAGGCTTACAACGCAAGTCTCGAATGAGAAAAACAACCAACCAACCCTTTAAACAATGGTTAGGGTGGTTTATATAGGAAAAATATCTACAATCAACAGATCTGAGACAGATCTGCTGAAATAACTGCTTCTAACCTAATCTCTACTGAAATAAATGCAACAAATATCCATCTAAGTGCTGCGCTGGGGCAGCTACCTCAAAAATGAGTTAATATGGTCCTTTGAGCCATGCGCTGGCCATTTCTGTAATAACTATGCCTTGGGTTCTGCTGCGCTGCTCTCATATGGCTTAAATGCCCATAAATCTGTCTTGGTGAGCTTTAAATGGGCCTTTACTATTTCTTTGACTTGCTGGGGGCCTTTCAATGTTCATCTGCCTTGGAAATAAAGATTTCCACTGAAAAATATTAACTGATACACTTTGCCGCAACACTGATACTCTTTAACATTGAATCGGGACCTTTTCTTTCACTGATACACTTTGTCGCTTCAAAATCGCCCCTTTATGGCCACTTATGGCAAGATTTGACTGTTGTTGCGCCCTTTGTGGCCTTTAGAGGTATATCGGCGCTGGCCGATCCAAAATAGTGCAAAAAATCAGAAGAAATGCCGAAAAAAGGAGGAATTGGTGCTGAATGCCTGCTGAGGCAAAACCCTGTTGATTAGAGCCAATCTATGGCTGGAGCAATCGAAAAATACTGAGAAATGATCAAGCTTCCTTCTGCATTGGAGCGCACGTGGGCACCAAGCTAAAACATGAAGAAATGGCCCTTTTCCTTATAAAAGGCAAAAATTCCTTTTAAACGTGAAATTTCATGAAAAATGGGCGGGGAGCGATCACTGTAGCTACAAGCAGATCTAGGCTGTTGGATCGTGCGAAGGTAGATCCAACAACTAAGAATGCATCGCAATATCACTTATCGGGGGTCATGGAGGCGGGGAATGTTGCATATATAAAAAACTTGCGATGGGCCGATCGCCGATATCGCATCGGCGATCGGCCCTCAGGGGCGAATGGGTGATGCGTTATTATATATGGGTGGGCGAAATGGCATAGCACAACATGATCTGGGCCGTCGGATGTGTGGGATGATCAGATGGCTGCGGATAAGTCGGCGCATCAGCGATCGGTGGGGACAGGGGTGCGGGCCCTTTGTATTATTTGCGATGCGATATGGAATGGCTCCCGATAGCGATACGCTTTCGGCTGCGATAGCGATATCGCTATCGGCGGAGGAGTGGGGGCATGTTATGGCACAAAACATTGCGATATGCCGATTGCCAACTTGCGGTCGGCGGGTATCCATCGAAGCAGTACATACAAAGGCCAACTCTTTCTCGTTGCGACCTCCGACAGCGATATCGCATCTGAGGGGGGGCATATGCATTCGGAGAAGGGCTTAAGGGATGCGATAAAGGATTTTATGATCAGAGGAAGGTGTTTACATGGAAAAGAGGGTTTTTATGGGATCTGAGGGGTTTTTAATGGCTTGGAAGGGTTCCAATAACATAAAAAGAGGGATTTCATGCCTTGGGGGAGGATTTTATGCATAGGAATGAGTCCACATGCATTAAAAGAGGGTTTGAATGAGGAAAAGAGGGTTGTTACTAAGTTTCAGGAAAACTTAGTAATTCCCAAGCATACTTATGGTTATTTTTCAACCAGAAGGAGGGGATATGTATATAGAGGAGCTATTTAGCATATTTTTAGTAGGGGAAGGGGAAATAGATAGGGATTTACATAATAAGTTAGAAGTTAATATGAATTTTGATGGAAAAGTGCTAAGTATGAGGGACTTAGGCTTTAAAGGGGAAATAGGACTTGTAAAATAGATATGAGCATTCCTAAGCAAAGTAGACCTTTTCTTAGGCAAAAGTTATGTAAGATGATGAATCTCAGAGATGTTAAGCAGGTCTTAACATCGTAAGGGGAAGTTAGTGAATGATTTGAGGAAGATGAAGAAGGGTAAGTTTAGACATGCCTCTCTTGAGCTGCTCCAAATGGATTTTGCCTTGCAATTCTGATTTGAATAGATATAACACTTGAAAACATGAAACGGATCACAAATCCTCATTCTGCGACCTCAGAACTACCTACCCGGACTACTCACCTAGCATTTTTTCTTCTTTTGTGGTTTGGGTGCACTTGAACTAGAAAACCCAGCTTTACATCTTTCCTTTTGGCTATTTCCCTATCTAAATCTACCCTTATTGCATCCAGGGGCTCAGATTAAGCTGTTGAGCACCCTTGATTGTCTACCTATCTACTAATCTACCAAGATTAAATAGTTTGGACAAATATTCATTCTCTATTTCTAAAACATGAAATTTAAACCTAGGGGAGCCAAGATTAAGCTGTTTGGCCTTCCCTTAACTGTAAAAAAAGTGGTGATTTCTTGGAAATATGGAACCTTTGTAGCAATGGAAAGGATGAACATATTTGGCACTTCCACAGTCAATCATGAAAAATGACACCTATTGCAATAGGAGGCTAACAAGATCATTGCGACACGTGACCACTGAATTAAGACAACGGATAGCGGATAACAGCGCAACCAATGAGGGGTAGTTCGCCAACCCTGGCACTTTAATCGTAGCCCAGAAGCAGCATAGTGCATCAAGAGAAGTGTCGCATGCACCAAGGTGGTGTGCATAGAGGAAGCTGAGAAGGAGAAGGTAGTTCCAAGTATGGATTGGAGGACGTGCCCCGAAAGAAGGCCAAGGTGTCTAAATGGGACAGAGAATTAACCACCTTGATCGAGGGTGACCTAGGTGACATAGGGGACACAGTTCGTGAAGTCACTCGGGACGCAATGGATGACGTCACGTTGGAGCAAAAAATTGTGTTGAGGGAGCTCTGGTTGCAGCTACAAGAATTTGGGACATAGGTAGCATAAACAGGAACCACTGCTACTCATGGGGTTATGGGTATGTCAGCCACTGATGTTGTTGGGAAAAGTATCCATTCGGAATGCCCCTATCCCACTCGAAGGTGTGATAGTGCCTTAGCAGCAAACAAGGAAAACTATCTTCGTATTCTTCTTTATGAAATGTAAATGGAGAAGAAGGATGTAACTAACCGGTGTCTTCCGCTAGTTTGTCGATCCAATCGCTCTCTCCTTTTTTCGCTTCCCGCTACTTGCTCCTTCACTGGTCCAGCTTCACCAAGTTCCTGCAAGATCACAAGAGAGGAAAACTACACAAAAGACATAGATTTACATTCATAACTAGTTTAGGATCAGATATAAACTAAATATGCAAATATAACAAAGAATCATTGATATACAAGCATATAGGAGAAACTCAAATAGTTTTATTGATATGATAAGAAAGTCCAAGAGGAGATACAACCAAGTGAGTCCCGATCCAGCATCTACCTCCCAGCAAAGGAATCCCTTCCTCTCCTCCAACAAAGCATAAACCACCCAATGTACTAATCTCAATCTCAAACCAACAACAATTCTCTGCAAAGTACAAAATTCCAGCCCCCTGGATCTCTGGGTGAGGGTTCCATATATAGATGTAAGCAGAGAGGATGAGTCAGCTTATGTTTTGACTTGTGGCTTCTCTCTGTCAGTTCTTGCTTCCACTTGGAGGTTAAGAGCCTCTTACTCATCACTAGTCGAATTCATTGAGGCAAGTGTCATTGAGGAAGATTTTGGAAGCTTCTAGTGTTTGTACACCTCGCAAAATGACACTGCCATTTGGAATTTCTCGCTCAGCGCACCCTGGTAGTGCATTCAGGTGCATTGCAACGCACCTAGCTAGTGTACTGGGGTGCATTGCAACGCAGGCAACTAGTAGAGCATCTGAATTGATCCTGAATTGACTGTTTCTAAGTGGTTTTTGGTGGAGAACTTCTGGGAGAAGCTGTCATTGGTTGACCTTGTTCCTTTAGGGGTAGGAACAACACTTTTAGGGACTTTGGATCCCTTGGATTATGGACATTTCATGCTCAATGCTGTAAGGCACAAAAATGTCTATAACAGTTGCCCCCTAAAGTATGAGGCCGTTTATCGGGTGAAATGCTTTATTAGGAGGATCCGAAGTTCTTTCCAATGCTGGGAGGAGACCTGTAATAAGATACAATACAATACATTATTTTTCATATTGTTTTCATGATCTAGATGAGGTGGGCATTCCCATACTCAGCTTTATAAATTCATTTTTCTGTACATAGGACAGACAATCGTCTGATGGTAGACTGATGATTTTGATGAAATCATCATCCTTTTGGTATGATGATTATCTGTGCTGTAATGCTCTACATTTCAATGTCTTTATTTTTCCTGAATATATATCGCAGCCCGGATGGATGAAACTAGATCCGGGGTCTTCAATCTCGTCCGATCTTCACTCTAAGTACAAGTCGATACATGTGAGAAATGTTTTGAAGTCGAACATGGAAAGACATCGCTTGATTACCAGTCAATGATGTAAACTGTTAACAAGCGCGAGAGGAATCATCGATAATGATAATGACCCTCAAGGTACTGCAGTACAATTCACGTGGTGTGAATAAAGGACTTGGCGTCGAACACCACGCAAAATCTTTCGGTCGAAGGTCATTGATGTATACCTGTCGCCGGAAGTGAGAAACTTGCCATTGAGGCATGCAAGCTTCAAAGTACTGAGGGGGTGTTCCTAGATCAACTTCTTGGATAATGAGCTGATGTCAACAAGAAGCGATCCGTCAAAGGAGGGCCTTGATGTATCCCACATCAGTGACACGGAACGGAGCAAATGATTTTGATGGAGGTGAAAACGATCTGATGATATATGGTTCAGGGTGGCGGTCATGAAAGAATGAAGGATAATGTATGGTAGTGGATGGGACACGGTTGACTTCTCTGGATGACTTCTCTTTAACATATCGGCGACACTTGTGTGATGGATTGGTAGCATTTACCCCAAAGATGGATGGTATGGCGAGACCATGGTGATGTGACTGGTGAATGAAACAACCCAACCCGACTCAGGCACGGAGTGGAAGTGTCATGTTCAAGAGCGACTTGCTACCAATAAAAGTTCTTCGAGTTTCTTCCCCATTTTCCCCAGTCATTTCTAACCAGTACCTCTTTATTTTTGTCAAGCTTGAGGAGGATAACATATTCTTGTTCTATAATTTTCCCTTCGGGCAAACCCATCACTATGTTTTAACGAGCCTAGCGATAGTGAAACTCATTCTCGTCTAAAGACAAGTTTGTCGCTATTAATGTTTTTAACGAGTTTAACGACAAAGATAACTCAGTCCTTTTCATTTTTAGAGAGTCTGAAAAGGTACGTAAAGATAACTCCGGAATTCCTTTTTCGTCATCTAATCCCTTAAGTCCGAAAAAGTATAAAACAATACAGAAGGGATGAATTTTCGATAGTTTTAACGAGCTGAACAAAACAAGCGCTCGATCTTTTTGTGCAATAATCCCTCAGGTCCAAAAAGATTAAAATCTAGAGGAGAGATAGCACTTTCGGTCGCTTTAACGAGCTGGAAGGCCAAAACTTGGCAATCTTTTCATATTTTACGAGTCAGATGAAAAGAGCTTAAAGAAGACTCGTCTTTTGAGGAACGAGTGATAAAATGGGTAGCAGCTGATTCCAGGTAAGGGTTGGAATTTTCCAATCACGGCAGTGTCACAAGGATGGCTAGTGAAATCACTCTTCGCAGCTGTTCCTCAAAATGGGTAAACAATCAAATGGAGGTGAATGATCGGCCAATGGAAAAGTGGAGGTGACGGTGCAAACACGACCAAGGCTTTAATGGCTGATAATGTTACATTCATGGTGGTTATTTACCGGAGGGTAGTTCATTTTTTAACGAGCTTAAACGCGGAAAAACACTGCTCGGTCTTATGTTTATTTTTTAACGAGCATGAACTATGTGCTAAAACTGCTCGATGATAAGTTTGCATGCCCCCAGCATAATAACGCAAATCAAGGTGCATGCCCCCCAAGCTTCATTGTATTCAACTCGGTGGTTGGAATGAAGGTTTACCTTTGAGATTTGAAAAGGGGATTTGTTTCATTTTTTAATGAGGTTGACAGAGTAAAAGAACTATCCTCATGACTCCTTGTTTCATTTTTTTAACGAGGTTGACACGAGATAAGAACCGTCCTCGGGGTCCAAATCCATTAGATATAGAAGGTTTCATATTCCACTGTGGCCACTTCCGCCAAGCTACTCGGAGGCGGTAGGGCAAAAGTACCCATTAAGGCAGGGTCTTTTAGGAGACCTACTCCGATATTTTGGAGCGAATGATTGCTTCCATGGATCATTGGAATGCTTCCAGTAACTTGATAACCATTGGGGAGGAAGTTTTGCTAATTGACGATTGTAATCCCTCCTTGAAAGGGAAATGCAATCTTTCTGAAATAGGTCGACACAACAGCTGCCATGGCATATATCCATGGTCTTCCTAGTAGGATGTTGTAATCAAGATTCCCATCTATGACTTCAACATCTATTTCTACCGTTTTCCCTCCTAGTTCAACTTTCAAGTTACTTAGGATACCATACAGGGTATACATCCTTCCGTCGAATGCTTTTAATGTTGTCGCAGATCGCGACAAGGGTGGAGATCCTAAAGTTTTCCAGCAACTCATCGACATAATACATGTAGATGCCCCCTCATCAATAATCGTTCGGTGAACAGTTTTGTTGAGGGCTTTCACTTGAACAAGGAAAGCTAGTTGGGCTAGTAACTGAGGATCGTATCCTTTGTGGTCGAAGGATACAAGATTGGAATCCTTAGGATCAACCCCACCAATGGTTGATAACAAAGCCTGCCTTTGGGATGGGCAATTTTGTAGTACTTCAAGAGTCGACATAGCGGATGGCGATTGGGCCAAATCTTCCACTATGTTATAATGTTGCGCCGCTCTAGCGCTAGGATTAAATGTCGACTTGTGTACTACTCCCTTCGGTGGTTTTATTGTTAATTCAGGAATGATGGGTGGTACAACTTCCGTCGAAGTTGTTGTCGAACTGCTTGGTTTATCTTTTTCCTTGTCGTTCGACAGCTGCAGATTCCCGTAATCTTTCTTCCTTGTCGAAATCAAAGCATCATTTTGTTGCTTCGAAATCGACAACATTAGCACTTGCGACGGGGAAGCATTTCCACTATCAACCAGATTTGTTCCTGGATTTGGAAACGAATCAGTTAACACAGCTAAGGTTTGCGAACTTTTAAAGAATCTTTTAAGCTCAGCTTTGTATGGACATTCTCTCGTCCAATGATCCTCATCACATATCTGACATGGATATTTTTGTTTCCTATTTCCAGGAGGTTTTGAAGAAGTTTTTTCAGGAGATGATTCACCATGTTTCTTCTTCTTCCCTTTGCTTTGTTTCTTCTTGCTTCCTGGTTGTTTGATTTCTTTGCCTTTATCTGCTGATACGACATTTACTTCCGAAGCAAGAATTTCATCTTTTGCATTTTGATCTGAAATCTTACGGGCCTTCTTGGAGGTGGCCTTTGTCGATTTCGCGTTTGTCGTGCCAATCACGCCATCGCCGGCATGAGAGTCATTGTTTGATTTAGGAGGAGGAGGAATTGAGAATTCCGGTCTAGGGGCGTCAGGTATTTTGTCATAGAGCGTGCCAGACTGAGTATAGACCAAGTCTAGATATTGCGCACGAGCGATAACTTGCTCTTCCGTTACGACTCCGCCTTTTGCCACATCTTCCGTTATGGCAGGAAGTAACGACTTGATAAACCATTCAGCTAATAGCTGATCAGGAACGTAAGTTTTCACCATCCTACGATGACGTTGCCACTCATGTATATGATTAGATATGTGAGTAGCCGTTGTCTGTTTGAAGTTGGTTAGGATTTCTGTTCCCGTTTCATACCTTATCGGTAATTGAAAATGGGTTAAGAAAGTCGTGGCTAGGGTGCTGAAATTGTCAAACGAAGCTCTAGGCAATTCAATATACCATTTTGCCGCTGGACCCGTTAACATCCTCTGAAAAAGGCGAAGCCTTGTCGAATCATTGTTTAGGGTGTTTGATGAACACCATAGATGAAATGTCATCACGTGATTCGATGGATCTTCACCTGGATTTCCATTAAATTTAGGAATATCTGATGGAAGTTTATGAGGGATCGCTGGCCACCAAGGGGAGTAAGCAATTGGATCATTTGTTAACCGGTGTAAATCAGGTATCTCTAAAGTTGCCACGAATGGTAACTGTTGACTCAGGTTAGGTGAAGCATACCCAGGGTATGATGGAATTGCCTGAGCAGTTGGTCTTTGCATACCAGCATAATGTAATTGATGCTGGTACGACTGATACAGTTGGTGGACATGACCACTATAAAGTGGTTGATTTTGACCGTTTTGAATGTATGGTTGTCCACTGTTCGCAAAGATCTGCTGCTCAGAACCTTGGTACACTTGTTGGAACTGTGGTTGTTGGTATTGCACCAGCCATGGTTGTGAAGCCATGTTCTGTTGCGCTATACTAACCGTTGGACCAAGGTGTGGGGTAATTGTACCCGTTTGGACCTGTGTCGTCCCACTAGTTGGCGATTGTGGTTGAGTCATAGGGTCAAGGGGCTGTTGCATTACAACCTGAGAAATCTGAGGTTGACATACAACAGGCAGCGTTTGAACTTGTGACACTGTCACAATAGCCAGCGTAGTAGGTATATTTGACACAGGTACACATTGTTGCATCGAGTATACAACCCTTGGTTGTTGGGGTAGCATAGGTACCCAACCACTTGATGTAATTCCAGTATAACCTGAATACTGTTGTGAACTCCCGTATGGATATCCTCCCGAAGGGGGTAATGAAAGGGCATACTGCCCCCCATACGGTGGTAACCCGGAACTCAAGGGGATTGTCTGCCCTTGGGGACTGGATTGCCCAAATTGACCTCCAAATGGATCAATTTTTCGAGTCTCAACATAAGAGTTGCCGGATATTATTCCGGAGGAACAAACAGGAACGGACCATACTGTCGAAATAGCCCCTTGATGGACTCCTTCTAGCGGTTGTGAGCTAGTCGGGACAGATGGTACGCTGGCAAACATTTTCGGAGTGATGGCAGGGAGTTCTGCTGTCGCTGTGTCAGTCGACACAGTCCTAGATGTTGATGGTTGTTCAGACATTTTGAGTCTATCCAAAAGATTACCTAGCGATTCTACAGGAACTTCCACTGGTGGTAGACAAACTTCTGATGTCGAAGGAAATAGAGTGACCCCGACTCCAAAATGTGTTGGAGTACTTGCTTGCGGATCTTCTACAATTTCCTCTATCGCAATCAAACCAGGTGGAAGGGGAAGACCGTCCGGTCCGTAAAATATTTCTGGTACCGAAGAAGGGGTTGAATCGACAACGACAGATGTTTGAGGAGCAAGACTCTCCAGACCGGTTGCTGATGGAACTGGTTCGGTAACACAAGTGTTTGCTCTTAGACTAGGATCAGTATCACTGTCCCTCTGTGGCTGTTGAACTTCTTCTGTAGAGGCAGGGTTTCCAGAAATGTTTGGAGTAACCGGAATCTCGGATGTTGTTGGAACACTTGTTCTAACTTTAATAGGAGATTTCGAACCGGTTAAACGAGTTCCCTTTGTCCGTACTATTTTCGATTCCGGAGACAAAGACGGTTGACTCGTAAGCCTCCGCGAACGACGGGGTTTCAATTGACTTTCTTCCACGATTGCGGATTACTCGATAAACTAAAATACAAAAGGGGAAGGTGTGTTTCCGAATTAAATGAGTTTTTAGACGCTTTAGACACAACTTGCTTTTTCAATTTTAAAGAGTCGAGAAAAAGCAAAAGATGACTCTAGTCTCCTTCGATTTTTAATGAGCCTGAAGTGACAAGTGCTCAGATGGACCTTTTCTGTTAAGGAGTTTGAAAAGGAACGAAAGGGACTGCTCTGGAGTTCTAGGTAGAGGGTGTGCCAAACTTTTCAAAAAATTGCAGAATACTTTTTAAGGTACGGGCGGTCAATCTTCCCGAATGTTGTGTTCAGTGCATTGCGATCAGTAGGGTGGCCGACACGACTTCCTATGGATAAAGGTTTTATGCCTATAGGGGTATCCCAATATATACTCGACGGTACATGGGAGCACAATCCGTACTAGCACTTATCGTCTCTCAAGAGGAATCACCCAACCATCAGTGAGGCGACCAGTGACCAGGTTTTACGACGCCGGAACACGTCTCTAGCCTAGACCTCTATGTTGTGCGTTAAGTTACAAAGCGTTGTTAAGTTCATTCAATTTATTTTAGGTTGATCTTTCTTAGAAGTTTTCCTTTTTGGATCACCACGAGATGTATGATACAATTCCTAAATGCAGTCTAAAGATGATAAGCAAGCTTTTATATCTTTTCAACAATGAAAATCCTAGCTACAAGGGGAAAAGAAAGACACAATCTTTTCTCAAAGAGCATAAAGCACACTGTAAATGCACTTTTCCTAAATCAATCCATACAAACTGTCAAAATGCAAATGCACATATGCATGTATTTGTGTTCACTTTCTTAATATTGATGCCTAAAAAGAAAGTTGTTGTACAAATTTGAATTCGATTTCAAGTGAAAAACACAAACAAGATTCTTTCGAAATCAAAAAGACGATTACGACACTTTATGACTTTGAAGTAAATACTTGTTTCGACATTAGAAATGCATAAATTCAAACCAAAAGACAAAAGTAAAAGCGTAATCAACTGCGAATAGCAAACAAACTCACTCCTAAGATCAAAACGACACTTATGACAGGTCTAGATCTAAGGGCGACAGTATGACTAGTTTACTTTTGTAATGGGAAACTGCAAATGATGTAACAAATACACAAAAACAAATACAGTTTCTTTGATACAACTGAGGCAGAATTGAGGCAAAGAAAAGGGGTTTCAGATAGGTACACACACTGATAACAGGCTGCAAAAAACAGAGATAAAACTGAGCAAAAGGAAGCAGGGAACCACAGCTGCACAAGGCCAAAGCTGATCAGCGCACCCTCAGCACAGAGAAACTGAATTGCAGTGCAGGTAGCCCTCTCGGGACCTGCGTTGAAATGCAGAACCTCTTCACAGAGCCTGCGCTGAAGCAGAAACGAGAATTGTCTCTGGGTTCTGGGTCACGGTTTGCAGTTTAATCTACGGTTTTTGGCCGGATAAAAGCTATCAATTAGGTACAATTAGAGGGATGATTTAAAGGAGGACTAAGATCTATCACAAAGGGCTGTTAGAGAACTTGTGGATCAGCTGTTCAGATCATAAACAGGCCCAGTAAATGGACTAGAGTAGCAGATCTCTACTTTGCATTTGTAAATGGCAAATGTAGTTCGATTCTCCACTCCTGATTTTATGAGATGAACAACAATAGAAACACAAATAAACTAACTAGATACGATCCCCAACGGAGTCACCAATTTGTTGTTGGGAAAAGTATCCATTCGGAATGCCCCTATCCCACTCTAAGGTGTGATAGTGCCTTAGCAACAAACAAGGAAAACTATCTTCGTATTCTTCTTTATGAAATGTAAATGGAGAAGAAGGATGTAACTAACTGGTGTCTTCCGCTAGTTTGTCGATCCAATCGCTCTCTCCTTTGTTCGCTTCCCGCTGCTTGCTCCTTCACTGGTCTAGCTTCACCAAGTTCCTGCAAGATCACAAGAGAGGAAAACTACACAAAAGACATAGATTTACATTCATAACTAGTTTAGGATCAGATATAAACTAAATATGCAAATATAACAAAGCATCATTGATATACAAGCATATAGGAGAAACTCAAATAGTTTTATTGATATGATAAGAGAGTCCAAGAGGAGATACAACCAAGTGAGTCTCGATCCAGCATCTACCTCCCAGCAAAGGAATCCCTTCCTCTCCTCCAACAAATCATAAACCACCCAATGTACTAATCTCAATCTGAAACCAACAACAATTCTTTGCAAAGTACAAAATTCTAGCCCCCTGGATCTCTGGGTGAGGGATCCATATATAGATGTAAGCAGAGAGGATGAGTCAGCTTATGTTTTGACTTGTGGCTTCTCTCTGTCAGTTCTTTCTTCCACTTGGAGGTTAAGAGCCTCTTACTCATCACTAATCGAATTCATTGAGGCAAGTGTCATTGAGGAAGATTCTGGAAGCTTCCAGTGTTTGTACACCTCGTGGAATGACACTGCCATTTGGCATTTCTCGCTCAGCGCACCCTGGTAGTGCATTTAGGTGTGTTGCAATGCACCTAGCTAGTGTACTGGGGTGCATTGCAACGCAGGCAGCTAGTAGAGCATCTGAATTGATCCTGAATTGACTGTTTCTGAGTGGTTTTTGGTGGAGAACTTCTGGGAGAAGCTGTCATTGGTTGACCTTGTTCCTTTAGGGGTAGGAACAACACTTTTAGGGACTTTGGATCCCTTGGATTATGGACATTTCATGCTCAATGCTGTAAGGCACAAAAATGTCTATAACAACTAAGTAGCTGCTGAAGGCCCAAATGGCTCATACTATTACGATTCCAGTAGGAGCATTGATAACAACAAATGTGGAGGAAAGAGATATGGTAGGACAACCTACAGGGCTAGGAATAAATTTGGATTCCCTCAAGTTCAAAAGCTTGTACCAGCTCCAGGACAGTGCCACGATGGAGCTCCACGCCAGGGAAGGGTGCATGGAATAGGTACTCAACGAACAGGGAATTAATATAGACAATTGAGCCTCCAGTGGGATGAAGCCCAAGAGTCAACAATTGGAGCAACTTGTAGGGGAAGAAGGTTCACGTGCCCCTGAGTTGGAGATTGCGGTCAATTTATCTGTTGGCATATGAATCCACAAGTTGGCTAGTGGGTTCTGTGATGCAAAGGAGGAGGCTGCGAGGATCCAGTTGGAGCTCAACTTGCAGATTGCAGAGATGAAATTGTAGGTACAACCTTCAACGCCACCCAAGGTCATTGAGCACTGCACAAGCATCATTACCTCTGGCTGGGAAACGATCACATGGTCTATGAAGGAATGCACTGACTTGTCAGTTCAGTCACTTATTACGCACACCTCACTTCAAGAAGATCCAACCTTACAGTGACTAGAAATAGAGGCAAGGGAGCTCCAAAAAGCCTACAATAATGTCAAAGGGACCATGCAGATAGTTGCTATTACACTGCACTTGGCCAAGATGAGGGAGGCCCAGGCCCTAAAAATATAAGCTGATGCACCCGAAAAAAGGAAGCAATGATTAAAGAATGACTCCAACCATGGATTGATGAGGCATTCACAGCTTCCACCACCATCGAGCTAAAGGTGGCACACATGCAGGCAGAATATGCACCTACGGAAGTAGCTGAGATAGAGACTGATGTGTCAGTGGCACGCGTTGAGCAGGTACAGTGGATCGTGGAAGATTTTGTTGCAAGTATAAGTGAAGCACAAAAGTTGCTCACCGACCTCTACGTGAAGATTGTCACACTATCCAAGTGACTCGAGATGAATCACAATGATTAGGTTGGGGGACTGTTGGGTAGCATAGGCCCTGCGTAATGGTTTTGGGGCTCAAAGCCCAAAATTTTGGGTAAAGAGTATGGTAAAGACTCTGCAAAATGCGCGGAGCGCGAATTATAAGAAGTCAAGTCAAAGGGTTGTCTGCCTGAAATAATGTAAAATAATAAGAAGTAAGTTGGTATACCCATGGTTCACGGACCATGGGAAGGTATAAATAGAGCAGGGCTCTATGGTTAGAAGTCAGTTTTTTGGATGTCCTTTTGGATCTCACATGTAATGGGTTTGTGAAGAAAGAAGTCCTGAAGAGTCTATAAGTCCAAGTCAAGGGTGTTGGTAGATAGATAGAGGCTCTGCAGCTGTGTGCATAGAGGCCTTTTAGAGTCTGCAGCTGTGTGCGCAAACCCCTGTAGCTGAGTGTACAAGGCAGATCTGGTTGTATTGAGAAGGAATTGAATAATGATAAGTTGATTCTGAAATACTGTATTGCTCCTGAAATCTTGTGGATCTGGTTAATTTATAGTTAATATATCTGTGGATCTGTGAGCTTATGTTTGTATTGTGAGTTTATGCAAATATATAACGTTTCTGTGTGCGCGAACTGGTTATCTCTATTAAATGTTTGCTTAAAGACCGTAAACTGTAGATCTAATCTATAACAGCTCATTAATAATAAGTATTAAGTATTTATCTTGTTCTAGATCTACATGGAAGTAGAGTGGCACAAGGCCATAGAACGACACGCAAACCCTCTAGACCACATCAAGACATCCCCAAGGTGTGGAAACCTAGTTCCAACACCCTCCCCTGCTACCTCAGTGCGTGCACCATGCACTATTGCCGAAAGGGCCAGTCGTTGCGGATTTGTTTGGCTAAATAACTCTTCTGAACTTGGGTCAGGCCCTAATAAGCCAACACTTGGTAATGGTGTAAGGACCATATCAGATTGGTCTGAACTTCCGATAGGCTCCGGTAAGTCATTCCTTTTGCAAATGCAGCCAAACTTTGTTGCCCACCTAAAACTAGTGTGGCACCCGATGTTGATCATGTCGCTGTTTGTACTTGGCATTTGATTTCTCCAGAATGTCATGGTCTTACTGGCGAATATGTTGGATGTGCTCAATGAGGTTATTTGTGTTATCTATTTTGGACTGGACATGAGCTGAATCTGCGTGAGTAGATGCAAATGGCATGGCCACATCAATGGGACATAGTGACTAGAAGCCCAAGCCCACCTAAAAAGGGTTGTGGCCGGATGAGCTGTGGAGAGCCTGGTTGTAGCTGTGTTGAACATAGGGGAGGCTGTCATCCCATGTGTGTGGATTCTTTGAGTTGTACATGTGCAAAATGTGTACAATCATCCAGTTGACAACCTCTCTTTGGCCATCAGTTTGAGAATGGAAGGCTGTGGACTTAGTGAGTTTGTTGTCCAACATCGACCAGGGACTGGACCAAAATGTACTGAGGAACCTGCTATCCCGATCTGATATGATAGACTGTGGGATCCCAAAGTGTAACCACACTCATTCAAAGAAGAGTTTAGCAGTGGCTTCTGCTGTGATATTCTTTTTCCAAGCCACCATAATGGCCATCTTCAAGAACATGTCGATGACCACAAAAACACAACTATTTCCATGCTTAGTGGAAGGAAGGCCTGACATGTAATCCATGGAGATGGATTCCCAAGGTCGACTAGGGGAAGGCAGTAGGGTATAAAGGCCTTGCTTCTTCATGGTCTGTTTGGAAATGGCGCAGGAAATGCATGATCTGATGTACTTCCCGACATCCTATCGAAGATTCGGCCAATAGAAATACTTCTGCAGTACTGCATCCATTTTCTCGACCCTGAAATGCCCAAAAACCCAGCTGTAGTGTGCTTCCAAAATCATCTTGGCACGCTCGCTTGAAGGAACACAAAGGTGACCCAATTGGCATAACAGGGCATCCTGGAGGTGAAAATCTAGAACATGTTGACCCTCCAAGAGTGTCTGGTATGTGTGGCCGAATTCTAGGTCACTTTTGTAGAGAAGTGGCCAATGAAAAGTCTCATGCCCACAAGGGTTGAGCACGGTTGTTAACACCATGATCGATGGTTGACTGGGGCAATTTGCAACATTATTGGTGTTGCCCTTCTTATACTTGATATTCAAATGGAACTGTTGCAGGTATGTGGACCACTTCTGATGGTGATCATTCTGCAATTTCCCTCTAGTTTGTATGAACTGCAAGGGTGGGTGGTTTGTGTGGATGACTGTTTCCTTCCCCAAAATGTAATGCTTCCATTTTCGGTAGGCCTACACAATGGAATACATCTCTTTGTCATAAGTGGGATACTTCTGAACTGTGTCTGAAAGTGTCTCACTATGATATGCCACTGGATGCCTGTGTTGAGTAAGGACTACCCCAATAGCATAGCTAGAGGCATTTGTCTCGACCTCAAATGGTTGTTGCAAGTCTGGTAATGTGAGCACTAGTGCCGAGCAGGGTGATCTTTCAACTCTGTGAATGCCTTCTGTTGAGATCCATACCAAAAAACCTTTTCTTTCACTCCTCCCTTGGTGAAATCACTCAAGGGCCAAGTGATATGAGAAAATTCCAACAAGAACCTACGGTAGAAGTTGGCAAGACCTAGAAAGTTGTGGAGCTTTGTCAGAGTGGTTGGAGATGGCCAATCCTGAATGACTTGGATCTTGGCTGGATCCACATGCACCCCCTGTTCATCAAGAATGCATCCCAAATACTGAACCTGGGTCATGCCAAAAGTGCATTTCTCCAAATTTACACATAACTTGTGTTGCCACAGTGTTTGGATAACCTATCGGATGTGGTGGAGGTGCTCTTCCCAACTCTGGCTGAAGATCAGGATGTCATCCAAGTATACCACTACAAATGAGTTGCTGAATGGCCACAAGATGTCATCCATTAGCCTCATGAAGGTTGCAAGAGCATTCGTCAATCCACAAGGCATAACCAACCATTCGAAAAGGCCTTCCTTGGCTTTGAAGGTAATCTTCCACACATCGAAGGGTTCAATTGGAACCTAGTGATATCTTGACTTCAAATCAATCTTGCTGAAATATTTTTCCCCCTTCAATTGGTCTTGGAGGTCATTAATCTATGGGATCGGGTACCTATTATGCACAATGATCTTGTTTAGCTCTCGATAGTCAATAAGAGTCTCCAAGTCCCATCCTTCTTCTGTACCAACACAATCAGGCTCCCACAGGGTGATGAACTTGGACGGATGTGACCTTTCTGTAGTAGCTCCTGAATCTACCTCTTGATTTCATCATTCTCTAGAATGGAGCACTGATAGATTGGTCCATTGGGTAATGACGCACCTGGGGTCAGATCGACGGAGTGCTTGACCTGACAGTGCAGAGGAACCCTAGCAGGGGAGGTGAAGATGTCCTCGTACTCCTCCATGACCTTTTCCATTTGTAGTTGTCATGTAGAGGGGCCCTATCTGGAGGTCATGGCCACCATATTCTTCTTTCCTTGGGGCATATCATCAGGAAAACAAATTTCCCAGTTTTTGAAATGAGCTTACTGCATTTCTTTGTAGTAATCAAAGAGATGGCAGTAGGCGGTGCTACCTCCGGTATCCTATACAACTTATTTCCCAAAGTAACAATAACAGCACAGGGCCTTGATTCATACATAGCATGTCACGTCCACAAGTATGGTTGTCCTAATAATACATCACAAAATTCAAGGGGAGAAATGTCACACAATACCTCATCTATGAAGGGCTTGATGTTGTATGGAAAGTGACACTTCTGACTCACATGAAGATCTCGTCCTTGGTGAAGCCACCCGATGGTGTACGGTTGTGGATGTGCTGTGGTTGGTAAGCCTAGCTACTTCATGACCTCTGCTGAAATGAGGTTATTTTGACTCTCACTATCAACAATGAATTGTAGCGGGACGCCCTTTACCCACATCTGGGAGTGGAAGAGATGCTCCTCCTCCTCCAGATCTTCGTGGTGGCAATAATGGCGTTGGGCTCCGCATCGATAATCTACTTCCCTTTGTCAATCCCCTTATCAGGTTCTGACTCAGAGTCGGAACATGCATCTGATTTTGAAACATTTAGCTCAGCCACTAGCGACTACCTAGCCCGACACTCACTTGTGTCATGAGTGGAGCTCTTATGGAACTCACACCACTTCGTCGTGTTCTTTTTCGGCTTCGTGAGGCTGTTCTTTGCTTGCAGCTTTAGCGGGTTGTCTTGGGCCACCCCACCTTGGCTTTGTTCTTTGTTCTGTGGTTTGGGGGCACCTTTCCATTGCTTTGAATTTGCAGATCCAAAGTCTCGCTTCTTCTGTTTAAAATTTTTGTCGACCTTGATGACATATCGGTATGTCGTGCCGAGCGAGGAGATGTTCAGGAATTATATTTATTCCTAGACATACTTGTCCAGGAAGCCACGGTATTTGACTACCAAATGTTTCTCTGAATCATTGATACCCAACTTTGTGTGAAGGGTATGTAAAATATTGGTAAACTTCGCCACGTCTTGGTCCCTTTCCTACCAGAGTGTGGTCCACTTTATATATTGATCCTCATAGCTTCCAACAGGGTAGTACTACTCCTTGATAGCATCTTGGAATGAATTGCAATTTGGTGCGGCTAAAAATAGTGATCCTGTACTTTCATCCTTTTGATCGTAGTAGGTTTCCCACTAGTCCTTGACGTGGGGGGCTGCTTTGAGAAGAGTGAAAATAATCTTTTCCCGACTGGAAAAATCATGAACAGAAAAATAACCCTCTAGCATATTTAACCATTTATCGACAACATTTGTGTTTATCTGACCCTCGAATATGCAGATTTTAAAATTAACTTGTACCTTAAATAGTGTGGCATTTCCAGAGTGGCTATTGGAAGTCGATGCATCATCCCTGGGTAGCCGCTAAAGGATCTAGGAAAAGTTGTCCATCATCGGGTTCCTTGGTCGCTCGAGGGCTTCTTTGAGCAAGATTTGATAGGATCTCCTACCCCCTCGTCCTTCTTTTCATCTGCCATGGGAGGCCATTGGGACTTGCAAGGCTAGTCTTGAAAAGGTCTATTAGTTCAAGCCCTAACTCTTTATATCCCAACCTCATTGGGGACATGCAAAGAAAAACAGAGAAAAAGCAAACCGCTCTGATACCACTGATCCATATTTAAATAGGAATGCAACAAATTACATAGATAACCATAAACACAGAGATGCAACAGAAATAATACTTCATTTCATTAATGTAAAATACTGAAATACGCTTACAGACATAAATGGAAATAAACCAGTTAGGGCGATGGTAGCTTATCTCTGAGAAGAGATGTGGTGGCTACATGCCTCTGAACTGTGTTACAATGAGGATCGAAGGCCTATTTATTGTTGAGAAACAATGGAAAACCCTAAACATCCAAAAACCTAACACTAGAAGATGAAACACCAAACTGTGGGCCCCGCTTGGGTAAATTGGTAAATCAACTTCCTGGGGTCGTAACTTTGGCATATGATCTCTGTTTGACATGCACAATATCTCGTCAAAAAGATCTATCTGAGAACTACAACTGTGGGAAGAGAAACATCATTCCATGGCCCCATGTTGCTCCCAGGTTTCCCAAAAAACATATTTTAGGGCCTCAAAACAGCTCTGAAAGTTCAGGACCCGAAAATACTTCTAAAAATAGTAAGCTATGCTGCAATTAAGGAAACTGAAAAGCTAAAAGAAACAATAGTGGAGGTCCAAGTGGACTTGGCAGGTGGCCACCAATATCCACCTGGATCAGTGAGAAAAGGTTATTTCGTTCTTGTCTTTTCGACCTAGATTGACTTTAGGATTAGGGTTGCTCATTTTAGTACATGCACTAGACAACGTAGAGGTATTATATTGAGTACAAGAATTTGAATATAACATAGCATTATTTTCAATTACTTACTGTGTATTTGATGTTGCGTGTTGCATTATATTTATTAAGACTTGTGAGAGAAATGTTGTAAGTTTGACTTATTTCATGAAGGGTGTGATGATAGTTTGACTGATTGGTATTTTTTAAAGATTCAATGCAACAATGTGATTTCATTTATTGGGCCTTCCACACATATATTTGCAGACAGAATGTATGAATTGTTTGAGGATTGAAGGAATGTATTTGTAGTGAAACTTTTCATTAATGCATGTGATACAATATATCACAAAATCTGTCAATCTATTTTGCTTGGATGGTGAGGTTGTGGTTTTGAAAGTTTGTCCATATTTGAATGCTAATGGTAGTTTAGTCTTCTTAATAATATGCCCTCTTTTTCTGTAGACAAATATTGATTAAAGGAGTTAAAATTCAAGTACATATCTTGTTTTAAGATCGTAGAGTCGAAGAATTGATATTTCTATAGCACATTGTTACACATAAATTAAGAGAATATATTACATATATTATATTAAAGTGATTATGAAAGAATCCATTAGAGTGAAGAAGCAACTATTATTATGTACTTTGTGAAATCTTGTTTAACTTTACACTTCTTAAAAATAAATTCTTGAATTACCCAATAACCTCCCAGAAGCTCTAAAAGTTATACATATACATACACATTATGTATTCATCCATTGAATGATAGAATCAAAACATACAAAAAAACACAGGGACACCTAACATATCCATACAAATGCCAAGTGCAACATATCCACAAAATTTTTTTTCCATTACAGGCTACAACTAGTAATTTATGTAACATTAAACTAAGATGGATCTAGGCTAGTTTAATTTCCTCCTTAAATAGGTTATATTCCACATGATTACCATGGGTCAAGATCATGAATTTTTTTTTTTTTTTTTTTAACTATTAATTTTTATAGAGTTATTTTTATTTTATATTCACATAGTTAAAATGTTTACATTATATTAGGTTACATTGAGTTACACATCTCTACCAAATTTCTTTTAATCTTTCCAAGTCAAAATGTTCACACTGGGCTAGAGATCACCTGTTAGCCTAATAAAAAATGAATAAATTTATTAAAAAAATAAAAAATATTATACTATATTTTAAAATAAAAATATTATATTTTGAAATATTATATTCAAAATATAGAATCCACCATCTTTAAATTAACTATTTTACATTAATTATTTTACATTTTCTTAGAGCGCTCAGAAAAAATAAAATTTACTATAAAATTATAATTTAATTTTCAATTTATATTAAAAATAATTATAATTTATGGTTAAAATATTTTTTAAAAGTTTCAATTATAAAATGTTTTCTTATTTTTATATATTAAAAATATTTGTTTTATGAATTAATATTAGTTTCAAAATATATAGAAGGTAATTTTAATCTTAAAAGTTGTATAAAAATTTTTGTCCATTTAATTTTGATTATGATTATGAGGAGGACTATCGCCATTATCATATCATATACACTTTAAGAAACATCAGATTTTAATTTGATATATAAAACTTAAAACTTTTTATAATAAAAAAAACATTTTACACTAAGAAATTTGAATAAAATTAATTATCATTATAATAGTTATACAATAAATATCTAAAAATATATAATTAATTTTAATGGTTAAAATATTTTTAAATTAAATAAATTAGATCTTTCTTTTGTGAGTAAATAAATAAATTATTATTATTTGTTTATTTATTGCAGACTTTTCCATAACCAAACCATATTACTTGAGGCCAACGAAGGGCATGTAGATTCTAAAAAACAAGGGCATGCCAATGAAAATAACTTCTTGTTGCGCTCAAAGCTGATGCCTCTCTATTCGATTCAATTAAAGGCAAAGTATTTTTTTAGACATCTGCAATGATTTTATCTAAGCGGAATGGATCCATTTATATAGACAAAACATTGAATCACCAACCCTGCGACCTCCTGTCGAGGGTTACAAAAGTTGCGGACATCCTGTTGAGGGTTTGCAAAAGCTGCGGGGATTCTTACTCCTCCTGAATAATTCCATCGCCAAGGGTTTGATAAAGCACAAAGCCTAACCAGGGTAAAGTGAAGGCTTTGGGATAAATCAAATTTGTAGTCAACAAGAGAAATTGAAAAGAATGCATTCCACGAGAGCTATATAAGCAGATTGTCAAGCCATCAAAGCCACAGATCTACGAGTCTATGAACCTTTGATCTCTGCAGATCTGCGATGAGGGTGAATTCTTAAATACCTCTGTGATAATATTAGAACATGGCTCTACTATGAGGTGACAATAACAATATTTGAATATGGTATGCGAGCTGCGGTTTGATCCAATCTAGGGCACGTGCGGTCTACAGTCCGGTTTGCTGATATCAACTGCACACATTCCTTATCTTTTTCTAATACATATCTGCCCATATATTTTCAAGTATGAATAATTCACCACAACTACCAAAGATTACCAAAGGTAGACCTAGCACAGTTACTCTACAGAGCCTTTATGAGTATATAGAGTCTCTAGAGAAAGATAGAGAAGAAAGAGAAGTCAAGCTACAAATAGAGTTAGAAGCCATGTTGGAAAATAAATTCACATCTTTTGAAGGCAAGATCCAAAAACAAATAGAAAACAAAATAGAACTATTGGAGAATAAAATGGAGGCAATGGAGACTAGGTTGCAAGTTATAGAAAAACAAAACCAAGATATGAACCAAACATCCCAGCAAGAAGATGTTGATACTTTAGAGAGTCTTAAAATCAAGGACATGATTAAAGAACTAGAAGAAAAAGTTAATAGACGCCTCACCCTAAATAGTGTGGCAGGTAAATTAGATATCAAACCAATTAAAGGTGAAATGAAAAAATTCATAGAATTAGACCATGACCATAACAAAAGGGCCTTGAACCTTATAATCTTTAGTTTGAAAGGGGAGGTAGACGAGGATACTTTAGCCATAGCCCAAACAGAATTACATTATAGATTACAAATTGAAATAACGTGTGTCATAGAAGCACAAGGTTGGGGAAATTAACGAGAATAAAGGAAGGTTGATTCAAATAAAGGTGAGCTCTACTGACCATAAGTATGACATACTTAGTAAAACTTCAAGTCTAAAAGGCACTGGAATATTTATAAATGAATATCTCATTCCAGAAGATCAAGCAGAATTAAGAAAGGAGGTTCAAAGGGTAAAAGAAGCTAGGAAGGAAGGAAAATGGGCAATAATCAGAAATAGAAAAGTCGTTATTCGAGATAGAAACCAAAAATATAGTAATAAATACAAATTCAACATGTTCCAGATGCTTTCTTGGAACTGCCAAGGATTTCCATGGAACAAAGGCCCCAAGCTAAGTTGGATCTCGAATAATGTTGATATTATATTTCTTGTTGAAACTTTGGAGCACAATGAATCTAAGGTCCCTAACATAAATGCCTTTACACTATGGTCTACCTGGAACAAGCGATCCTCCCATAAAGGCATTAGGAGTATAGCTTGTTACATTAATAAGAATATCTCCCCCCATGCTAGGATTTATTAAAACGACGCTTACAACCAATATAGTTGGATAGAGATTATTGAAATTAATGATAAAAAACGTACATAGAAATCTATTATTTCCCCCCCATCAATTCTAACTTCTATAAGAAAAAGAATCTAGATGAAAATAGTCCTTACAATGGTTTATAGAATGATATTTCGAGCCTAAGGAATTAAGGTAATATCCTTTTAATGGGTGACTTTAATGCTCGAACTTCAAGAAACCAAGCTATTCTTCTAAGCAATCATTTCAACCCTAATCCTCTTTGGTTAGACGAAGACCTTACTCTGGCTAGCTGGTACAAAAGGAGCTCTGAAGAACTTGGGGAGAATTTGTTTGGGTTGGAGCTAGTCAAGCTTCGTAGTGCTCAGGATCTCATAATTTGCAATGGTCTAAAGAAGTGGCCCAATTCTAGCCAGATGACCTACATCCATGGGCTTGGTAGTAGCGTGGTAGAATATGTTATTTCTAATCTCCCTTTATATAACGAAATAATAATTTTTGACATCTTAAATGACCATGATCCTGACTCTGATCATAGGCCTTTACTTGTAACTCCCGATTTTGTCATGCATAGAGATCCCATAGAAGATAATCCTTATAGCCAAAAGAACTTAATATTTGATAGAAATAAAAACGGTCTCTTTCTATATGAGTTAAAAACTAATTTTCTTCCTTTATCTAGTATATACAACATAGAATACCTCTATCATAATTTTAGTACAACCCTCTCATATTCTATTAACAAGTTCTCAATTGAAATTTCAAGTAATAAAGTAAATAGCAAAACCAACCCATGGTATGACAAATATTGTAAAAGTGAAAGGAGAGAAATTAAGGAAGCTATTGATGAATCTCTTAAAATTGGCAAGATAAAAATATACAAAGCCCTAACTAAAAGGAAAAAAAGGAAGTATATTCATGAAAGACAAGCGAATATCTTACACCTCTCTGATGTAGTTCCTAAGAAATTCTGGAGGCAGATTCTAACTAGGAAAACTAAAGATAATACTAAAATTTCTTTACATGATTGGAATTCATATCTTAAAAAGATTTATGAATCTCCAAATGTCATGGATAACTTTGAAACCCTACTCATAATGAAAGAAGTTTTCTCATTAGAAAACATTAATTTTGGGGTTAAACGCTTGGAAAATGGGAAAGCTAAGGACATTGAAGGTTACCAGGAAGAAACTTTAAAAATTGGAGGTCCTGTCCTCATCCCCCGCATCCACATGCTTTTCAATCAGGCGATCAAGAAAGGGTTCCCTAAAACATGGACTCAAAGCCTCATTATCCCTATTTTTAAAAGTGGGGATACAAATAACCCCTCTAATTATTGGACAATTATGATCAACCCTCTCTTAGCCAGGTTATATGGTATTATTTTGGAAAAGAATTTGAGCATATGGATTGAAAGTAAAGGCAAGCGAGCTAAAGGCCAAGCGGGTTTTAGAAGGCACCACTCAATAACATACCACCTGGTTATGCTTAGGATCATCATGGAGGAATTCCACAATGATAAATCCAATCTCTTTTGTTGCTTTGTGGACTTTAGAAAGGCTTTGATACAGTTCCTAGAAACAACCTATGGAATAGATTAGAAGAGATAGAGGTTCCTTTCGAGTTGAGAGTTACCGCTATAAGTTTATACCAGAATGTAATTTCCAAGTTAAAGAGAAATGAGGGGTGGTCGAAAGATATTAAGTGTAATATCAGAGTTAAACAAGGTTTCCCCCTCTCCCCTACCCTATTTTGAATTTACATCGACAAGCTAGAAGGTTGTTTACAGAAATCAGGTTGTGCTGGCACGATCTTAGCTAGGATAGTCATCATCCTTCTTCTCTATGTTGAGAATATTATTCTTCTTGCAAGGTGCCCATCCGATCTTGACAAGTAGCTTAGACTCCTTAAGGATTTTTTCTCTACCATGGGTATGACCATTAACATTGACAAAAAAAAGTTATGACTATCAAATCCAAGAAGGACACTTACGCTAATTTTAAGTATGACAATAGTAACTTGGAGGAAGTGTCTTCTTACAAGTACCTAGGAATTGATATTCATCACAAGCTCAACTGGAACTGTATCATTGAGGATTAATGGGGGGTGGAAAGCTTATTTTGGTCTTGAAAATAATTGTAAAATGGAAAACCTCATAATGTGGGATAGAAAGAAGTTACTCTTTGAAACTTTAGTCGCTCATGTTATCTTATATGGATGTGAGGTTTGGGGTTGCAGCATCTCTAGATAATCCTCGAGAAAGATTGAGTAAATCCATAATCGTTTTATAATGTATAACCTCAAAATTAAAAGAAATACACTTACCTTGTTATCCTTATAGAAGTGGGTCTTTCCCCTATCGAGAGCCTAGCTATGACTAGGCATCTGTTGTACAAGCATAGACTCAATAACTTATGAGACCATAGACTTCCTAAGCTATCTTTAAATTCCAGCCAAAACCACCTAAGGCTCAAATGAGGTTGGTATAAAAACACCAGGGCCTGGTTAAACCATTAAGAGATCGACGAGAATGTTGCATTGCAAAACATTAATAACATTAAAAATATGGTTACTTCTAAGTTCAAAGAAAAAATGTGGTGTGAGAAAGATTTAGGAGCTAAAATAAAATTAAGATATTGTAAGGAGGTCATCAACCCCACCCTAGAAGATTAAAAGTATCTCTTTGTTTAACTAGCTCAAAGAAGAAAATTAATATAACCAATATTAGAATGAACTCTCATGAGCTCCATAGTGAAACCAATCATTGGGCAGTAAATAAAACACAATGGATAGAAAGGATCTGCAATCTCTGTGAGAATATGAACATCGAGGATGAAAATCACTTCCTATTAGAGTACCCCTCGTACAACCATATTAGATCCCAGTTTCATAATCTTTGTTGCAATATTGACCTTCCTATCCTTTTACGATGTCAAAATTATAGTGAGCATGGGAGGCTTCTCTCCAAGCTTTTGAGCATAGGAATAAAATCTTAAATCAAACTAAATAATTTGTTTCTTTAGGTCTGATAGACCAAAGTCTAGTCTCAGTGGATGTTAACCATCATCATTATCATCATTATTATTTATTTATTTATAGTAATAATTATTTATTTATTTCTATTAATAAATAAATCAATTAATAATAATTAATTATTATTATTCATTTCTTTATTTTATTTATTAATAATTGTTTAGACGGGTTTGTTGTTGGAAATAATACTGAGATGGGGGTGAATCAGTATTGGCAAGTCAACAATTTTTCATTTCCATAATCAAATTCATATATGTTACTTTAGTTAATGAAACTCGCGTGTATCCTGCAAACTTAGCGTATATCCTGCAAACTTATGATTCAGTTAATTCATCATATGTTGATCTTTAATTAGTGCATCAGAACCACATAAACAATAGCCAGGTGCAGTAAAAACAGAACAGAAAATCACACACATGAACACAAGATATAAAGTGGAAACCCAATGTGCGTGAAAACCACCTGTTGCAATCATCTCTATCTTCTTTTTAATAAGAAACTTCTTTTTACAATTTTTGTACTGGTGTAGACTTATACCAGTATGCAGGCTTCTACCTGCAGAAGGCTACAACCTTCTCTCGTTCTCCAGCTTCTTCTGGAAGGGAGTTACAACCCCCTAGCTCTTGTATTAGCTGATATGATTACTAGTACGTAGGTGCCAGCCTACAGAAGGCTACAACCTTCTCTTTTCTTCCAGGGACCACGTTTCATAAATTTTCAGACTGGATCCATTAATAACATCATTAAATCATCAAATATATCTGCATGAACCAATCTCCTATTGAACCAAACACAACCAAGTCAATCAATCACTTTGACAACCCATCAATCAGATCTTTCTGAATGATGTCACCAGAATACAGTAACCAGAACCCAAGCCAAAACCCAAAACACTACGACAACAAACAGTAGCAACTAAAACATATATTATAAGGTATACGCTACTTTCTTGTGTCGAACCTGTGTGTATACGCACTTTCCTCAAAGCCAACCAGTTCAAAACATCTGCAAATATTAATTCTTAATTCTGCAGCTATGCTAGACTTCAATTATACCCAGATCATGTTATTTACAGAATAATATATGCGTCAATATTCAGATCTAGTATATACATGAGCAAAAACACATAATGATAGTTCACTTTATGCCTTAAGATCCTAATTCATCATTAGATCTGATTAGCTAAGGTTCATCCTTGGTTCTGATCCAACTGTACACAATAACCCAATAACTTGCATACTAGTTCTTACTCTTCATCAGATATTCAATACTTGAGTGCTTTGGCCTAATGATCTTATCCTTCGTTTATAGTCTTAGGCCTTTCTCAATACCATGGACCAAAACCACTTAGGATCAATACCATGGTCCAATACCTGGGGTCAATACCTCGAACCCGATACCTTGGACCAATAACATGGATCAATATACCATGGATCAAATACTTTAGACCAAAAACTTAGTTTTGCAAGGTATATGTATTGTTCCTCTTATGAAAGTGCGTGTGTATTTATACACGACTTAGTCTATGGTTAAACTGCGTATATCTTTTCATATACGCAACTTGGTATATAGTGAACCTGCGTGTATACGTGACTTCGTCTATGGTGAACCTGCATATACCTTGTTCATATACGCGACTTTGTATACAGTGAACCCGCGTATACCTTTCTTTCTTCATTCTTTGTTGTTTACCTGCTATACTGTTATCTTTCATCGAAGAGAGTTTCCATCAAGGACAACACCTGTGTCATAATGCCAACATTTTTGGCCATAATCACATCAAAATTCATTTGTCTCAAAAATTGGATATGGATCACAGAAGCCTCAATTCAATAATTAATAATTATTCAAAATTTAAATAATTAAATCAATTAATAATTAATTAATTATTATTATTTATTTGTTATTTGTTATTACTAAAAAATCATTTATTTCTTTTGTATTGAATTAATTTAGGATTTTCGGTCATGCTAATATTTCAGTCGGCGTTTTAAAATTCTATTCGTTCATTATTTATTAACTTTCCCTAGCACGTTTGACTCTTTTTTCAATCATCACTCATTTGTGTCCTGAAGATGGATTTCCTTTGGGAATATTATGGATAATCTAAACTACCTTTTTCTATAAAAAAATTCTTTGAACCATCTAAATAGCTTTAGAATAAACATTTTAAGATTTCTATCAATTTTATTATTTTCCTTGTTACCTTCCTTAAGTTTCAAGACTGAAAAGGGATAAGTTTAGTTATTAAAATTGTAAAATAAAAATATTTCTGAATTCATGTGAAATTTTAAATTTATTTCTATCTTTAAAAGTTTAATTTAAATAATAAAAATTTACTATTTTATTAAATTGTTAAAATCAATAAATAAAATAATTAAAATATATAATAACATTTTAGTATGTAGATTTTCACAGTCAAAAACATGATTAAGAAGTTCACATCATCATATAAATTATATCTTTAAAATATACTGATCTAGGAGCATTTTACCTCTAAGTCAAAATTCCTTTTGACTAGACCCAGGGGTTTCATTTACCAAGGGAGTCCATTCTCTAAATTGGATTTAATTATTTAAATTAAAAGTATTTCTTATAATTCTAGAAGAATTGTATATAAGTGATGAGAGTGTAGAATATTGTAATAAGAACTACTTTTTGGGAGAGACATTGAGAATATTTAAGAGAGTTAGAGAGGTTCAAGAGTTAGCTAGATGTCTTGCAGGATAGGTCGATCTAGAGGATGTAGAAATAGGGATTCATGATTAATTAGTGGATCTAAAATAATTATGGTTTAGAATCAAATTTGTATAATTATGTAATCAAAACCATGAAATGTATGTAGAAGTGTGTGGAGAGGAAGGTCAAGAGTACAGGAGTGGGACTAATTTGGCCAAAGAGGTCAAAAAAGGGAAAATTCATTCTTAATAAGGCCTAAGAGGGCTTAAAGGATATTGTAACTATCTGTATATAATGTGAGAAGGCACTCAGTTCAAGTGTTTAGAATCTATGTGTGTTGAGCCAATGTTTATTATTGTATGGAATTGCACTTTTTTTATTAAGTGCAAGTATATTGCAGGTTTCTAGCAAATACCTTAGGAGGAAGAATGTTTTGAGAATGAGTGTTAGAACAGATACAAAGGAAGTCATAACCCTTTAAGAATAGGGACAAACCATTTCTTTTATAGTCGAAATGATTAAGACTATAATCATTGATCGACAACATTATCAATGATCCAATGGAAATTAAATATTCGAGAGGAGTGTAGGGCTATTTGAGAGAGAAACATTGCAAAATCCATAACCTTCTGACATATCCTTTTCAAAATTGATCATAGGTGTATAGGAAGCATGGAAATCCAAATATTATGGAGGATCAAAGGAGGAGTGTGAGTGTAAACCTGTAGCAGAAGTGAGCATTGAGAATAAGAATAAAGGGAAGTACGTAGATGAAAGGGTGAGATCTAAACAAGAAATGAATAGAGAGAATAAAGGGTGAAGAAAGAAAAGGGAGAAAAGATAGTATTTTTAGTTTTGATAGAAGGCCTCTCACTTAATAGGAGTCAGGGAAGAAAAACCTAAGGTTTTTTCAAAAGATGTTGTCACTTAACAGGCGTTGGGCTAACGTGTCTCAGAGCTTCTTCCAAAGAAAAACAAATAAGAATAGCATAAGGGAGAGTCAAGATGACTATGAAGTAAACCCATTAGAAAGGTGTCGTGGTGATGTGGGGATTTCTATTGGAGTAAAGAATGACATGTAGACCATGAAAGAGTGCTACCTTTGCATAGAAATAAAATTCTTGCATGCATTTGAAAAATGGTCAAGGATAGAAGATGACAAGTGCTAGGATCAATAGTTGAATAATTCGTATTTCCTAGAGTGTGAATCCCAAAAGGAAAATCATTTGCACACCTTTGGAAACAACTGGTGTGATGAGGACTACGAAGACATAGCGTGTGGGTAAACTCGAGCACGAGAGAGTTGTAATAAGGGAAACGCAAGTGGATTTGGGCCTGCATATATGTTTACATCATCTTGGAAGGAAAATCCCACGAGAAGAGTTATGCATGTAGAAAGGAATGGTCAAGATGACAAAGATCCAGGCTCACGTGGATAGGGATGAAGAAACATCTAATGAAAAATCAAAGAGTGCAACTGTAAGTGGGATATGCACATATGGTGTAATTGTTGAACTATCTTCGGTGGTTTGAATTTATGGCCAGGGAATCTAAGATCTATTTGTATGTTGTGGTCATATGATGGGCATGTTGGGTGTAGTATAGGGCATATTAATGGACCAACAGTTAATTGTCAATGTGGGAGTTCGTGAACTTCGAGGCATAGCACCAAAAATGCTAGAGAGAGCCCACAACAACCTACAAATCAAATTATAGTCTAACTTGCACATCAATCTCAAAAAATTAAATTCAATCACGCACTTCAAATGAAAATTCAGAAAGCATAAACACCAATCAGGATAGTTGGAAAGAAACCTCAATCTAACATTTGGAAAATAAAAGACAAACAAGTATTATTAGCAACTGCAAAAGGAAATCATAATTATTGACAAAAAGGTAAATTCTAATTATCGTTTAACTGGAGGCCAAGCGATGCCTATCAATTCAAACTGAGGATCATAAGGAAATGGAAGACTATAAATGATGAAAGAAATTCAAACTCAAGATCAAGATCAATTCAAACCATTCCTTGTGCAAAGCAAATTAAAACAAGTCTACCTTAATTCTACCTCATTTGTCTCTGTTTAACAAAATCCTTTTAAGAAATTAAAACCTAAAAGCTTCATCCAACCTTGGTAGATATATTCACTATGTAAACAAATCTATGAAAGAAATTGCTCCAATATAAATTCTCTTTCCTTCTTCGTCCCTTTGTAACAAAACTAAACGTTTCTTTGGAAAATGACCAAAAGTCTGATGGAAATTACTGTGGGAGAAGCATTATCGATCTCAAACATGATGTAGTTTCCCTTTATCAATGGAGGATCTCCAACATGCAGGAATCACAATTCAAATGACTAATAACAAAAATATGTATATGCGGCCTCTGCTCCTGATGAATACACAGCCTCTGTAAACAAAGTTATTTAAAATTTGATTGATACAAGAAAGATCTCAATAGGCTATGATCTCGCCATATCCATACACCTCTACTCTAAATCATAATCATTCAAATCATTAAGGTGAAATCGATCTCATATTCTAGAGCACAAACCCACAAGATTCTATTGGATCTAAGCCAATTTAAAAGAGTGGAATTGTGCAATCAAATCCTATAGAGGCAAAGTCTCAAAGAATAAGCCGACATCGTGAATAAAAAACACTAGGAGAGACATACCCCATGTATGCATGAAATCAAAAGAGGTGACACATAATCTGATATAGTATCCACTGTAAATAAATATTTTCAACTTAAAGAACAAGTTTCCAAAATGACAACAACTTTGAAAGAAGGAAAGAGACTGTCAAAAACATATTACGATCTAATCGTACAATTCTCACACAGTAAATGATGAATTAAATGCTCTTCACTCAACACATGTCAACCCAACCCAATCCTAAATAATTTAGAGTAGTGTCGAGCTGGTCTGGCAGTCAACCCAACTAGCTCGCACCCTCTGTCAATGATCTAGTTCACACAGAGATTATAATCATAAAATGTATAAAACATAACCTAGGGTGAATTTCTTTGATTAATATTTGAAATCTCAATCTTTACATAGTGCTGGAAAAGATCAGACTCCAGAAAATAGAGGGAGCAGTCCACAGGTTGAGTATAATCATGTAATACTAGATTGGGACCGTCTCCTCCCTTTAGTTTATATAGATATTTACATTACAAATTGGGCTATTAACAAGCGAATTGAAGACAAAAGGAACATATTACAAATCGTAATAGTTTCCATGGATACAAGTTGGATCTAGTTCTGGTGCAACTAAATGTCGAATAGAGGTGATAAATTGTTGGGTCCCTATAATACTAGTGATTACCCCATTACTATTGTAGTTATACCCCTTATTTATATTGTTGTGCCCCTATTACCCCCATATTGTTATTTCTGTGCCCCATAGAATCCCTCTATTGTTATTTTTGTGGCTTTATATTATTATTGTTAGGTCGGCTGGATTATATTGTGACTCCTTAGACTCCTATATATAGAAAGGAGGTTTTGTCATTTGTATCATCCAAGAATTGTTCATTTATGTAATGTAAAGGAGGTTGCCCCCTCGAAGAGGCTGAATTCTAAGGCGTTGATCTATCTTTTCTATCTTTTCTTGAGCTGGTTTCATAACATTTGGTATCAGAGCTTTGGATTCTAGGGTTTCGCTGCTCCAAACAGGTCATCGTGGAATTTTCGCTATAACTTTTTTTCTGTGATGTTTCAGAAGTCACAAAAAAAACCCATTTGAGAAGAAATCGCGCTGAACCTTGGGTCCGAATTTCAGAGCTTTTCGCGTGATATTTGCGGAGATATGATCTGAGGAAGTTGGTCTTTTTGCAGACTCCTGAATTACATTCAAAACAGGTGACCTGGGGAAAATCGTCATAACTTTCTCTCTGGGGATCAGATTGAAATTTCGTAAGAAGGTACAAAAGAGGACGGACTGTAGTTTCTTGTATGTGTGTTTCAGATTCAAAGGTTGAAACAGTGACTCGTGGCACGTCGTACAAGTTCGCTCTACTGAACCAGTCTAAAATCAAGTCACTGTGGGAGATTTCACATAACTCTTCCTTGGAGAATCCAATTTGGCTCAGACTTGTGGCATTGGAAAGAGGACGCAGAAGGCTACTACAGGTAGCAATTTCAGAACTGGATGATCTGAAATTACAGAGATACATCAGATTCAATATCAGGCTTCTATAAAGTGAAAAAAGGTGTGTAGTTTTTTTTTAAATTTTTGTGTAAGCTTGGTTTAACGGAATTCAAAGGGCATAGTAAAGCATTATTATCGGTAACTGATGCCCCGAGGAAAGAAAATGCAAACACCTAGTAAGGAACCTGAAAGCTCTAGCATGACTCATGAAGAAGAGGAAGAAATGCTACATGATATATCAAAATTACAAGAACAAGTGCAACAAATGTCACGCTCACAAAAGCTAACAGAAGCTAAGATAAGTGGCGTGGAATCTAAGATAAATGGCATGGAATCTAAGATAAATGGCATGGAATCTAAGATAAAGGGCATGGAAGCTAAGATGGAGGATTCGATGGTAAATTTGAAGATAGATTTGAAGACAGACATGGAAGAATTGAAGAAGTTGCTACAAGAAAGGGTCACTAATGGTGAAAAGGTAGTAAAGGAAACTCATGATGAGAACAAAAGAAATGTTAATCATGATTCCATAGACTCTAATGTTGGATCGAAGACTCACCATGTTCCAAAAATCGATATGAGGAAGTTTGATGGCAAGGATCCCGCCACATGGATATTACAGATGGAGCAATTCTTCGATCTCAATAATGTGCAAAACACACAAAAGGTACGTATGGCAACTTTATATTTGGAACCAAATCAGTTTGTATGGTATCAATGGCTTTGTTCTCGTAAACAATTTATCACTTGGGCAATTTTTACGGAAGAATTGATAGCACATTATGAGGATACAAAAAGCAACACTTTTTTTAGCCAATTGATAAGTCTCAAACAAAAGGGTTCAATAATGGAGCACATTGAGGAGTTCCAAAAATTGAACATAAGGGTAAAAGATATTCCAGAGGAGCATAGGATTGATGTGTTCATAGGGTCTTTAAAGGATAATATCCAACATGATGTGCGCCTTTGGGAACCTGATTCATTAGAGAAGGCATTCAGGTTAGCAAGAAAAATGGAAAGCAAAATTATGGCAACTAGGAAGCATACCATTCACAACTATAAAGACGGAAGTGTTGTTGCCCATAGTCTTCCACAACCTACAAGGTTGACACCACAACAATTGGAAGAAAAAAGAGCAAAAGGGCTTTGTTACAATTGTGATAGCAAATACACAAAAGGTCATAAGTGTGCTGAGAAGAAATTATTCTACATAGATTGTGAAGAGGAAGAAGAAAAGGAGCAAGAAAGGTCAAAAGAAGAGGATATATTCCAGGAACAAAGCCTAGATGAAGAACAAATAAATCCGACCATATCTTGTAATGCATTGGCGGGAATTACCACTCCTCAAACCATCAAGATAGAAGGACAAATCAAGAAGAAAAAGGTAATAGTGTTGATTGATTCAGGAAGCACCCACAATTTTATTCATTGTAGGGTAGCAAAAGAATTGAATTGCTTCCTATATCCAGCACCAGAGTGTCAAGTGATGATTGCAAATGGAGGAACAATAAATTGTTCTGGAAAGTGCCATAATATCAAGCTATCCATGGGAGAATATGTATTGACTAGCCCAATGCTTTCCATTCCAATGGGAGGTGCTGATGTTGTACTAGGAGTCCAATGGCTACAATCCTTGGGTACAATAGCTTTTAATTTTCAAGAACTTTTCATGAAATTTTCTGTGGAAGGAAAGGAAGTTGAATTAAGGGGTATTGCAGGGAAACCAGGAAAGATAATCAGCTCTAATGGCATGACAAAGCTTCTAAAAAAGGAGCAAAGAGGTGTAATTGCACAATTATGTTCGCTAGATGTTTCCACATTGGAATCATCTATTTCTCCAGATCTCCAAAAAGTCCTGGACAATCATTCCAAGGTATTTGAGACTCCCAAAGGTCTCCCACCTATGCGTGATCATGATCATGCTATTCATCTGATTCCAGGAAGTGTTCCTCCAAACATCAGGCCGTACAGATATCCCTATGTCCAAAAAAGTGAAATTGAACGTATGGTTGCAGAAATGCTAGAGGCTGGTATAATTCAACCGAGTCAAAGTTCTTTCTCAGCTCCAGTAGTATTGGTGCACAAGAAGGATGGATCATGGCGCATGTGTCCAGATTATAGGGAGCTCAACAAGCTCACTATTAAAGATAAGTTCCCCATTCCTGTCATTGATGAATTACTGGATGAATTGCATGGATCAATTTACTTCACCAAGTTGGATCTTCGTTCGGGATATCATCAAATCAGAATGAAGATTGAAGACATTCCGAAAACAGCATTTAGAACTCATGAGGGTCATTATGAATTTTTGGTCATGCCTTTTGGCCTTACCAATGCACCTTCAACATTTCAAGGTTTGATGAATTCAATTTTCAAACCATTCCTTAGAAAATTTGTGTTAGTATTTTTTGATGATATACTAATCTACAGCAAGTCTTGGAAGGATCATGTTGAACATGTTGACAAGGTGCTACAACTATTGGAGGAGAAACAATTATATGCAAAAAGATCCAAATGTTTCTTTGGAGTCCAGGAGGTGGAATATTTGGGTCATATTGTATCTCATGAAGGAGTTAAGGTAGACCCTAGCAAAATTAAAGCCATTAAGGAATGGAAAATCCCCACATCCATAAAGCATCTGCGAGGATTTCTTGGGTTGACAGGGTATTATCGCAAGTTTGTTAAGAATTATGGGAGAATAGCAGCACCTCTAACAACATTATTGAAGAAAGATTCATTTTCATGGACTCCGGAAGCAACAAAGGCCTTTGAACATCTTAAAGAGGCAATGTGCCAAGCACCGGTCTTAGCTACACCGGACTTCACAAAAACCTTTATTGTGGAATGTGATGCTTCAGGAAATGGAATTGGTGCTGTTCTAATGCAAGATGAAAGACCCATTGCTTTTGAAAGTCGTCCAATCAAGGGAAAGTTTTTAAGCAAAGCTATTTATGAGAAGGAAATGTTGGCAATACTCCATGCACTTAAGAAATGGCGACCCTACCTAATGGGAAGACACTTCAAGGTAAAAACGGATCATGATAGCCTTAAATACTTTTTAGAACAAAGATTATCCTCTGAAGAGCAACAAAAGTGGGTCACAAAGATGTTGGGTTATGACTTTGAAATCATCTACAAAAAAGGGAAGCAAAATGTGGTGGCAGATGCACTCTCAAGAAAGGATGAGGATGTGGAAGCATTGTTGTGTGCCATTTCTATTATCCAACCAGATTGGATAAACGAAGCAAGGGAGGAATGGAAGAATGACGAAGAAGTGTGGGCACTTATTCGAAAGCTACAACAAGATTCCAGTACTTCTGATACATTTAGCTGGAAAAATGATTCGTTATGGTACAAAGATCGCTTATACCTCTGTAAGAATTCCCAGCTAAAACAAAAGATTCTTATGGAATTGCACACTTCTCCCTTAGGAGGGCACTCAGGATTTTTAAAAACTTACCACAGGGTTAAGAAGGAATTTTTTTGGGATGGCCTTAAATCAGATATTCAAAAGTTTGTGGCGGAATGTTTGGTTTGCCAACAAAATAAAGTTGAAACAATTAAGACACCGGGTCTATTACAACCTTTATCCATTCCAAGCCAACGTTGGGAGGAGGTTTCAATGGATTTTATCACAGGTTTACCCAAGTCTGAGGGAAAGAGTGTCATCATGGTGGTAGTTGACAGACTTACCAAGTATGCACACTTTTGTGCATTATCACATCCATTTAAAGCCAGTACAGTTTCTACTGCATTTATGGAAACAGTTCAAAAGCTACATGGAAACCCAAAGATTATTGTAAGTGACAGAGATCCCATTTTCACTGGAAATTTTTGGACAGAATTATTTTCTTGTCTTGGTACTCAGTTAGCTCATAGCTCATCTTATCATCCTCAATCTGATGGGCAAACTGAGATAGTAAACAAATGTTTGGAAGGATATCTTCGTTGCTTTGTATCTGATAAACAGACACAATGGGTCAAATGGTTGCCTCTGGCTGAATGGTGGTATAACACTTCCTTCCATACAGCAACAAAAATGACCCCATTTATGGCACTTTATGGGTATCAACCACCATCCATCACATCATATTTAAGAGAAAATTCTAAGGTTCAGGCAGTGGAACATCACATCGAACATCAACAACAAGTCCTCCAACTCTTAAAGGATAACCTCGTGTTGGCACAAAATAGAATGAAACAACAGGCAGATCAACATCGCAGTGAAAGAAGTTTTGATGTAGGTGATTGGGTATTCCTACGGCTACAACCATATAAGCAAATGTCCCTAAAGCAAGCTAAGAAGGATAATAAATTATCACCAAAGTATTATGGTCCGTACAAGGTGTTGGAAAAGATTGGTACTATGGCATACAAATTGGAGCTTCCTGCAGCTTCTCGATTGCACCCAGTTTTCCATGTTTCATGTTTAAAGAAGGTTATAGGCGACAAGCTCCCAGTTCAAACAATATTGCCAGAACTTGACGAGGAAGGAAAAATTATATTGGAACCGGAAGCAGTCACAGAAACAAGAACTCGACAGCTACGAAATCGATCAATTTCAGAGTATCTTATCAAGTGGAAGAACTTATCCGCTGAAGATTCCACATGGGAGGATGAGAATTTTATGCAGAAGTATCCAGAACTGCTCAAGCGTTGAGGACAACACTTTTTTGAAGGAGAGGGGCATGTTGGGTCCCTATAATACTAGTGATTACCCCATTACTATTGTAGTTATACCCCTTATTTATATTGTTGTGCCCCTATTACCCCCATATTGTTATTTCTGTGCCCCATAGAATCCCTCTATTGTTATTTTTGTGGCTTTATATTATTATTGTTAGGTCGGCTGGATTATATTTTGACTCCTTAGACTCCTATATATAGAAAGGAGGTTTTGTCATTTGTATCATCCAAGAATTGTTCATTTATGTAATGTAAAGGAGGTTGCCCCCTCGAAGAGGCTGAATTCTAAGGCATTGATCTATCTTTTCTATCTTTTCTTGAGCTGGTTTCATAACATAAATCTAGTGTATGAGGGACTATTTCGGTAGATGGCTCGTCTTTTCTCGATCTGCAACTAGTGGTGTAAAATAAGTGCGATGTTGACCAACAAGAGTTTCCCAAAATATCATCGAATTAATATTCAAACTACTGGGTAAGTAGTTCTCTCCAAATTTGAATAATTGAAGTAGCCTACGCATTCCTTGACTCTGGCGCAGGAACTTGATACGTGGTACAGGAACCATACAATCTTATAATAAAATCGTGTAGGAATCCATGAGTGCATGAATTTGATGTGCGGTGTAGGAACTGGGAAAATTGGTGCAGGATTAATCCTCATGAGTGCAGGAATCCCAATTGGTACAAGAATTCGATGCATAGTATAAGGAGGTGAGTGCAGGATCAAAGCCTATTGGCATATGTGTAAAAATGTAATCAACTAATTTTACACTTGAAAACACACAAACTATTATTAATGATGATTTTAATGTTTAAATCTCATTAAAACAAGGGAATCATAGCATATACTAAATAATTACTTTATTGTTTCCAAGAATGCACAAAATCACGACAATAACCATTCAAAGTAAACAAAATCATGAGGGATTTCTAAGTAAAATATTATATAAAGCAATGTCAGACCAGGATGTAACTCCTCAAATCAAATAATATTATTCATTCAAGTTGTTCATTATTATATACAAGAAGGAGAGAATGTTCAGTTGATCTCCCGATGACTCTCCATCTTCTCTATTATTTATTTACATTAATTATAGTTGCTCACCCAATCCCTATGATTAGGTGTCAACATCCCCCCCTTTAATTTGAAGGGATGTTGGTGAGTCCAAGCATCATCCTAAATATTTGAAGATTTTCTCTTCCAAGTGCTTTGGTGAAGATGTCTGCAATTTGATCATTACTGGAACAATAGCGGAGATGGATTATTTTGGCCTCAACATGATGTCGAATCAGATGATATTTTGTATTGATGTGCTTCGTTCAATGATGGAATTTTGGATTCTTAGCAAACTTTATTTCCAAGGTATTTTCAATCATGAGTGGAGTTGATTGTACTTGTTTTACCTGCAAATCTTCAAGAATTTTCCTGAGCCACATAATTTCTTTTGTTGCCTTAGCTGCTGCCACATATTCTGCCTCTGTTGTGGAATCTGTTGGAACTAATTGTTTGCGTGATCTCCAGGAGATAGCTCCTGATCCAAGACTCATAGCATAACCTGTTGGGTAGTGGAGGTCCCGTGTAATAGTTTTGGGGCTTATAGCCTAGAAGTTAAGATAATAATATTTTAAATCTCCGAGATATGTGGGGTGCGAAATGTAATAATTCAAGTCAAAGGGTTGTCCACCCAAGAAATAATATAGAATAATAGGAAGTAAGTCAGCCTACCCATGGTCCGCGGACCATGGGAATGTATAAATAGAGTGAGGCTCTAAGGGTAGAGTTCATTTCGTGTTTTGGATGAATCTTAAGGTTATGGTTGGGAAAAGACATATTTTTTGCATCTATAAGTCCGAGTCAAGGGTGTTGGTAGATAGATAGAGGCTCTGCAGCTGTGTGCATAGAGGCTTGGTAGAGTCCGTAGCTATGTGCGTGGACCCCTGCAGCTGATTGCGCAAGGAAAATCTGTTTGTATTGGCATGGAGTTGAATAAAGATAAGTTGATTTTAAAATACCGTGTTGATTCTAAAATTTTGTGGATCTGGTTAATTTCTGGTTTAAATCACTATTGATCTGTGTGCTTATGCCTATGTTCTATGTTTATGCAAATTGATAACATTTCTAGGTGCAGGCATTGGTTGTCTCTATTAAATGTTTGCTTAAAGACCGAAAGAAGTAGATTCGATCTATAATAAAAACGATATCAATTAGTAAGGATTTGCCTTGTTTTGGATCTACACGGAAGTAGAGTGGCACGAAGCCATAGAACGGTGCATGAATCCTCCAAACCACATCAAGACATCCCAAGGGTGTGGAAACCTATTTCCATCACCCTCCCCTACTACCTCGAGTGAGACCTCAGTCCGCGCTCAGCGGGCTGTTGCTGAAAGGGCTGGTAGCTGTGGGATTTGTTTGGCTAATAACTCTTCTGAACCTGGGTCAAGCCCCAATAAGCCAACAAATGGCTCCGTTGCTGGGACCAAGATCTACCTAAGGGATGCCTGATATCGAGACACTGGAACCCTACGGAGAAAGAATATGAGGATTGGTTGAATCAAGAGCGGTACAAGTTCATAGTAGGTCCTAGTATACTAACGCACAAACCAGAGGATAACCATGACGAGCATGATCCAGTTGCCAGTATTCAAAGGAATAGGAAGCAAAGATCCAAACAATTTTGGTTCGTGGTAAGGGTAGTATGGGAAGCGCACAGAGTTTCGGATGATAACATCAAAAATGCTATCCTAGTTAGTGCGCTACAGGACCGCACATTGACGTGGTATATAAAGTACTGAAGCGATCACCCGAATGTAGGAACAGCAAAGATCCAGGCTGAATTCAAAAAAAAAATTAGCCAGCCGAAATCAGAAACGCAATCGATCATAGGGTTCAAGGAGATCGCGATGATGCCTAGTAGTGAAACTCCGTGAGATCTAGATCATAGATCACAAAGTACAATCTGTGAGGCGAACATGACACTGTCAGATGCGCAACACCGCACGTGGTTTGTGGCGTCATTGACACCACATCTGAGGATGACGATGTCACAACAAAAGATATCAACCCAAGCTAAAGCATTAGAGACAACAATGAGATTGCATGAAACTCCAATACAGGATTCGGGGTTGGGAATTCAGCAAATCCACGCGAAAATACAAAACTTGTGTTCAGAAATGCAGAATTTAAAAAAAAAATGCACCCCGCCCTAAAGCACAGGAAGAATTATGGTGTATAAAGTGTAGAAACCAAGGTCATGATAAGGATAACTATCCAGTCTTTGCGAACTATGTGGCAACGGGGGGACCAACACCATTGCGACCAGAGGCAAAAGTAGGGCCAAGTGTGGTACCCTCTCTCTGGTGCGCAATCTGTCAGGTGGGAGGAGATCACAACATGAACAACTATCATCTACTGCCAAAATTGAACCAGATCCCCTTGCAATTGTTTTGCAACTTTTGCCAATCAGTGGGCCATGAGGAGTGAGACTGTCGTAGTTATCAATTATTGATGGACCAGTCACCTACCTACCGAATGCAGATTGAAGCGCAAGGTCAGGATCTAGCCGCGGCGATAGCGCGCAGTGTGTTCCAGTTACGTGGACGAGGATGGGGAGGAATGGGGCTAGGAAAGGGTCGTAGGTAGCTAATCAGTTTCAACTACGAAGGACCAGGACAGTACGCACGGGACTGTACCAACCCGACCAGAAAATTGTGACTTTACTGTGAGCAGTTCAATCATGAAATGATAGATTGCCCCACATTGATAGCATAGATACGTGAGAAGCAGGCGGCACAACCTACAACGATGCAGAATGTCCAGATGATGAGGGCCGAACCATGCAAGGAAGACCCCAACATAAACATGGTTCTCTGAAGTGGCATAGCTATAGGGGAGGATAAAAGGAAAGTAACCAAGGACGATGTCGAGGTTCACAAGGAGACGGATCTAGAAGTTAGGAAGAGCTTCTCAAAGGTCTCTACCCCAGGTAATAAGGATCAACCCAAACAGGAGAAGGATCCCTCAATACTAACTACCTTTTTAGAGACATTCATGAAATTTCTTCATGAAAATAGGGTAGTTAAAGGATTACAAGAATTGATAACTAGGCGCGCAGGGTTAGGTGAACCTCGCGCGGTTCGAAAATTGGGAAAATAGGCATCGCAGACTGGGTGGGAAATGAAATTAATGGTGCAGATTGGTGACTATGAGATGGATCAGATCATTCTAGACTTGGGCTCAGATGCAAATGTACTACCTAAACAAACTTGGGAGCGCATGGGCAAGCCCACATTGCAATGGTCTCCTATTCAATTGTGGATGGAGAATCAACAGAAGATCTTTCCCATGGGGAAGACTATAAGGAATTACAGTAGATATAGAAGGCGCGAGCATCCGCACAGACTTTGAGGTAATGGAAATCATGGATGAAAGTAGCCCTTGCCCTATGTTGTTAAGGATAGACTGGGCCACTGATATGAATGGGGTTATTAATCTAAAGAAGTGGAAAATGATATTTGAAAAGAAGTCACTCCACATAGTCATTCCACTAGACTCGGCTGAGGGATTGCGTTATACTGAACCTGTGTGCAACGAAGGAAGTGATGATGAATTAGATTGTATCTATAAATTACTACACAAAATCAGGATTGGGTCAATCCGACAGTGGAAGGAAGAATATCGTGGGGGCATGCAGAGTCCTGCACTGAAGATTCAAATGAGGAGGACGAGCGGTGGCATAATCGGTTGAATGGAGTAACCACGTTAAACTGCAATATGATGACTAACTCATTGTATAGCGTCAGATCTCAGGATCACGAACTGTTGATGTATGATGGGATAACAATAGTAGACAAATTCCTAACCAGATTTGAAGGCATGGTTCCAAAACACCAACGGTTTGATGCATTGAGATGGGCATTGCGTGTGATGCATGTGCATTGGTAGGGCACACATGGAGGAACCTTTGACGATTGGCATGAATGTAGGCGTATGATGCAGATAAGGTTTGGGAAGCTGGAGCTATGAATAACTGAGAAATATGATGGATGTGATGACCCGCACAGGCACCTTACCATATGGGTCCAAGCCTATGGAGAAGAGCCTCAACTAGAGTAGGTACACTTATTTTATCATACCCTGGATGTCATTCCAAGGAACTGGTATACCAAAACCGAGCTCCAACATGGCATAGGCGAGTGGAATATCTTGCGTGAAGGCTTTTTGTTAACATTTCTCTTTGAAGATCAATGGATAGATATAGTGGACGACATGTTGCAGATGGTCAAGGCCACTATTTTCAAAATACCACTAGAACCAGAGGAAGTCATGCAGCTAGACTAGTCACAACAGTTGAGCCAGACCCTGGAATGTTACAATGTGCAGGTAGAAGATGATGAGGATGACCCTAGGAACATCAATATTCCAAAAATAGAGGGGAGTTGCGAGGTTCGCGGACCAGAAATTGAGGATCCCGACATCACAGTGACACTGAAAATGAAACAAGTAAACATCAAAACGGAGGAAGAGCCGAAGTATGCAACGCTTGGGGACTATTGGGATGATGCCATGGTGGAAAAAGTCATTGAACTACTTCGAGAATATCAAGATTTATTCCTGACAAAAATCACGAAGTTGAAAGGGATTCTTGGCAACTTAGGAATAATGAAGATAACCCTGAAGCCAGATGTGAAGCCAATTAAATAGCAGCCTTATCGGCTGAATCCAAAAGACAAAGCAAAGGTCTGCGAAGAATTGGACAAGATGCTTGCAACAAGAATAATTTAACCAGTGGAGGAGTCCGACTGGGTAAGCCCTATGGTTGTGCAGGAGAAAAAACAGAAAGGTGAAATTCACATTTGCATGGTCCTCCGGAAGCTCAATGATGCATGTGTTAACGATCCATCTCCGACACCATTTACAGACGAGGTACTGGAAAATGTTGGAGGACAGGAAGCCTACTCCTTTACGGATGGCTTCTTGGGGTACCACCAGATCAATATTGTGCCGAAGGATAGGAGTAAAACAACGTTCACTACCAAATGGGGCTGCTTTCAATATACGGTGATGCCCTTTGGACTAAAGAACGCGTTGGCGATATTCTCACGCATCGTGGTATTTTCCTTCAAGGAATTCATACATAGGTTCTTAGAGGTATATCTTGATGATTGGACCGTATTTGGGCAAGTTAAGAAACATACCACAAGCTTACAGTTAATGCTGGATACATGCCGACGACACCAAATTGCACTAAACCTAAAGAAGTGTACTTTCCTCGTCCCCTTCGGGAACTTGCTCAGCCATGTGGTCTATAGGCAAGGCCTCATGGTGGATCCAACAAAAATTACAGTTATACTCAATCTACAAGCACGCGAAGTGTCAAGCAGTTGCATGCCACACTAGGACACATTGGTTACTACCGGAAGTTCATCAATGGCTATGTGCAGATCATAGAACCTATGGAACAATTGTTGAAGAAGCATGCTAATTATTGTTGGAATGAGGAATGTAACAAAAGTCTAGAAACGCTCAAGGAAAAGATGGCGTTAGCTCCTATCTTTGTCTTTCCAAAATGGGACATCGAATTTCAAGTACATGTTGATGCGTCATGTATCGCGTTGGGCGCAGTACTCACACAGGAAAGAGTGAAAGGAATTGATCACTCTATCGTGCTCACAAGTCGACGATTATCCAGAGCTGAGAAATACTACTCCACTACAGAGTGGGAGGGACTAGAAATGGTGTATGCACTCCAGAAATACTGCCACTACCTACTTGGGGGGCACTTTAAGATGTATACTAATCACTCTGTGCTCAAATACCTAGTGAACAAGCCTGTGTTGGGGGGGCACATTTATAGATGGTTGTTATTATTTCAAGAATATTATTTTGAAGTCGTCGTAAAGCTAGGATGTCTAAACACAGTTCCAGATCACTTGTCCCAAATTGAGAACAATGAAGAGCCCACAAATTTAGATGAAGGGCTATCGGATGCACAACTGTATGCAGTATGGGTCGTGGATGGCCATTTTGAGGATATAATCCACTTCTTAACCACAGGAACCGCGCCGTAGGGATATTCTGTTCAACAAAAGAAAGAATTGGTGATATGTGCCTCAGATTTTACTGTTATTATAGGGAACCTCTAAAAATGGGCAATGACAAAATATTACGCAGATATGTACTTGAATTCGAGCAAGGACAGATCTTGGCTGAAGCACATGGGGGGGTTGCCGGAGGACACTATGCAGGCCGCACTACAACACAGAAGATTCTTCATGCCGGACTATGGTGGCCAACTCTACATCAAGACTCCAAAGCATATTGTCGGGCTTGTGACGTATGTCAATGGACTGGGAAACCATCGCGGAGGGATGAAATGCCACTCAAGCCACAAATGACGCTGCAAACATTTGAAAAATTGGCGTTTGATTTTGTGGGGCATACCACACCTCCAGGAAAGACGGGGGCATGCTATATCATTGTGAAGATAGAATACTTGACCCAATGGGTGGAAGCACAATCGGTTAAAGACTGTACGGCCATTACAGCTACGAAATTCTTATTCAAGAATGTGTTAACGAGATTTGGATGTCCAAAAATTCTAATGAGTGACCACGGGATGCATTTTCTAAATGAGACTATCAGCGCGCTCACTGAGGAATTTCAAATATATCATCAGCAGAGTAAGCCATATCATCCATAAGAAAACGAGACCGTCGAAGAATTTAACAAAATTTTGGAGACAACATTGACCAAGGTATGTACTGCATAGCAAAACGATTGGGATTTTTGCATATCTGCTATGCTATGGGAATATTGAACAACATGCAAGAAGTTGACAAGCTAGACTCCTTTCTGGTTAGTCTATGGCAAGGAAGCTGTCATGCCAATGGAGTACATTGTTCCTAGTTTACGAATAGCAACAGCGACAGGTATGGCAGACCATGGAGCATTGGAAGAAAGGATCGCACAACTGGAGGAACTTGAAGAGGAACGATTTCTGGCAGGATTTCATCAGCAAGTACAGAAGCAACGAGAAAAATCTTGGCATGATCGACATATCAAAATGCACATGTTCAAAGCAAATGATCTAGTATTACTATATGACAACAAGTTCAAGAAATTCCCTGGCAAACTCCGCATGCACTGGTTAGGACCCTATGTAGTCAAAGAAGTTATAGATGGAGGCATGGTCCAGCTTGCCAAGCTCAATGGAGACCCCTTCCTGGGAAGAGTCAATGGCAGCCACCTGAAGCTCTACATGGGCGGGCTGACCACCTGGCTAACCGTTCGAAGGACAGTCTCACCGCTCCACCCAGTTGAAACGAGACCTCCATTCTTATTCTGAATTTGAATATCTCATGACAACATAAGAGATAAAAATGCATATGGCATTAGTAGCTAGAAAACAATCACTCCATCATTACAAGACCACCTAGATTTCAACACTTAATCTAAATAATGGAACTAGTTGTAGTGCTTATTTGCATTAACACCATGGAAAAGCAACAACAATGTTTCAAAGCACACTTACTAGAAAAGTTGTAATGTTCTGAGAATGTTTAATGCTAGCATCTGAACCTCATAGCTATGGTGGGGAAACTAGGGAACCCAAATATTGGAAGATATCTCATACCAAATCTGAGAAAAAAATAAAAAAGGGAAAAAATTAAAATCTATAAATCAAGCAATGAATTGTTTACAAATCAAATACAATTCCTTTAACTAATAGTTAAATTGTGGTGATATATTTAAATATTTAGTAAGAGGGTAACTTCAAACCATGGAATATTACCTTTTTCATTACTGTCATCCCTCTATGACTGAGATTACAAATCAATATTTATGGAAAGATTGTAAGAAATTCTGTGAAATAGTAAAGTGTAACCTCTATTTTCAAGCAACAGAATCAAGACATTGTTACTTCAAGAGCCATAATTGATACATAATCAATGAATCAAGTCCTTTTATGGCTCAAGCTTATTTCACAACCTCTATTTTCTCAATAACAAAATCAAGACATTGTATGTGCTTATTGCCAAAAGGAAACTCCGTTCTAATTTGGAAGAGGATCTTATCAAAAGACATGGATTTATTCAAAGCTACAAAGCCTAATGGGTTACTAAAAAATAAGTTGGAATATGGGATCATGATACTTAAATTGAAAAAATATGCTTTCCTTTTAGAAACATTACAGTTATACAATGTTTTTTGAAAGCATTAGAATTTGAAATTGGGTCTTTCTATCAAGACAAATTTTGATTAATAGAATGTACTTTCCTACCTGAAACGTTGTAGATATATAAGAAAAACTTCAAAAGCATAAGAGAACTTAGCATAATGTACTTTCTTTCCTTCCTTAAAATTCTTAAAGAGTTGAGGTTCCCAAAGTCATCAGGTGACTTTCGAAGGAAATGACAGTTAGTAATAGTCCAATTCACAACCGAAGATGTGTCACAAATACAAGGGGGCATCTCCTCCAAATCACAAAAGTGCTCCAGGTTAAAATCTAGCATTATAGGAAGCTTAATGCTTGAATGGATGTTATTGAACCCAGACATTTTTCCATTCTTCACTAAAAGCTAAAAGATAGCTTCTCTAAGTTCTACATGACTTTACTATGCTCTTGAAGTGGGGGCACATGCAGGCTCTCCAACTGAATAGTTTTAAACGAAGTGAAGATAAGGCCGATAGATCATTCAGTGTGGATCTCTTTAACCAATAATTGAATACTATGTCTCTCTTGAACCCATAATTGAATACTATTAGGACTTTCAAATTTTTCATGGAACTAAAAAATGTTGGAAGAAAGTATTTCCTTCCAAAAAGAGTAAAACTAAAGCCTCTTCTTGAGGAAATTGATGTCACACCACTAACACTTCTCCATGGAATCTATATAGGTAAACCACAAATGCAGAATTCCATTAGAATATTGTGTTTATTGAATGCACAAATGAAATCATTGCATTTCTTTAAAATATCCTTTGAAATCAAAATTACTAAAATTACATATCGATAACCTAGTGGGTGTAGGATAAAATTCACCCGTGTCATTCACAGAAAGCATGAGAAAAAACCTAATACTATATATAAAACCAAGAAAACTTAAAATTCATCACTTCTAGGGACCTCGTAACCACCCTGCCAATACACAAGTATGTTCCTATTTGCAGTTAGAAAAATTACCCAAATTACAATCTGATTACTCCAGCATATGTTGGAAAGTTATAGAAGGATGACTAGAGTAATCAATCCATTCCTTTTAGCCCTGGATTTGTTTCAGTTTAAAATAGAGGTATAAAAATATACTTGTCCAATGTTTATGCTTTAACCACTCACCTTAAGATGTTTTTACAATATAATTTCTTAAGTCTATTTAATATCTTCATTATCATAAAAAACAACCTATATCCATCTTAACTCCACATCTACCACTCTTAGGGGGATGAAATCTATTTATCCCTCTGAGCACTTGGTAGACCCAGAATTAAGATGGATCTAAGATGATAGAATTTCCCCTTTAAATAGTCTATGCTCACATGAATACCATGGTATTACCATGGGTCAATACCATGGGTTATCATAAACCTGGAGCTTAAAAATTACTATTAGTGATTATAAAAATTAATAAAAAATAATAGTTGAGTTTTATTTTATTTTTTATTTTAACCAAGCTAAAATGTTTAACATACATTAATTACAACATCTAATTTTCCCCTTGATCCACCAAGCCCCGAGAGGGATCAAATATTTTTTCACTCTATCCTAGTTTGCATATCACGATATTTGATACCTCTCGGGGGTTAGTAGATCTAGAGTAAAGATGGATCTATGTTGGTTTAATTCCCCCATTTAAATAGGCTACATTCCAGGTGAATACCATGGGTTAATAACATGTGCCATTTTTGTTTTTATTAATAGTAATATTAGGGTTAATAATGCTTTTTTGCATGGTATTAATAACAATCTAGTCCATGGTATTTGTCCCATAGTATTTTGCACATAGGTTTCACCTAAATATAACACATTTTTTGAGTGTTCGTAAATATGAGGTGACTTATGGAGTAAATATAAAAAAAATGTTTTATTTTTTTACCCTACCTCTCGTTTATTTATATTTTTATTAATTTACCATACCTCTTTTACAAATATGGTATTTGGCCCATAGGATTCACTTAAATAAAACCTCTTTCTTGAGCCTTCATAAATAGAACGAGGATTATGGACTAAATATAAAACGAGGTTTTATTTATTTACCATACATCTAGTTTATTTATATTTTTATTTATTTACCATACCTTTTGAGTAAGTATAAAAAGACGTTTTATTTATTTACCATACCTCCACTTTACTTATATTTTTATTTGTTTACACCCTTGCATGTATATAAGGTGACTTATGGAGTAAATATAAAAAATGTTTTATTTATTTACCATACCTCTCATTTATTTATATTTTTATTAATTTACCATACCTCTTTTATAAATATGGTATTTGGCCCATAGGATTCACTTAAATAAAACCTATTCTTAAAAATGGGTGAATGGATTCACTTAAATAAAACCTATTCTTGAAAATGGGCGAATGGAAGGTTGTAACTCCTAGTTTCAAGGGCTAAATCTACCTTTTTTACCCTCTCCCTTAAAATAAGGTGGGCTATTTGAGGTGATTTGTAAAAATGTGCTATGATACAAAATATTCACCCACTAAAAATTTAAAACCCCTTAATTTCGCCAAAGGGCGAACATTCGCCCCTAAAAATTTCTATGGTGCAGGACAATAAAGCAATCTGGGGGTAGCTGCATGACAACCAGGGTGTGCACAGATTTGGTCTGTCACAAGGGTCACGTTTGCGTGGAAAAGACTACACTGCTACGTTGACAAGCAGAAAGGTTACCGTTTCTATCACTATTCATGACCAGATGTCTGAGTTATGGAAAAAGGGAGTGGGCAGCGAGCAGTTAAGAGACGGGTTACGAACTAGATCTGGAATGATCTTCTACAGGATTAACATGAGGGCACCAGAAAAGGTGGGAGCCAACGAATTTGAATTTCAAAACACTTATGAATCACAGGGGGGCATCCACTGAATGAGCCGCGCTTTTGAGAACAGTAAGCTATTGTGCCTTCCCGCTGCTATGGAACTACTCATTATCTACGCTCAAGATGTATGCCCGAGGGTTGTGATATGGCCAATAAATATGTCGGGCTTTCTGAAGATCACAGTGCTGATAGTTGCGAGCACCGCGCAGAGTTCAACATCGACGGTAGGGGATGTGCCGGAAATTTGTAAACACGAAGTAGAACTGGTCTGGATGGCGCTGCCTCATCCATGGGCTGATTGGCAAACCATAAAAGATAAAAGAATGACTGTAAACATGGAGACAAATGGTGGAATTGCAGTTAGCAAGTCATCTCTGATGCACTTTGAAGACTAGGATCTCGTGGACAATAGTAATGGTATTGCAAAATTGCAATACAAGCTACAGCAGACAGTGCGCATCGACTTTACAAAATTGGAAGATGGTTGCATTGGTACGAGGAGATCCCGTATGCGACACCCCAGCTAGAGCTAAAATCCTATGAGGGGATGTTCTATGTTAATCGAGTAGAGTAGAATGAGTAGTATCGGTTGCATGAAGTGGTAGCGACAATGGAGAAGGAGCTGGAAGATATGTTGCAGGAGACAAAGAGGGAGCTGCAAAACAAAGTACGTCACTCAGAGGAAGGTGAATAGTGGAGCCTAGGTAGCGTGTATCACCGCACCAATGAGTGACTCAGGACGAGTCACAACGATTGTGTTTGGGGCCTATTGGGTAGCGGAGGTCCCATGTAATAGTTTTGGGGCTTATAGCCTAGAAGTTAGGATAATAATATTGTAAATCTCTGAAATATGCAGAGAGCGAAATGTAATAAGTCAAGTCAAAGGGTTGTCTGCCCAAGAAATCATATAGAATAATAGGAAGTAAGTTGGCCTTCCCATGGTCTGCAGACCATGAGAATGTATAAATAGAGTGAGGCTCTAAGGGTAGAGTTCAATTAATGTTTTGGATGAATCTTAAGGTTATGGTTGTGAAAAGACAGTATTTTCTGTGTCAATAAGTCTGAGTCAAGGGTGTTGCTAAATAGATAGAGGCTCTGCAGCTGTGTGTGCAGAGGCCTGGTAGAGTCTGCAGCCATGTGCATGAACCCCTGTAGCTGAATGCATAGGGTAGATCTGGATGTATTGGCAAGGAGTTGAATAAAGATAAGTTGATTTTGAAATACGGTGTTGCTTCTGAAATATTGTGGATCTAGTTAATTTCTGGTTTAAATCACTGTTGATCTATGTGCTTATGCTTATGTTCTAAGTTTATGCAAATCTATAGCATTTCTGGGTGTGTGCATTGGTTGTCTCTATTAAATGTTTTCTTAAAGACCGAAAGAAGTAGATCTGATCTATAATAAATGTAGTATCAATAAGTAGTAAGGATTTACCTTGTCTCGGATCTACGAGGAGGAAGAGTGGTGTGAGGCCATAGAACAGTGCGCAAATCCTCTAGGCCACATCAAGACATCCCAAGGGTGTGGAAACTTGGTTCCAGCACCCTCCCATGCTACCTCGGGTGAGACCTCAGTCCGTGCTCCGCGGGCTATTACCGAAAGGGCTAGTAGCTGCGGGATTTGTTTAGCTAATAAATCTTCCAAACCTGGGTTAGGCCCTAATAAACCAATGTAACCTGAAGTAGATACCCTAGTTTCTTTGTCTCCTTCAAAGTCTGAATTAGAGTATCCAATTTGGCTAAAGTCACCCACCTGTGTATACTTGATTCCAAAGTCTTGAGTTCCCTTCAAGTACTTTAGAACACTTTTTGCAGTAGACCAATGTCCCTCACAAGGCTTTTGCATAAACCTGGAGAGGATTCCAACAACAAATGAAATGTCTAGGTGAGACTTCCTACAAGCTGTCTATACTTTCTTGCATCCTCAAATTCTTTTCCTTCAATGGATGTGAGCTTTAAGTTTTGTTCCATTGGAGTAGTCAGGGGATTGCATTAAGTCATGCTAAACCTGCTCAATATATCTCCAATGTACTTCTTTTCAAAAAGGAATATGGACTTCAGATGTTGAGTTACTTCAATACCAATATAGTAATGAAAATATCCCAAATTAGTCATTTCAAAACCTTTCCTCAATTCCTTCCTTATGGATGTAATGTAGCTCTCATTGTTCCCTGTCATCAAAAGATCATCTACATATACCACAAGATATACAACTATTTTTCCAACCTTCTTGACAAACAAAGTTGCATCATCAAGATCATAATGTTTGAAATTGAGTTTCAGAAGATGCTCAGTTAGTTTTTCATACCAGGCTTGCAGTGCTTGTTTGAGGCCATACAAGGATTTCACAAGTTTGCATACTTTATGTTCATGTCCTTTCATAGAAAATCCTTCAGGCTAGGACATAAAAACATTCTCTTTTAGATCTCCATTCAAGAAGGTAGTTTTTACATCCATTTGATGGACTTTCCAACTATTCTAAGCTGCTAGGGAAAAGAGTGTCCAGATGGTAGCCTATTTTGCTATGGGGGAAAAAATCTCCTCATAATTGACACCTTCCTTCTATGCAAAACCTTTTGCCACAAGCCTGGCTTTGTGCTTGTCAAATGAGCCATCAACTTTATACTTGTTCTTGTAGACCCACTTGCGGTCAATTAGTTTGGTTCCCAATGGAGGATCAACCAGCTTCTAGGTGCCATTCTTTATTACGGCATCATACTACTTTTGCATTGCCTCTTTCCATTCATCATGAGAGGCATCTTCTTTGAATGAAGTTGGTTCAAAATCTATAGACAAATTCAATTCACAATCATAAGAAACATCCATATCAACAGGTGAAGTAGAGTCATCTACATCACCTCTGTTTTGCCGGTTTGAATTTCTAGTTCCTGTCTTTCCAACCTCATCAAGATGAACAATTTCAAGTGTCTTTGTCAGCCACTTTGGGGTACCTTTCTCAGATGGTCCAGGCTGCTCTGTTGATTGAGTTGGGACTGAATCAAGATTGAGTCTCCCAATTCTGTCAATCACATCACTCAAAGTATCATCTGTTGTTGGAGTTTCATGCGGGGGAGAGAGTGCTTCAGAAGAAGATTCCACAGGTTGATCTAGTATAGGAATCCCCCCTTCAAGATGTGGAATCTAATTATCAAATTCCTGAATGATTTTTCATTTGCGAATCTATACAACAAACTTTTTATTAACTTCATCATAGAGATGGTATGCTTTGGAAAAACAAAATTTGCACCAAGTTTGTTTCTATGTACCTTTGGTATCAAGGCATAACATGTGGAACCAAAGACACTGAGATGCTTCACCAAAGGAATGTGCCCATACCACATTTCATAAGGAGTCTTGTTTCTAATAGCATTAGATGGACATCTATTCTTTAAATATACAACGCATAGAACTGCATCAGCCCAAAACATCAATTTTACATTTTTGAGAAACATCATGGAGCGTACCATATTTAAGATTGTCCTATTGATTCTTGTAGCTACTCCATTCTATTGGGGATTATAAGGCACATTTGTTTGATGTTTGATCCCATGTTGACAAAGATAGTTTTCAAATTCATGTGAAGTGTATTCTTTTCTATTATCAATGTGAATAGAGCCAATATGATATTGTGCATCATTTTCAATCCATGTATGAAAGTTCTTGAATGTTTGAAAAGCATCATTTTCCTCTGAAGTTGATTTTGGAAGGAATTTAGAGACATGAATTGAATAAATTGGAGTAGGTTCAAATGCTCTTAAATGGGAGAATAAATATAGATGAATGCATGAGGAAAATATCGAGGCGATGTGCAGAGGACTGTCAAAAGAATAAGGTCTTGAAGGATATCTAGGAAACTTGTAAGTATTTGTGTTTGTAGATAGAAATCATACAACAAGAAAAGCTCTTAGAAGGAGAATTGTGACAGAACCCAACAACAAGATCAAATTATTTAAGCGAGGATAGTAAAAGAGATAGCATAGGTGAGAAGATGAAATTGCAAAAGCCTAATAGTTGAGGAGTAGACATGATCTGGAAGAAAAATAGAGAGAAGAAGTTCTACTACAGAGAATCAAAAGAGCACAACTTCCCATAGTAGAAGTTGGGCAGAAGTTGCCAAAAGAAGTTTCATAGTGAGTGTGGGTAGAATTACCAAGAGAAAGAGAAGGGAAGGATGCCAAGAAGACAACTTGGTACTATGGAAAGTAGCATACTTGCTACAAGATGAATAAAGCTTGTTGCAACTCACAAGTGAACAAGAAGAGTTCAGAAGAAAAAAAGTTAAAGAAAACTATTAATGATCTTGTGATGGGTTCAGAGGAAAGTCACAGTAAAAGGGGAAAGAGTGCCAAGACAATTGGTATAAAGAAGATGAGTGATGAGGAATTTGAGAAAGAGATGGTTTTGTTAAGGGAAGAACTCAATCATGTCAAGATAGGAAAATCAGAGGTATGGTTGGAGAATGAATCAAAATAAGGTGAGATGGACTCCACTACAAAAAGAGTTGAGGTATAGAATGTATGATAAGGTGAAGGGAGAACTCATAGCAGTTGTGTATAATTACATTGTTTACGGAAAACGCTTGTACATTAATGAAAAAGAAGCGAAATATGTGGAGAAGAGATTTATTGAAAATCTAATGAACCATTGGATTAGCTGAGATTAAAATGAGGATGTGTTGGTAGATGTATTAAACAAGACTAAGGACCCTTATGTTTTTTAAACTAATGATTTGTGTGTGATTGCAAGTAATGAACAACACTTAATTGACATGATTATATAGATTGATGAGGAAATGAAGTTGTTGGAGGAGATGGCTAAGATTGAGGAATTTTTTCTTAAGCATGTGTTTGTAGATGTCAGAGATAAATAATTATTGGAAGCTACCATGAAAGATGATGATGGTATAGCTATGGAAGATGTAGTAAGGAAGAATTGTTCCATGATAAAGGAATCAAAGTTGAAAATTGTTGAAAAAAACATGGGAAGTACTAGTGATCTTGTAGTAGTGCTCATATTTTTAGGGGACTGGTTGGACAAATCCTAATCCAAGTGGTCAAGAAATTGCAAACATGAAAAATTCTAGTAGTTTGAAGGAAGATCAGTTGAAGTTGTAGCAAAAACCAATAAGGAGTATCAACACTAAATTTCAACAAGAAATAAATAGATATCTGCAGAGTATGTACCAACTACAGGACAAGCTAGACATAAATATAGAAGAAATGAGGAATTTGATGATAAAGGTGTCTTAGAGGAGGCTGATGGGTGCTGAAAATGTCTTAATTTTCCCCTAACCCACCTCTGTTTCACTCAATTTTGGCCCAAAACTATATAAGTGCTTATCCTTCATTTTGATGTGTTTTTTTAAGAAAAGTATTGCAAATACAATATTTTACAAATATAGGTAGGCATATCTATGTTTAATGTCAGAATTGTTTGATTTGTGTATTTTTATAAAAAAAATTGTGATCAATATAAACCACTAACCCTAATCTATGTAGTTCCCATACCTAGGTGGTTGCATGTAGCAAAGTTCGTAGTCAAATTTTTAGAGTATGAGCTAGAATTCAAACTATTCAATGAAATCTAGAGAAATATTTGGTTTCCCTCCATCGATGCAACAACATGAGAAAGCAGGTGTGAAGACTCAATGGTCAACTTCTATAGGAATATCTAGTTTCAAATGTCCGATCTATGGCATTTCGTTTCATGTTATACCTAAACTAGATCGTAGATCCAATTGTTTCTAAATGGGATTCGAATTTAGTGCCTCTTTGTTATTCATTATGTTTTTATAAATTGTATAACTCGGCCTGCGGGGAAAACTAGTGAGAATATGGAGATATCGCTCAAGTTCTTGCTCCTCAAACTAGATTAACTTGTGATGTGAAGACTGTATAATTAAAATAACCTCTGTGCCAAGAGTTTATTTAAATCTGTGAGTTATGTTGTTTTACATGATTAATCTCTTGCTTCTATAAGTTATTCCTTTAATCTGAGTGTGGAAGTTGGTCTGGTAAGGGCCCACCCCAACTCCACAATTTTTTTTTATTTTGTTTGCACATTACTTATGTGTGCATATTATGGATTGAAGCATTGTTGTAGAGTTTTGATTTTAAATATCATGTTGATTTCTTGGTATTGTATTGTCCTCATATTGGAGATTGTTGTTTCATTCTTGCGCTAGTCTCTTTGAATAAATGAGTTGGATTTGAATCTCTATTTCGTTAATGAAACACATAGTTATTCTTCCTAAAATGATTGTATGGGTTTTCGATATAGTTTCTTCAGGTTTTTGATATCAATTCGAGTCTATCCATATTTTGTATGATCTTGATTCATTGTTTCTTCCTGTGCAATTTTTCCGTCATGTTAAGGGTTTGTGATATGAATCCTCATTTGTGTTGACTATTAACATATATCAAAGGGTCAGTCTTAGGGTAGTGATTGATTATCTCTTAAGATTTACTTTTGATTGACATGTAAGATAGCCAGTTATTTGTGACTTCGGTCACCACGAGACGAGATTGTTGGTAAAGACTAACCTAACTCGTTATGTGCATCATTATGAACAAAATATTATCTTGAAGTCTTAGTGACTGGTTCATAGTTGAACCTTGTTCTGACCTATATTCCTAACCTTTTACTATTCACCTTTTTGTATTATCTCATGACCCAATATGACACAATATAGGGTGCTTATGGTTTATATCATTGAATTGAAACACCGATTGTTTCTTTGCTTGGGTGAGCAAAGGTGATTTCATTCCTATCTTTCCGATTTGGCTTGAGTTTAGGATTAGGGTTTTTGATTTCAGTATAGGAAATATAACAGATTTGGTTAGTATATTGAGTACATGCATTCAAATATAACAAATAATTGTCTTCAATTACATTGCTTGTATTTGATGTTGTGTGTTGCATTCTATTTATTGATAGTTGTGAGAGAATTGTTGAAAGTGTGACTTAATCATGAAGGGTGTAATGATAGTTTGAGTGATTGGTATTTTTCTAAGATTCAACACAATAGTGTGATTTCATTTATTGTGCCTTCCACACATATATTTGCAAATATAATGTATGAATAGTTTGAAGATTGAAGGAATGTATTTGCAGTGAAACTTGACATTAATGCATGCGATACATTACATTGCAGAATCAGTCTATCTATTTTGCTTGGATGGTGAGGTTGTGGCTTTGAATGGTTGTCCATATTTGAATGATAATGATATTTTAATATTTTTAATAAGATTACCACTTTTTCTATAGACAAATATTGCTTAAAGGAGTGAAACATCAAGTATAGATCTTGTTTTAAGATCATAGGGTGGAAGAATTTCTTACGATTTTATTTGATTTAAGTGATATTAGATAGGGTACATAGTATCTATGGTACATACAATACTATGCCTTGAAGTTTATAATTTCATAATGAAAAAAATAAATGTTGAGTCGAATCTAAACCAATACTACAACCAACATTTTGGTGTGGTTGCTGGGGAGGTGCCTAGGAGATTCTAGTAATCACTTAAAGATTTGTTTCCATGTCTAGAGGTAAATTTCAGTGGTATTTTTTTAGCAGGTGTGCCTCTTTTCACTGTTGAATAGTAGGGGTAGATTTTCAGAGTGTTTTTAGTGTATTTTTTTAACTGCAACATTTAAATTTGGATTGAATTGATTTTCTCCAGCAATTGTTTTTTTTTTTTTTTTTTTTTTTTTTTTATTTGATTTTCTTTTAAAATGAATGAATAGGAAAAGTAGGGGTCTAAATTCCAAGAAGAGCAGAGGTGATCTTGATAAATCAGAAAAAAATTCTCATAGTGGACCTCTTGTTGCAAGAAAAAACTCCAAACATACATAGACCAATCAAGGTGGTACTTTCCACCTATATTATGGGTCATTTTTCATATCTTTTGAATTCATCCTTTCCACCTAGATTATGGGTCATTTTCTCTACAACTTGGCAACAATGTTGGGTGGCTGGCCATGGCTCTATGGCTAGGCTATTGGATGGCCTTGGCTGCATTCAATTGAAAACCATTTTTTTCACACAACTTGGCAAATAAGGCTCCAGAGAACCCTGAAAATCTCTCAAACGGTTATGAATTTTGAGGAAAGCTCTTGCAATAAACATAATTCATCCCATTATGAGAAAAACCCATGTTTTAGATGTTTGAGATTCATTTTCATTCGGTCAAAAAAATGCGTTTTAAAATTACATTTTTAACCTTTGCGAATTTGGCCTCTCCTCAGATAATTGCCACGTGAAATTCATTTTTTTAAATCAGGAGAATGCATATATATCTTTCATTTTTTCAAAATCACACATAACATTTGCAACAATTTGTTTCCTTGGCTTCCATGAATTTTTTTATTTGTTTACTTTATTCTCATTTTCATTTTTGTGTTTTTATTTATTTTTATTATTTTTGTTTTTTAATGTTGTTTTGGTTTTTTTTTCTCAAATTTGTTTAAATAAGCAAATCTCTTTTGTTTTGTTTTTTTTTTTACATGTGTTCCATTCACTTTTAACACACACATACACACACACACACACACACACATATATATATATATATATATATATATATTAAAAGAAACACAAACAAAAGATATGCTAACATAAAAATTCTTTTTTTGATCCTCCAGGTCACACAAAGTGCAAGAGGACAGCATACTCAAGTTTTTATTAGTTGATTCCACTCTTTTAAAAATTTGGATGTAAAACATAAAATAAAAAGAATCAATCTCTTAACTGAAACTACCATTCTTCCACCTTTCCTATGCTCCTCGTTCACAATCGTTTTTATTGAAATTTTTCCTGCCAAGGATTAGTAGATGTGCTACTCTTATTGTACCACAAAATCTCAAATTTATCTTAAAATCACAAAAACTTCTTGTTTATTTGTTAGTCATATTCTATAGAAAAAGAAGTCAAACATTCTCTTGAGTATAAGAGAATTTCCAATGCATCCATTTGCACAACAAGATCATGAGTAGACTCATATCCAAGTTTGAAAAGTAAACCCTACTGAGTTCTTGGACATGATTATGAAGACTAACTAGTTGAAACCAAATTTGAATGTGATCTTTAGGTTTTTTATTTTCTTCAACTGTCATAGCATGAAGCTCTTCAGATCTTGTTTTTGCAATTGGATTTTTTTTCTTTTTTCTTTTAATGAATGGGGGTTCTTGATTTTAATGTTCTATGTTTTCTATATGCAAATGAAAATAAACTCAAATGAAAAATTCTTAAATGCATCTAACCCCAAATGAAAATGATCTTAAAAGAAAATGTTTCCTAAACAATCCTCCTAACTTAGTTACATCTAAGTTTGCTTCCCCAACAATGGTGCCAAAATGTTGGGTGATTTAATTGTCTGTTAAATCCCTGTCATTTAATTTGTCAACCCGGGGTTTTGTAAAACTTCGAAGCAAACGAAAATATATGGGACCTCACACGCAAGTATAATTAACTTTAGAGGATAAGTTATGGAAACTGAAGGGAATGCAATTATAAACTAATTAGAAGTGCATATTACAAATATAAAATTTAACTAAGTAATTTCTAATTCATTATGTAATAAGCAGGAGAAGTGGCTCCTAACTTAGGAGAACCAGATTTGTCCTTCTTCTAGAATACTACTTCATGAACAGAAATCAAAAACCACTAATGGACAATAGCTTAAGATGCATAAACAAATAATATAAGAGGCTCCTAACTAAGGAGGTCCTTGTTGTTCTTCATTACAAATTCATTCATCATTAATGCCATTGTTGGAAAACTAGAAATTCAAAAAATCACTTGAAACTAGAAAAAGAGAATGAATTTCAATTATTACTCATATCAAATGGAAGAGAGCCTAACTTAGACCCTTGTTTGTTCTTTCATATGCTGATAAGATTTAAACTAAAATTCATTCATTAATAATGAAAAATCTTCAAACATCTAAGTAATTAAATGAAAATAAAATCTATAATGAAATAAAATGTTTCTTTGATCCTTTTAGAGTGAGCTCAATTCTCTTAAGAACAAAGTGACAAACTATTCCATAAATTCATATACTACATTAAGACAATTTATATCTAAAACTATAGAAAGAAAAATGTATTCTATCCCATCATAAGTTAGGATACATGCTCCAAGAGTCCTCTCTTTGGAATGGAGGAGGCACTCCTATATATACAAAAGCATAAACAACTAACTCATTAATGGAGGTCCACTAATCCCTCCTAGATCCAAAAATCCTTCATATGGTTACAACCAATATGAGACACATATTCCTTTATCCATGATTTTTCTCCATGAGATAAGCTTGACCCCTATCCCAAATCTTCTTCAGATCTTTAAGAGAATTCGAATTTGAGTATTGGAGGCCACATAAGAGTGTCTTGGAACCTTCCAAATCACCTACACATGTCACCAAACTCATTCCACCTTTAGGTATAAGCAAATACATGTTGTTTTTCTAACTTTTAATCATAAATTTACTTTAAATACATAAAATAAATAACTTTGGAAAATGAAAATATGAACCCATATGGTAATGGAAATATAATGATAATGTGATGAAATGAGGTGACAAAATGGGGATAAAGGTGAAAATGGAGTGAAAGTGTATGTTAATTTGGTGGCCCAACACATACATAGACCAGTCAAGTTGGTACTTTCCACCTAGATTATGTTAACAGTAGGTCAAGGGTATCAAAACCATTGGAAGAGAAAAAGAAGACTAGAAAATTAAGTTTGAAATACATTCAACCTTCACAGTATACAAGAGGTAATATGTTTGGAGTAAAAAGGATGGAAGATCATGAAAAATTCCATGGTGAAAGTGTTGGGGAGAATCATCCATTGGAATAACACGTAAGAATTTCCAATAGTGGACCCTAATGCAATTGTTCAAATGAAAAATGTCCCACCTTCAGTTCTTCCACATTTCCATCGTAAGGTTCATGAAGATATTGATTCTTTTATTTTTTAATTTTACATACTTTGTAGGATCTATGATTATTCATTAGATGCCAAAAAGTTAGAACCTTTCCCTACAACCCTTAAATACTTAGCTTTATGCTCATTTAGAGGGCTGGGGGAAACACTATTACTTCTTGGGAGAAACTGAAGAGGACTTTTCTGAATAAATATCAGGAATATTTTAAGACATGAGAAATGTAGGATGAAATTTTTACTATCATACAACATGATGATGAAGGTTTGGAGGATTATTTGAAGAGGTTCCTATATATCCTTCAAAGGTTGAAGCATAAATTTGATATGAGCACTATTAGAACCATGTTTTTACAAGGACTTTTGGATGATTCTAGGAATAATTTGAATATGTTAGGATAGGTGGACATTGCTCAACTTTATTTTGACCAAATATGTGACTTATGCAGGAAGTTTTCATGAAATCAATCCAGATCTGACAAGGGAATTAGAGGCAATTCTAGGAACAACAATTTGGATCTATAGATGCTATGATTATTGGTTTGGAAAATAAAATGGATAACATAAAACTAAAATTATGTATATTTTTAGTAAGCATATATATTCTTTAAAATTTCAGTAGATATTAGTAGAAGAAAAAGAAACATTGTGCATTTATTATCCAAAATGTAGAAAAAAACATCTTTTACATGAATGTCCTGTAGATGTCGAAGTTTTTAATAACTGTGTGATATGTTTAGGTAAGCATCCCACTGAGGAATGCCCATCTCTACCAGGGTTGAAAGTAGCATTTGAAGGGAATCATTCAATACCTTATCCATTGCACACTATGGAAGCATGAAAATCATGGCCACAGGTAAGTATAGGTATGATTGTTGAACCCACACCATATTTCCCTAATTATAATACACCACAATATTATTTTCAAAATACGAATTATCCTCAGTTTTGGCAGCATGAGTATCATTCTCATTTTGGGTAGTCTCCTCCTCCTCCTTGGTAACAAGGATGGAGAGGACCAAGACACTCTAATTTTTCCTATCCCATGCCTACCTAGTCATATCCTACATAGTATGCACCTTATCCTATGGCACAACCTACATCGTTGGTTTCTCTACCTCAGCAAATGCAACCTATGTCACCAGCATTGCCATCGCCACCACCAGTCCTACCACCTCATTTGATAGCACAACATGTACCCAACCCAGGTAATGAAGTGGCACAAATGATTCATTCCATTGGAATTCTCCATTTCACTACTTATCAGACCATGCTAGTTGGGGTCAATGACCTCTAGTTGAGATTGGGAAGGTAATAAATTCAAAAAACAAAAAAAAAAACAAAAAAAAAACAAAACAAAACAAAACAAAACAAAAAAAACAAAAAAACAAAAAACAAAAAACAAAAAACAAAAAACAAAAAACAAAAAACAAAAACAAAAACAAAAACACAAAAATCCTGCAATAATCATTGAGGTGAAAAATGAGGAGGAAACTCCTAATTTTTCAATTAATGATGCTAACTTACAACATGTTCCCATGCACTTATAGTCCACAACTTCTTCTTCAAACTAGCCTCCCTTTATAGAGAGGCTTGTTGTGGAGAAAGATGACCCCACCCTTGAGTTTGACTTGGCTTCTCAGTTGAGAAACCTTTGTATAGAGTTTCCTCTACTGCATGTTATTAAAAAGATACCTATATGCACTAAAATCATTCAAGAAATTTGTCTTAAGAAGCCAGGGAAGAAGAGAGTTGAACCCCGCATTATCTAGTTTGTTAGGAGAGTGGCTGACTTGATGACAAGATGTGTTCAAGTTGAGAAATATATTGATCTTGGAAATCGAGTTGTCTCTATTCAGATAGGTGATATCCTCATTCCAAATGTGTTGATAGACCTTGAAGAAGCTATTAATTTTATGACTAAGAAAACCATAGAAAAACGTCGACTGGCTCACACTTGTCCTACCCCCAATGTGCTTGAACTTTTTGATAGATCTAAAATCAAAATCAAGCATGTATCAGATGATGTGATTGTCTCAATCAACTCATGGGAGTACCCTATAGATTTCATCATTTTACAACCAAAGAGTCCTATTGGGGGACACCCTTTGATTTTTGGATGACCATGTCTTACTATAACATATTCCTATATAGGTTGTTGCTCTAGTGACATGCATATTTCCCATGGGGAAGCAAGGAAGAACGTCACCTTGTACCCACATGCCAGATCTATCTAGGAGCTTCATGATACTGAATGGTTGGATTATGATAGTAGTGATGAGGGTACTTAGTCTCTTTCCATGATTCATCAATATACTCAGTATATCGAGGAGAGTGTGATCTGAGATTTTCTTAGTAATCTAGACGCTATACAAGACTTTGGACTACTTGATCAAATATTTAGCCCAGGTTTTCAAGAGAATTATGATCCACAATCTTCATAATCATTACAGAGCTTGGTACTCTTGTTGAGGTAAGTCTAAGAAAATCTCCACACATTAGCATAGACTTGGACCCATCCCAACAACAGAAGCTTGTGAGTTTGCTACGAGATCATCTTGATGCCTTTGTATGGAGTTTCGAGGACATGAGAGGCATCCTTATTGAAACCTATACCCATAATATTTATATTCAGGAGGGTGGCCGACCTGTTTGACAACACCAAAGGCGAATGAACCATGCACTGAGAGATGTTGTTAAATAAGAACTTTACAAAATCTTAGATGTCAATTTTATCTATCCTATATCTGATAGCTAGTGGGTATTTCCATTGGTAGTAGTCCTGAAGAAAGATAGGGGATGGAAAATGTGTATTGATTATAGAGAATTAACTAAATACACTCTCAAGGATTACTTTCCTCTTTCCTTCATTAATTAGGTACTAAATACCCTCATGGGCAAAAAGTACTTCTCATTCTTGGATGGATTTATTGGTTACAACCAAATATAGAATGCACCCGAGGATCAGTAAAAGACTACCTTTACTTGTCCTTGGGGAACATTCGCCTACTGAATGCTTCCCTTCAGACTTTGTAATGCTCTTAATACTTTTCAAAGGGTAGTCTTGTTAGGGATTTACTGCAATATCCTCGGCTCTTTCCTCTTTCCATTTTTCTTCCCCTAGCCTTTGTAGTCAAAGAATTACCTAATGTCTCACCAGATCGTTTCTGTCACATTTCCTAGTTAAGGATTGCATCGACAACATCATCAAAATTTAAATTACTAGACACAGAGACAAAGTTACTACTGGCCATAACTAAACCATTCCAACTTTCTGGCAATGAGCATAGAAATAATAGAGCTTTAACTTCATCATCAAAAGTTACCCCTACAAAACTTAACTGGCTGGTAACTATATTAAATTCATTTAAATTATCAACAAGAGGTCCACCTTCTGACATATTAATATTAAATAAACACTTCATAAGAAATATCTTATTTGAGGTGAACGTCTATTTGGTTGATAAACTCACAGGAGAGAAGGATTCCTGGTTCGAGTGGGAGCAATGGCAGAAGATGGTAGGTTTAGGGTCGAAAAATTTAATGGCCAAAACTACCAGCTATGGAAGATGCAGATGGAAGATTATTTGTATAAGAAAGATCTATACCTACCATTGAGTGAAAAGACAAAGAAGCTGACAAGTATGACGAGTATGGATATTTTTTTTGGCCTCAAGTGTGTAGAGGTTTATATGGATGACTTTTCAATATTTGGTGATTCTTTTTAGGAAGCTCTCCAGAATTTAGAGAAAGTACTAAATAGGTGTCAAGAGGCATGCCTTTCTTTAAGTGACAAAAAATATAGATTGAAGTGCAAAGAAGGGGGGGTCCTTGGCCATCCTATCTTTGATAATGGTATCCAAGTAGATCCAACCAAGATAGATATCATCATACACCTACCTATACTAGAAACACAAGGGGCAGTGAGAGGATTCCTGCGTCATGCGAGTTACTACCAAAGATTCATTGAGATTTTTTCTAGGATAGATGCAACCTTTTTTATTATTGGCTAAGGATAGTTATTTGTCTTGGAATGAGGCTTTCCAACAAGATTTTGAGAATATGAAGGACATATTAGCATAGGAACAAGTCCCAAGGGGACCTGACCGATCCCTTCTATTCCATATCTCCTTAGATGCCTTAGATACTACTATTGGTGTAGAATTGGGACAAGAGGAAAATGAAAAATCATATGCCATCTACTTCATTAGAAAAAACTTGTCACGTACCAAGCTTAATTATACAATGATAGAGAAAGAGTTCCTAGCTATGTTTTTTTCTATCAATAAGTTCAAACACTACATTATATGATATGAAGTATTTATACACACAAATGACTCTGCTACAAAATATCTAATGAACAAACCTCTAACTAGTGGTAGTATAACTAGGTGGTTACTTTTATTGCAAGAATTGAATGTAACTATAATTGATAGGCTAGGAAAGTCAAATGTGGTAGCTGATTTCCTTTCTAGATCAAAAAATCTCGAGCAAGCAATTCTTGTAGATGATTCATTTCCCATTGAAAATATCTTTGTTGTTTCAAAAAACTCCCCTTGGTTTGTTGATATAGGAAATTATTTTGTCATGGGAAAACCACCACCACACCTATATGTTAGGGGAAGGCAAAGGATCATTCCTAATAGTGCCTCGTACTCATGAATTCAAGGAGAGCTCTTTTACACAGGACTTGATATTATTATCAGTAGATGTGTAAGATAAGAGGATGTGTTTGAAATTTTAAAATTCATCCACGATGATCCTTGTGAAGGCCATTTCGCAGACAAAAGGATAAAATATAAAATTTTGCGTGATGGCTACTTTTGGCCTTCCTTGTTCAAGTATGCTAAACAATATGTTAAGCACTATGATAGTTGTCAGTTAATGGGCCAACTAGATCAAGTTGATGAGATGTGCTTATGCCCACAAGTCATGTTAGAGCCCTTTGACAAATGGGCCATTGACTTTGTGGGACATATAGCCCCAATAAACACAAGATATATCTTGGTTTATATAGATTTTGCAACAAAATGGGTATAATTTAGGGCTATTCCTTATGCCACTAATAAAGTTGTTGTTTATTTCTTATTTACTGAACTTTTTACTCAATTTGGTATACCACGAGAAATTGTTACTAACAATTGACCATAGTTTGTTTTTAATCTAGTGAAAGTAACTGTAGATCAAGACAATATTCAACATAGAAGATATACGCCATATCAGCCACAAGAAAATGGCTAGGTAGAGTCCACAAATAAGGTTGTTGGCATCCATGGGGAGATTGTTGGCATCCGTGGGGAGATTGTTGGCATTATGGTGTGCATTGGTCCAGCTATTTGATGTTGGCATGAGTTCAAGATGACAACTAGCTCATGTTTTCATTGATGTCAACCACTTATATCCTAGCTTATGTGTAGATGCCATTCATTGTAGTATGGTTGCAACTAGTTGTGTTGGCATTCATCTTAAGCTTATGAGGTCATGCACTTATGTTAACCTCATGATGATGTAGTTTGATGGAGCATGATGTGTGTTAGTATGTGTTGCTTTTGATGTTGATCATGTATGATGGCATACTCATGATAGTCAGATGTTGGCATTGGTTTGGTTAATGATGCTGCTTCGGGTTGATGATGATTAGATCTACATGTGATGGTTGATGTCACACTAGGTTAGTTGTCAACTAGGTCTTCATTAGGTTTTCATGACTATGCTTATGAAGGTGACTTCTTGGAGTGATGTGTTGGCTTGATGATGGTGCTACAAAGTATTGCAGATCTGTTCAGATGCATTGCAGCTGATGTGATGATTGATGGAGTATCAAGGACTTGCTGGCACTCTTTCCAACCTTGTTTGTTGGCCTTCAAGGTCAATTGGGTAGTGACACTTGGGAGACATCTTTGATCCACTTGTATTTGTGTGAGAGGCCATGGTAGAGGCTTGGAGGCTTATACAAGAGCTGGAGAAGATGATGCTACTAGTGGAATAGGTTTAGAGCTTAGAGGTTGATATTTTCACCCATCCTCTGCCCCAGTCACTCCCTTACAGGTTCATGAGAGTGAATGAAAAGTCATAGTCTCACTAATTCATGCCTGCGAGAGTGAATTCTTTTTCTAAAAGGTTTCTAGCAATGTCAAGCATGTGACCATGGGATTTCATGATATTTTCTCTATATTCCTTGCATTATTTTGAAGGAAATTAAATTGTAAATTCATAAAGGCTTCCAGAATTGTTTGAAAAGGCCGTAGATGGTTCGAAAAGGTCCTCCTATGATGTGAATGCATTTAATGGACATGTAGTAGCCTTAGTTGAAGAAGGTTGTATAGGGTGTTGATGCTTGAGACCTAGTTGTGAGAAGAATTGCTTCAGTCTATGAGTGTTAATGACTGAATAGTTAGTAGATTTGAAGCATAATTCAGTATAGATTAGAATTCAAGATGTTGGAGTAGTGATTGGTTTGGAGACTTTTTGTATGTTGTTGGGTAGAGTTTTTTATTATGATTCTCACACTTGTTTTGTAATGGAGTTGTTGATGTATTTAGCACATAGCCATAGTGTCTTTTGTGGATTTTTTTATGATGATGAGATCTTAATACTAAGAGCATGTATGCAGAGATGAATTCTTGTTGTGTAGAGAATCTTGGGATCCATCTTGGAAATAGATTAAAGGAGGTCTACATAGTGGATAGGAGCAGTGACTTCATGAGAGAGGAGAAGTGATGTTGAAGCTTCAGCGAAAGGAAAAATTTCTCATCCAGATGTAGCTCGATAGTCCAATCAAAGTTGGGTGAGAATAATTGATCGTGATGGTCTTCAGCAGATGCTAGTCCATATATCCATAAGAAGAAATTATTATGATCTGATCAGTAGTATAGAGTCTCCTAGTCAATCAGTGTTGGAATTTTGTATATGAGGTTGAGTTTCCATGTTGATGGGAGTCAACAAGCTATGTCAAAATACAATTTTCTTGACTAATAGAATTTCAGAGCAGGGCAATAGCAACAAGGGTGGTTTTTATCCTAGAATGGTTTCCACCAAAAATCTTGTGTCTCATGTGTGATAATGTGATTGTGTGCATTATTTATTGTTCATATTGTTGTTTATGGTTTTTTTTTATGTTTATATATGATGCACATGCTATTATGTTTAATGAGTTGCTGCTAACATATATGTGATCTGTTAGTGCATAAATCTACCTCAGGCTAAGAAATGCAGGATCTATGGTAACATCAAACCATGCTTAACCTGGTAGCTAGCCCTACCAGGTCGGGAGAGGGCTCTCTCCTTGTCAATCTCAGCAAAATATGATCAATGAGGCTTGAGATGACTGATGTGAATACTGATCTTAGGCTAGGTATGTGTGCAGAAGAGTTTGATTGAATTTGATGATGTTTTGTTGGCTCAAATGGAAAGGCAGATTTGGGTCTGGGGAATGAGGCTCAGTTTTGCAGAGATCTCTATGGGGCAAGGTAGGCAAATGATTTGGTACTTCAAATTGAATGAAATGGAGAGCTTTAGATAGGTGAGGAGTTGAAGAGGGCAAGAAAGTCTCAAGGATCCTCTTCAAACAGCTGAAAACATAAATAACTAAGCAAACCCTAGGTAGAGCACTACAATTTCAATTGATTATACCTTTATCCTTGTTAGATTTAGTTAAGATGAAGTAAAGAGAGATGATGGCATACATAAAACACATGTAAACTTACAATTACATAATGAAACACAATACCAAAACAAGATGCCACATGAATCCCATAAAGTGCTACAAACCCTGGTCTATTCCTTAGCCAAACTGCTGAAATTGAGTATACAATGAAGCTCGAAGCTTTCTCAAAAGTCCAACCTTTGCTAATGACTAAAAAATTACAAGATATAGGCGACCAACAACTCATCCTAGCCTCTAGGGGTCGAGCTCATAAGTTTAGGAGCTGTTCCAACAAATTCTAAACCGAGAACCTAAAAGAAGCCGGTGGAACAGCTTGCCTCTAAAAACTAGGGAACTGATTCATTAAGTTGCAAACTACATTTTCATTGATGAATCTACCTCTATGAGTGAAAATTTAGCATAATTACATAAAAATCCATAAAGTCACATTAAATTACATCATGAGTTTAACAATTAGAAGGAGAAAAGTCAAACTGTGAAGAAACTAGGCAAAAAACAGAGTTTTTTTTTCCAAAATGAGCAAAATTCCTCCTATGCACTGCGCTGATTTCCCTATGCGTAGCACCTTTTGGCAGCTACTTTTTGAGGCCTTCCCAGTGTCCACATTTGCTCCAAGTGTTCTTGTTGGAAAGGTCTACATGTCTACTTTCTAGAACAAGTGAAATTTCTAAATTTGGCTTCCATTTACCCTCCAAAACTGAGTTCTCCGAACACTGTTTCTTGTGTGTCCAAAAAAGGGCAAAAAGGTCATTTTTTAGGTGTTTTTGACCTTTTTAGAAGCTCAAAACTTGTCAAAATTTCTTGGCCATTTGTGGGCATGCATATTTTTCCATGAAAAATCTAAAAATTTTGAGTTTTCCTCAAAAGGAGGTCCCCATCAAAAGTGAGTTCCAGGTGGCACGGTGCATGGGGCAGAAAAACCTGCTTTTTAGGCCAAAAATTCAAAATTTGCAAAAATGTCCCAAATTTCTTGAAATTTGGGCTGAGTGTCCTTCCCTAAGTGTTGTGTTGAGCTAAGGAAGCCTCAGCCAAGATCTGGAGTCTATCTTGCTCTTTTCACTTCCTCGATGCTTTCTTCAACTTGGCCTTTCGAATCAGCAAATGAGCCTCTACATCCACTGCATTGTTCTGCATCTCTTCAAGTGTTGCAAGATTCCTTTCTCTCAGCTAAAACTCCATTTCCAGATCAAAGGCATCCGAGTAGTGTAAGAGAGTAGATGCAGGAGGAGGTCTTATATTAACACGCATCGAATAGTAGACTTGATTAAATCTAGCAAAAAAATGTTGTACTGTCTCCCCTGGCAGTCTTTTCAGCTAGTTATACTCTTCTATAATCAAGAAAGGGTTTTGTATAACCACCCACTTGTCGACGAAAACTTTGATGAACTGCTGGAAATTTGAGATGCTCGCATCAGGCAGGGTTTTGAACCAACTCTTGACTTTTCCTTGCAAAGAAAGAGCAAAAAGCCTAATATTGACATCTTCTTCATCAACTTCAAAAGATCAAGAAAAGACTCAAAATTCAATACATGTCTCTCAGCAGTGATGTTTTCGTGTTCACCATCAAATCTTGGTAGATATAGGCCATAATTTTTAGGGAAAGCATGGGATATAGGAGGTAAAATTAGAGGTTTGTATCAATCTAGAATTTTACAAGTTGTAGGAGTATGCACAAAAGCTGTAGAATTAGACTTAGTTTCTTTAGGCTCATCATTTCGAAGACGGTCATCACAATATTCAGAAGAAGGGTTTTGATCAAGCTCAAAGGCATGCAAATCTTTGGTATTCACAGTCTTCAAAGGGAAGGAATCAAATGCAGACCGAGGATCTTTTCACAAATAAAATATACTTTGCAAAGCCTTCTTGACATTCTCGAGAAAAGAGAAGAAATAATTTAAAACAAAGAACAAAATGTCTTGGATGAAATTCCAACTTGAATACCTAATCTGTCCATAATGTATTTTCATGGTTCTGCTGGTCGGGTTCATCCTCCAGTGGAATCTTTGGATCTGGTCTCGAAAATGATTTGGAATCGCCAGGTGAATGATTTCAGCCTTGCGGTGTCTAATCATTGTTCACCATCAACAATCAGATCTAACTTGATACATGTACTGGGTCAGTTTTCAAGTCAGATGTTCAGCTTATAAGACTAGACCAGAGATTGACTGAAGAAGCTTTTATCTACTTATGCACTTGCAAAGCAATGTGCAACTCGAAGGCTTCCTGGCATAACTTTAGGCTCTGTCCGTGGTTTATAAAGCAAGAACACTAACAAATAAATAAAATTTTCTTCCCTAGTGGAGTCACCACTAAAGTTATTACATATGAAAAAACTGAAATTACATCAAATTTATACATAAAAACATAAAAAAACTCTGTTTTTCCTCAAAACAGGGTTTTGAGGAAAAATCAATCACTGAGCATGTGATTATAGAAATTATTGTTGTTGAAACTTTATTTGTCCTCCTCAAGTGCCTGTTGACCTTTATTGAGCATTTTGAAGACCTTTTTGACGAAACCCTAGACCTAATGAAACTGAAACCCTAGAACTGATTCTTGCAAATTTAAAGACAAAAGGTGACTACAGATAATATTGATGAATGGAAATGGGCCAGTAGGTAAAGGACATGAGGGAAAATGTACAACAAGCCACTATCATCAGATGATCCATGCTCCTAATGGAATGCAGCTGACTGAGTGAGACACCTAATATGCAATGCAACAAGAGAATTTGATCTCTGACGGAGGGATGAAGATACCGACACTAACATGATCCATTAAGTGAAGTTAAAATTAGTAAAACTTGTATATAGATCACACTACTCATTCACCGCCCCACATCGCCCCCTCTCAAGAGTGCTCAAAGGTTTCCAACAATTGGTATCAGAGCGGGGCTCTTGGTTGTAGCTTGATCGCTGGAGAGTAGATCTAGAGTTTGTTGGCATAATTTTATTTTATTTCTTCTTCAGAATGGAAAAGAGCAAGAGGAAACAATTTCATAAAATAAATGGCCCTCAAAACAAGGAAGATCAACCACAAGAATCACATATTCCTAGTGCAAGTGGTTAAACAAATAATGTGTAGAAATTAGAAGATCAAGAACCAAAGGTATTGCAGCAAAATGAATCCAAAGGTATAACTGCTAATGATTTTATTTCGAGGTACAATTTTGAGGATTCAAATTTTGATCGCGTTGCATTGCCTAGTGAAGATGAAAATAATATTAAGATTCTTCGAGCTGATATTTCTAGACTAACGGACACATGCAAGGATTGAGAAAAAAATTGCAAATTTGTGATGATAAGGAGGCCAAGCTCAAAGAAGAGATTATAAGTTTAAAAGTTAAATTGACATAATTTGAAAAAGTTGAGGAAGGCATGCAGAAGAAATACCAAGTGAAGGTGGAAGAGGTTGATAAATTAGAAGAAGAATTGGTTTCCTTGAGAAAGAAACAAGAGATGGAGAAGTGGATCATAGCCTTAGGTAATTTGCTTGAAATCCAAATATCACAATTGGATCTGGTCTTGGATTTCAAAAGGGTGAGTCTAGCTTGCATGTAGGTTAAAACATCAAAGAAGAGCCCAAGAAAAATGTAGAAAACAATTCCAACAACAAAAGTGAGATCCAAGGAAATAAGAAGCAGATCCAGCAACTAGTTACCAAACAAAAGAACCAGCAACAAAAAAACAAGCAGAACCAATAGCCAGTCAAGCAACAAAACCAGCAAAAAAAAGAAAAATATCAAGAAGCAACTACATTCAAGAGATCTTTTTGTCCTAGAAATAATCGTGACAATTTTGTGAGTTTTCTAAGGAATCAAAGTCCTTTTATTCCTTTTGTGCATGAGATATAATGCTACAATTGTCACAAGTTTGGGCATGTTGCAGAAAACTATTGGAGCATAATGTATAGATCAAATCAGGAGATATTCCAGCAATATCAGCATCCAAGGAGAATGGCTAATAGGTATAGCTATGATTTGCATGGTTATTGTAACTTATGTCTCCTATTTAGCCATAAGGCAATGGATTTCAGGTCTAACCATTGGAGGAGAGACACAATAAGAGTTTATCCTCTTAGCCATGTGGAGTGTTATATTTGCCATAGATTTGGTCATATGTCAAGAGATTGTTTGTTTCCTTGTTACTCAAGACAAAATTGTCAAAGGTAGCAAAAAACAAGAGGATCTAGTACACAATTAGTGAATCAAGAGAAGAAGAAGATGAAGAAAGAGAAGAAGAAGATCAAGGAAGAAAGGAAGTAACCCAAGACCGTGTAGAAGATGAAGGAGCAACAACTCTTCAAGTAGTGAAGAGAATTCCATTCTATAATCCACAATTATTTCAGGTATATTCATAGAGGATTGTAGAACTCATGAGAGGTAAAAAACCTCAAGGGGGCCTTTGGTAGCTTGATGAGTACAAGATTATTGCAGCAACACTTGATGAGTTATTTTGAGCCTCATGCACATTAAGGTCCATGGGATCACCCTGTCTCTTGGAGGCACATTGAGCTCGGGGGGGCAATGCATGGTTTGATATTTTTCTAGATTATTTGGCATATTATTCATTGTTTTCACTCAGTTATTTGCAATATCTTTACGTGTGTTTTCGTGAGTGAAAAGGATTACAATTTTTAGCCATATATATGTTTTTGGTTTCCACTAACAATTGGTTGAAAAGATGTGCATCCACGCATAGAATGTACTTATTCTTCCAGCCATGTATAGAGGTGAAATGTGACATGGACCATCCATGTATGATTTTTCTTATTATGGCTATTACAACCATGTAATTGTTATTGTATCATCATTATATGTTGGTTGAGAGTCCAGCCAATAGCTAGTTGAGTCATCATGGTGATAGGCTTGTCATGGAGGAGTATCATAAGTCTATTTTGCAGCCACTTGTATGTACTTATGATGTTGCATTAGTTATGATATTTCATTTATTTGATTCATTGGTCCATAGGAGATTATCATAGAAGCCATGTATTTCATTGATATATTCATGCAAAATGCTCATGGAGCGATGTACTTGTATTGTACTACCTTTTGGGTCATATGGTCATGAGTCATGAGGTCATGTATTAATCCTGTATGAGGTCTTATGTTTCTTCTACAACCATGTATTTATCATGTATATGTCACTTGATTCATTTTCATTGTCATTACATCCCAACAATTGGTATCTCTACAACTTGGAGATGACATGTGTTCAGGGGGAGCACCATTTTCTCTTATTATTTCATCCATACATTGTTGGAATTATGATACGCTTGGAGGTGTTCAAGCTATGCCTCCTACTATGCTATGACAATAGGGTTCTTGGCCTCATGTGATGAGATGTTATGGTAGTTACTACTATGGAGTTATGGAAGAGATTATGTGTGGTTTCCTCCTGTGGATGTTGTTACATTTTATGATGATGCTCATATGATGTTTATTTGAGGAGGAGTGTTGGATGATGCTCATGTGCATGTTAAAGTTTTTCTTGATGTTTCTCACTATTACTATTATGTTGATGATGCATATGTTGATTATGGTTGCCTTATGTTGGCATGTTGTTTCTTGCTACTAGAGGTGTTTGTTGAATTTCTATAGGGATTAATTCATGGGTTGTTGTGGAATGTAATACCCTCTCAGATCTTCCCAGGATCCAAGGAAGACTATTTAAGATTAGTTGCAACTATCACAAAGAAAGACATATGTATTCATATTAATGAAAGATTGACAAAGTGGAAGGAGAAGGATTACCTCAGTCTTTAGTGTAGCCCTACTAGAGAACTCAATGTGGAAAAGTGGAAGACCTCTCCACCAACTCCTAGATCAGAACCTTCACATAGACAAGAAAAGGCGTAATCCTACAAATATAAACATCGATAATCAAAACATCAATATATAAGAATATAAACTAGCATGAATATAAGCTAATTATTAATCATGGAATCGAATCAACATGTAAAGGAGCACAATATCGACACCATCAAGTAGACAACACACACGAAGATCTATATTTTTAGATAGAAGAAGAATGATTACAACCATCTTAGTTGGATCAAGCCTCCTCTAGTCCTTCAACTCCTTTCTCTCTCTCTCTCTCTCAACTTCTTGGTAGCATAACAATACTAAATCTCTTGCAAAGTTTCGAAAACCATTCAACCTCCCTCACAATGACCAAGCCTCTAATATATAGATGTTGGGAAGCTCATCCTTTCCAATTCTTTCACAATTTCCATTGAGAAAAAAGCTTGGATGTTGCCTCATTTTATTTCTCTTTCCCTTACTGTGAGACTTTGTTAAGAATAGAAATGTTGGTTAGGCCAGAGGCAGATGTTTCCTGCTTTTTGAGCTGACATTTGAGTGAAAAGTAGAGTGTCAGTTATTCAACTCATGTTTTGACCTCCAAAATCTCAGAAATATTTAGTAACACTAGCCATTAGGTAAAACAAAGTGTTAACCTAGGGACTAACACCCTTGGCTGATAGATGGAGGGCGTTATAACTCTCCTTTTCTATTTCTGGGGTGTGTTACCCTAGAAAATAGGTATGTGAATTAGGTCTTGTCTTCAGCCAATGTGTCTTTCTCCTCTGAGCTAATGAGGAGGTATTTTTCTTGTATAAAAGATGCCCCCTAAAGTGTGAGTTTAGAGACGAAGATAGTGGCCGAAATAATTTATAAATATTGTAGGAAAAGAGAGAGATGATCAGAGCTTCAAGACTGTCAGAGACCTTAAAAAACCACATATGTTAAAAAATAAGATCATGTCCTGAGTCGACCATTCCCATGTTGAGTGGTTGTGTCAAAGTGATTTTCCAAAAAGGGATATGACGATCATATCCACCGATAAGAATAATGTGGAACTGTCATAAGATGATCAACCTAACAAGTTGTCTCTGAAAGCAATATATACAGATTGGGAGAGGAAAAAAGGCTAAGTGATGTAAGCCTCTACCCAAGGTCTTGGTCGTCGTTTATCTGAACAACATATTTCTGCACATGTGAATAAAGGAGTTTAAGTCGAACATGTGAGAAATTGTATGATCACTAATCAATGATGAAAAATGTTAACAAATGCGAGGATGGCCAATAATAAGGATGATGGTCTCGAAAATGCATAGTACAATTTAGCAAGTGTGAGAAGGATGTTTTCATCAAACACTTATATAATCAATCGACTCAGAACCAATGATGAAAACTCCTAATCAAATACAAGGTAACCTGCCACTAATGACTGCAAGTTCCAGGGTACTCATATGTTTCTAGATCTTCTTCCTAGATAGAGTGTTTGAAGTCAATAGGAAGAGATCTGTCAAAAGGCAGGAAATGAGGTGTCCTGCATCAATCGACATGAAACGAGACGAATGATTTTTTTGGAGATAAAATTTTTGAGGAATGGGTCAAATAGACGGAGGGAAATTTTGAAGTATATGATGGATGGTTGATACAGGAAGCATAGGATAAATGGATCCCTTGAATAATTGAAGGCATGACCTAAAGGTTTACCAAGAAGCTTAATCTCATGAACAACAAAGAGTGTTAGGATCAGAGTATGAAGGCTAAACTCATAGGATGATAAGGTTCATATGAGAGGCTGCGAAAAGAGGTTTGCTAAGGGAGTGCCATGTTCAAAGGATAGAATGCTGCTAATTTTTTTTTCCGAATACAAATATTGAGTCACTGTATTGTCCAATTTCCCCCCATATGATTAAGTTTAATGAGTGCAAATGGGTAAACTCAGTGGTCTTTTCATATTTAGAGAGTGTGAAAATATCTTAAAGAGAAACTCCATGGGGGTCCCTTTGTCATGGTTGATAACCGTTTGCTACGAATGTTTAATAGTATACCCAACACATTTCCTTTTCCGTAAGTTAGCCTACTGAGTCTAGATAAAGTGATAAACCTATGCTTAATAGATGTCTGCCTCATTTCGTTACAAGTATGAGGGGACAGAGTAAACTCCATATTCTTCATCAAATTTTAATGAGTCAGACAAAGAAAAACTCAATAGCTCTTCATAAAATTTTAATGAGTCAAATGAAGAAAAATTGATATGTCTTTTCCAGTTTAAAGAGTGAGGAAAAAGAGATAAAATAATTTTTCAAGTCTTCTTCGTAGGAGTTTCACAAGTCTGAAGAAGATAAATTAGGGAATTTTTCAGTTCAGGAGTGAGAAAAGATCCCCAAAAAAGAAAGTGCTCATATCTTCTTCATAGGAGTTTTACGAGCCCGAAGAAGTTAACTCGGGGATTTTTCATTTTAAGAGAGAAAAAAGGTCCCAAAAAAGAAAGTGCTCATCGAGAGTCAAACTTGGTTAATTCTGTAGAAAGACACTAAAATATCATGAGAGCATAAGTAATTTTGACAGCATATCAATATGGTGCATGTTTAAAATATAGGAACGAAAAACTGCAATTTCGATGACTAGCTAGAGTTAGCCATACCTTGAGAGTGACTATAAGAAGGGTTATAGGCCCTCATTTTCATTGTTTTGAGTCCCGTGAGAGTGCTCTAGAGAGAAAAGGGAGAAAAAATTTCTTGAGTGATTGCGAGAAATATAGGCTACCATTCGGCGCTCCATCAGATACAGGGAGATTTCTTAATCCTTATCTGGAATTTCAATACCTGTTTCAGTATTTTTTCGGGATAATTTTTAAGTTTTGGGAAATCCCTAAGTGGCTTGGCCAGCTAACACAATCACCCAGGATAGGGGGTACATTAAACACCCTACTCGTGAAAGGGAGGAGCGTTAGCACAACCTGTGGCTCTGGAGGGCTGCGTTAGCAAGCCAAGTGCAAGTCAAAACAAGTTTTCATGATTTCCTAGGGTTTTAGCTAGCTAAAGACTGATTCAAGGGTGTTTTAGTGCAAGAATTAAGCTTTCAAAATGAGTCTATGGAGGGAAAGAGCTCATTAAGTCGAGGAACTAAAAATTCTAAATGATCCGGCTCGCTTGGCAGCTTTGCAAAGATGGATGCTGAAATATGCCAAAATTGACCTGATGAAGGGTCAGGAGGATCTCCTTATTTGGATTATCCAATGGTGGGATGAACAGAAATTTGTGTTCAGGATTGGGGATCATGAGCTCTTGATTGAAAGATATGACATTTAATTCCTCATTATTTTATTGTGTAGAGGTGCATGAGTAAACATGACAGGAGGGAGAGCATAACTAAGAACCATCGTGTAATTGGTTTAGACACACTATAGACCAGGCAGTGAGCCAGTGAGCAACAAAGTTCCCATTGAGCATATCAGAACTAGACTGATGAGACCCATTCCATGGATGATCGTATGCTTGGAAAGGTCCAAGAGCCATCATGTGGCTATCAAGGCCCAGTTGCTACTAGTAATAGATTGCTTACAACCATAAGTATTCAACTGGTGCGAGGGAGTCCTTTGTTAGGTGAAAGCATCGTTGAACACTTTTAAGACTCAGGCCCAAAGAGAGTCTAGGTATGGCACCATGATCATGTCCTTTATCCTTGAGAGAGTTTCCATGATGAGGTCGCACATGATTCTAGGCATAGCTAGTCCCAGGGAGTTGATAAGGGAGTGATGGCCTTCCCTAGCACCTCGTACCTGAGGGGGACTGATTAGACACTTCTTCAAGTGGCTCAGTGGCTACATCCTGATGATTAAGGATTATCCTTACGAAGGCATGGACTACAAAAGGGATCCAGAACTGATTTTTCCACCTGGAACTCAGTGGGGGCCACAAGGTAAGAGGATCAATCAAAGTAACAAAAACTAATTTTTTGACTTCTAAATTTTATGAAATGTTTTTTTCAAGGGTGAAAAAATATTGGCATTAAGTGATTTCTTGACACAGATGTGGCACCAATATGCCCTATAGGTATTTCTCGCCATGCTAGGTAGGGTGATCAACCACTTGGGGCTGGAGCAATAGTAGGTCCGGCAGCCGCCGAAGAGGGAGATGACACATACAGTGTCTGTGAGGTTGCTAGGAACCTCAAAGGATTGAGCATGGGTGCTCCGCCTCTTCCAATGAGGGAGATATCAGCTCATATGCAGTGACATATAGCGTGTGTACCAAAGCGATTTCTGATGCCTCTTAGGAGGTTAGTTAGAGCCGTCATTAGTTATCATGAGTAGCGGGCTCATCAGGAGTAGGGTATGGCCATCGAGTATGATAGCAAGGCGTAGTAAAGCCATTTTGTACTTAAAACAACCGAGCTTTGGGAATTTTTGATGTAAAAAGACTAGATATATATATATATATATATATATATATATATATATATATATATATATATATATATATATATATTGGCGATTCATGGTGTATTCGTTTGCTTTGATTTTTTGTAAATTTTTAACTATGAAAATTTTACATTCATACATGTAACTGTAAATAATGGGACAAATTCCAATCTAATACATAATTTGCGAATGAGTCAACTAATTCATTAGTTTCCCTAGGAATGTGTTCATATGTAATAAACTCAAATTGACATTCCAAAATTCGTACCCTTAAATCATAACATAACAATACTAGATTATGAATGTGATAGTGATTAGTCATTTGCATAACGACTCGATGAGAGTCTAACTTGGCCACCAGATTGGATATGTCCCCAGATGATGCTTCAGTAAGGAGTTCAATCATGAACATGTACTCAACAGTATCGTTGGTGGCAGCATGAAGAAAAACTCCCCTGGAACTAAGCAGTTCTGACTCACGTGTGTAAAGGACCCAAGAAGTTGATGCAATGTGTCATGTGTGATGATTGGTACCATCCACATATCCAATGTATGGTAAGGGTGACGAAGACATCTGTGCAACGAGAGACATGTATGAGAAAAATACCCATGAAAACACATAAAAAATCTAGACACACCTGTTGACCCTGCCGCCTACACCTACCTACAAGTCAATGAGAAAAGCCTTCAACCCCACAAGGTGTGGTTGCTGGCAAGGAACTCATAGAAAGGGTTGTCACACTAAATCCCTTCTCTCTCTTTTTAATCTATCTCCTAGGTTAGCTAAGGGGGGTGGTCCCTAATGAAAAGTTAATTTAAAAAGGACGTAAGTTTCTAGGAGAATTGTTAGAGTATTATCTCTTTAAGATTTATAAGCAAAAAATTGATATGAACAATAACCATCATAAGATAAGCATGAAATACATAAACAACCACTGTCTTCCAAGTATTTTCTCTTTAAGAAATGAAATTGTATTTTGCTTAAAATGAAGTGAAATGCTTTCAAATGGAAAGCCAAAATAAACTTGAAAAGTGAAACACTAAATTGTTAGCACAAGATATTATAAATGCTTTCAAGATGAGTAAGTATACAAATCAAAGCATGGAAACTATCTTTCTCAAAAGGATATGAAAATAACTCAAATTATAGACCAAAATGACAACAAAGTATGTTACAAAAATAATCTACAAGAGGTTAGGCCAATGAATATGAGCAAGCTCTCCTCTTTGACTAGCCATGACATAGCTCTTTGAAATAGCCAATATTGATCAATTAAGTACAATACGTAAAAAATATTTTTTTCCAAATTTGATATTTTGATGCAAGAAATAAAAGCTTTTAGAAACTTGAAATAATCTTTGCAAGACACAAATAAGATATAGATGAGACTTTGCAATTCAAAACATGCAGGTTCTCCTTGAATATTTTTCAAGAATGGGTTGTTTCCTTCCGTAAATTTCCCCTCACATTTGAAAAGCTTGAGAAAATAATAATTCATCTATAAAACTTCACCACAAATCATTAAATCGACATGAAATTAAATAAGTGTGGTGGAAAGAATTCCAAGAGATACATCTATTATCCACTAGAAGATTTATTTTCCTAAAGCAAATAATTCATTCTTATGTTAATATGAGATAGTTGCATACTAACATAACTTGAAACAAGCATGAAACAAATAATGACATGAGGAAATAAATAGAAGCATAACAAGTCAAGAATTTACCACACATGCAAGGAGAAGAACATCATCACACTTTACCCCAAAGACTGTTGTATTATATTGCAAGTAGTGAATACAATCCCATAGAGTCTCCTCAAGCACAATAGCTTGTATTACATGATACAATATGAGAGCCCATGGCTCTATTATATAGACAGTTGGGAGAAAATCTCAATGAAGAATGACAATGAAAAATAGCATTGGAGTGAATCCCAATGTAGAAGTGATTAAATAAGTGGCATGAGGTGACAATCCCAAAGATAAATTAGAACTTGTTGAATGGAGCTCCAATGCTAAGTGTAAAAATCGAATTCTGGCAAGTGGACATTATTTTCTTTTTCCCTTATGTACTAAATTAAAATTTTAGGATAGAATGACAAGTGTATATGGGTGGTAACCCATGTGGGGGCAATTTACCCCAAAAATATCCACCAAATATTCTCCCAAATCCTCCCAAATGTGTATTAACTTCACAAATTCGAATTTCCAGGTAAGCAACTTTCTCCCTTAATGCCAGAAATTTGGTTTTATTTGAGCACATGTCATTTCCTTGACTTTAGGAGTCCATATCACCTTGGGACTTCACTTTAACTCCCCCATAATTTTCCACCTCATTTCTACAACATTTAACATGTGTGATTATTTATTTTTCTCCATTTATTTAATTTCTGGCTTAATTAATTGTCAGATTTCCCTCTAAACTTAAAAAAAGTGGGTTTTGAGGGTTAAAAACACATTTTTAACACCTCAAAGAGTGTCATGGTAGAAATTTGAGAGTGACAGGTGTAATTTTGATTACTCATACCCCACACAACTTCTCTAGACATCACTTATTACATTACAAGTACAATTTTATTTGCAATTTTGACCTGCAGGAAATCTAAAAAATTAAAAAATGTCTTCCTAGACCTAACCAAATTCCACGAAATTTTTTGTATGATCTAGTATGGTAATATATATCGACTCTAGACACTAATATGTGTTAGGGGATCAACCTTCAAACCATCACCCCGGCTTTGGGGTAAAAGGTGAGTGAAAAGACCCAGAAAAATTATCTCCCTCTGGAAAAGAAAGGATAATTAACCAAATAAAAAAGAACACTCCAAAGTGCACCCATTTTCTGATCAAGTCCCAACATCCTAGGCTTGTTACATACTCAAAACTCATCATTACTAGTATCACTTATTACAATTCCCCGTAGGGTGTGGAATCTGGGTACAAGAAAGAGGACAAGAAAATAGGAGTTAAAAAAGTTTGTTGACTGATGATATATGATGGTACAGGTGTCCTCTAGATCATCCTTGGGTATGGAGTCTTCATATAATCATCAGGTGGCACTCCAGTGGTCAACAACACTAAAAGAAGCAAATCTTATATACATAGATTTACAAAGAAAATGCCCAGTAGAACACTGGGGATAATACCTTTTCAGATAGAGCTTATTGCGAGGCTGTGCGAGTGTAATTCCATCACATTATTGAAGTTCATAGAAACCTTTTGAAAGGACCTTAATAACAACATATGAACTAACCCATAATGGTTGAAGCGTACCTACCCCCAAGAGATCATGTTTTTTATCGTAAACTAAAATGAAGTCGCCTTCTTAGTAAGATCAAGGATTGACATTTTTTTCATATTGGGCTTTGACTCAACGCTTATGGGCTTCAATAGTAAGTGCAACATCTTGACGAGTCTCATCCAGTTGATTGAGTGATAGCAAGTGCTCTTCTTCGACCATGGTGATCGGTAGGATTTCAACCACTAATTTTAGCGAGGGAATCTAGCACTTGATAGGAAATACTACTTCCAGTCCATAAGGAAGTTGGAATGGTGTCATGTCTCAACCCAAGGAATCATTAGTCATTCTAGAAGCATATAATTTAGATCCAAATACTGCCTCAGCTTTCAACTTGTTCAATAGGTTACTAACAGCCTCATCAAAGGCATCTAAGCTAGGTGTAATATTCCTTCCATTGTTAAGATAAAATTTATCATTTGTATCCAATTGTCCGATGAAATTATAGTTCTCGTAACGTAAAAAACAGTAATCAAACCAAATTAAACCTCCAACAGTGTTCCCACAACTTTGTCGAACACTAGTGTTTGCTTGTTGTGAACAATTGTAGCACTCCTCAACTGTTGTGTCTCCCCGACATTGCAAAAGGCCATATACCTAGTCAGGACTTTGGCCATACTAAGAAGTGTTAAACCCTGTTTGGAACATGTCTTTAATAATACTATTCATATTTCCCTTGAACTTTCTACCTTTCGTATAGTTTACATTATGGTGGCATATAATTGTTGTTGTGCCTTGCAAATCTGTGATTGAAGAGTAATGATCATCAAGAGAAAAATTGCCATTCCAAAGAATATTTTAATGGTTTCGCTGATGAGAAGAATCGAGAAAAATCTCCCATGGAGGATTTCCATGGCCAATGAAAAATGAAGAACCTAAAGTGCAAGGATTTGGATTTGCCAATACTAATGCTCCTCAAAATTCTAAATTACTCTGCACATATAACAACAAAATCATAGACCATGTTTTTAAGATGGCTTTGTACATTCTACATGAACTGATGATGAGGTCAGTATGTCTAAATAAGGTATAATGACCTCCTATAATCAACGAAACGATGTAAAAAAATATAAAATGAAACCAAATAAATGAATGGAAACTATGACTGTGATGCTTTGGCAGATTCATGGAAACCATACCTGTGTTGCTTCGCCGGATTTCATGGAAACTATACTTGTGACTCTTTCTGAGTGCCGACTGTCAAGCTCCACACCTCGTGCTTCCATGGTATCCTGGAAATGAAAATAATGTTGAACTGTTCAACTTTCGAAGCTCGCCATCTTTATCGTGTGATTCGATTCACTCGACGACTTTGAATAACCAGTAAAATCAGGTCAATAAATTGTCAAAGCTATCATCTTTAGTTGGATGGACTCAATAGGCACCCTTATGTGATTGTTAAGATGTAGAAATCTGATTTGTAAAAAATGTAAACTTTTCTTTCCCGATATATTGGTAATGTGCAGTCTATACAATAATATGCAATCAACATAGGTTCATATTCACTCAACGACTGAACTAAATTGCAAATCAAAGTGTTTGTAATGTTAATTTTTTATTTTTTACTAGTTTAGGATTTATTAAAATACTAGAGGGATCAAATCTCTTTTTATTTCAAAATAGATTTGTAACTCAAGAAATTTGATCCCTCTACATTTTTAGTAGATGCGGAGTTCACACGAATCTAAGCTAGTTTAATTATTAATTATAATTATAAATATAATTATAATTATTAATTTTATGTTTTTTGATTGAGCCAAGAGGCCCTCCACAGTCTAGTATGGAGTAGATGTCAAGTGTAAATGTCTAACATTCAGTATTTAATAGATTTAACATTTAACAAATTTAATCTAATGTCAATGCCAACCCTAATTAAAAACTGATATAATAAATTCAACATTAGATTTTAAAGAAAGCTAGGTGGAATTGCTTCCACGAAATAGTGGGAAGTGGAATTTTTTTTTTGAGACAATGTGAAATAATTCAAGAAAAATAATTATTGTGAAATTATTTAAGTAAAATAATTAATTTAGTGTTGGTGGAAGTTAGATTTTGAATATAATATTTTTTTTTTTTTTAATAAAATTACTCATTTTTTATTTGGCTCGAGATCTACCAAGGGTCGAGAGGGATCAAATTTCTTGAGTTGAAACCTCTTTTAAAGTAAAAATAGATTTGATCCCTCTCGGGACTTGGAATATCCAGAGTTAAGATGGGTCTAGTCTCATTTTATTTATTTTATTTTGACAAGTCAAAATGTTAAACATTACAACATTTTTTCGATAGTGGGATCAAATGTTTACATAGGAGTTAAGTTTACTTATCAGCCTCAAATATAAAGAGTTCTTTTTATAAATATAATATTATAGTATTGTATTTTACTCAATATTTATTACTACTCACACCCAGTGAAAAGTGGGGGAATTACTAATTAAAATGTACTATTATTACATTTTACCTAATATTTCCCATCAACCCAACCCAAATATTACATTCTACTCAATATTTCCCCTCACCCCTATTAGGTGTAGGAATTGCGATTAGGGAGACTCCTTCAACACTTAATTGTCAACTTGGGGGTTTCGTAAACTTACAGGTGAAGCACATGAAATGAAAAAAATGATATGAACTATTCCTAACTCTATTCCTACTTCCTTAATTACAACCTTGCAGAATCGAAAAGAAAATATCACCCCGCAATTTACACCAAAGAAATTCTAGTGCTGGAATGTGAAAGAATGTACTTTTGCGGAGAAATAAATGAAAGGAACTTTCAAACTCTTGTAAGAAATCTTGACTAATTGAAATGTAAATCTATTTCTATCTTCAATATAGCTATATGTCACATTAATACTTGGACCCTTGAAGATGTCTGACTTCTCTATGGATATTTCTCCCTACACTAAGTTGTTATTCCTGTACTACTGCAATATTCTTGCACTAGTACCGAAACAAAGTTTATATGTTGGAAGTATATTTTACACTCATACTGAAGATTTATGTCCTCATACAGGGGCTCTAAGCCTCAGGACTACAACACTTTGTTCTTGTATTAGGATATTTATTCCTATACCGAAATAAAGATTCCTGCACCAAGTTTTCAAATTTCTTTTATAAAAGAATAAAAAGTGTGTTAACTTAAGTAAAGAATTTACAAAGGTGAAAAGAACTTTAAAATAGCTTCCACAAGAAGAAAGATGCTTCAACCCAACTTAACTTCAAAATAAGAACCAACTTCTAAAGTCAAAGCACACTTTTCTTCAATTAAGTAACTCCTTCATGCAACTAAAGAAATCATCTAATTGTGGCAGCAGGAATTATCCCTGTAATAGTTATTCACACAGATCTGATATGCCTTTTTAACCTTGTTAATTAAAAAAGGTTCGGTTTGAAATAATTAAATATGAAGCTCGATCCTTCCCTTAAAAGTATAAAGTGTAGGTACATATTAATGCGTTATAACAACATTTATTGTTTAATTACCAAAGCATATTTAATTTAGGATATCAAGAATAATTTTGAAAGATGAACACTCACTTGTAGAAACACATCAAGACTCGTATGATAGAAAATAATGAAATATTTATGTTGTAATGAACCAAAGAAATCGACTTTCGGAATTTTAACTACACTAGTGTAGTAATAATATGCTTGCACGATCCAGGCAAAAATAATACTAACCTTTGAAGAGAAGAAATTACAAAAGCGTAAGATCAAAATTAGTTAAACATGCACACCATGGATCCATCACACAACATTATAAATGAAATCAAACCTGAACTTTGTGAAAGAATGAAAGCGTCTATTTAATTCACACCTTGTATTAAAATGGAATCAACACACCTTTAACGAGAAAGGAGAATGCGAGGGAGAATGAACTAGGTTGGATGGGCCCTAGCCAACCAGCTCATTTTCCTATTTAGGAAAATTGCAAACTCAGCTCTCAACAAAGTTCAACTATGGGATAAGGTGAAGCCACTGGTGACATAGAAAAACAAGGAAGGAAGGAGGAGGGAACTGAAATAGAGGAGGAGAAAGCTAAAGAAATAGAACAGGAAGAGACAGAAAAAGAGACAAAGAAAGAGACAAAAGAAGGAGAAAAAGAGGCAGAGAAGGTAGAACAAGGAGAAGAGTCCCCTAAGACTCTAGAAAGGGAGGCAGCAGCTACCCTTACTGCCCTCAGTACACCAATCAAGCCAAAGCAAAAGAGGAAAAGACAGACCTCCATGTATTTCAGGGCTAGGAAGAGCACAAGAATCAAAACATGCAAACCACAACCCTTTTCAAAAGTGCCAACTACCATTGAAGATTCATCCTCTACCAAGGGGAAATAATCTCCTTCAAAGACACCTGTAACATATGAGAGGGGGACTCCTATATCTTCCACATGGAAGGAAAAGGCAGTACTACAGGACCCAAAAACAGTCCTACAGGAGGCTCAGGAAGTTCTATAGGAAACACTGTCAAAACTACAGGAGACCCAAAAGCTTGAGAAAAGGATAGAAGGACAGCCACAAGTAAAGGAGGAAGAAACAGAGCTACAAGAACCTGATCCCTAGCCTAGTCTTGCCTCCTATTACAATATACTTGAAGGAGGAAGGATAATCCCACAAAAATTTGCAATACCACTATTCTTTGAATTTGGAGAAAGAAATAGTAAGAACACATAGCTGGATGCAAATAACCAAATTCAAAGGAGTTTAGGATGTTAGCCATATGGAAAACAAACTCAAAGAAATGGGCAGAGAGTTGAGTGTTATCAGAGACAGGGAAGCAATTACAAGAAGCCACCTTGAAACTGAAAATGAATTGCTAAGGAGGCAGCTACAAGAGAAAGAGACTCAGCTGGCATGCATGACCAGCTTATCCATGGAGGCACTGCAATGCATAACACTAGCCAAATCCTATGGCCTCTATCGCAAGGACCAATGGTTACAATTTTAGATAAAGACTTTGGCACAAAGAGGCACAATGCCTTTCCAAAATTATAGGCATTTTATGGATTTGTGTGACCAAAGCACCTTAGAGGATAAGGAAAAGATGGCAGAATTCTACCTACATAACATGGCGCTAATAGACATGAATGTGTGGGACCCCAATGCCAAGCTAGGGGACCTGCAATTAATGGCCATGGCCTCATGGATGAACCATGAAGAATTGAGGGTAGAAGAAATAAAAAGATTGATGATATAGGAGCAGAATGAGCCACTAATGATAAGAGCTAAGCCATTAGATCCTATGGCACTCATCAGCACACACAACCTGCTTTCTAATGACCCTAAAATTGCCCCCAGATATCTCACCAATCAGGCAAAAACCATTGCACACTTTGAGGATATTCAAAGGTTACTTGGGGATGACTGTGTGCATGCATGCATGAGGAGATGGAACACCTTACCACACAGTTTGAAAATCAGGGAATATCATTCCCCCATGAGGCTAAAGGAGGCATTGAAAACAGTGTCGATGTACAGGCACTCCATGCAGAGGCTAAAGTTCAATTGGATTGGCCTCAAACTGAGTCCCCCACTGCTGTTAGGCATGCTAGAAGGCAGAAGGGATGAAGAAGAGGAAGAAGAGTGGAAGGATATAGACAGGAAGGCGGGATTCTATGGCAAAGAAGAGCAAACCACATCAGAAGCCTCGGATGCTAGGGAGGCCACCAAGGCCATAAAAGATGAGGAGATTGACTAAGTTTCTCAGAGGATGAGCAACACTTTCAGTAGGGGGGTGATGATGAGCCTCATAAATGGGTAATTATATGGGCTCATTTAACCTCCTAACCTAGTGAAATCAACCATTCTCTTAGCTTATTGTATGATTTTCTAATTATATTTATGCTTATAGAGTGAGTTAAGTTAGTTATTGTGCCATGTGGTCTAACATGTATTTAATGCCGATTATTGATGGATTTTGAGGTCAAAGTCAAGGATCGAGTGGAAAAATGGCAGCAATAACTCGAAGTGGATAGAGGAGAGGACTTATAGGGGGGAATCCCCCTCATTTATTACTCCTCACTTCGAATTCCCCTTCATTCATCTCGAAGTACAAGTAGTGGAATCATGCACTAGAAGGCAATCGAGCTAGTGGAGGATGACTGATGATTATCTCAAGTTTTGGGAGCCAAGCCTCCCTGATTTTAAGGAAGCTATTGGTAGCTTGATTTGTATAAGTATAGGGGCCTAGGGCCTCACTAGGGTCATATTTTTGTTGGATTTTTGCTTATGTAAACTCTGCTGAAACTTCAAGCTTATTTTTTGTGACAATTTCATGTAATCTTGCTATTGTTCTGAAAATAAAGATGGAATCCTTTTTGAGCTAGCATCAAGTTACCTCAGAGGGTTGAAGCTCTTGTGTTAGGGCCCACTCCAAGTAGCCAAGCTCCTCTTTACTTTTATTTGTATTCTTTGTTTCAGTTTGTGGATTAGTTTGTTGTTAGATGTATTTCTTTTATGGTTAAGAATAGGTTTCTTTTGATGATCTAGTAGTTTGCTTCCATTTGTGCTTTCTATAGCAAGTTAAACAATGGATAAAAAATATTCAAAAGGCTAGCAATAGTGCCTTGGCCTCTCTTCCTCCCTTTGGGTCCAAGATTTGAGGCAAAGACCCTCTTGCTACCCTGAAAACACATATTTTCCTCCTTCATAAGACTTCTAGTGTTTGCAGCTTTTTAGTAGGTTAATAGTCCATCTTTGTTTTTCTTTAGATCTTCTTCATCATGCTCACTTCCTGATTTTCAATAGTCTTCTTTCATGCTTTCCTTTCCTGCAGCATTTCTCAGCATTTCCTTACATAGATCATAGTTTAGACCATTTTTATGAAAAACTTTGTTTTTTCTAAACCCATTCATTTCACTTGTTGCTTGATTTCCTTGGTTTATTGTTAGTTTCTATGCAGAAGATCTCTTCCAGTAGTAGGCCAGCTTATCAGCAATCACACCTTCCATCTAATCCATGCCCTATAGGCCTCCCAAACCTTACCTCAATTCTACCTTAGTTTCCTGCATTTTTCCTATAACTTCTTCCTCTCTCCTTGAGCAAATCCAATCATCTTTCTCTCTCCTGGTGGTTCATGGTAGACCTTAGGCACCCTAACACCACATTCCAACCTTCATCCACCTTTTTCACCCACTCTCACACCCTCAAAATAGTGAAAATTTCTCTCTGCCTGATCCAGGTGGATATTGGTGGCCACCCGCTAATTCCACTTGGATCCCCTATAGTGCTTCTTACAGTTTTTTTCAGTTTCCTTAATTATAGCACAGTTTACTATTTTTAGCAGTTTTTCAGGTCCTAAACTTCCGGAGCCGTTTTGAGGCCCTAAACGACGTTTTTTGGGAAATCCACCGCCAGCGATTTTTTTGATAAAAATCGTCTTTTCCGTCGTAGTCATCGGGGTGATCTTTCCAACGGGCTATCATGCACATCAAACGGAGATAGTACGACCAATTCGCGACCCCGGGAAGTTGATGTACCAACTTACCCAAAAACGGGGCCCACAATTTGGCATTTCATCTTCTAGGGTTAGGTTTTGGAATGTGAAGGGTTTTCCATTGTTTCTCAACAATAAATAGGCCTTCGAGCCTCATTGTAAGACAGTTCAGAGGCATGTAGCCACCACATCTCTTCTCAGAGATAAGCTACCATCGCCCTAGCTGGTTTATTTCCATTTCTGTTTGTAAGCATATTTCAGTATTTTACAGTAATGAATTGAGGTATTATTTCCGCTGCATATATGTCTTTATGGTTATCTCTGTATTTTATTGCGTTCCTGTTTAAATCTGGATCAGTGGTATCAGAGCGGTCTGCTTTTCTTCTCTGTTTTTCTGTGCATGTCCCCAACGAGGTCGGGATATAAGGAGTTGGGGCTTGAACTGGTCGAACCTTTGCAATACCAACCTCGCAAATCCTGACGGCCTCCCATGGCGGATGAAAAGAAAAACGAGGGGGCAGGAGATCCTATCAAAATCTTGCACGAAGAAGCCCTCGAGCAACAAAGGAACGCGATGATGGACAAATTTGCCCAAATCCTTCAGCGGCTACCCAAGGGCGACGCATCGGCTTCCAACAGCAACTCTGGAAACGCCACACCATTTAAGGTACAAGTTAATTTTGAAATCCCCATATTCGAGGGTCAGATAGACGCAGATGCCGTCGATAAATGGTTAAATGTGCTAGAGGGTTATTTTTCTGTTCATGATTTTTCCAGTCGGGAAAAGATTATTTTCGCTCTTCTCAAAGCAGCCCCCCACGTCAAGGATTGGTGGGAAACCTACTGCAAACAGAAAGATGAAAGTACATGCTCACTATTTTCAGTCGCATCGACTTGGGATTCATTCCGAGATGCCATCAAGAAGCAGTACTACCCTGTCGGAAGCTATGAGGATCAATACATAAAGTGGACCACGCTACGGCAAGGAAGGGACCAAGACGTACCAGAGTTTACCAATATTTTCCATACCCTTCGCACAAAGTTGGGTACCAAGGATACAGAGCAGCATTTGGTACTAAAATACCATGGCTGCCTGCACAAGTACATCCAAGAAGAAATAGAATTTCTGAACATCTCCTCGCTCGGCATGGCATACCGATATGCCGTCAAGGTCGAGCAAAAGTTTAAACAGAAGAAGCGAGACTTTGGGTCTGCGAATCCGAAACAAGGGAAAGTTTCCCCCAAACCGCAGAACAAAGGACAAAGCCAAGGCGGGGTGGCCTAAGACAACCCGCCAAAGCTGCAAGCAAAGAACAGCGCCGCGGAGCCGAAAAAGGACACCGGAAAGTGGTGTGAGTTCCATAAGAGCTCCACTCACAACGCAAGTGAGTGTCGGGCCAAGCAGTCACTGGTGGCCGAGCTAAAGGTTTCAGAATTGGATGCATGTTCTGACTCTGAGTCAGAACTCGATAAGGGGAATGACAAAGGGAAGCAGATTATCGATGCGGAGCCCAACGCCACTGTTGCCACCACGAAGATCCAGAAGGAGGAACCTGAAGATCCAAAGGAGGAGGAGCGTCTCTTCCACTCCCAGATGTGGGTAAAGGGCTCCCTGCTACAGTTCATTGTCGACAGCGGAAGCCAAAAGAACCTCATTTCGGCAGAGGTCGTGAAACGGCTGGGCTTATCGACCACAGCGCATCCACAACCATACACCATTGGGTGGCTGCACCAAGGACGGGATCTTCGCGTGAGCCAACAGTGTCACCTTCCATACAACATCAAGCCCTTCACAGATGAGGTATTGTGTGACATTGCACCCCTTGAAGTTTGTGATGTGTTATTAGGACAACCATACTTGTGGAAGCGACATGCTGTGTATGAGTCAAGGCCCCGTGCTGTTATTGTTACTTTAGGAAATAAGTTGTACATGATACCAGAGGTAGCACCGCCTACCACCATCTCTTTGGTTATGCAAAACAATGCAGTAAGCTCATTTCCAAAACCAGGAAGTTTGTTTTCCTGATGATACGCCCTCAAGAAAAGAAGAAGATGGTGGCCACGACCTCCAGACAGGGCCCCTCCGCACGACAACTACAGATGGACAAGGTCGTGGAGGAGTATGAGACATCTTCACCTCCCCCGCAGGGGTTCCTCTGCACTGTCAGGTCAAGCACTCCATTGATCTAACCCCAGGTTCGCCGCTGCCCAATGGACCAATCTATCGGCACTCTGTTCTAGAGAATGATGAAATCAAGAGGCAGATTCAGTAGCTGCTGCAAAAAGGTCACATCCGTCCGAGTTCATCGCTCTGTGGGAACCCGATCGTGCTGGTACAAAAGAAGGATGGGACTTGGAGACTCTGTATTGACTATTGGGTGCTGAACAAGATCATTGTCCGTAATAGGTACCCAATCCCACGGATTGATGACCTCCTGGACCAACTAAATGGGGCAAAATATTTCAGCAAGATCGATTTGAAGTCATGATATCACCAGGTACCAATCGAACCCTCCGATGTGTGGAAGACTGCCTTCAAAGCCAAGGAGGGCCTTTTCGAATGGTTGGTTATGCCTTTCGGATTGACGAATGCTCCTGCAACCTTCATGAGGCTAATGGACGACATACTACGGCCATTCACCAACTCATTTGTAGTGGTATACTTGGATGACGTCTTGATCTTTAGCAAGACTTGGGAAGAGCACCTCCACCACATCCGACAGGTTCTCCAAACACTGTGACAACACAAGTTATGTGCCAATTTGGAGAAATGAACTTTTGGCATGACCCAGGTTCAGTATCTGGGATACATTATTGATGAACGGGGGGTGCATGTGGATCCAGCCAAGATCCAAGTCATTCGGGATTGGCCATCTCCAACAACTCTGATAGAGCTTCGCAGCTTTCTAGGCCTTGCCAACTTCTACTGCAGGTTCGTGTTGGGATTTTCTCATATCACTTGGTCCTTGAGTCAGGTCACCAAGGGAGGAGTGAAAGCAAAATTTTTTTGGTCTGAATCTCAACAGAAGGCATTCATAGAGTTGAAAGATCGACTCTACACAGCACCAGTTCTTGCATTACCAGACTTGCAACAACCATTTGAGGTCGAGATAGATGCCTCTGACTATGCTATTGGGGCAGTCCTTACTCAACACGGGCATCCAGTGGCATATCACAGTGAGACACTTTCAGACATAGTCCGGAAGTATCCCACTTATGACAAAGAGATGTATTCCATTGTGCAGGCCTGTCGACAATGGAAGCATTACATTTTGGGGAAGGAAACGGTCATCCACACAGACCACCGACCCCTGCAGTTCATACAGACCCAAGGGAAATTGCAGAATGATCGCCATCAAAAGTGGTCCACATACCTGCAACAGTTCCATTTGAATATCAAGTATAAGAAGGGCAGCACCAATAATGTCGCAGATTGCCTCAGTCGACCACCAATCATGGCATTAACCACTGTGCTCAACTCTTGTGGGCATGAGACTTCTGATTGGCCACTGCTCTACAAAAGCGACCCGGAATTCGGCCACACATACCAGACACTCTTGGAGGGTCAACATGTTCCAGATTTTCACCTCCAGGACGACCTGTTATGCCACCTGGGTCACCTTTGTGTTCCTTCAAGCGAGCGTGCCAAGATGATCTGGGAAGCACACTACAGTCGGGCCGTTGGGCATTTTGGGGTTGAAAAAACAGTGGTTGTACTGCAGAAATATTTCTATTGGCCGAATCTTCGACAGGATGTCAGGAAGTACATCAGATCATGCACTGCTTGCGCCATTGCCAAACCGACCATCAAGAAGCAAGGCCTCTATACCCCGCTGCCTACCCCTAGTCGACCTTGGGAATCCATCTCCATGGATTACATGTCAGGCCTCCCTTCCACTATGCATGGAAATGACTGTGTTTTTGTGGTCATCGACAGGTTCTCGAAGATGGCCATTATGGCGGCCTGCAAGAAGAAAATCACAGCAGAAGCCACTACTAAACTCTTCTTTGAACGAGTATGGGTACACTTTGGGATCCCACAGTCTATCATTTCGGATCGGGACAGCAGGTTCCTCAGTACATTTTGGTCTAGCCTTTGGTCGATGCTGGACACCAAACTCACTAAGTCCACAGCCTTCCATCCTCAAACTGATGGCCAGACTGAGGTCGTCAACAGGATGATCGTACACATTCTACGCATGTACAACTCAAAGCATCCACACACATGGGACGAGAGCCTCCCCTATGTTCAGAACAGCTACAACCGGGCTCTCCACAGCTCGACTGGCCACAACCCTTTTCAGGTGGGATTGGGATTCCAGCCACTATGTCCCATCGATGTGGCCATGCCATTTGCAGCTACTCACGTAGATTCTGCTCATGTCCAGTCTGAAACAGATAAGGCAAACAGCTTCATTGAGAACATCCAACATATTCGCCAGCAGATCCATGACATTCTGGAGAAATCAAATGCCAAGTACAAGCAGCGACATGATCAACATCAGGTGCTACACAAGTTTCGAGTGGGCGATAAAGTCTGGTTGCATTTGCAAAAGGAACGCCTTATCGGAGCCTATCGGAAACTCAGACAACTCCGATATGGCCCTTACACCATTACCAAGGCTATGGGAGACAATGCATTTGAGCTCAGCATTCCCCCATTCCTTGGCCTGCACCGGGTGTTCAATGTCGACCGCCTTCGGCCATACTTTCCACCATTACTAGACACGTCCGACATTGCAGAACAACTCACACCCACAGAGTTAAATCCAGCTTGCATGGAACAAGATGCGACTGATCGGATCATGGAAACACAGATCAAGCACACTCGCCAGTAGAATATCCAACTGTATCGAGTTGTCAAAGCAGGACAACTCCTTCACCAGGGCAAGTGGCTCACCAAGGACCAAGTGCAGCAAAAGTTCCCTCATCTCATGGAGGAACTCAACGTAATGGGGACCATTGCTTCCTAAGGGGGGAGGAATGATCCAGGTGGATATTGGTGGCCACCCGCTAATTCCACTTGGATCCCCTATAGTGCTTCTTACAGTTTTTTTCAGTTTCCTTAATTATAGCACAGTTTACTATTTTTTGCAGTTTTTCGGGTCCTAAACTTCCGGAGCCGTTTTGAGGCCCTAAACGACGTTTTTTGGGAAATCCACCGCCAGCGAATTTTTTGACAAAAATCATCTTTTCCGTCATAGTCCTCGGGGAGATCTTTCCAATGGGCTATCATGCACGTCAAACGGAGATAGTACGACCAATTCGCGACCCCGGGAAGTTGATGTACCAACTTACCCAAAAACGGGGCCCACAATTTGGCGTTTCATCTTCTAGGGTTAGGTTTTGGAATGTGAAGGGTTTTCCATTGTTTCTCAACAATAAATAGGCCTTCGAGCCTCATTGTAAAACAGTTCAGAGGCATGTAGCCATCACATCTCTTCTCAGAGATAAGCTACCATCGCCCTAGCTGGTTTATTTCCATTTCTGTTTGTAAGCATATTTCAGTATTTTACAGTAATGAATTGAGGTATTATTTCCGCTGCATATCTGTCTTTATGGTTATCTCTATATTTTATTGTGTTCTTGTTTAAATCTGGATCACTGCCTCCTCCTGTAGGCCTCCTGTAATTCCCTATTTTCCTCATGTAGATTTTCCTGTAGGCTTTCTTTTGAAGGCTGAGGGTGGGAAAAGCCTTCAGAAGGCCACCTGAGACCTCCTAGGACCCATCCACACCATCCTACATCCTCTCAAATCCCAAAACTGCCCTTCAAAGCCACCTATTCGTTGTCACACTCACACACAATAAATTACATGCATGTCAAATTCACATAAAAATACATGAAAATCCAAAAATATGTTTTTTTGCCTATTTACTTCCAAAAGTAGCATAGTTAGATGTTGTTTACTTCCTTGAGTAGGTAATGGCATTCCTTTCATGGTTTTCACAGTGCTTTCTGCAAAAGTATAATTAGTTGGTCAATTAGGGTTTACTAGGTTTGCTTTACATTTCAGTCTTTCTCCTTTCTATAATTAGAATAGCATCTTCAGAGTAATCTATCTTTCCTTTCATCACATATAAAGCTTCTTCTGGAATCTATAGAAGTTGGCTTGAGCTCCTAGTGAGGTTGAACAAGTGACAACCTGTAGTGAGAACTAGTACTTGCGCATACATCACTGACACTTCAAAGTTTGTTACGAACTACCAGGTTGATAAGAGTAAAGTAGGCAGCCCAGGAGTTGCAACATTATTGCTATAATACTAGTGCTCACCAAGTTGAAAATGGGCCATGGTATTAGATAGATGGTATTAATAAGAACCATGGTACTGACCCATGGTATTGTATGTATGAATCCTATATAAACGATAGAGACTCCCCTTGAGAATCATTGTGTCTTATTTTGTAATCGAGCCTAGCTCTATTGGAGGTTGCCCCCTCGAAGAGGCAAGTGAACATTGCTTTTCCTTCTGAATAATAAAATACATGTTGTTATTTCTCATTGTTCTGTGTTCTGGGTATATTTCTTCACATATTTGGTATTCTGGTATCTTCTCCTATGCCAAGAGCATAACAAGTGGTATTAGAGCACTTTCCAGGGCCGGTGGGATCTCCACTTTTAGTAGAATGTTTTTTGGCTAGAGACGTGTTCCGATGTCTTTAAACCACAAGATTTGTCGTTGAGAACATAAACCTGCGGATTTGGGGAGGCATGCACACATGAAATACAAGAGGTGGTCATGCTTGTTGGACTCCCTTGTAACCCCTGTGGGTACCCCTTCGAGTAGTGGCACATTAGACAGAACCGTGCATGGATTGTCTTCCAAGTACCCTCTGGGCATATCAAAAGCCCTCTAGGCTCACCTAAAACCTCACCATAGATAAACCATCGGTTGTCTTGCTGCTACAGTGCACCGAGAATAGCACTCAAGGAGATTACTCGCATGTACAATATGGTAGTCAGGTAGTATGGCTAAGGGTACGATTGATCCTCCTTAGTTAGTGCCCTGAAAGATTGGGCCGAGTACTACTATTGGACCCTTATGTATATTGTGATCTGTAGCACCTGACACTCCTTAAGACCATAGTTCCCTTGTCTGTCTCTAGATCGTGCCTCATCTTTTCCAGATCAGATCTAGCAGGTTGGGTTCTATCGCAACCACAACAATCAGATCCACCATTCAGATCTAGCAACAGGGGTTTGATCACTGCCACATTCCTACTCATACTATGTAGTTGAGAGTTTCACCGACAGATCTAACTATTTGTGCAAGGAGGCTTGTGGCTCCTATACCTAGGCGTGATTCGCGTAGGACATTGGGTAGAATTAACTTTTCTGGGAATCGGCTACTGCAGTATTCCTAAGCAAGGAGTAAAACTCCTTTTAGAGTTAAAAAAAAAAGTTTGATACCCTCCTGGGATGCTTATAGGAGACTTAGCCCATAAGAATGAGGTCAACGGGGTGAGCAAGGTCGTACCATTCACTTGTCAGCGTCAAAATTTCGTGTGGTCTCAATTTTTTTTCACAGTAACGACAAGTGCACCAGATCTGTGCATGGTACAATTCAGAGCTCAAGCTATGGCCAATGAGAAGATAGACACCCTTGAACAAAAGTTGGAGGAATTAATGAAGAATATCCAGTCCTTAAATGACACAATCACAGAGGGAAAGTCAAGGGACCAATCAGAGGCATATGCTTTTAATCAAAACCTTGAGGACGAATCTAGCGGTTCTCTTCACTTCTATGGAAACCACCAATAGTCCTAGCCTTGACCACCCAAGCTGGACATGTACAAATTTGATGGCTCTCATCTGGTGATATGGCTATCACAAATGGAGCAATATTTCACATTGAATCACATTAGAGATGATGTGACTAAGCTAAGTGTGGGAAGCCTGTACTTGGACCAAGAAATATGGCAATGGTGGCAGTGGCATCAACAGTGCTATGTAAGGCCAATGACTTCACAGATATTCTCAAAAGCCCTTTTTGGTCGCTTTGACCATGAATCTAACCTTTTTAGTTGTCTTACTAAGCTCTGACAGACAGGCACAATGCAAGAATATATTAAATCCTTTGAAGCATTGGCCTTCTGCACAGGAGGTCTAGCACATGAATTCTACTTGGAATGTTTTATCAGTGGTCTCAATTACGCCATACAAGCCCACGTCTGGATGCACCACCCAATCACATGGCCAGTAGCTTGCACGAAAGCTTGTGAAGTAGAACGCACGTTACCGGCCCAGTTGACTCATCCAAATTTAATATCCAAGGGACGCCCCACCCAGGTTCCGAGCACTACCCAACCACTTAAGGTTCAAAAGGTGTCACCAGCGGAAATGCAGGAAATAAGAAAACAAGGATTGTGTTACTACTGTGATGAGAAATACTCCCTGGGGCATAAATGCAAGGAACCCAAATTATTTCAAATTGATGCTACTGATCACAGTTCATCTGAGGAAGCCCCACCATTTGAAGCACTAGAGGAGGAAGATGAGGATAACTAGCTAGACAATGAGCTCCCAGCTACACCAAAAGAACCAGTTATCTCACTGCATGCTTTGGCAGGAATTTCTTCTCCCCAAACTCTCAAAATCAGAGGTTTTATTAAACATCGCCCTGTAATAATCTTGATTGATAGTGGCAATACGCATAACTTTATCCATCAAAGATTCACTGAAACAGTGCATTGTTTTTTCAGAGCAATCTCTAATTTCCAGGTCCATATTGCTGATGGGGGGACAATGAAATGTGAAGGCCACTGTGAAAATGTCAAACTTTAGATGGGGAATTATCACCTAAAGACCCACATGTTTGGCATCAACATGGGTGAGTGTGACATTGTCTTGGGTGCTGAATTGCTCCGCACACTCAGCCCAATCACAATGGATTTCCAGGAGTTATATATGAGATTTAAGAAAAATGACCACACGCATACCCTCTGCTGACTCTAGGCAGGTGCTTCTTCAATCATCAACTCGCATAGGATGGAAAAGTTGTTAAAAAAGGGCCACCATGGAGTTATAACCCAATTTAATGCCATCTAGGAATTCAAGCCCACTTCTCTGCATATTCATCCTGAGATGCAACAGGTCTTAAACAACCATCTACAGGTCTTTGACAAGCCTCATGAGCTTCCACCCTCGAGAGGGGAAGATGATCATGGTACTTTGGTCCCAGGGGCACAACCACCAAATGTGCGCCCATATGGATATCCTTTTGCCCAAAAGAATGAAATTGAAAAAAACATCAAGGGACTCCTGGAAGCTGGTGTCATTCGTCCTAGCATTAGTCCTTATTCGTCGCCTATGGTCATGGTGCTCAAGAAAGATAGGAAATGGCATATGTGTCCAGACTTCAGGGCCCTCAACAAGCTGATGGTCAAAGATAAATTTCCCATCCCGGTTGTTGATGATTTGCTGGATGAACTAAATGGGGCTCAATTCTTTACTATGCTCGACCTTCGCTCGGGCTATCACCAAATTTGCATGAAAGAAGTAGACATTCCAAAGACTACTTTCCGAACTCATGAAGGCCATTATGAATTCTTGGTCATGCCATTTAGTCTTTGTAATGCACGATCCACTTTTCAAAGCCTCATGAATCACCTAATCAAACCATATCTCAAAAGATTTGTCCTTTTTTTCTTTGATGACATTCTCATCTACATCCTCACCTAGGATAAACATCTTTGGCATGTAGACCTACTCTTGCAACTTCTCTGGAAGCATAAATTATTTGTCAAATTATCCAAGTGCTCTTTTAGCGTTAAAGAAGTTGAGTATTTGGGCCACATTGTGGGGCATGAAGGTGTCAAGGTGGATCCCAAAAAGATCCAGGCAATGCAGGATTGGCCTCAACCAAAGACCTTGAAGAGCTTGAGAGGATTTTTGGGTCTCATCAGTTACTATCACAAATTTTTCCGCAATTATGGTCGCATTGCTAGAACCCTCACTCACCTTCTCAAAAAAAATTCATTCCTCTGGAATGTTGAAGCGCAACAGGTATTTATAGCTCTCAAACATGCCATGTGTTCCACTCCCGTATTGGCACTACCCAACTTCACCAAATCTTTTGTGATTGAATGTGATGCTTCAGGTATGGGTATTGGGATTGTCTTAATGTAGGAAGGTAGACCCTTGGCCTTCACTAGCCAACAACTAAGTGGGACAAATTTGGGACAATCTACCTATGAGAAGGAGATGATGGCCATATTACATGCAGTGGACACCTGGCAACCATACTTATTGGGGCGACGTTTCCAAATCCGCACAAACCATCAAAGCCTTAAATATTTTTTAGAGCAACGCCTATCCTCGCCACAATAAAATAAATGGCTAGCCAAAATGTTGGGATATGATTATGAGATAATTTACAAGAAAGGGCACGAAAATGTCGTAGCAGATGCTTTATCATGCCAATTTGAGGAGGAAAGCACCCTGCTAGCAATCTCTCTTCCCATTCCAGAATGGATTGAAGAGGCTTGCAAGGAATGGTTTTCACATCTTTCGCTCTCCCAACTCATTAATAAATTACAGGCATATCCAAATTCCATAGCGGGTTACTCTTGGAAGGATGATATTCTTCACTACAAGGACAAAGTAGTGATATCACCAACATCCACCCTCAAAAGTTGCATTTTGGCAGAGTTGCACTCATCTCCCACTGTAGGCCATTCAGGCTTTCAGAAGAGTTATCCTTGCACTCGACGCTCATTCTTTTGGACAGGCATGAAAAAGGACATTCTTACTTTTGTAGAAGAGTGTGATGTGTGTTAGCACCACAAAGGAGAAGCAGTCAAATCCCGAGGCACCTTACAGCCATTTCCCATCCCTACCTCAATCTGGACGAAGGTTTCTATGGATTTCATTACTGGTCTTCCGAAGTAAGGCAACAAGTTAGTCATCATGGTGGTTGTGGACAAACTTTCTAAGGTATGCTCATTTTTGTACCCTACCGCACCCTTTTACACCCGCTTTGGTGACTCAATCTTTCATGGACCAGATCTTCAAATTGCATGGCATGCCCACTTCCATTGTGTCTGATCGTGACCCGATCTTCACCAGTAACTTTTGGTAGGAACTCTTCAGGCTACAAGGTACCCAACTACAACTCAGTACTTCCTATAATTGCCAAACTAATGGTCAAATTGAAGCAGTCCACAAATGTCTGGAGACCTACCTTAGGTGTTTCACTTCAGAAAAGCAACATCTATGGGTATAGTAGTTACCTCTAGCCGAATGGTGGTATAGTACTAACTATCATTCCACCACCAAGATGACTCCATATGAAGCAGATTATGGTCAACTCCCCCCTTAACATACTTCTTATATCTAGGGATGCTCTAAGGTACAAGAAATGGATCAACTCCTAAAGAATCGTGCAACCATGCTTGCCCACCTCAAAGAGAATCTCCATCAAGCTCAAAATCGCTTGAAGCAATAGGCAGACCAACATCGTTCAAAGAGAAAATTTCAAGAAGGGGATCAGGTATTCTTGAGGCTACAACCATATAAGAAAACATCACTCAAAGACAAGGGTTGTCAGAAATTATCTCCAAAATTCTATGAACCATATCAAATACTTCAGCGCATCGGAGAAGTAGCCTACAAGCTAGCCTTGCCACTCGCTGCAAAAAATCCATCCCATATTCCATGTCTCATGCCTTAAGAAAATGGTTGGGAACAATTGCAGAATTCAAATCAGTCTACCGGAATTGGATGAAGAAGGTTCAATCTGGCTCCAACCTAAATCTTTTCTTGACAGGCAAGAACGGTACCTGCGCGGCTGCACGATAAAGGAAGTCCTCGTCAAGTGGAATGACACCTCTCCAGAAGATGCGATTTGGGAACCAACCACTATTCTTCAGCAGTTTCCATAGCTTCAGCCTTGGGGACAAGGCTATTTTTATGGGGGAGGGCATGTTAGGGTCCAACCCTAACCCCCTTATTTATGTGATAGGGTCGAGTCATAGTTATAGTTAGTTAAAGAGTCAATAAAGCCCATATTAATAATTTTAAGTGGTTGACCCACATTTAAAGAAGGGACCACAGTTAGTTGCAAATGGGCCATGGTATTAGATAGATGGTATTAATAAGAACCATGGTACTGGCCCATGGTATTGCATGTATGAATCCTATATAAAGGATAAAGACTCCACATGAGGAGTGTCATGTCTTATTTTGTAATCGAGCCTAGCTCTATTGGAGGTTTCGCCCTCGAAGAGGCAAGTGAACATTACTTTCCTCTCTGAATAATAAAATACATGCTGTTATTTCTCATTTTTCTGTGTTCTGGGTATATTTCTTTGCATATTTGGTATTCTAATATCTTCTAGTAGGTCAAGAGCATAACATTGTAACACAGTTCAGAGGCAAGTAGCCACCACATCTCTTCTCAGAGATAAGCTACCATCGCCCTAGCTGGTTTATTTACATTTTTGTCTATAAGCATATTTCAGTATTTTGCATTAATGAAATGAAGTATTATTTCCACTGCATCTCTGTGTTTATGGTCATCTCTATAATTTGTTGCATTCTTGTTTAAATCTGAATCAACTTCCCTTCTTGTACTTAATATCCAAATGGAATTGTTGCAGGTATGTGGGCCATTTCTAGTGGTGATTGTTCTGCAACATCCCATGTGTTTGTATGAACTACAGAGGTCGGTTGTCTATGTGATTGACCGTTTCCTTCCCCATAATGTAAGTCTTCCATTAGCGATAGGCATGCAAAATGGAATACATCTATTTTTCATAGGTAGGATACTTTCAGACCATGTATTAAAGTGTCTTACTATGACATACCGATGGATGGCCCTGCTGAGTAAGAACTACACCAATAGCATAGTCAAAGGCATCTATCTCAATCTCAAATGGTCATTTTAGGTCTAGTAATGTGAGCAGTGGTGCAAAGCAGAGGTGATGCTTCAACTCAGAAAAGTCCTTATGTTGGGATTCAGAGCAAAAGAAATTTTTTGTTGCTACGCCCTTGGTAACTTGAAATAAAGGCCTAGTGATATGAGAGAACCCTAACACGAAATTGCAGTAGAAATTAGCAAAACCTAGATTATTGCAGAGGTATGTTAGAGTGGTTGGGGCTAGCCAATCCCGAATGACTTGTATCTTGGTTGGGTCCACATGCACACCCTATACCCCAGATATTCAACTCGGGTCATACCAAAAGTGCATTTCTCCGAAGTGGCACACAACTTGTGTTGTCAAAGGGTTTGGAGGACCTGTCGAATATAATGGAGGTGCTCTTCCTAACTCCGACTAAAGATCAAGATGTAATCCAAATACACAACCATGAATGAGTTGATGAAGGGTCACACCATGTCGTATTTTCACCCTCCTGAATGTTGCATGGGAATTCGTCAACCTGAAAGGCATGACCAGCCATTTGAAAAGGCCCTCTTTAGATTTAAAGGTAGTCTTCCATGGATCATAGGGTTCGATCAGTGCATAGTGATAGCCAGACTTCATATCAATCTTGTTGAAATATTTGGTCCCCTTGAGCTCGTCCAAAATGTCATCAATCTGCGGTATTGGATACCTATTCTAGAGAATGATCTTGTTTAGTGCCTGATAGTCAATACAGAGTATCCATGTCCTGTCCTTCTTCTGCACCAACATGATTGGGCTTCTAAAGGTGATGAACTTTTCCTGATGTGCCCTTTTTGCCACAACTCCTGAATCTACCACTTGACTTCCTCATTCTCCAGAATAGAGTGTCAATAGATTGGTCCATTAGGTAGCAATACCCCTGGTTCATATCGATGGACTACTTGACCTAAAAGTGTAGAGTTACCCTTGTGGGTGAGGTGAAAATGTACTTGTACTCTGATGAGCACCAGTATTGCAGCAAGAATGTTGCAACTCTTGGGGCAACCAACTTTACTTTATCAACCTGAGGTTCGTACAAACTTAGAGGTGACAGTGTTGTATACACAAGTAAATGTGATGGGTTCTCTCTTTGTCACTCCTAAGCTAGCGATAGACCACTAAGGTTTTTCAAACCAGAATTCTATTGATTCAGAAGAAGCTTGATTACCAATGAGGAAAAGAGAAATCTACACTAAAGGAAATCTTGTCTACTGCAATAAAGAAAAAGTTTGAAATCAAATGCTTAAACACACCATTCTTATAACTAACTCCTAAGAGGATTTGCTTCAAAACAATTCTAAGTTAACATGTTTGCAATCCTACTGTCCTAGGCATGCAAACTAAAACATCAAATATTCCACTGTTGTGCATGTAAATGAACAGAATAACTTTGTTTTTATTTTTGTCTTTTATGTGTGAAATTGTGAAAGCTAAGTTCTTTTGGTGATGTGACAGGTGGCTTATGGATGATGGTGAATTGTCAGAAGGCTTGGGTGGCAAGAAGTGGTCCTTTTATAGCTTCATAGGGGCTTTGTCCACAATTCGGCCTCAAAATAGGCCACTATAGGTCAACCTACAAGATGTCCAAATGCGTTCTACTGGATGTCCTGAATTCCTATAGGATCCCCTGTATTCCTACAGGATATAATCGAGAGAAAGAGGAGGGGTTTTGAAGGTGATGTAAGGCTTAGGGAAGGTGGTTAGTGGATGGAATGAGGCAAAGGAGTGCCTAGGACTCCTACAAAGCTCAAAACGAGAGTTGTGAGATGGTTGGATTTGCTCAACAAGCTTGAAGAAGTATTCTTATGGAATGATGAATTTGGTGAGGGATTTGGTAAAAGAAAGTGATAATCATGGAAGGATGAAGTTGGGATGAGGTTTTTGATCATGAAATCTCTTTGTACTTCTAAAACTCCTACACTGCATTAATCATTGACATTTATCCATAAATCATGTATACAAGAAGGATTCAATTAACTAAGGAAAATAGAATTTCATGAGCTAGCTGCCTATTTCATGGATGGGAAAAACTGGGAGAATAATATGAAACCTTGATGAGATCTAATGTAAGAATAAATATAGAAGAAATGATAACTAAATCCTATTCTTTCAAACTAATAAAATATTGGCCTAGGTAACGGAAAACCTTAAATTTCATGAGAAATCATAATTTTGTCTTTTTGGGAATGCATAGGATTTCTTTCCTCAAACCATGGTACCTGAAGGGAGAAGTGAGGCCAAATCCACCTACTGACATATTTTTGATGTCCCTTTAGCTTCCTAAGCTACTGCTGAAGTAATGCACAAATGGAAGCAAACTAATCAAATCCACAATGTTAGACTCTCTCATGAAACAATAATAAATCCAAAAATAAATTAATTAATTAAATATTCCAAGTTAGGAATTTGTGCCTAACTCTTGGGTTGTTCCTCTAAGATAGGAGTTAGTTTAGGTAACTCCTATATTGGTGTGTGCCTGGTGAGAAATTATCTCAACCAAAGGAGAAATTATCTCAACCAAAAGTGTCTAAGATAGCACGCACTATCTTGAGAACACTGTCTCTCATCTATTTATTTGTAACACTATATTCAATTATTTTTGTAATGTGTAATGAGAGAGAATACTTGAGGCTTCAGCCTTTTTCCGCCAATATTTTGTAATATGTGGTATCAGAGCCATGGTGGAGAGACTATAAATCTGTGCAGCAATGGAGAGTGAGCTGATCGGAATTGTCGAGTTTATATATTGATCTGTATGCTTTCTCAAAGAAAAGGGGTAGCGTTTCAGATTTAAACGCATCCATGGCCGCCTACCGTTAGCATCCTCCTTCCTGTTCTGTCAATGAGGTACATTCCCAATAAGGATCCCACTGCATTCAGTCCTGATGTTATCAGCGATAGCAGCAGAGCTGTTGTGTTCGATGCGAAGCCCGCCAGTTGAACAATTGTGGGACTGTAATACATTACAGTGTTTATCCCTACAAACTGTTGAAGGATCGAAAGCCCAACGCCTGCCACCACAGCTGGTCGAAGTTCAGGTGATTTTATCAATGTGCGAATTTTAGTCCACGTTGTATTTGTATCATCGTCTGCGGCAACGGAATCCCTTAGAGTTGTAACCTCAGCACCCACATCTTCCTTTGGATAGAGCCTTTCAAGAATGGCCACTGCCTCATCAATCTTATTCTGTCTGTATAACCAGCGGGGAGATTCGGGTAAATATAATACCAAAACCATCTGAACAACAGCAGGCATTGAGGCGGCCATTCAAGCACTGTTTGTATTTTTTCATTTCCGATAAACATGCTGGTCGTATCCGTGCGCATTATCTCCATGACCGATAAAAATTGAGGTTGAATTCCTTTCAATTTCACCAAATCTTCAAAGAATCTATGATGCTCAATTATCATTTTCTATAATGGATATATCAAACCAAGATCTGAATTGTGATGCCTGTGGAGATTTGAGTGAAGTGCGAGGCATTTCTACACTTTGTGCTTGTAGGAGATTATTTCAGTGATAATTACTGCAAACAGGACAAAAGGGGATGAGCGTGTGATTGTGCATCTTGGGGATTGTCTATGAAAGGAAAGAGACGAGGTTGCTGCTGCACATACCTGTTTCCTGGTTGCGGAAGCAAGTTTTGAGTATTTTTCAGATACTGCAAGGTTGTGTCTAATCGGTGCAGACCATTTGAAGTATCCACGGACGTATGCTAGTCCAGAGGCTATACAGAGGACAGAGTTGTACGAGTATGCAAAAGTCATTGGAAACCCATAGTATATTTTATTGTCTTTCCAACCATATAAGTTAATATATGCCAGCATGCTGGCTGAAATTGGAAAAGTTTCCGACGCACTGAGGTATTGTCAAGCTGTAATTCTTACAAATTTCCGCTCCCGCTGCTGCTCTTTTATAGATATATAACAATCTATATATTCGATTTTGAAATTTGCAATCTATTTATAAAAAGGAATAGATATGCCGACAGTTACATAGGTAGAAAACAACTCCACTGCAAAGCGTTTTAAAGACATTGGTAATTTACAGCAAGAATTTGGGTTGATTGGAGTTCTGGCACTCGTATGAGTTGGTGCGCTTCACTATATATATATATATATATATATATATATATATATATATATATATATATATATATATATATATATATATATATATATATATAATATATATATATATATATATATATATATATATATATATATATATATATATATATATATATATATATATATATATAGATATATATATATATATATATATATATATATATATATCTATATATTGTAGCCAGAGTATGAATGTGCCCTCGTTGGGACGACACATCGGTCATAGGCCGAGTTTTCCCTTAGCATATTTTTTTCAGAACTGAGTTGCTTGGTCTTCATTGCTGGAATAAAACTCACAGAGAAATAAGGTAATTTTTAACAGAGGTGAAATTTTTTTTGGAGAGATAAAGTGATAAGTGGAATTCTTTGAGAGAAATTCTTTTTGGTAATCCGAAGTAATATTTTATTTTGAAAGAGATTTTGAGAGTGAGTGATTTCTTCTTTCAAAAAATTCTAGAACTCTGATCCCATGAAGATGTTGTGAAGCTGAGCGCTTATGTACTCCAAAATTTAATAAAGACATATTATTTTTGGTGATTGTGTCCTAGATCCGCCCGAAATTGAATAAGGGGATCTTAGGTACACGAAGAGTGTGTTGATGATGGTGCCTGCTTCATGTTTTTTACTTATGATTTGTGTCTAGTTTTGACACATAAATGATCTCATTTAACACACATAAAGTTCAATACAAGCAAGCACAACATTTGTAACAAAATAGCATCAAGGAAGGATAATTAAGCTCAACACATACATTTGCGTCACTACAACAAATAATCAAAGTTTTCAACATCGCCATTCTACCTCAACAAACAATTTCACTCAATATAATCAAGTTCATGAATCTGCAAACTCCAACATTTCAAAGCAAAGTCTACATCACTACAATCAAGTTAATGAATCTGTAAACTTCAACGTTTCAGCGCACAGTCTACATCAACATTTTTGAACTTGTAATCAAACTCAAATCACATTGAATTGTAAGGGTGCATTCTCGGTTGAAACTGACACCCACGTCTTGAATTGAGTCATTGTAGTGAATCATTGAAATCATTGTAAGCTTTTTGGGTGCATTTTCGACAGTGTTCGACACCCTTCCTTTAAAGCACAATCAAGTGAGTCCATGAGTTTTAACTCCTTGAAACAACCATCACAGCAACCAAAACAAGTTCAACTGTAACACCAATCAAGCAAGTTGAGATCAACAAATCAAGCGAGCGTGCCAGTCAAGTCCCATAGCAAGCGAGCCTGTCATTCAAGTAAAGTGAAACAGTTCAAAGCACGACATCTACGATAAGAGAGCCTGACTTCAAGTGAGCAAGTTCAGATGGCGCAACATATTCAGTTGTTAAACATTCTTCACAGTTTGATCATCTCCAGTGATAAAGACACGGTGCACATCAGCAAAGAAACTCTTGCTGATCTTTCACGGCATCTACAACAAACACATGAAACCATTGAGTTTCTTCAACTTGAGTCCCAACTTCAAAGGAATGAATTGCAAGAAAAGAGGGATACTTTTAAGTCTTTGAACCATCCAGATGATAAGTCAATCATCCCAACAACTTCAAGTGTCAAAGTTGTTCATGATCAAATTCCAATTTCTTCCAAACCCCTCATCAAGCCCTGGGAAGAAATTCAAAATAACAAGAATAGACGAGGCTTACGATATGTCACTGATGACACCAACTTACATATCCCAGATTATTCCAAGCCAATTAAGTTTGTGAGTGCAGGATTTCTTGAACCACTGACCTCAGTAGGTTCTGAGAAAGTTGTAAACAAATAGAATTGCCCTCAACCTAAAGTTCATGTTTGTTATAGACATTTTTGTGCCTTACAGCATTAAGCATGAAATGTCCATAATCTAAGGGATCCAAAGTCCCTAAACATGATGTTCCTACCCTTAGAGGAACAAGGTCAGCAAACCACAGCACTTCAAATCAGTTCTCCACCTGAAAACACTCAAAAACAAGCAATTTCAGGATCATGTCAACTGCTACACTGAGCATCTGCGCTGAATGTCAACTGCTCCTCTCTGTACCTGCGCTGAATGTCAACTCTAGTGAAGGCTACCTGCGCTGAGTGAGATTGGACAAGTGGCACATTCATTCTTCAAGGTGTCAATGCCCAGGAAGCTTCCAAAATGACACTTGGGTCAGGGAATTCGCCCAGTGATGAGTAAGAGGTTCTTAAACTCCAAGTGGAAGCAAGGATCTCCAAGTGGACTCAAGAACTGAAGTTTAACTAAAGTGGGAGAGGACACAAGTCAGCTTCACACCAGTCTCAAGCTGACTCACCCTTTCTCCACTTCTCCTATATATAGAGCTCTTTCATGAGGTCTAGGGAGGCTGGAATTCGGTGAATGCAAGGAAGTGCTATTGGTTTGAGGTTAGAACTATTGGGTGATTGCTTTGAAGGAGGTGAAGAGGAGATTTCTTTCTACTGGGAGGTGTTGCTGGATTGGGCCTCTTATGGTTGTAACACTCTCAGAACTTTACTTCTTCCATTAATAAAGCATTTCAGGTTCTTCTATATGCATGTGTCTCAATGATGTATTGTTATACTTGTGTATTTGATTTATTCTAATCCTTGAATCAATTATGAATGTATGCTTCTTGTAGTTTCCCTCTCTTGTTCTCTTGCAGGATCTTTGTGTAGCTGGGCCGGTGAAAGAGCAAGGAGCTGGGAGCAAGCAACAAGGAGAGGAGATTGGATCAACACTAAGCGAAAGACATCGGTTGGTGGATCCCTTTCTCCCCTTTTACTTTCATAAAGAAGAAATCTCAGATAGCTTTGCTTTCAATTGTTGCTGAGGTACTATCACCCTTAGAGTGGGATAGGGTCATTCCGTATTGGATACTTTTCCCTACAACAATGTTCAACCGAAATGCTCTCATTGTCAAAGAGCCGGTCATATGGAAGATCAATGTTTTGATCTCCATCCTTGTTGCCATTGTGGCAAGCCCAATCATTCCTCAGAAAAATGTCGCAACCAACAAACCTCAGGCAGATTGAAGATACATTATCAATGGATTGATCCTTGGGAATGGTCATCCACAGTCAAACAATTGTCTCAGTTTTACAATCGACTACAATCACACATAGTGTTGCCAGCAGTGAACCGATGATGGTACTCTCATGTAGTTGAACGAGGGAGTACAACAATGAAACTCTCCTACACCTGAAGGGGGGGAGTTCAAATATATTTTGGAGAAGATTGTCTCTCCTTTCAGCTGACAAAGGGGGAAAAATGTCAATGAAATTGACAAGTGGTTGTCAGACAGAAAGTCTCGACATCATCAGCGAAGTAGCCAGTGGGCATCTTCATCAGCCAGTGGGCTTTTTTCATCAGCAGTGAGCATCAGCAAATTCGCTAGTGAGCAATCGACAGCCAAAGTAGCAGTGAGCAGCTTTCATAATAGCAAAAACAACATTGAGTTGTTTTTCGACATCTTCAGCCAGTGGGCAATCATCATCAGCAAACACGCTAGTGGGCGTTCATCAAATTGTGTCAGTGGACACCGGATGCTGTTTTCAAGCAAAGGACAGTTGGATCCTTTTGTGGCTTGGCACATGATGGAGTTGTCAAGCATCCCTTTGAGATGAATCAGTCATGCAGCTGACTTAGTCTCTTCATATTGCGGTTTGTTCAGCATCCAGATTTGGTGGTTTTTTTCAGGCAATGATTTTGAGGATCAACATGAGAACTTGGAAGATGGTTCTCGTTCTTATTTTTGGATTTATCATTGCGGGGGGGAATGTTAGACTCTCTCATAAAACAATAATAAATCCAAAAAAAAATTAATTAATTAAATATTCCAAGTTAGGAATTTGTGCCTAACTCTTGGGTTGTTCCTCTAAGATAGGAGTTAGTTTAGGTAACTCCTATATTGGTGTGTGTCTGGTGAGAAATTATCTCAACCAAAGGAGAAATTATCTCAATCAAAAGTGTCTAAGATAGCACGCACTATCTTGAGAACACTGTCTCTCATCTATTTATTTGTAACACTATATTCAATTATTTTTGTAATGTGTAATGAGAGAGAATACTTTAGGCTTCAGCGCTTTTCCGCCAATATTTTGTAATACACAACTACTTGCAATGAAATAATGCTAAAGACAATTCAACCATTAATATATGAAATCAACTAAGCATACAAATACAAGAAAAGGATCCTTTGCTGCTAGGGTTGGGCCCTAACCCAAAAGATTTAGCCCTCTGATTCAACTCAGTGCTGGATCAAGGAAATTCTCATTCTCATTATCAAATCAGAAAATTACATAACAATGTCTTCCACAAGTCTTGAACTCGAAAAAGGCTATTGTTTTTACAACAAAAATTTGAATCCTAATGAGGCTCTAGGCCTCCTTATTTATACAAATGAAGTCTCCAATTATTTCCTTAAATCTAGGGAGGCTCGACCCCCAAACTCGAGATAAACTGGCTCTTTAACTATCACTGGCTTAGCTACCTTTTGATCTCCATGACTTGGTTTCTTATAACTTTGAGCTAGCGTGAATTGATGGAGGAATATTCGAATGAGTGAGGAGTAAATGAGGAGGATCTATCTCCTACAATCTCTCCTCCTTGTCTCATTCGAGTTTCAACCTTTAATTAGCCAAAATTTCCATGATTTTCTCTCAAAAGCTGGCAATCAATGCACATTAGTCCACTAGGCATAATATCTCGCATTGACTCATCTCATTAAGCAAAATACAATCGAAATATGTACGAAATTATGAGAAGAGTTGATTTGGATAAGCTAGGAGGTGTATTAATGTCCATATAGTTACCAAATGATGAGGCTCATCATCACCCCCCTACTGAAAGTGTTGCTCATCCTCTGAGCAACTCAATCTATATCCATGTCTTTCATTTCTCTAGTGGCATCCCTAACATCTCATGCTTTTGTTGTAGTTTCCTCTTTCTGTGCATAGAATCATGCCTTCCTCTCTATCTCCTCCCATTGCTTTATTTCTTCCTCTTCCTTCCTTCCTTTCAAGATTCCTAAGAGCATTTGTGGACTGAGTCTCAAGCCAATCCAATTGAATTTGAGTCTTTGGAGAGCTTGCTTGTACATGGGTGTTCTATTCAGTGCCTCTCTCATTCTCTGAGGAGAATGGAACTCTCTGATTTTCAAGCTATAGGGAAAAATATTCTGTCTCCTTTGGAAAGCTTGCATGTTGTCGTCTCATAACAGCCTGAAAATGTCCTCAAAGTGTGTGATTGCTTGCTCTTAGGCATCAAGGTACCTAAGTGCAAGTTGAGGGTAATTTGCAATCAAGTTATGGGTGCTGATGACAGCCATTGGATTTGATTGCTCAACTCTTATCATGAGGGGTTATGTTTCTTCTCTTTTCATTACTTTCTTCATTTTTGCAGCCCTTGCTTCCTCATGATTCATCCATGAGGCCAAAGCCATCAATTGTAAGCCACCTAGTTTTGAATTTGGATCCCACTGTTATAGACATATTTGGGAACTTCAACCCCAATCTTATATGTCAATAAACTAGGCCTCTTCAACCCCTAAAAGAGTTGTTTCACACCGTAAAAGAACATGGTCATCTGATTACATCATTTCCCAAAAAGTTCCACCTGAAAAACCATCCAGAAATGGCCTAAATTGAACCATACTGACTGCTACACTGGCCAGGTGCAATGCATACCGAGTGATACACTGCTCAAGTGCGATGCATACTGATTTGGCCTTTTGTAGGTTGTGATGGGTGAGGATGGACAAATGTCCAAGACAGTTTTCTAAGTGGATGCTCATGGAATCTTCTAGAAACCTCTCCTATGACACTTGCCTCTCTGAATTCACCTAGGGTTGAGAAAGAGATCCAAGAAATCTCCAAGTGGAACCAATTGTAACAAGTGGAATGACACTAATCAAAACCCCAGAGATGACTCACACCCTTGCACACATCTATAAATGGATCCCTCATCTGAGAGATCTAGAGGCTGGAATTTTGTGAATTGCAAGGAAGTGCTGATAGTTTATATTTGAGAAAAGAGCATTGTATTGTTTGTGTGATCTTGCTATTTCATGAGGTGAAGAGGGATTGATGTTGGGAGGATACAATTGGATCAGACAACTAGGCTGTAATTATCCCTTCTATTTAATAAATTTCTTCATGTTTTCTTCCATATAATTGTACACTTGTGAATGTTATCATTTTTGAATGCTATTGTATGATCATTATATATTTGATTCTGTAATGCTTATGTTATAATAGATCAAGATGCTTTGATGGTTCTCTGTTACTGTGTTTCTATAAGTACTCTCCAAGCGGGATAAGTACTGGGAAGAGTTGCAAGATCTGTCAAGGGAGAGAGAGATCAAGTAATGGATTAAGCGGAAGTTCTAGGTTGGTCCCATTTTCTTTCTCTTATTTATTATACATAGAAGAAATCGTGAAATTCTTTAAACTGTTGCTTCTATGGTAGCTTCCAAACCTAGAGGGCTAGTCGATAAAAGACACTAGTTTTCCCAGAAACAAATTGATGACTCTACTGGGGATCGAATAGATGTTTGTTTGTTGTTGTTGTTTGTTTTATAAACTATGGATAGAGCCTGAAGTCGGCCAGGTAGCCTTCGAACTGCTCTTGCTCTGCAATTGCATAGTAGATGAATGATGCTTCAGTCAATCTCTGGTTTAGTTTATGAATTAAACATTTGACTTACAAGCGTTCTAGATTCCCTTTTGGTAGCTCAGTAACCTCTCAAGACATTTCTTTGTACTTTGCTCTTTACTTTCCATCATAGCTCAGCTTAACTCACTGAAAACAGTTGCATATCTGAGCCAAAACCCACTTCAATTGCACTCCCTGGCCCATTGCACTGTCTGTCACTGTAAACCAGTCTGCATCGCACCTCCTGAGTGTGAACAGTGCGATGCATCCCTGTTTCTATGAAGCCCAGGTGCCATGACTAACTGAACCTATTTCCATTTTAGAAATTGAGGGGTTTTGTCCTTGTTTTCAGTTTTGTTTGGTTGTTTCGCTGCTTATGAACAGTACCTCATTACTGAAGCCTACTTGCATCACATAGATCAGCCTCCATTAGTTTAGGATTAGTGAATGTTTTTTATGTATTTGTTCATCATTTACAATCCTTTGTTGAAAAGTTGCTTAAATTGATCTGTCGCTTTGGTACAAAAAGTGTTGTAATTGTCATTTTGTGTCAAAAAGAGAAGTGTTGTAGATTCTTCCTTCCCTAGATAGCCAATTGAGCTTTTCATCATGTATTTGGTTTGATTTGTTTATATTCAAAGTGTTGAAAGCATTTTTTATTCAAAATTGAAAAGTGTCGTTTAGTCTTCCTTTCTATTTTGAAGAAGAAATTGTTGAAAATGTCATTTTGAAAGAAACATTTCAAATCTCTGTTGCATTTAGTTTTCCTTTTTGGCATTTTCACATTAAGGAAAACAAAAAACAAATACATGCATTTGCATTTGCATTTAGTTTGTGTGAAAAATGATTTATGAAAATGCATTAGTGTGCTCTTTGATCTTTGTTTGAAAGAATGGTAATCTTCTTTCCCTAGTAGCTAGAATTTTCATTGCTCAAAATAAACAACAATTGTTTATCATTGTAGATTGCATTTTAGGAATTTCAAATCAACATCACGCCGTGAACCATTGAAAAGCAAACTCTAAACAAGATCAACTCTAAAATAAATTTCAATGAACCTAACAACGCTTTGGAACTTAATGCAACACATCTAGAGGTTTAGGCTAGAGACGTGTTCCGATGTTGCCAAAACTAGTAACTATCATTTTCATCGAAGGTTGGGTGATTCCTCCTTCTTGATACGACAAGTGCTAGCACGGACTTGTGCTCCCCATACCATCGCGTATATATTGGGAGACCACAACAGGCTTATATCCTTTATCCATAGGAAGTCGTGTCTATTTCCTTATTGATCGCAATGCACTTAACACAGCATTCAGAAAGATTGACTGCCATACATAAGTCCTTGGTAATTTCTCTTTAATTTATCACCAAGGTGTATATTGCAGTTTTGCAATTGGTTTGGTAATCCCTCTATCTAGATTTCCAGAGTAGTCACTTTCATCCCTTTTCGACTCTTTAAAAGAAAAGGTCCATCTGAGCACTTGTCACTTCAAGCTCATTAAAAATCAAAGGAGACTAGAGTCATCTTTAGCTTTTTCTCAACTCTTAAAAACTAAAAAAGCAAAATTGTGTCCAAGCGTCATTAAAATTTAATTGAATTCAAAATAACATCCCTGTTCCTTAGTTGATCTTAGGTTGAGACATATGGCATCAAATTCGGAGTCCACTAATCAAGGAATCCCTTTTGAGGGGAATCCTAGTCCTTTTCCTTCTTTGGGAAATATTGGTGCTCCTTATATGGCTACATTGTCTCTCTCGGGAATTACCATCGGCCTGCCAGTATGGCTATTTTCAACCTCTATGGTTCAAAATGCCGTAATTTCTCCACAATCAAATCAACCTCCAGTTGATCCTGAATTTGACCCTTCGCCTTCATCCTTGTTTGTTTCTCCCTCCCCTTCTTCCTCTTCGCTTGGTGAAAATATTGATACTAGTAACCAGGTGGCTAAGAAGAAGAAAAAAGGGAAGAAAAAGAAGAAAAAGAAGAAGAATCCAATTCAGCGAGGGGGAAACCAAGCAACCATTGCTTTGAATGCATCATCTGGTGAAAATCCACACATGAAACTTCCTAAACCAAAATTTCCATGCATAATTTGTATGAGAGACCATTTTCATTGAGATTGTCCTTGCTTTCCTTGGATCTTGGAAGAATGGTCTTCCCGTTCACACCATCCCATGTCATCAACCTCTGGAGATCATGTTGGTAACACACCACCTACTAGTAATAGTAAAGTTCATGGACAGAAAGGAAAGGTTAGGATTCCATGTAGGTTATGTGAAGGTAATCATTCCTTTCACCTTTGTCCTTTTTGGATGAAGCCAAAAGAGCGTTGGATAACCATCGTGCTTCACCGCAGCGACTTCCATCTAGCTACATGAAACTCTCCCTGAATCCTTCACTAGTTGATGAACCGATTGACTTAATTCAACTGCCAATTGAAACCACTCTCTCTCAAAGTGAATCCTATGAGTCTATACCCAACCAAAATCAACAAGTCAAAGTAACAGTTGACCCGATTTCACCTTCAGCTGATCGTACCTTTCCCGAAAAGAGTGAAAATGATACTGCTCAAGTTCTTTTTGTTTCCTCAGATTCAAATGAGCTTGGAGGCAATCCACCTGTTCCATCAAGACAGGAGGAAAATCCTCCAATTTTCGTAACTCAAGGGGTTAATTCTCCCATTTCTACGGTACCCCCTCAAAGTAGTCTAGTCACTTCCTTTGATTGGAATCGACTGGTAGGATCCTGCCTTCCTTCTTATGTGCCTTTCCAGATCATAGTACAAGTTTGTAACATGATTATGTCTGGCACTATTATAGACAAAGGCACATCAGTGAGTATCTTTTCCTCAACTGCTTGGCAAGCGCTCGGTTCGCCACCACTTGTGCCTGTTACATAGAATCTTTTGGGCTTTAACAAAGGAACCAGTCGACTGTTAGGGATCCTTCCTCAGTTACCTACCACTTTGAGAGGAAATATCATTTATCTAAATGTGATGGTAGTCCTAGGACCTTTAGATTAAAATTCACTTCTTGGGCTTGATTATGTTTACCACATGGGAGCTATTGTTTCAACACTCTTTCAAGTGATTTGTTTCCTGCATGAAGGCAGGATTGTCACCATTGACCAACTTTCATTTCCTGGTCCAAGTATAGCTCCTAGTCAACCATTGTCCCTAAATGGTCCATTTGTACCAATGGTATCGTCCCCGCCACAGGTTAATTATCTGGAAACCTGTTCCATACCTACATCGACTAATAATCAATTCAGTGATGTTGTACATTATGTACTGAGGACATTGGAACTAGATCTCTCCTTCATGACCACTTTTGAGTTGTGATTGAGCTTTGGGGATAGTTCTTTGTCTCATTTCAACCTCATTAAAAAATGAAACCAAGGAGTACGAGCATAATTCCTTGTCTTGTGTCAATCTCTTTTAAAATTGAAACAAGGTCCCAAATTCAAAGTCGAGTCTCTGATTAGATCTCGTAAAATCCCAGACAATTCTTTCACTTGATCTCGTAAAAGAACCGTCATTTCATCCACCTGATTGGCATGAGTAGACTGGTGAATGTAACGAAGCTTGGGGGCATGCACCCGTGTCTATTTTGCAGATGAACCTAGCTGAAAAGATAAGTTTCCTTGTAGGTTATGTGATTGGTCTGACACACCATTCACCTTTGTCTATTCTATGAACAAAGTCAAGGTAGTGTTTTGTCTATTCTGTGAACAAAACTGTCCTACCTAACCTCAATAGTTTCCATATTGTTACAAGAGACTCTCCTTTTCATTATGCTGGGGGCATGCAAACCTTTGTCTATTCTGCAGAAAAACTGAGCTGAAAAGATAAGTTTCCTTGTAGGTTATGTGATTGGTCTGACACACCATTCACCTTTGTCTATTCTGCGAATGAAGTCAAGGTAGTGTTTTGTCTATTCTGTGGATGAAACCGTCCTACCTAACCTCAGTAGTTTCCATATGGTTACAGGAGACTCTCCTTTTCATTATGTTGGGGGCATGCAAACCTTTTTTTCCGTTTTCAATTTTGTTTTTTCTAGCTTTTTGTCGTTTCTAGCTTCTTAGTTATGTCTTTTATAGATTTTTATTTTTGTCATTTCAAGCTTGCGTAAAAATGAAACTAAAACTGAGCATAGTTCCCCCATGGTTCAAGCTCGTTAAAAAATGAACTTGCCTTTGGTAATTAACCTTTGTGATTGCTATTCTATCAGCCTTTTGAGTCTTGGTTGTATACCTCTCATCACCTCCATTATTTTGGCCGATCATATGCTTCCACTTGGTTATTTACCATTTTTGAGGAACAACTGCGATGACTGGTCTTGTTAGCCAACCTCTTCCTAGAAACAACCATGTTTTAAGAAGTTCCAAGCTTACCTGAAACCAATTGCTACCTTAGACACCACTCGTTCCTCAAAAAACAACGAGTCTCCTTTAAACCCTTTTTAGACTCATTAAATATGAAAAGATTGTCGAGTAATTAGCCTTTCTAGATCGTTAAAGTGATTGGAAGTGCCATCCCTCCTGTACATTTTAATCTTTTTCGGACCTGAGGGCTAATCTCACAAAAAAGTTTGAGCGCTTGTCTTTTTCAGCTCATTAAAGTGATCAAAAAAGTCATCCCTTTTGTATTATTTTATCCTTTTTCAAACTTAAGGGATTATTCTACAAAAAATAACTTCTAGAGTTTCCTTTTCGTCCCTTTTCAAACTTTTTGAACATGAAAAGGACCAAGTTATCCTTGTCATTAAACTCGTTAAAACAATAGCGACAAACATGTCCATTCTAGACAAGACCGAGTTTCACTGTCGCTAGACTCATTAAAACATAGCGACAGGTTTGCCCGAAGGGCAAATTATAGAACAAGCATATTTTATCCTCCTAAAGCTTGACAAAAATAAAGAGGTACTTGTCAGCAATGACTGGGGAAAAAGGGAAGAAAACTTTAAAACTTTATGGTAGCAAGTCGCTCTTGAACATGACACTTTCACTCCATCACCATGATTGAGTCGAGTTGGGTTATTCCATTCACCAGTCATCTCACCATTGGTCTTCCACACCATCCATCTGTTGGGGTTAATGCTACCAATCCATCTCAGTGTCGCTAATATGTTCAAGAGAAGTCATTCAATTGAGAAACCACAATCTAGTTAATGCCTCATCCACTGCAATACCTTCAACCTTCATTTTTCATGACCACCATTCCTGAATCTTATGTTGTTAGATTGTTTTCACCTCCATAAATCATTTTCTTCATTTGGTGTCGTAGATGTGGGATACATTAAGGCCCTCCTACAACAAGTCACTTCTTGTCAACATCAGCTCATTATCCAAGAAGTTGACTTAGAAATACCACTTTCAGTGCTTTGAAGCTTACATGCCTCAATGGCAAGTTTCTCACTTCCGGCAACAGGTTGACATCAATGGCCTTTGACCAAATGATTTTGCATGGTGTTTGAAATCAGATCATATATTCACACCACGTGAATTTTACTATAGTACCTTAAGGGTCATTATCATTATCGGTGATTCCTCTCGTGTTTGTTAACAACTCACATTATTGGCTGGTAATCAGGCGATGTCTTTCCATGTTCGACTTCAGAACATCTCTTCACATGGATTGACTTGTACATTGGGTGAAGATTGAACGAGTTTGAAGACACCAAATCTAGTTTCATCCATCTGGGTTGCGATACATTCAAGGATGTAAAGACATCAAATGTACAAAGAAGTTGAACAGATGGTCATCTGAACCAAGGATGATGACTCCACATCTGAAGAATCACTATTTTGCATATGCAGACGACTATCTGATCTATGTACATGAAATGAATTTATAAAGCTGAGCATGGGAATGCCCGCCTTAGCTAGATCATGAAAATTATATTATGATGATGTATCATATTGTATCTTATACAGGTCACCTTCCAGTTCGAAACCTCGGATCCTCATGATAAAGCATTTCACCTGACGTCAAAGATTTACGACTTCATTCTTTAGGTGGAAATTGTTATAGACATATTTGGGCACTTCAACCCCAATCTTATATGTTGATAAAATAGGCCTCTTCAACCCCTAAAAGAGTTCTTTCACACCCTAAAAGAACATGGTCATCTGATTACATCATTTCCCAAAAAGTTCCACCTGAAAAACCATCCAGAAATGGCCTAAACTAAACCAACTAACTGCTAGGCTAGCCAGGTGTGATGCTTACAGAGTGATACACTACTCAGGTGAGATGCATACTGATTTGGCCTTCTGTAGGGTGTGATGGGCAAGGATGGACAAATTTCTGAGATAGTTTTCTAAGTGGATGCTTATGGAATCTTCTAGAAACCTCTCCTATGACACTTGCCTCTCTGAATTTGCCCAGGGTTGAGTAAGAGATCCAAGAAATCTCTAAGCGGAACCAATTGTAACAAGTGGAATGACACTAATCAAAACCCCAGAGATGATTCACACCCTTGCAGACATCTATAAATGGATCCCTCATCTGAGAGATCTAGAGGCTGAATTTTGTGAATTGCAAGGAAGTGTTGATAGTTTATATTTGAGAAAAGAGCATTGTATTGTTGGTGTGATCTTGCTATTTCATGAGGTGACGAGGGATTAATGTTGGATCAGACAACTGGGTTGTAATTCTCCCTTCTATTTAATAAATTTCTTCAAGTTTTCTTCCATATAATTGTGCACTTGTGAATGTTATCATTTGTGAATGCTATTGTATGTTCATTATATATCTAATTTTGTAATGCTTAAAATAATAGATCAAGATGCTTTGATGGTTCTCTATTACTGTGTTTCTATAGGTACCCTCCAAGTGGGATAAGTACGGGGAGGAGTTACAAGCTTTGTCAAGGGGTAGAGAGATCAAGTAAGGGACTAAGCGGAAGTTACAGGTTGGTCCCATTGTCTTTCTCTTAACTGTTATACATAGAAGAAATCATGAATTTCTTTAAACTGTTGTTTCTAGGGTAGCTGCCAAACCTAGAGGACTAGTTGATTGAAAAGACACTAGTTTTCCCATAAACACCCACATATTTAGATCTGTCAAGGCCAAGTTATGTAGGTAAAATTCAGACATTTTAGCTATATCCTCCAATGTGCTTTGATCACAGAGATCAATGAATTGTCTACAATCCTGGAAGGGCATAGTGCCTCTTTGTGCTAAAGTCTTGATTTGGAACTGCAACCACTATTCCTTAAGATACAATGCATAGGACCTTACTCGCATCCTGAACTGGATTTCCTCTAAGGATAGACTAGCCATGGATGTCAATTGATTCTCTCTCTCTTGTAGTTGTCCCCTTAACCATGCATTCTTTGCCTCCAACTGATCTTTCATCATTTCCTCTTTGTCCCTCAAGCTGCTTAGTTCTTTGCCCATCTCCTTTACTTTCTCCTCCATGTGACCTATGTCCTCCACTCCTTTAGATTTGGAAATTTGCATCCACCTATGTGTTCTTTCCCTTTCTTTCTCAAGCTCAAAGAATAAGGGGATAGAAAATTTCTGTGGAATGACCCTACCCCCTTCAATGAACCTGTAGTAGGAGTCAAGGTTAGGTTAATGACTAGATTCCTTTAGCTCTGGATCCTCCTTCTTTGTTTCTTGTTGCATAATCCCTTCTTTATCTAATTTCTGAGCTTCTTTTAGGTTTATCAGATTTTCTTGTAGGATGGCCTCTACTTCCTGTAGGTCTTTCTATGTATCCTGTAGGGGGGCTTTTCCTTTGGATGAGGTAGATCTAGTGACAGTCCTCCTAAAATAAGTGATAGTAGACTTGGGAGAGGCTTGTCCTAATGATCCTTCCCCTTGAATTTTCACAAGAGGAGCTATCTTTTCCTTCTGTTTTGGTGAGTCTTCAATGACAATAGGAACCTTGGTGTGTGTTTGAGATTTTCCTTGAATAATCCTTGTGCTTTTTCTTGTTCTAAAGTACAATGGAGTTTATCTCTATCTCTTACCTTTATTCTTGACAGGAATACTAAGGGAAATGAGGGCAGACATCGCCTCTTTCTCAGTGAGTTATAGAGATACCCTGGGTGATTCCTTCCCTTCTTTTCCCTGCATTGTAGACCTCAGTTATTCCTTGTCTTTTGTATCCCCTTTTCCATTCTCCTTCTTATCCTTGTCTTTCTCCTCTTCTTACACCTCTAGTTCCCCACTCTATTCATCAGTTTCCTCCTTTGCATCTTCTTTTGTCTCTTCACCACTTTCCATCTCCTTTTCTTCCTCTTCTTCCTCCTCTATTTCCTCTTCATCCTTATGTGTTTCTTCTTCATCCCTCTCTATTTCTTCTTCATCCCTTTCAGTGGCAGTGGGGCTTTTGTCATATTCAAGGGTTTTTATGTCTTGCTCTGTCTACATGTCTCTAAAAGTTTCCCATGTGATAGGGAGTCTTAGGTTTTGGAGGGCATCTTCTTTGATAAGTCTAATTAATCCATGATGGGATAGTTGTTGATGGTTTCCTCCCTGCACCTTAATGCTCATATCTATCACTGATTAAGTAGGGTATGCTTAGTCTATTTTGAGGAGGTGCATCTGCTCCAAACCTTAGCTCTTGGAGAACCCTAAAATGGTATCCATACACCACACCGTACCTACCTTCACATGATATATACTTTATAAGGTGGTAGCTAATTTCATTCCAAGGATATTGGAGGCTTGCTCTTCTGAACCCATTTTTGTCTTCCATTGCCTCCTCTCCTTCAAAAAATAATTTCTTCTTCGCAATTTGGTTGTTACCCTTATCCTCCTTTCTCCAAGGCAACCCTAAAGGAAGTGTGTTGATTCTTCCTCTGATTTCAAGGGCCAATTCTACAGAGATTCCTTTCACCATAGTAGTGGCATGGGGCCTAGTAACTGGTATGAGGGAGAGAGAAAAATCTTTGGCTACGTCATCATCATATCCCCTCAATTTTTCAAAGAAACCCATCCAATTGTGCCTTGTGAATATCTCTATTACAAGAAAGGTGCTAATGAATCCTCACTATGTTGGTGGGTTACCTCTTGTTAAATCCCCCTGTCATTTTTCTCTGATAGATGTGGAGGGTTGTATATGTCTGATACCAAATTGTAATGGATAACGAATTTTAAATAAAAAATTATGTGTACAATTCCCCTAGAATGCAATCTTTTCAACAAAATGGAAGGCTTTTCTATATGCTTTTCACTTGGAAATTGTGGGAAATTATAGCTCCTACCTCCTTATCATTACTTGATGAAGCCGACCTATAGTTCTTTCCTTTAAAAGTGCCCACTTCCAATCTTGTAGGTGATAGTTTTATATCCTGTAGGATCCTGTAGGTGCTCCTGCACTGGAAAAAATGCTCACTCTCTTTCCTATAGACTGCTTCAGGGCTGAGAGAAAATTTTCTTTGGTGTAGTCTCGAAAATGCGAATGCCTCTTTGCATGGGAATCAACATTTTATTTCCTCATATGGGTGATTGGAGTGGGATGGTGTGTTGGAAACCCAGATACGAGTACCCATTTTTGGATTGTTGGTCCCACTACCACATCATCTATCTCTTCACCTCATAATCAACTCCCACTTCAAGCATCTATAACTTAACCACTTTCAACCTCATCTCTCCTTTCTCCTAACTTGATTGTTGCCACATGTGTTTGAACTAACTGTATTCTCCTCGTTGACTAAGCAAAGGTGGCCAAGTTAATTGGCCACCTTTTGCTTATAAAACCAACTCTCTCACAACTTTACATGTTTGATCATATTATGCTAACGAGAGTGTGGAAGCGAGATACATATCTATGGTAATGATGCATTAATGTTGTTTGTTGGAGAGTGAATTCCTTGTTGTGTGTTTGTTGCATGTGTTTTTCTCTTCTTTTTTTTATTGTCCTTTGATGTTTTTCTTTGATGTGTAGGTACTGGATGCTGATGCTGATGATCCTAATGCTGCTACTAAGCTTTGGAGGAGCTTCTTTGACCTCTGGATCTCCATGATGAGGCTGACTGCAACTTGTGATTTTTTCTGTTTTGTGGGATAGTTTGCTATAGGATTTCCTATAGGATGCCCTGTAGTTGCCTCTCCCTCAAATTTTTTAATCATTCATTCGCTTTTGGAGCATGATGATGGTTGGCATGGGTAGAGAAGGGTTCTAGGGATTGGTGAATGAGAGGTATAGCTTTCAGGTGTTTTCCCCTTGTTCTCTATCTTCATCCTCTTTTATATATATTTTTTTTAAACTGTAATTTTTTTAAACTGACTTTATTGGATGAATGCAGGGGTGATCATGGTGGAGAGAGGCATGGTGATGAGATGGTGAAGTAGACATTTTTTTTTTTTACACAAGTAAGTCATCCCCTTGCTCTAGGATTACTTTCTTAGGGATTCCCAAGCCACTGTAATTCCTATAGGATCATCCTATAGGTTTACAGAGAATCCTGTAGAAAACACAGAACCCTTGCAAAGTGAGCTAAATGAGTAAAAAATGGAGGGAATCATGGAATGATTAAGGATATGGAATGAAAGAATTAAAAATTGAAATGTATAGGTCCTTTTGATCCTCTCTTGTTGCTTTGATCCTCCTCCTGCTGACCTGTAAATAATATTTTCAAAGTTTTGTTTTCTCTTTTTTTGTGTTTTTTTTCTTTCTTTTTGAAAGCAACTAGTATTCCTCCTAGAGGTTTTCATCCTAGCTTCTTTCCCTAGGTGCCTCAAAAGAGGTTTTCACCTAGAGATTTTTTTATTTCTCCTTTTTTGTTTTGACACCATTGGGCTGCCTCAAGAGGTTTTCAACCCAATAGTGGGACTCAAGTGCCTCATGGAGGTTTTCACCTGAGTCTCCTTATTTTTTTCTCTTTTTTCGTTTTTAGTGACTTGATGAGGTAGAAGCTGCGACTTGATCCACCACCATCACTATCTTGCTAATGCCATCAGTGAATTATTTCTTTAACAAGGGCTTCTTGTAAACCTTCAATCTGTGCCCATTGACAAGTAAAGGAATAACCTCTGCATCAATGGTCCTTATCCACACTGAACCATTCTCATGACATTTATCTATGACATAACGCCCTAACCATTTAGTCCTTAACTTGCCTTTAAAATCTTTGTATCTGGAGTCATACAACAAAGCCCAATCACCTTCTTGAAATTGTTTGTCCTTTATATTCTTGTCATGCCAGATCTTCCTTTGAACTTGATTCACCTCTTATGCAAGAGGGCCTGCATTCTAAACTCATCTAACCCATTCAGTTAGATAAATCTCTCTTGTTGTGCACTGGTGAGGTCTAGATCTAGTTGTGCTACCATCCTCAATGTATTGTACTCAAATTCAATGGACAATAGGGCCTTCTTCCCATAGACCAACTCATAGGGAGTGAATCCAGTGGTGGTCTTTCTCGTGGTATTGTAGGCCCAAGTGACCTCAACTAATCTATCTACCCAATATTTTCTGTTGCTGCTAACCACTTTGGTCAGAATTCCCTCCAATGCTATGTTGGTCACCTCCACTTGCCCATTAGCTTGTGGGTAATAAGGAGTGGATGTTCTATGCTTGATATTGTGCTAGCTTAAAATTATTTAATCATGTTAGATGTAAACTAGCTACCTTGATCAGTGACCAGCTCTCTAGGGTAACCAAACTTATAAAATACATTTTCCCTTAAGAACTTAGCCACTTTCTCCTCTGTTGTTGCCTTGATTACCTTGGTTTCAACCCACTTGGTCAAATATTCTGTGCACACAATGATGTATTGTTTTTTCCTAGATGGAGGGTCAATAGGTCCAATGAAATCCATGCCCCACTTATCAAATGCCTCAAAAGTCACTTGAGGTTGCAAAGGCATTTCATCCCTTGGAGTAGGTTTTCCCATCCTTTGGTACCAATCACACTGACTAGTATACCTTCTCACATTCTGATGAAGAGTGGGCCAATAATAAGCAGTTTGTAACACCTTCAATGTTGTCCACTTAGCTACAAAGTGACCTCCAAAAAGCCCATCATGACAGGTTAGAAGGATGTCAAAGACTTCCTCCTCCCTGACACATCTTCTCATAATTTGATCCAGGCCTAGTTTAAAGAGGTTGACCCCAATCCAAGTGAATGGGGCACTCTTCCTCACAATATTGATTTTCTCTTTGGAGGACAAGTTCGGTGGGAACTATGCAGACACAAAGTAGTTTTCTATGTCAGCAAACCATGGAGAGAGAACCGAAATGGCGAATAAGTGTTCATCCAGTAACTAATCATCAACCATTCCTTCCTCCTCTGCAAAAAAGTTATTCTAGATAAAAAAATATGCAACAACATTCTCCTTCCCAGGCTTATCAATAATAGTTAGATCAATTGTAATAAAAGTAACCATCCAATAATCAAGGCATTCACATCAGGTTTATTCATCAAGTATTTAATTGCAGCATGGTCAGTATGTAAAAATGTTTGGTAACCTGTAATGTAATGCCTAAATTTGTTCAATGAATGCACAACAACTAGGAGCTCCTTTTCGGTCACTATGTACTTTAGTTCGGCCTTTGACAGATTCTTATTGATGAAGTAAATGGCATAAGGTAACCTTTAATGTATCTAGCCTAGAGCTGCTCCTATGGCTTTTTGAGAGGCATTAGGATGTGTATGAAAAGGAAGGGTGCAATTTGGGCCTCGGAGAATAGGTGTAGTGGTCAACTTGTCCTTCAAGGTGTCCAAGGCCTCTTGACATCTTTTTGACCATAAAATTTAGAGTCTTTGGACAACAACCCAAACAAAAGAGAAACTAACTTGCTGAAGTATTTTATAAACCTCCGATAGTATCCAACTAAACCTAGAAGACTTCTCACATCGCTCTGTTTTTGCAGAGGTGGGACCCGTTAGATGATGGTTATCTTATTTGGGTCCACCTGCAGTCCTTTTTGGGGTATTGAATGACCTAGAACAGTCCCTGCAGTCATCAATAAGTCACATTTTTCTAGACTAAGGGACAGGTTCATTTCAATTCATTTGTTCAACACCTTACCTAAGTTGGACAGAGCCTCCTAGAAATCACACCCATAGGGTGTAAAATCATCCATATAAATTTCTACTGCATCATGGAATAGCTTGGAAAATATACTTTTCCCCAGCCAGGCCATATAGCACTTTTTCAATGAAAGGTAGAGGGAAATTTTCATTCTTTGTTGATTTGGAACCAACACCAAAGGAGAGACCCACTCACTATCCGAGATAGGCTAAATGAATCCTGCATCTAGCAGCTTTTGTAGTTCTTCTTTGACTATAACCTTGAGAGTCAGATTCATTCTCCTTTGGGGTTGTCGAACTGGTTTGCAACCTTCTTTGATATAAATGTGGTGAGTACACACGGAGGGGTGCACTCCCTTCATTTCCTTGTAACTCCAAGAAAAGGAATCCAGATGTTCCTTTAGCATGTTGCACAACTTTTCTTCTTGGTGTACAAAAAGAGGTGGGTTTATTTTCAAAGTTCTCTCAAGGCCGAATTCTATGGTTTTGACACAGGTAGGGTTTGAATCAACTAAGCATAGATAAATCTGATGTTTTTTTTGGGTTTCCTTTACTACTTCATCTAAGGACAAGGTGTTGGGAGTTGGAATTTGGAGTATGTGTTCAATCATATCATCTTCATCCGGTTGTCCTCCACCCATGGTTGTTTCTAAGGTACATATTTGGGCTGAGTAGACTTCATCTTCTTCCTCCTCTTCTAGACATAAAGGTAAATCATGTTCTATAGATGGCTAAGTAGGAAGGTACATGACTAACTACTTGGACATATGCCTATTTTTTATAGTCATATTTCCAGCCCTTCAATTGATGCAGGCATCAGCAGTGGCTAACTAGGGTCTCCCAAGGATGACAGGGTAACCAGTAAGCTTGGACTGAGGCTGGAGAATTAGGAAGTCTACAGGGTACTCCCAAGAGTCAATGGAGATCATCACATCCTCCATAATCCCTTAAGGGGTCACTATGGAACAGTTTGCAAGTTGCAAGACTTTTGTGGTCTTTCTCAATGAACCCTGGAGATTGAGCTTGAGCATGGTGTCCTTGGTCATTACATTAATGGCAGCCCCAAGATCAATCAAAGTGTGTGGAACTTGATGTGCACATCTACTACATGGCTTCCAGGGTCCAAATACTTCGGGAAAATTACCTGCCCCAACATGAAGTCGAACAAATGTCCAATGACATTAATGGTAGGGGTGTCTCTTTTTCACCTCCCTAGATGTTTGAAGCACTTCTCCTTAATTAACTTATTGTAAATAGGTACATCCTTTATGGCTTGAAGAAGTTGAATTTTGACACATAGATTTTTCAATTCACCCAAAAGTTCATTCTCTTCTTGGGTAGGATGGACTAGATGAGTTAATATCTCAGGAAAGGGTGGTGGATTTACTCTAGGCATGCTTTCCTCTCTTTCCTCCTCACTCTCCCTAGGTGGAGGTGGAATTTGGTTGTCTGGGAGTACTCTCCCAGATCTCAGGTTGATTTCCTGAATCTCCATAGCATAAGCAGGGTAGGATGTCTCTCCACTATATACTTTTTGTGCTTGTCTGTTGTTCGGGTTCGAGTTTGGATGGGTAGGCATCTGTGGTTGTTTAGGTGGAGCAAGGCATAAAATCTGTGGTTGAGTAGGTGGTGAAGGTAATAAAGTTGGAGTAGTTTTGTATGGGGGCCTCCACCCCTGGGGTGATGCATTCCACTGAGGATGTGGCAGAGCATATGGATGGAATGATTGGCTGGCTAGCTAGGAATGGTACTGAGGTGCAAAATACCAAGGAGGAGGTGTAGAACAGGAAGGATGAGTAGGGGGCCCCCAAGAGGGAATGGATGTGGTCTAGTTGGGGTTGTAATAGGCATGGGATGACCATTTCATGCCCAGCTGGTATGGCTAAGGTCCATGAGGTCTCCTTTGATTTATGTAGCAAAGCTACTCACTCACCCCTTCAGTTCCCTGATACATAGCTTTTAGTCCAGGTAGATAAGGGAACTTGTATGTGAAGTGGTTTTCTTCACAAATCAAGAAAACTTCAATTAGATTCAATGGACATTCATTCTTAGGGTGCCTCCCTATGCATCTAGGGCAGAAGATAGCTAAGGTTCTCTCTTCTTCCTCCTGCTTTCTCTTGATGTGCATAATGTCCATCTGTAGGGCAAGGGTTTGCAACATTTCACTCTTGAAATCTTCCAACATATTTCCAATTTCACCCTTGATGGATGTATTGGAAGAGGATGGACTTACCATAGGTTAATTACCCATACCGGTTTTCCTAGCTGCCCTAGAATGGTTCCTAACGACAATCTTGATATCTTCATAGTGTAGATGGTAGATGTACCCTTCTACTAGTAGGTTTAGGGTATCTAGAATATCTTCCCTTACCCCTCTGAGCAAGACTAACTTCAGTGACTCAAGATCAAGTGTGCATCTTTCCCTTTTATAGCTAAGATGGAATCTTTCTTCATAATCCTCTAGGGATTCATCTTGCCCTAAGGTCATCCTAAAAATTTCCTCTTTAGTGTCTTTGGACCTGCAGTAGTCTCGATACCTTTTTTTGAAGGCTTGCTCCATCTAAGCCCAAGTTGTGATGTTATCCCCAGGTAAACCCATGAACTAGCACAAAGTTGCATCCTTGAGAGTGGATGGGAGTAGTTTCAAATTTTGCTCATCATTGGTGTAATCATAGGTTTTGGATATGATAGCAAATTGAAACAAGAAATTTTCTGGATCTTCTGAGGTTAGGCCATGGAAATGAGGAAGAGAAGAAGGGATTATATTCTTCATCTTGGCATCCCCATTAGCTTCTCTGATGGGAAAGGAACCGTCAATTCTTTCTCTATCTCCTCTGTCATTTCTATTTTCAGCCATTGGGTCAGTTGGAATGGGTTCTCCTTCTTCTTCTCCCACTGTAGCCTCTTCAAATATCTCTGGTTGTTCACCTAAGGGGTCCTCCAATTCACAGCCACCGAAGAAGAGGGAAGGTTTGATGTTTGAAGTGGTGAGGGTATTTGGTAGAAATTTTCCCAAGTTATCCCTATTCCTATGAGGCATGAAAGAAGTGTTTTTGTTTTGTTTTGTGTTTTTTTCAAGCTTTGAGAATAACTGCAGAATTGAAATCACAAACTAAATGGAAACTAACTAACTGAATGAAATCTCACTTTGTGACACAGGTAAGTTCCCTCTGTGGACAGAGGCAACCCCTCTAGCCCTAGAGTGGGTCTAGTCACTGCAAAGACAATATCAAAGCAAATTTCCTTAGAAAGTTGATGTTATGATGGCCTAACTTCAGTTCAACATTCAATGAAGTCCTCGTCGTGTTGCTGCAGCTCCTGTTATTCTAATCACTTATACCTGAAAACAACATGTAGAGAAACACCACAAACGTAATAGAAAACAACCAAGAAATATATTTAAAGAGTCAAAGAACCTCAAGCTATCGACATACAATGTAACACACAATATAGGAAACAAGCTATTGATTCATATTAATATAAATCAAAGTAAAACTTACAATCAAGCCTCGACGTCGTAAGCCTCCTTGAAGGGTCTTGTTGGCATGTCTCCGTAAGCATTTACTTGTGAACCGTCTCCCAAGGGAACATATGACTCTCCCTTTTTCCCAAAACGGTTGATGCTAGAAAGCTCTCAAGCCAACTTTACTCAAACATCTCTCAAATCAAAATACATATGAGGCTACTTCCACACTCCAATAACACTCTCTACCTCTACTCCTCTCTTAGAAACTTGAAACTATCAAATTAAATCTAGCTATCATCCAGTTACATCCAAGCTAGCTGATCTCATTCATGGAGGAGATATTTATAAGAGAGAGAGGTCCCATAAGAGCAGGAAGGAAGAGCTTATCTTAGGGATGTTGCACAAAAGGTGGAACAACTATCCCAAAGGAGAGAGGTGAGCTCAACTGACCCAACAGCCAGCCCTAGGACTGCCCATGAAGCAATTTCATCTCGAAGTTTCGATGAGTTGTTGGAAAACTTTCCAAATCTAGCTCATCGCGGGTGAAACATAGCGACATAGAGAAGACTTCGCTAGGGCTAGTGTTAACTTGACCATCTTTGTGAGAGGGATAACTTCTGACTCGAGAAGACCCAGAAACTTAGGTAAAAAGGTGTCTTCTTCAGGGATAATGAATTGAGACATTCTTCCTAAGATTGCAAGGAAGGTAATGACACATAATTGGCAACATGACACTGCACAGAAGCCAGTAACATGGACCGGAAGTATCTGGAATCAGGGAATGTAGAGTCAGTGAAAATTATTGTGTAACAAACTTGTAGAATGGAAAAGAAAGCAAAGAATGCAGAATGGAAAAGGAAGAAAACTAAATTACTTCTACAGAAATAAAGCTAATAGCGGAATGTCAAAGATAAGAAATGGAAGAAAGAAAGAAGAAATCACATATTACTCAGACAACTCCCCAAAAATGGTGCCAAAAAGTGATGAGCACTAGTATTGCAGCAAGAATGTTGCAACTCTTGGGGCTATAACTTTAATTATCAACCCGAGTTTCGTACAAACTTGGAGGTGACAGTGTTGTATAGATAAGTAAATGTGATGGGTTCACTCTTTGTCATTGTTAAGATGGCGATAGACCACCAAGGTTTTTCAAACTAGACTTCTATTGATTTAGAACAAGCTGGATTATGAATAAGGAAAAGAGAAATCTACACTAAAAGAAATCTTGTCTACTGTAGTAAGGAAAAAGACTGAAATCAAATTCTTAAACACACCATTCTTCTAACTAACTTCTAAGAGGATATTATTCAAAAGAATGCTAATTTAACATGTATGCAATGCTACTGTCTTAGGCATGCAAACTAAAACATCAAATATTCTACTGTTGTCCATGTAAATGAACAAAATAATTATGTTTTTCTTTTTGTCTTTTTTGTGTGAAAGTGTGAAAGATAACTTCTTTTGGTGATGTGGTAGGTGGCTTAAGGATGATGGTGAATGGTTAAAAGGCTTGGGAGGCAAGTAGGTGTCCTTTTCTAGCTTCCTAGGGGCTTTTTCCGCAATTAGACCTCAAAATGGGCCACTACAGGTCAACCTACAAGATGTCCTAATGCGTCCTACAGGATGTCCTGAATTCCTACAGGATCCTCTGTATTCCTACAGGATACAACTAAGAGAAAGAGGAGGGGTTTGGAAGGTGATGTAAGGCTTAGGGAAGGTGGTTAGTGGATGGAATGAGGCAAGGGAGTGCCTAGGAGTCTTGTAGAGCTCAAAACCAGAGTTATGAGATGGTTGGATTTGCTCAACAAGCTTGAAGAAGTATTCTTATGGAATGATGAATTTTGTGAGGGATTTATTGAAAGAAAGTGATAATCATGGATGGATGAAGTTGGGATGAGGTTTCTGATCATGAAATCTCTTTGTACTTCTAAAACTCTTGTACTACATCAATCATTGGCATTTATCCATAAATCATGTAAACAAGAAGGATTTCAATTAACTAAGGAAAACAAAATTTCATGAGCTAGCTGCCTATTTCATGCATGGGAAAAACTTACAGAATAATATGAAACCTTGATGAGATCTACTGTAATACTGAAGATAGAAGAAATTATAACTAAATCCTATTCTTGCAAACTAATAAAATACTGGCCTAAGTAACAAAAAACCCTAAATTTCATGAGAAATCAGAATTCTATCTTTTTGGGGTTGCATAGGAGTTCTTTCCTCAAACCATGTCCCTGAAGGGAGGAGTGAGGCCAAATCGACCTACTAACAACTTTTTGATGTCCCTTTATCTTCCTAAGCTACTGCTAAAGTAATGCACAAATGGAAGCAAACTAATCAAATCCACAACTACTTGCAATGAAATAATGCTAAAGACAATTCAACCATTAATCTATGAAATCAACTAAGCATACAAATAGAAGAAGAGGAGCCTTTGCTACTAGGGTTGGGCCCTAACCCAAGAGATTCAGCCCTCTTAGTAAACTCATTGCTGGATCAAGGAAATGCTCATTCTCATTATCAAATTAGAAAATTACATAACAATGTCTTCCACAAGTCTTGAACTCGAAAATGACTAGTGTTTTTACAACAAAAATTTGAATCCTAATGAGGCTCTAGGAATCCTTTTTTATACAACATAAGTCTCCAAAAAATTCCTTAAATCTAGGGAGGCTCAGCTCCCAAACTTGAGATAAACTGGCTCTTTAACTGTCACTGGCTCGGTTTCTTTTTGATCTCCATGACTTGGATGCTTGTAACTCTGAGCTAGTGCGAATAGATGGAGGAATATTCGAATGAGTGAGCAATAAATGAGGAGGATCTATCTCCTACAATCTCTCCTCCTTGTCTCATTTGAGTTTCAGGCCTTAATTAGCCAAAATTTCCATGATTTTCTCTCAAAAACCTGTAATCAATGCACATTAGTCCACTAGGCATGATATCTCACTTTGACTCATCTCATTAAGAAAAATACAATAAAAATATGTAAGAAATTATGAGAAGAGTTTATTTGAACAAGCTAATAGGTGTATTAAGGTCCATATAGTTACCCAATGATGAAGCTCAACATACTCCTCCAAGACCTTGTCCATCTATTGTTGTCGTGTAGAGTAGCCTTGTCTTGAGGCCGTGGCCACAACCTTCTTTGTTCCCTGAGGGAAAATCATAAGGAAAAAAAAGTTTCTCGATCTAGGAAATGATCTTATTGCATTACTTCGATGTGATTAAATAGATGGTGGTAGGAAGTGCTACCTCGAGTATCCTGTACAACTTATTTCCCAAATTAATAATAATAGTGGCAGGCCTACATTCATACACAACATGTCGCTTCCATAAGTATGGTTGTCCTAATAATGCATCAGAAAATTCAAGACGAGTAACATCACAGAGTACCTCATCCATGAAGGGCTTGATGTTGTAGGGAAGTCGACACTCCTAGATAATGCGAAGATCTCATCCTTGGTGAAGCCACTCAATGGTGTATGATTGTGGGTGTTTTGTGGTCAATAGGCCCAATTGCTTCATGACCTCTACTGAAATCAGGTTCTTTTGGCTCCCATTGTCGACAATGAACTGAATTGGAGAACCATTCACCCAAATCTATGAGTGGAAGAGGAGCTCCCCCTCTGATGGATCTTTGGAATTATTCTTCTAGATATTAGTGGCGGCGACAATGGAACTCTCCTTCACATCAAAAATCTGTTTCTGTTTGTCATTCCCCTTGTCAGGTTTTGACTCAGAGTTGAAACATGCATCTGATTCAAAATCCTTTAGTTCGGCCACTAGTTACTGCTTAGCCTAACACTTACTTATGTTGTGAGCGGGGCTCTCATGTAACTTGCACCATTTTCCTGTGTCCTTCTTTATCTTCGTGGTGTTTTTCTTTGTTTGTGGCTTTGATGGGTTGTCTTAGGTTTCCCCTCCTTGGCTTTTTCCTTTGTTTTGTGGTTTGGGCAAGCCTTTCCATTATTTTATATTCACAGATCCAAAATCTTGCTTCTTCTATTTAAATTTATGCTCAACCTTGTCAATGTATCGATAGGCCGTGTCGAGCGAGAAGATGTCCAGGAACTCCATCTCATACTGGATGTACTTATCTAGACAACCACAGTTTTTGAGTACTAAATGTCACTCATAATTCTTGATACCAAACTTATTGTGAAGAGTATGAAAGATATTTTTGAGCTTAGACACGTCCTTGTCCCTACCCTTCCATAGTGTGGTCCACTTTATGTATGTATCTCGGTAGCTCTCGATAGGGTAATATTGCTCCTTGATGGTGCCTAGGAAAGAATTCCAAGTGGGTGCGACTGAAAATAGTGAGGGTGCACTCTCGTCCCTCTTCTCACAGTAGGTTTCCCACGAGTACTTGACATGGGGGTGTAGGTGTTAATCCTATACAAAAATTACCTGCATACAAATTCTAAAAATAGGAAATAAACAATGGCAAAATCATAAAACATAAAACATATATACACATATATTTTCCCCTAGATCCCAAAACCAGGACTACCAGATTGATTTTTCATTATATTCCTTTCAATGTTACAATACATATATATACATGTCGAAGTATCCATTAACCCCGGATTAGAACATAATCATAGTTCCCTTGACCAAAATTTCAAAATACCATCTACAATAAACCATCATTCCCAAAACCATGTGTGAAATACATGCAAAAAACCATAGGCAGGTCCGCCACCTAATAGAGGGTCCAAAAGAAATTCCCAGGGTGTTACCTTGGACCCCGTGCAAGGGGGCTACTGCCCCCCTACATACCTCCCAATAGGGGGGAAGCCGCCCCACTATAATCCCCCGACAGTGCCCGATGCAACATACAGTGGGGGCTATCACCCCCCCATGTGACCCCCCCACATGGGCTAGTCATGGAAGAACACAACAGAACCCAACATTCTCCCACTTGTTGTTTTCTTTCCACAGGGGGCCACAAGAGAGCTTAGTCATTGATCCAGCCCTACAACACCCATTTTTCTCTACACCAAGAGACTTCTCAGTGTTCACAAACTTTTTCAATGCATCTGCAGTATTCTTTAAAGTGTCCACCTTTACTAGCAACACCTTTTTATCCTTAAACATATCCCTCACAAAGTGATATTGAACATTAATGTGATTTTTCCTCGAATGATAAGAAGGGTTCTTTAACAAGAAAATTTCACTTTTCCTATCACAATCTATCATTATAGCTCGTTGTACTAACCCCATACTTTATCACAATATCTACAACCTAACTACTTCCTTTCTTGCATGAGTGGCTCCCATGTAATTTTCCTCTATAGTTGAAAGTGCCACTACAGATTGTCTCTTACTCATCCAACTGTTTGCACCTCCAAATATGTTAAACACATACCCACTTGTGGATCTTCTCTGATCCAGATCTCCAACCCAATTTACATAAACAAAGTCATGGATGTCCAAAACTCTATCCAATCCTAGTCTTCCTTGGTAGCACAAACCATAATCACTGGTGCCACACAAATACCTGAAAACCTGCTTCACTGTTTTCCAATGCTCCTTCCCTAGTTTTGACATAAAACTACTCAATACTCCCACTGCATGTGCAATGTCTGGTCTAGTACAGACCATTACATAGACCACGTTATCGAATGCACTTGTGTATGGAACACAGGTCATGTCCTCTTCCTCTTCTTGTGTCTTGGTACACTGTTTAGCAGATAACTTTACACCTATAGCAATAGGAACCTTCACCGGTTTACTATCCTTCATATTAAACCTCTATAGTATTGTCTCAACATACTTCCTCTAGGTTAACCAAAGCTTCCTCTTTTCCCGATCTCGTTTAAATTCCATGCCCAAAATATAGTTTGCAACACCAAGATCTTTCATGTCAAATTTGGAGGACAATTGGGTCTTCAAATCCTGGATAAATTCTTTGTCATTTCTAACCAGCAACATATCATGCACATACAATACCAAATAAATAATACGGTCACCAATTAATTTAAAATACACATAGTGATCTGCTTTACTTTTGGTGAAGCCAAGTCCCAGTATAAATGTATCAAATTTCTAATACCACATGCTTGGTGACTTAACCCATACAATGGCTTTTTTAACTTTCATACCAGTTATTTCTTACCCTTCATTGCAAAGCCTTTAGGTTGCTTCATGTAGATCTCTTCTTCCAAATCCCCATGAAGAAATGTTGTCTTCATATCCATACATTCTACCTCAAAATAAGAAACAACAATAATAGATAAAAGTAATCTAATAGAAGCTACCTTTGTAACAGGAGAAAAAAATATCACCAAAATTAATTCCCCGCACCTGGGAATAACCTTTTGCTACCAATCGAGCTTCGTATTTCTCCACCTTTCCTTCTGCATTCATCTTCTTCTTGAACACCCATTTGCTTCCAATGGGTTTCCTTCCAGTCAACAACTCCACCAGATCCCAAACCTCATTTTTGTGCAAATATGCCATTTAATCAACCATGGCCTCTTTCAAGATTTTGCCATCCTCTGAATCTATTGCTTCCTTCACATTTCTGGGTTTATCACATTAATAGATAAAGTAAAATTTGAATGGAAATAGATGAACTATACCTTTTTGGCTACCTTCTTTCTCGAACTAATCTTCTCATAGTCGGGGTTTGTGGCTCTTCATCTTATGATTCCTCTTCTGTTGTAGCATCTAATTCTTCCTCCTTTAGCTCAAACTCTATATTATCAAGTTCCTTTGGTAGGACTTCATGTTTAATAACATCTTTCACCTCTCTAAACACCACATCTTAGTTTTACACAACCTTCGTTGTTTCTGGGTTCCAAAGCTTATAACCTTTTAAACCATCCTTATACCCAATAAAGATGAACTTTTCAGATTTACTATCCAACTTTGTTCTTTTATCCTTTGGAACATGTACAAATGCATCACATCCAAATACCCTCAGATTTGAAAGAGAAGGTTTCTTACCACTCCATACCTCTTGTGGAGTCTTATCTTCCAACGCTGATGAAGGTGACTTGTTAACCAGGTAACATGTAGTCTCCATCGCCTCTACCCAAAATTCTTGTCCTAACCTGGCACCACTAAGCATGTTTCTTGCCCTTTCTATCAACGTCTTGTTCATTATTTTTGCAACTCTATTTTTATCAGGTGTGTATGGAGCAGTATTAAGCCATGCTATACGACACTTCTTACAGAACTCTTCAAATTCTTTCATGTACAGTTCTCCACTGTTATCTGTCCTCAACACCTTTATCTTCTTCTCTGTATGGTTTCCCACCAGAGCCTTAAATTCTTTGAACCTGTTAAAGACTTCATATTTATTCATGAGGAAATATATCCATGTATTCCTTGGGAGGTCATCTATAAATGATACATAGTACATAGACTTACCTAGTGATGGAACCGACACAGGTCCAAACACATCACTGTGCACAAGCTCTAATATTCTTTTTGCCCTCTAGGCACCAGAGGGGAAACTCACCCAATTTTGCTTCCCATATACACAATTTTCACAGAAATCAAAATCCAAAGATAAACTAGACATACCTTTTATCATACCATTAACATGAAGTATTCGACGACCCTTCTCTCCAATATGTCCAAACCTTTGATGCCATGGCATGGTCTTTTCTTCAGAGACCACTAGATTTTCTACTCCACTTTCATGAACCATAAAACTATTGCACCCATCAATAAAAATGTTACCTTGAACATTTTACAGAGTCCAAATCTAAACTCCCCACATTAATACCAGTGCTCCCTGAACCATCTTGTAGGAATCTTTCTCGAACACTATTTTTACACCTGCATCATCCAGCTTGCTTACATAAATCAGATTTTTGGCCAATGCAGGAATATGCATAACACCTGGAAGTGTTCTAATCCTTACACCTTGCAACTTCAACATGATTTTTCCATGACCAATGATTCTATCCTTCATGTCATCCCCTCAGAATACATCACCACCATCATATTTTTCATACTCGCAGAACCACTCTCTATGGGGAGTGAAGTGAAAGGATGCACATGATTCAATCAACCATGGCTCATGATCTACATGTGTACTTGAAGAAGAAGCTAAGTACACATCCCCACCTACATTTGAGGTGGTTTTCACCTCTACAGAAGGAGCATCATTAGATCCCTTTCCTTTCTTAGGAGCTTTAGATTTACATTCCCTTTTGAAGTGCCCTTCCTTTTGCATTTCCAACACACCTTTACAAGTTTTCCTGGAGATTTAGATCTCCCTCGAGATTTAGATCTTCCACTCAAAGTATTATTTTTGTTTCTACTATGGGAATGTCCTCATACAGATAAGGCATCACCATTCTGGCCCTCCATATTTTTCCATCTAATCTCCTCCAACAACAAGGATGAGACTATTTCATCAAACTGTAAGGTAGTTGCATTTCTACCTATTGCAACAACCAGACTATCCCATGAATTTGGTATAGAACACAAAAAATTGATGCACTTATCTTCATCTGAAATTTTAATATCAACAGATAATAACTCACTTACCAAAGTATTAAATGTGTTCAGATTCTATGTCAGTGAGTCTCCATTTTTCATACTCAGGTTATACAACTTTTTTCGTAGGAACAGTTTATTCACCAAAGACTTAGATTGGTGCAAAGTCCCCAAATTATCCCACAAAGCCTCCGTCGAAGCTTCCCCTGATACATTCAGCAATACTGAATCTGAGACACACAATCGTATTGTTCTCTTTGCCTTCCAATCCAACTTCGCCCAATCTTTAGCTAACATTGTTGTTGGTTTAGTACTTGCATCTACCACGATCCACTGATATTTATCCATCAACAGACCCTCTATCTTGAGTTTCCACAAATCAAAACTCTGAACATTAAATTTCTCGATTTCTATCTTTCCACTACTTGCCATCTTCTTTCACCACAATAATCGATCTCGCAGATCTCCCACTAAACAGGGTCTACCAAAGGCCAGAGAAAAAAAACCCCTCAGCAACAAAGGCATCCCCTTGAAGCCAAAACAACTTTGATACCAAATGTAAGTTTTACCTGTAAAAAAATTACCTACATACGGATTATAAAAACATAAAATAAAAAATGGCTAGAATATAAAACATAAAATAGATATACACATATTTTTTCCCCTGTATCCAAAAACCAGGACTACTAGATTGATTTTTCATTATGTTCCTTCCAATGTTACACTACATATATATACATGTCGAAGCATTCATAAACCCCAATCCATTAACCCTGGATTAGAACATAATCATAGTTCCCTTGACTGGATCTAGAAAATACCATGGATAGTAAACCATCATGCCCAAAACCATGTGCGAAATCCATGCACAAAACCATAGGTAGGTCCGCCCACCTAATATAGGGTCGAAAAAAATTTCCCACCCCATGCAAGGGGGCCACTGCCCCCCTACATACCACCTGACAAGGCGGGAAACCACCCCTCATGCAACATACAAGGGGGGCTTCCACCCCCCACGTGTGGGCTAGTCGTGGAAATAATATAACACAACCCAACAAGAGGCGGCTTTGAGGGGTGCAAAACTAATATTTTCCTAGTTGAAAAATTCATGAACTGAAAAAAATTCTTCTAGTATATCTAACCATTTATGTAGGATATCCAAATCTATCTCACCTTCAATTATGGGGATATCAAAGTTTACTTGTACATTAAAGGATGTAGCGGTTCCAAAGTGGCTACTTGAAGGAGATGTGTAGCCTGCGGATAGGCGCCAAAGGATTTGAGCAAAGTTGTCCATCATTACTTTCCTCTGTTGCTCAAGGGCTTCTCTGAACAATATTTTGAAAGGATCTCCCGCCCCTCATATTTTTCTCTTCCTCCATGGGAGATCGTCGGGGTTTCCGAGGTTGGTCTTGCAAATTTGCAAACAGTTTGAGCCCTAACTCACTATACCCTAACCTCATTAGGGATATGCAGAGAAAAATAGAGAAAGAGAAGACCTATCTAATACCACTGATTTGAACTTAAACAAGAATGCAACAAAATATAGATATAACCATAAATACAAAGTTGTATAAAAAATAACACTTTATTTCATTAATATCAAAGAAATGAAACATGCTTACATACATAATGGAAATAAACTAGCTTGGGTGATGGTAGTTTATCTATACAAAGCGATGTGGTAGCTACATGCCTCTGAACTATGTTACAATGAAGCTTGAAGGCTTATTTATTATCGAGAAACAATGGAAAACCATAAACATCCAAAAACCTAACCATAGGAGATGAAGCGTCAAACCTATGGGCTTTGCATGGGTAAATTGGTGCATCAACTTCCTGAGGTCGTAACATTGGCATATGATATATGTTTGACACACACAATACCTCATTAGAAATATATATCCAAGGACTAAAACTTTTGACCATCTACTTGAGTCTTTGACTCATTTTTCCCCATTTTCTTAAAAAACATCATTTAGGGCCTGAAAATTTCTCTGAAAGTTCAGGACCTGAGAAACTACCAAAAATAGTAAATTGCACTACAATTAAGGAAATCAAAAAACTAAAAGAAACAATGAGGGGGTCCAAGTGGAATATATGGGTGGCCACAAATATCCACCTAGATTAGTGGATGGCCATTGGTATATTTGGTAGGCAATGATCCTCGATGAATGGGGGTAGCTAGTGCGGCAGCTATGCCAAATCTCAGGAGGAGTCTGAGAGGCTGACACAATGCCACCAGATAGAGATTGGTGGTCCCTCTAAAGAGGGAGGCGAATCCTACACCTCAGTGGAGATTACCAGGTTGCAAGAGTGTGCTGAGGTGAGAGAGGCACATCTGAGGGATTCATAGGATGCATGGGGTCGAGGAGCCAACTTTGTGAGGGGGATGCCATAGGAGGGGTGGGTTGGACTAGGGGAGGAGACAATTATGGCATGTGACAGAGTGTGACACCAACCTTTTCATCACCTTGTGATGGAAGTAGCAACTGCGCGTCCCATTCCAGCACATGATGAGGTAATTGGACCTTAGGCAGGGGATGTAACGGATGGAGGACCACAACCCTAGATAGTGCTTTTGTATGTACCAGGGAAAACACCCACTAGGAGGATGCTCCCCTATTTGATGACATATTTTACATGGCTTTGAGTGAGTGGATGTATATTTTTGTACTCATATATATATATATGTGTGTGTGTGTGTGTGTGTGTGTGAGATATGATTTTTTGTGGCTCTCATGATGTGTCTTTGTGTATATGTTTCTATACATTTGATGTAGTTCTGCATTAGTTTGATGGATATTATGTTTATGATTTATGTGTCTTGAAGTTGATATATATGTGATGCATGCCAATCTAGGACTTGACTAGCTATGCGATCAACTATGTGATTTTGATCCCTTGGCATATGTGTAAATGTGATATGATAAAATATTTGAGCTAACCTCTGTGCATGCAGATATTTCTGAAAAGGGCATGGATCATGAACTTGGAAAATTTTGTTCAACTCTGATACAAAAACTTGGGAATCAAGAATACATGCAGATGGCTGATACATACACTAGTAGAAAATGGTGAAATTAGTGACTAAGTGACTAAAAACGTTAGTCACCACAACTTTTCTAAGTGAAATACTACAAAAATATTAGCAATATTAAGAGACCTAACTAAAAATGACTAACATAAATGACTATTTTAGTCACTAGTTAAAATATACGACTAGCTAATAAGTAATACTACTAAAAATGACTAACATAAATGACTAATTTAGTATAGGAAAAAAAATATGACTACCTAAAAAAAACTACAATAATATGAATTAGTCGTTTATGTTAGTCATTTTAATTGCGTCACTTCAACAATCTAAAATTACAAGTCATAGGGGATTCAAAAGTTGTTTTAGATTGGGTGAAAGGTTATACTTCCTTGTACACTTCTTTATTGGATCAAAGGATGATTAAAATTATGGATCTTATTAGAATCTTTAGCGTCATATCATTTGATCACATTCATAGGGAATCAAATTCAAAGGTTGACAAATTATCGAAAAGGGGAGTGGGCCAACACCTCCTTTTGCAACATGACATGACCACCTATATATGTTGTAACAACCTTTCCAACTTATTTAGTTGGTTTCACATATATTTCACATTTCTTCTTCATCTTGCAAAGTGGTAGTGCTAAGGAGAGGGTATGAATGTTATATACCTAGGGGGGATAATATGGGGTACAAAGGGAGGTACCCAAGGGAATATTGTAACAATGAGATGGGCCATAGAAATAAATAAGGTGGTTAACCCGTATCATGTAACAGACCACAAGTAGTTAGTAATAATGTAATGGGCCCATGGTATTAGATAGATGGTATTGAGGGAACCATGGTAATGACCCATGGTATTGTATGTATGAGGTGTATATAGAGGCTAGAGACTCCACATTGAGAGGGGTATCAAGGATTATTGTATGAACATGCATATGGCTTGTGGAGTGTTCTCCTTCCTTAAGGAGTGAATGTATGGTGTTTCCCTACCTTAAGGGTTTTGATCAATAAAGAAGCATTTATATCTATTTCTATCTTATTGTTTATGGGTATATTTGCAACAGTTATTGGGTATATTGGTATCATTTCATATATTTGCAGGTCAGATTTATAACAAGTGGTATCAGAGCTATAAAAAGAAATTCTCCAATTTTGCCCAAGAAAGTGCTCTGATACCACTTGTTATAAATCTAACCTGCAAATATATGAAATGATACCAATATACCCAATAACTGTTGCAAATATACCCAGAAAAAATAAGATAAAAATAGATATAAATGCTTCTTTATTGATCAAAACCCTTAAGGTAGGGCAACACCATACATTCACTTCTTATGGAAGGAGAACACTCCACAAGCCATATGTTTGTTCATACAATAATCCTTGACACCCCTCTCAATGTGGAGTCTCTAGCTTCTATATAGGCCTCATACATACAATACCATGGGTCATTACCATGGTTCCCTCAATACCATCTATCTAATACCATGGGCCCATTACATTATTACTAACTACTTGTGGTCTCTTACATGATACAGGTTAACAACCTTATTTATTACTATGGCCCATCTCATTATTACAATATTCCCTTGGGTACCTCCCTTTGTACCCCATATTATCCCCCCTAGGTATATAACAATGAACTTTGATCAAAGAATGTTCACTTAGTACCACTACCAAATTTCCTTCATGCAACTTGCATGATGATAAATGGATGACATTTGAATGTTACAAACGTGTAAGTAGTCGACATTCAACTTTGTTGTCTTCATTTTTCTTAGTAACAATGACAAGTTTGAATATTTCCTTTATTTATCATCACAAACACATAACTCTTTGTTGTCCCAAACATAGTTAATCGTGTTGGTGTATGATCTATTAATTGTGGAATGGTCTCTCAATGATGATAACGAACTCTCAATCTCCAATGCTCATTAATACGATGAATGAATGATCTAATGTCTTACTTCTATAGAAAATTTATTATTCATTTTCTATTTTTATTGTGCCATTGTATATATGCTTCCCTAGCATCTCATGCTATATGGTTAATTGAGCAAGCTTTATCTTTCATTTTTCAAGTATAATTTGGTTGCATGAATAAGCATAGTTGTGCAATTAAAATCATTCAAAATTTGTTAATAATTCATAGTTTGTTTGACTATTCGTACACTTATCCCTGACCTTTTACTTTGAGAGTGAGTAGTGTCAAATCACCAGTCTTCGTTAAGGAACTTCCTTTAATTACTCAATGACCTAGCTTAGCTCGATATTTAAGGATTCCCCCCTAGATAAGGATATCCTTCTTGTAGTCTAAAGAGTGAGAGAAGGCCACCAAGGTGACATTGGGTGGCTTGCTTGATGGGTGGGGTCAAGACTTTTTTTTTCTATGAGATTGTTTGAGTGGAGATACAATTTAGAAAATGCTTACAAGAAAATTAGTTTCCTTTATTTCCATCACCTAAACTACTTCCAATAAAATCATGTGCTTTTAATAAAATCTAATTTTGATAAATAATTAATTCAATAAAATTAAAAAAATAAGATTATTATTATTATTGTTATTTTTTTGTATATGAGAGAATAAACAACTATAGCATGTTTGTACTTAAGGATCGATTCTATCCACTACCAAAATCACCTCCAAGTGTACCCACATTGCCTCACACGTGGCACACTGAGCTAATCAAAGTTTAAATCAATAACATCATAAGGAGTGCCTTAACAAACCATTTTATCATTAACTAATCTACACTTTTAATATTTATACACCATGGGGCAATTAAAAATAACTTAATATTAAAAAAATATAGCCAATTTATTTTATTTGAAAATCAATTATAACATCTAATTTGAGGAAACTCCATAAAATAAAAATTTATTGTGAAAAATGTGAAGCAAAATAAAGTTGGGGTAAATTATAAAAATAAAAATAAGTGAAATAGAAAATTAATAATTATAGTTATAATTAATAATTCAATCATATTACTCCTAATTTACCAAGTGTTAGAGCATAAAATATCTTCATATACAAACCTTTTTTAAAGTGAAAAGAGATTTGATCTTGTCTACCCTTGGTAAATCCAAAATTAAGATAGATCCAAGCTAATTTTATATCAATTTATGTAATTGAAAGTAAAGAATTGTTATTTTAATGAAAGTTACTTTCAAAAATATTTGTAATTTCCTCAATTTTAAAATAAAGCCAGCCTAGTTCCATCTTAACTCCGGATCTATCAAGCGATGAGAATGATCACATCTCTTGAGGTGCAAACCTATTATTTGAGTGCAAAACTTGAGGAAAGGTTTGTACCTCAAGAGATTTGATCCCTCATGGTGCTTGATAGATCCAGAGTTAATATGGATCTAGGTTGGTTTCAGTCATGTGCGGCCAAAGAAAATATAATGAACATAAGATTAATTTTATCAATAATATGTAAATTCATCTAATATTAATATAATCATTTTAAATATGCTAATATGTCTCAGATTAATCTGTATATTTTAATTTTAAATTTGCTTAGTTGCCCCAGTTTGTTGTGATGATAATAACTTTAATGATGAAAAATGATGAAATATAAATTTTGAATGTAAAGGGACAATGTAATAGTGTTGAATGATAGAAAATGTGAATAATAAGAATAAAGTCAATTACAAATATTCTTCATTGTGGTTAATCCAAAACTATTTTCTTCTATTATTCTTATTGTCACCCATTTTACTTTTGTCATCTTTTCATATTGATTATCATATTTTCATATTGATTATATGAAAAGGACAGGTTAAACCATAAACCATTTAAATCTTTAGCTCAATCTATTATAGCAAACATCATTCCTTGTCTCTCCTTCTCTCCAATATTGATAGGTTGAATTAGTATAACACAAAAATCAATGTACATTGTCAATAATTTTGTGTGATTACACTGAAATCAACACACAATGTTAATCCAATCACTTTACAATTAATGTACCATCATACATCCAATTACATCAAAACAAAAATCATCATTTACACTAAAATTAATGAATCTAATGTAAGAAATAAAATAAGATTAGAAAACAACATTTACACTAAAATCACTACGTCTAATGAAAGCAATCAAATAAGATTAGAAATCAACATTTACACTCAATTCAATTCATCTAGTGCACATAAGAAAATTGGAATATAAACTAACATCTACACTGAAATTAATGCACCTAGTGCAAGTAAGCAAATAGGATTATAAAGAAACATCTACACTAAAATCAATGCATCTAGTGCAAGCAATCAAATAGGATTAGAAATCATCTTCTACATCAAAATAAATGCATTTAGTGCAAGCAATCAAATAAGATTAGAAATCACCATCTACATTGAAATCAATGCATCTAGTGCAAGCAATCAAACATTATTAGAATCAACATCTACATTGGAATGAATGCATCTAGTGCAAGCAATAAAATAGGAATAGAAATCACCATCTACATTGAAATCAATGCATTTAGTGCAATCAATCAAGTAGGATTAGAAATCATCTACATTGAAATTAATGCACCTAGTGAAAGTAATCAAATATCATTAGAAATCAACATCTACACTAAAATCAATGCTTCTAGTGCAAGAAATAAAATTGGATTAGAAATAACCGTCTACACTAAAATCAATGTATCTAGTGCAAGAAATATTCTTCCCTCTCCCTTGCCCCCATATATATCTATATCTCCCTCCATCTATCCTTATTTTCCACTCTATCTCAACCCCCCAAACACACATGTTATTTCCCTTCATATCTATCAATCTCTTTGTCCCTCCCTCCCTCTCTCCCTCTCTCTTCTCTCCTCTCTTCACTTTCCATCTATATATCTATCTCCATGTGCCTCTCTATATCACCGCCAAAACATACACTCTATTTCTTCAATCTACCTACCTATCCCTCCCTCCTCTTCTCTCTCTCTCTCTCTCTCTCTCTCTCTCTCTTTTCCCATTCTCTCCCTCTCCCCCGCTTCTATCTCTCTTCCCTATTTCTTTCCTCTCTCCCTCTCTCTTCATCCTCCTTATCACTCCCTCTCTCTCTCTCTCCACCTTTCTCTCTATATTTCTTTCTTATTACCTCTCTCTCTCTCCCCCTCCAACTCCATCACTCTTTCCCTCCCTCACTCCACTCTCTCTCTCTCTCTCCTCTCTCTCTCTCTCTCTCTCTCTCTTCAGCCTCCAACTCTATTACTATATCCCTCCCTCTCTCCCTCTCTCCCCCATTCTCTCCATCTCTCCTTCTTTTTCTTTATCTCAACCCCAAACATACTCACTCCCTCTCCATCTCTCCTTCTTTTTCTTTATCTCAACCCCAAACATACTCACTCTCTCTCCATCTCTCCATTGTTACTCCCTCTCTCTCTCTCTCCACTTCTCACTCTCTATGTATTTCTTCTTCCCTCCCTCTCTCCCCCTCCAACTCCATCTCCCTATCCATCCCTCTCTCCTCCTCTCTCCCTCCCTCGCTCCTCCTCTTTCTCAAATCTTCTCTCTCGTACTACCTCTTTCTCACTTTCTCTCTTACTTCCCTCTCTCTTCCCCCATCACTCTCTCTCTCTCTCTCTCTCTCTCTCTCTCTCTCTCTCTCTCTCTCTCTCTCCCTTTTTTACCTCTAATCCTCTCTCTTACCCCATCACTCTCCTTCTCTCTCTCAAGTATTATCTCTCATTCTTCCTCTCTCTCATTCTTCCTCTCTCTCACTCTCTATATCTCTCTCTACCCCCCTCTCTCTCTCCCCCTTTTCCCTCCAATCCTATCTCTTCCCCCGTCTCTCTCTCTCTCTCTCTCTATGTTATTATATCCATCCCTCTCTCCTTATGTCTCCTTCTCTCCCCCCTTCTCTCTATCTCTCCTTATTTATCTCTTTATCTCACCCATAAACATACACTCTTTCTCTCCATCTCTCCCTTGTCAGTCTCTCTCTCTCCACTTCTCACTCTCTATGTCTTTCTTCTTCCCCCCCCCCTCGCCCCCTCCAACTCCATATCTCTATCCCTCCCTCTCTCCTCTTCTCTCTCATCCTTCCTCTCTTGCCCTTTCTCTCCTACGTTTATCTCTCTTCCCCCATCTCTCTCTCTCTCTCTCTCTCTCTCCCCCCCCTCCAATCCTCTCACTATCTCCTTCCCACTCTCCTCTCTCTTCCCCCTCCATCTTTGTGTATCCCTCTCCCTCTTTTACCCTTATCTACTTCTCTCTCTTTTTATTCCTCCTCTCCCCTCTCCTTTAGTTTATCTCCATCTCTCCCTTGTCACTCCCCCTATCTCTCCACCTCTATAACTTTATGTCTTTGTTCTTACCTCCCATATATATAGAGTTAATATATATCATGATATATTAATATATATTATAATATAACAAATTTAATATTGATAATAGAGTTCAGGCTTCTGTGATCCATATCAAGTTAGAGAAAGATTCTTCGGCGAAAATCACATGGAATGACAAATGGTATTCCATGTGATTTTTGCCGAAGAATCTTTCTCTAAATTTAATATTGGATTAAAACAAAGTTATTATATTTAATAATATCAATATTATGATATATTAATATGAATATTAGATTTAATAATAATAATAATAATAATAATAATAATCTTTTAATATTAATATTATGGTTAATAGTATTTTTTGCATGGTATTAATAATAATTTGGCCCATGGTATTTTGCCCATAGGCTTCACCTAAATAAAACCTATTTTTTGAGTGTTAGTAAGTGTAAAGAGGTTTATGGAGCAAATATAAAAATAGGTTTTATTTATTTACCATACCTCTTGTTTATTTATATTTTTATTTATTTATCATATTTATTTTATTTACAATGGTATTTGGCCCATAGGCTTGGTATATAATTAGATGTTGATTTCTAATCTTATTTGATATGTTTTTTATTTATTTACCATACATCTTTATACCTATTTTATATTTATTTATTTATTATACATCTTTTATAAATAGGGTAATTGACCCATGGAATTAATAATTATGTGTCCCGAAGGATCCACCTAAATAAAACCTATTTTTTGAGTTTTCATAAATATAAAGAGGTTATTGGAGTAAAGATAAAAAGAGGTTTTATTTATTTACCACACCTCTAATTTATTTGATTTTTTTTATTTACCATACCTTTGGAGTAAATATATATACAAAAAAAGTCTTCTCTGTTTACCATACTTCTAGTTTGTTTATATTTTTATTTATTTACCATCACTCTCTTTTTTTACTATTCTCTTTATATTTTAAATTTATGTTTTGTTTATACATAATAATAATTAGATTGATTTTTAAACAGGGCCAACATTAGATTAAAAATGTTAAATGTTAAATATTACAAGTTTATGATAGATTTTTCGACGAAAATCACATGAGAAACCATTTGTCGACGCGTTTCGAACCAACCAGTGTGGTTCATCGTCAGGACAAGTTGTCCTGACGATGAACCACACTGGTTGGTCCGAAACACGTCGACAAATGGTTTCTCATGTGATTTTCGCCGAAAAATCTATCATAAACTTGTTATGGATCACAGAAGCCTCAACTCTACAATTAAATATTACAGTTACATTTAATTTTACATGTTTACATTTACATTTAAGTTTACATGTTTACGATTTCACGCGAGATCTACCCCATGGGTGCAATAATTATTTTATTTTTAATCTGAAACTACAAATAACTTTGAAAAATACATATAAATAGCCAAAAAAAAAATTATATCAATTAAAATAAAATAAATTTCAATTAATTGAAAGTTAAAATAATATTATTTGAATGAAAAGTTGCTTTCTATTTTCAAAGAAAGTAAAGAAATTTGTAATTATTTTATTTAAACTTTGAATTACAAATAATTCAATAATTTAATAATTTAAACTGCCTTAAATTTGGGCTTTTGGGTGATTTTTCCCTAAACCGTAGGGGTTATAGATCATCTTCTTGATAATTGACAATGTAAAGGCAATGTTTTACATCTGGCACTGTTTCTACCAGGGTAACCCCTATCCAAATCTCTAGGAAGATAAAACTGATCCAAATCGTGCAGTTGGATTTTCAGTGGATCCATGTGTTTGGTGCCCATAAAAACCAACATCTCAACCATCAGAGTGATTTCACATTCTATGGGCATTGAAATAGCGACAACTACTTGGGAACTAGAGAAAGAGAGATGCAGTGGGCTACTGAAACCTAGAAAAAACTAATAGGTTTTTAGATTCGAAGTTCCTTGTAATGGAGACATGGTGGGTGCTTCAAATGTTGGTTACATGTCTGGTAGTTCGAACCGCTACTCACGGATCAATGGATGTCGAGGTTTCTTCGAAAGTCGGTCTTTGACAAAGTTGAGGAAACCTTCGGATCCAATGCTCGATTACTCTCACATTGTTGTTGAGCTAAATCAAATATTCAACTTGCAGAATGATTGATCCAATAGTTACGCACTACGGAAAAGGTCAACTATCCTGCTTCTTGGCCAATACTGTGCTAGATCTTGTGAGTAACTCTTAACAAAGTGTGAAAAAGCATTTCGTAATAAATATTAGATTTTGTGGAGTATTTCCATATTATTTTTTATTATTATTAGATTATGTTTTTCATCTATATCTAGAAGATACTATGCTAGATCTGGTGAGTAACTCTTAATAAAGTGTGGAAAAGCATTTCATAATAAATCTTAGATTTCCTAGAGTATTTCCATATTAATTTTTTTATTATTAGATTATGTTTTCCATTTATCTGGAAGATGATAGTGGATGGTTCCAAACTTAGATTTGACATTTTTTAATCATTTAAATCATATTTATTTGATTTTTTTTAGAGCTTCTCTACATTATTTATTTCTCTTGTGAGATCAGATCTTCCATATAGTCTTCAAAACTTCAACCCAAAAAACCATTATCCTTTCTCTCTTAAATGTGTTATTTTTTTGGGTTGAATTTAAATTGCAGATATAGGTAGACATGGTTGTGAATGTAACCTTACAAGCCATGGCCAAACACGTAGGAAAGCATGGCTTAAAATTTTATCATTTTGCTTCTTCAGTGGTAAATCCCATAACAATTCAAGAATTTTTAAAAATAATATTTGAACATTTTAAATGTAATCCCTACATTGATCACAAAGGAAACCCAATAAAATTGTTGAAGCAATTGACCTACGTTAATACTATGGAGAATTATGGAGACACAACAATTAGTTCACCAAGAAATGTAAGTTGTAATGATACTCTGTGTTTCTTAGTCGAAATTTTGATGAATATAAGTGGAATTTGAAAAGTTAAAAATTTAAATGACTCATTTAAATTTTACTTTTAACTTTGCATATAATTTCTCCATATAATCTTTGTTCAAGGAGTAGATTAGTTATTTAATCTAAAGAATTATTGATTTACCATAATTATAAAAAAAAAAAAATACATAAAATGAATCATTGCAAAGTGATAGTCATATTGTAGATAGCAGGGTTATCAAGATCATCTACAAAATATATGTTACAACAATTGAAGCACTTGGAAAATATCTACGAGCCATATGCATTCTACGAAGGAAGGTGAATTATGTGCAATGGAGATGAAATACAAATTTATTGGTGTTGTATTGCTTTAAATATTTTGATTGATAATCAAGCAGCATACATTAATAATTTTTTTAATATATTTGTGCAGATTCAATACAATTCTAAAAAACAAAAAAAAAAAAAACAAAAAAATATCAAGAGCTCTCTGAAGATGAACGAGACAATTTCAGATTTGATGTGAAGATGAACTAGACAATTTTGGATTTGATGTTAATATTATTGAGTGGAAAAATTACATTGGAAATTATCATATTCCCTTACTTGGTGAATATATCTTAAATGGGTAAATATGTATCAATGGATTGCAATGGTTGCAATGGCCATGAAGACATCAATTTTCACTTCACTACGTTCACTATTTTTTGGAGATTGATGGTGGCTGTTGGAGCAGAAATTTGTCCAAATATAAATGGAGGTCGTGCCAATGTGAATGTTGAACTCATTTCCACCAGCAATGATCTCATTAATGATGTGTTTACGTCATAAGGAGGCAGTTACACATTTACAAATATTACTCCAAGGAAATATAGGTTGGTTGCTTCCCATCATGAATACATAAACTTCATCAATCCTTGAGTAGTATACAAATATCAGGTCATATCAAATCCCACTACATTTTTTTTCAAAAAGGAAAGGCCATGATATTTTTCTCTCTTTGCCTTCATTTGATATGTAGAATAAGTTTGGAGATTCCTTAAGGATGAGTGTCCAGAGGACATAGTAGCCCTCCATGAAATCAAACGTGAAGAAGTGGAAAGAGCGGGCTCTGTGAGCCAATTCTTAAACAGAGGAAGAAGATACAAGGTCATACCTAATGTCGATCCTAGCTAGGATGGCGCTATGCATGAGGTACAATGATTGAGGTTTATAGAGTATATTTTCTATAATATTCTCTTTCAAATATGTGATTCTCATGTTCTCTTAATAATTGTCCAAAGAGGCTCTCGAGAGATGGAGTTGGGCTTTGGAAATCTGGTAGTAGATGACATCTTTTATGTCCCAAGTTATGATATGGATGGCTTATTTGTTTCTCAGGGTAACCCTATTTTAGGCATTCATGTATACCTTTATTCAGATGACGTCCATGAGGTGAAGTGCCATCAAAGAATCTCCTAGCCAAATCAAGCTCTTTCTCATGCAATATCTGATGCATATGGGAAATTTGATTTCAATTTATTCCATGTGGAAAATAAAGGTTGTTGCCATTCTACAAGGGTGAGAATAAAATATTTGATGTTTCACTTCCATCTATCGAGGTTCTTATTGAGCACAATCATGTTAATATATCTCAGCCATTTCAGGTCATAGGTTTCTTAGTTGGAGAACTTGTGGTGACTTCTGAAGGAGTCTGTTTTGAAGGTGTAAATATATTAGTTGATAGACAAGAAACAACTTCAACAGATGTCGAGGGATATTAAAAACTTGATCATGCAACATCAACACACTACAAAATCAAGGCTGAGAAGGATCACTTCAAGTTTAGAAGTTTGGAGAGTTTCATGGTTGTGCCAAACATGGCTTCAATCCAAAAGATAGAAGCAATACATTATAATATTTGTGGTTCCCTAAAATTAGTGACAAATGGCTATTATGGCAAGCGTCAAGTTGGCTTGACACATGGGCCGGACAATTGTAAACCTCAAATAAAGAGGATTTATGATATGGGAAACTTTTGCTTCAAGGTTCAACCATGTTAATATCAAATATCCCCACTAACCACAACAACAGAACGTGATTATGGTCTTCAATTTTCACCATCACATATTGATGTGACAGTAACTAGACCAATGTTTGGCATTGAATTTATAAAGGCCCTTGTTGATATCCGTGGATCAGTGATATGTAAGGAAGGATGTGACTCCTCGGTTTCTATATCACTTACTTCTCTGGCTGTTGAACTCTAGGTTCAGAGAAGATTAACTCTTTAAGTTTAACAAATGAGAGTAGTGACTTCATATTTGAGAAAGTCCTACCTGGTGCATTGCGTCTTAAGGTAAATCTTGGACCCTCATTGGATTTGTTAGATTGGGATGATGACTGGTGTTGGGAGAGAAAGGTTATTGATGTCAATGTTGGTGTTTCTGATCATTCAGAGATAGTGTTTATCCAAAAAGGCTATTGGTTGCGTATTATGTCTACTCATCCTGTGGCTTCTTACATCATACAACCAAACAAAGAACCAATGAATTTGTTGATTGAGAAAGGATGGTAGCAAATCTGCTTAGAAGCTTCTCGTGTGCACATGCTTCATTTCTTAAACTCGTGCATTTTCTTTGGAATGTCTTCATTAGAATTCAATGTATTTGACCATAAGCCCATATATTTGACTAGTGGAAAATATGTACTAAGTGGTGAAATACAAGTTGATTCAAGTTCTTATCCAAAAGCAAATGAGTTGTCTCAAAGCATTATTGTAGACAAATGGAAAAAGGAGGGTGCATTTATAGATATGATCAATAATGTCAAAATTGTTTCAAGTGCTAATGGACCAAGCAACATTGTTGTATATAATTACATTCACTGGGCCAATATTGAAGATGAAATGGTCTTTGTTCTGAGAGATAAAAGGAATGCTAGTGTGAAAAATAGTTTTGAAAAGGCCTTGTTTTATCCAAGAAATCAACACGTTGCTATTAAAACTGATGGGTGTCAACTAGATATTCCTTCTTTTGTGGGGTGCCTAGGAAAGTACATTAAGGGTCAGTGCAGCCATCAATCCCAGGTGTTGGCATTAAAATAATTGCTCCAAATGACAATAGCAATGGTCTTCTGAAAAAACGGTGCCTTGGTTCTTCAAACTTCGACAAGATCAGATGGTCTATTTTTGGGTGGCCCTTTGTATGATGATACTGAGTACTATGTTGAATCTTCCAAGGGATATCGTTTAAAGGAACTTGGATAGGACCCCTTTTGAAGCTTAGTTGTATGCTCATCCAATTTGATCGGACACCCCACTTGACCAACCAAACCATAAAGAATATTTGATCGTCAGTATTCGACCTTATGTGCACTCCCTGCGTTTGTTGTCCTCGGTAGAAGAGTCACTAAATTTGCGTCAAACAACTACTAGATATGGACAAAACCTCTTCAATCACATTGCTTCAAACTACAACCTTGTAAGTCTGGATTTTACAATTACTTTCAACGCTTTACAATGAAACCAGTGTAAATTCAAGTTGTATGTGGATGAAATATAAACCATGGTAAACGCAGGTTGTTTTGTATGTGTATGTAGGGGAATACATGACAAAATATTTGAGAGTGAATGGGATACTGTTTCAAGAGCTTTCATGCTCTATTTTGAGACTCAATATGCAATGTGGAAGTAATTTGACCCTATTGTAAATGGACTCATATCTCGATAATTCATAAAATGTATTTTTGAACATATTGATTGAGATGATGAAGAGCTTTAAATCATTAAAGGAGGTGGTCATATGTGTTGTGCATTTTCTTAAAGAAATATGTGTCTTCTCAATTTTTTGTTCAAGAGACTTCCTAATCTCCAATGTTTGTTAATGGGTGACAACTTTATCTTGGTAAAAACAGAATGTATGCTTTTCTTTTACATGTGCAATGAACAACATGTTTCAATGTTTAAGAATGATTTCATTTTCAACTTAGTTGTTAGGTATAGCATAAAAAAAAAATTATACAAAGCATATATTGATGTAGCTTAGGTTGACTATTATGTTTCGGTTCATTATTATGTCATGTTTACAGATTCAGTATATCCAATAGATATGAAACAAAACTAAGTAACGACTTTGTTTCAAATCTATTCCTTAATGAAAATATACACTACCTAAATTAAAAAATTTAACCTTCTATAAGATGTGAAAAGACCATAAAATTCTTCCATGGTTTTTTCTATGATGTTCATAATGAATATTTATGTCTTTTACCTCGTAAATGAGTGTAGAGTTGACTTATTCTGGTTTTGAAATGCAATGCAGGAACTTTCGAAATACCCCATACCTCGACATCTCAAATCCCCACTCTCTCATCTCCGTATATACAAATTTATGTATACATAACTGAATTTCACGATAGGGAAATCACTGTATTAGGTTGCTTTCTTCCAAGAACCCCTGCTCTAGATATGATAGAACTTCATTTAATTGATGACTTGAATTATGACGATCCATGATATGTAAAGTTTTTGGAGGAAGTGATGTATTTGAATAGAGTTTCAAAGAAAGCAAGGATATTGGTATGAGAATCTTCTTTTTAAATACATGCTTCAAAATCTTTAAACCGTTGACCAGTAAAAAGGCTTTTGGGCTTCATTTTCTTTTATTTTTTTCTTTACAGAAGGGTATGACCAATGCAAGTTGTATGTGGATATGAGGATGAATTCTACTATGGATACGAGGATGTGGACACCAGTGGAATGACCTGCTTAGTCTTGGGCAACATCGAGTATGGAAGCGGATGGCAGTCTCATGGAGTGGGTATGCGACATTTTGCCCCATTTTCATTTTGTTTATCATTCATTGTTTGCGTTGGTTCTAATAGTCAATTTTAATTATTTATCTTTTTGTCATTTATATCATTAACATTCCATGTTTCCCAGGAAAGGTAACATCTTCGGTTGCTTTAGATGAGCAACCTATAGGATTAGGATGTTCTCAATGAGTTTTGAACATTTTTCCAATATGTCTTGTTGATTTTGGATTGCCATTGCGGGTTATCACTTTAATTGTTATCTGGTTTGTCATTTGATTGATAATGAAATTCCATGCTTTTATAAATTATTTGTATATTAATTTTTAATAGTATTTAATAAATTTGTCTTTAGTAGCCACACTTCAAACAATGGATTTCACACCACTAGGTTGAAGGTTTGGGTTATGTATTTGGTTAAAATTTCCCAAGATTTATATCATATCTCAGGTGGCAGGTTTGGGTTATTTATTTGTTCAAAATTCCCCAATATTTAGATCATATCTCAACCTTTTGAAATTCATGCCTTCATGCCACTTGAATGTAACACATCACGACAAGGATGAGCCCTATTAAGCTCAACAACTCTATTAGTATTCTTCATGAATCATAATTCAAATGGACTCTAAATTTGGTTAATTTCCTTCACTAAACAATATTAAGCAAAATCCTCTCATTCAAACTCAACCCCAAGTCATACTCAAAATTTTGACATGTGAATAACATTGGCTTGACAGCAATTTTGACACCCAAGTCATTGCAAGTCATACAAGACTGTCCATTTAAAAAAAAAAAAAATGATCATATCCTTAAATTGTTAGCCCTTAGACTCCTTCATTAAAGAAAAGATCATTTTATGATCTTGATAATTGGTCTATCAAAACGTAGATGTTGCGAAATATGAGTTAAGGAGTAGAGAAAGAGATTTTCCTTGACAATGCCTAGAATATTTTGAACTTTTGGGGGCACATCACGTGACAATACCATCATGACACCAACATCTTTTGGTAAAGTTCCATTGCAAGAGGCATCCACTGATTCATGTTCCACAACCAGTGACCGTAAAGATGATTCTTCCTAAACATTTTTCCTAGATGATGATAATGCTATATAGTTCTTATCATCATAAGTATGGATTTTCTTTCTTCACCCGTGCTCCACCTTCCCCCTCCCAATTGTATATAAGCATCAGTTTATCTTGCATGCTTCCCTCCGATTGCAAAGTTATACCCATACCTGAAATCCTCGTCTTGATCTTGGTTCTTATGCTTCTCTTCTTCTTCTAAGCTAAGCAATCGAAAAACCATTACCTCCCTACCACCACAAATAGATAAACCATTTTTCCTACATTGTCTTTCAAGCTCCACAAGAGGAATACTAAACAATTCTCGAGCTATTTCTCCCTCTCTAATCACCATAGCAACATCTTGATTTGGACCAGATCCATATTTTATGTCTGTAATATTGGATTCAGAACTATCAAGGTCCTTCAATGGTGGGGCATCTCCACATATTGAATGAAAGGGAGGGACACCTGAATTTCCAAACCAAAGAAAGGTAGCTCTCCATCCATTCACATAAGCATATGAAAGGAGAAACCAGTCTGACCAAACCTGGAGAACTTTCATCACTCTCTCCTACAAGGATGCCATAATATAAATGTAAAAAAATTCACAAAAAGATCCACACAATCATTACACTAATTATGATATTTTTTTCTTATGAGTAAAAATTACCAGTCGCCTTGCTAATTCATGACCAATAAGGGGCTTGATCTTAATACATGATATATTTTCATCATTACTATCCTCAACATGTTCTATTATTTAGAGTGAGATTTCATGAATTGGCAGGTGTGTTTTTCCACATTTCTATTTTTATATCCCACACAATTGGAATCCTGCTACATTTGGCCTCCTCTACTTCCCTAGGCTACATGTGTTAAAGAGGGTACAAAACACTAATGATATGTTCTTTTTCCATAAGTTCTTCTCATTTTTTGGATGAATTCTATGGAAATTTTATTCATGCCAATTATGTGGTAGGAAATAATGTTCCATTATTCCTTTTTATCATATCTTGTTTATGAGTTAACATGCTTCTATTGTACTAGTTCATTACGACTATGTCATGTAAATATCAAGTTGAGTGGGTTTCACATTTGATTTCCACTGTAGTCAACAACTGAATATATAAGTTTTCTTTTAGGTTGAATGATGGGACAACACACTTTGATTTCCACTAGTGCTCTCTTTTTCATATACTATCACAAGTGCACAAATACAAACTCACTTTTATTTTTAGTTGGATAAGCAAATGATGACAACTTTTTATTTTGTAGTGACAAGGATAACTATGTATTGGAGCTAGATATTGAGCCCTTAAATTCATCCTTTCCTTACCCAACATGACCATCTCCTATTGGTAACAAAGTTCAATTTCTGAACCAACATTTGTCTTCAATACTATTTCATGATAAAGAAAGAACACAACCATTGTTGGATTTCCTCTGAGCACACAAATACCAAAGCCATGCCATTTTTCTTTCCTTGGTTAATATATTGCATCATTGTGTTTGATAGTTAATTCATTATTATTCTATGCCAATAAATCTCTATCAAATAGCAGATAAGGATGACCTGGCTATTTTAAAGATATATAATATGAATTAATTAAAAATTCACAGGGTTATTTTGATTCTCATCTTTTTATTTCACTTCTTTAGAGAAAACTGTATATTCAAATACCAACTCAACTCAAACCAGAATAAAATAGAGAATCCTAGTTATGAATATGTTTCTCTCTCCATACCTTATAATGACATTATTTTTTTGAATTATACTTGAATTTCACTGATAATAACCTAAATTTATATATTTCTTTCAGCACCAAATTGAATTCATGGTAAAAATATGAATATCCCATTAAAAATGACGTAAAGATGATTCCAAGAATATCACCTTTAGTCTGAGCATGTGGCATAGTAATTTCTAAGGTGTGAAGTTTTATTAGAGGCATTGTTTGTTTATTTGTTTTGGTTAGAAAATGGTTTTCTCTTGCTTTTATGTGACTTTCAATTTATCATATCTAGCATGTTGAGAAATGGGAAAGAATAGTGTGACATTTTATCTTGTAGAAATTGATAATGAATGAAAGGATAAATAGTTTAACCAAGCTACAATCCACTTTGGTAAAGGTAGAGGGACATCTTAAAAAGTTACCTAAGAATACACCATATACATAGTTTGAACATAAGTAATATATGGATTTTTCATTTGCAGATATGTTCTTTTTTCTATCCAAGATATCAGAGCAAGACAAATATTGATATTGTAGAAATTGTTAAAGGACCTCATTGAGGTCAATTTTTCTGATGTTCTACTTGATTGATACATTCTCATGACAGGAAGGCTTTAAATACAAATTAATATGTTACCAAAACAAATTATATTCAAAGTTTATACATATAAAAGATAAAAACAAATGTCAATTCCTTCATTTGATTCTTACTTGACTCTCGTGTGGGTAGGTTACAGGAAATGTGATTGGAAAAACGATGGGGAGACAATATAGAGATCATGTCTTGGATATGATTCATTTGTTGTTGGAGATCCTTCAGGTACTTCAGTCATCGACTTTGGAAATGTTTCAAGTAAGTATTCCTATGGTTTTTAATGTTGTGATTCTTTCACCTCATGGTTATTTTAGGCAAGCAAATGTTTCAGGAATGCGTGATAAGATATCGATGCACATGTAAACAATTTTTTTATAATTGCAATGTCCATTCCATGATATCCTCTCTTTATTGTTTGATTGTATTTTAAACATTTATTTCGATTTTTCTTTGTATTTTAACTATGAAATGAAAGTACTTGGTATTATGTTTGTTTAAATAACAATCAAATCTTGAATATGAAATTAGTATTACACGATATTGATTGAAATCCTTTTAACTATTTTGTATTGAAAGATTTTCATGATTATTAGAAAAGTTTACTTTCATGTTGTTATTTGAGAACATGTTGTTTATATACTTGACCAATTTCATGAATTAGACAACAAATTGTTGTTGCAAATAAAATGACAAGGATTAGACATCGCACCTCAGATTATTTGTTTTAACAAGTTATTGACAGCTTGAGCTTTTTAGCATGTAACTTAGTTGGCAAGATTGTACCTAAGATTTCTCTGAAGGTTGAATACTAAGTTACTAAGGTGTTCTTTTCTATGGTGATTTTAATTTGTTTATACTGGTCAGCTAGCCACATAGTGGCCACTATCGCTCAACTAAAGAAAACTTGTTCGAGTTTCTTGCTCTTATGGGGAAGAATGGCTTTAGCATTGTTGATGTTGAGGTATATGTAATATAAATCCTTTATAGTCTACTTTCATTTATATTCTATTATTCATCATCTTTCATGTCTTACACTCTGCATTCTAGGTTCTTTTGTTTTCAGAAAAGGAACTCAGTATTGATGGTAAGCAACAAGATTTGAAGAAAGAGGAGAACACTAACACTGGAGTGACAAATGCAAAAAGAGAGAGAAGAGAACCGGTCTATTGGTGCCCTTAAAGCCAATATCCCGCATAATACACACACACAGAGACAAATGTTCAAGTCTTCATAGTTAGTGAATTCACCTGCAATGACTTGACAACACAATGATAATGTTTTATAGTGATGAAACAACATTTCATGTGCAAATTGTAGTCCAGCCAATGTTAAGTTGGAAACTCATATTGTAATACTCAACATTTCATATAATATAATCTATGTGGTTGAAATTATTTATAATTGCACTTGATATTCTTTAGTATTTTAACTAACATATGTAATTTTGAATTTTCATATTAGATGAGCCAATTCAAATTGTATGATGTTTTTTTAATTTAGTCGCAAAATCATAGAACTTAATCTAAGTTGATTAATAATAAACACATAAAATCAATTTAAAACTGCTAAATTAGTAGTTTATATTGATTAATGATGAACACGAATAAAATGAATATACGACTAAATTAGTCATTTATAGTTATTATTAATGAAAATAAATTAAATGAATATAAACTACTAAATTAGTCATTTATATAATGAATATGAAACTACAAAAAAAATATAAATGACTACTGCAAATGATTAAATTTTCATTACAGATGACAACTAAGTTTTGCATATATACGACTATTAGTAGCTAATCTATAGTATCTTATAACACGAGAAAAATGTAGTCATATTTATTTTGTCATTAATTGGTTTCAAACAAAAACTTAAGTTTGCATATATATGACTATTAGTAGCTAATTTATAGTATCTTATAACACGACCAACATTTTTGTCATATTTCTTTGGTCATTAATTGGTTTTCTCAGATGATCATATAGTAATATATTTTTTTGTATATTTGGTCATTAATTGTGGCAATTAATGACTAAATCAATAACTAAATTAATGACCAAATTTATGAGTAAATATACTACTAGATGATAAAATTGAGACAATCAATTAATGACTAAGCTAAAAATGACTAAAAGTTGGTCGCGATATAAGATATTGTAAATTAGCTACTATTGGTCACTGACTGAAAAATAATCATTTATATGCAAATGTCAGTCATTGTTTCAGTAAATAATTAGCCATTTTGTACTAGTGATAGGTTGGAGGCATTGAACAAGAGGCCTATGATAACGTCGTATTCAGCTTCTTTATTGGTAGCTGACCTAATACATAATCCATTGGTGAGATAGGGTGTCTGATTAGGAAAGTATACGGCCTAGGCTATTGTATTCAAGATTTTCGACCATTGAGAAGCACCATCAACAAAAACATGATGATAGACTAGTGGATGATCCATTTGTGACACATGATGAGAGATTGTCTTTAGAGTGTATCCATCATGTGGTGGTCATCATAAAAAAGTGCCATGGTGAATACATGTTCATTCTAGGGCTACTTGAACATGCTTTTCGATGAAATATTTTGAGATAGATTCCATTGACATGAATTTTGAGGGAAGTCCCATCAAGCTATGATAAGATGTATGCCCCCTGTTATCACTCAAAAGTTTTCCCTAGAAATTATCAAAAGAAGAAATAATCCAAGGTAACCACAAACCAATCTTCAAACTCAGGTTCTAGCCAACCTAAGTCCAAAGAGGGCTCTCTCTTTATAATTTAGCTTTGAATTGATGAGATTTTAGGCTAGTTCTTAGTGTTCATGGGGTTTTGATTTTAGATTGAGTGGTGGAATTCTAGGAGCGGATGGATAGAGCTAGATCTTCAAGCCATTGGGCTATGGAGTCAATAAAAGGATAACATAATTGTATCAGATCATTAAAAGGAATGTTCACAGGGCGGGCTAGCAAAGTAAAGGCAAATCTTCAGGCCTAATGGGTGAAATGATTCTAACCAGGGTGAAAGGGCACTTAAGAATCCTTGGACCAGGATCAAAATGAAGAAAAGAGGGTGATCATGAGCAAAGGGAAACTAAGAATCCTTTACTATAGACCAAAGAGGAAACTACGGAAGCTAAGGAGCAATTAAGAATTCCCTAGCTAAGATAGTTTAGTAGAAAACATTCAAAATGTAAACAGTCAAGACAGAGTGCATTAAAGCAATTTCTGAAATATCATTCCTAGTTATACATTCATATTTTTAGAAAAAACATACGTGATTATGAGAGACATAAGAGAAGACAACAATAAATATGAGAGAATACTTATTTGTTTTCTCTTTACACAAGAATCCTATAAAATATCTGATCTTTATTCCTTGATCTAGCAAGATAATCTAGTCATTGATACATTAGAATTTTGATTTAAGAGAAAAAGTCTATAGAAATGTCATTGAATCCACCCCAAATAATTCGAAATATGAATTATTTATACAAAATATAATCACAAAATATCTCATAACAGTTAGAGATTTAATTTAGCAAATAAAAATATATTCAAGCATGAAGATAGAGACAGATGAAAAACTACATCATGTTGTCCCTCTTATTGTGGTAGTGCTAGCTATTGCAGTTGAGTTGTGACCCTTTAAGCTGGCTGATATTTGTACATTGGAATCTTCTTCATTTTTATCTTTCACTGATACTCTTTAAACCTGTTACTCTCTGACCCTGCTGATCTGTCCTTTACCTGTGTCACCTCGCTGCCTTCAGATTTACTGTGGTAACTTCCTACTGTAAAAAATTTCATAGTAAATCTGTCATTTTTTCCCACCATTCATCCTTAGGTAACTTTACTTTCAACATTCTCCTCTAAATTTCGTCTGCCTTTATGTATTTTGCAAAATTGGGCTTGGTGACAAACAGATGTTTCACCTCATGTTCTAGGAAAAACAGATTTTCCTATGTATCATACAATAGTTTTCTAGTTGGCATGGATTTTATACCTGAAATACTAGCTTGTTCCTTACTCAATTTCCTAAGTCTGTCAGTGTAGTCCAATTGGTTCATGAGTTAATCATGGATGACCATAGGATTTGGAAGGCCTTTGTGCCTCAAAATTTGAAATTTGGCAATAAACTTGTCAATGGCCACTTGCATGTTGTGGCACTTTTCTTCCAAGTTGAGCATAAGGTTTCTTTTGGAAAGAACCTTTTTGACCTCTAGGATGGCTTCGGTCCTATCCTCTATACCAAGCTCATTGAGCTCATGTCTATTCTTACTGTTCAGGAAGTGAATGAGTCGATTGGCATCCTTAGGCATCTCGCCCAACTCTTCCCTTACTTTCTAGATAGCCTCAGTGGCTACCTTCACCAATTCAGTTTGCTCAAATATAACTTGAATTGATGGCCAAATATCATTGACAGAGTCAATGATATTGGCCCAAAGCATTTCTTTGGTCTGTCCTAGTGGCTTCTGCAATGTTAAATCTTTTTCTAGGACTTTGATTTTCTCACCCATCCTTAGGGCTTTCTGTGTTTCTTCTCTCTGCTGAATTTGGGCAAGCTTACAGTCAGTTTCTAAGCTTGCCACTTTCTCCTTTAGCCTTTTGAGCTCTATTTCCTGGATGGACATCTCCTCCATGGCTTTTACTAGCTTTGTTGTTTTCTCTGTAGATATGGCTGTTGCTGTAGATTCAATTGTGATTAGCAGTGTTGTGGCAGGTGGAGTTGTTGGTGCCAATGATGCTGCCAATGTAGAGGGAATTTTTGTCACTGTGGGAATGGCAGTTGTGGAAGTTGTTTGCTAGGTCACTTTTCTTGGACTGAATCAAAATGTCCAACTCCTTCTCTATCACTTTTAGTTGGTCATTTAGCTTTAGGACCAAGTCCATGAGCTCTTCATGTCCTTTTTGTGCCTCCAGGACTTCTACTGTTTATGGGTGATGCAATTGTGGAATCTTGAGCTGCTTCTTCAGAGCAGCTATATCATCATTCTTCTTCTTTATTAATTTTTCTGTGGCCTTTACATCTTTGGGATCATGTCCCAACTCAATGACTAAGTCCTCTAAGGACTTGATTCTGGTATCTTTGGCCTGTGAAGAGGCCTTTTCCAACTGGAACTGTGCTGATATATTATTCAAGGAGTTTTGCAATTGGTGGGCAGTGATGGATTTCCTTGTCAAGGTGGAGTAAATCATCTCCCTTGTCTACTTATGCAGCTCAATCTGGTCAATAGGATGAATGTCCTTTGCCAGTACTTCAAAGTCTATCTTTTTGAAGTCTGTTGTTGTTCTTGGTTGCTGAGTAGTGGGCTTCATGAATGTCATTTGCATCTTCCCCTCTTTTACATCATAGGCTGACATAAGCCTTGTCTGATTGGTAGGGGTCATTTTCAAGTACTGTGCATAGGACTGGGCTTTCAGCCTCTCATTCCTATCATTTATCTCTTTAAATCTTTCTTTAATGCCCTGGTCTTTGTCTACTAGCATCATGAAAGAGGATACCTCCACACTCTGTTGTCTTTCTAGTATCTGGGTATGTGATGTGGATGGTTCTAGGATGTCTCCAGAGGGAGCAGCATGCCTACTCCCTTCTCTTTTAGTGCTTGTAACATCAATTGTCTCTTCTATATATTCCTATTCTGAAACAGGATTTACCCTTTGTCTTTTATCCTGGCTAGTCTCTGCATAGGCTTGTGATGTTTCTCTTCCTGAGGGAGTAGCCCCTTCCCTGTTTCTTTTGAGGTTTTTCTCCTTATTTAGAGGAGTCTGTAAGACTGTGGGGTTACTCATGGTGACCTCTAATCTGTCTATTTTCTCTGATTGTTCTGGTTCTTCTGGTGTTTCTGACTCTTTTGGTGTTTCTGAAACTTCTGGTACTCCTGATTCTTGTTGTACCTGTAATTCTTCTTAGACTTGTTATTCTTCCTGGACTTGAGATCCTCCTAGCACTTGGAATTGAAGAAGACTGGGTCTGAACCGGGTGACTGGCAATTGAGAACGGTTGAAAAAGCTTCAAGCAAGCTAGTAGGCAATCTGGGAGCTTTGTGATATCTTCAGGGTGCAATTGTAGGTGGGTTGGCAGTTTCAACGTTCGCAAGTGCATGCATGGAGGTTTTCAGTTGAAAAAAAAAGAGATAAAAATGAATGATTTGGGGCTTTTTGGCTTTATGTGGGAAAGTCAGAATTGGCAGGTACAGGAGAAAAGTGGTCTTTTGTCGTGTAGTGGAGTGAACAATGGTTTTTTTTGTGCATAGCGGGTGGGCAGTAAATAGTTTCCTTCGCACAGCTTTTGGGCACCTGGTGGGGAAGCTCCCCGATTCCACTCATTGAACGACACATAGCCTCAGGGGCCCAGCGAAAAGCAACCCTTTTCAGGCGAGTAACGTTCGAATGTCAGGCCCTTTTGAAATGGATGAGGATAGTCAGAGGTGGAGGGGAGTGATCATGCGGTGATGGGCAGTGGAGTTGCACGGAGGGTAGTGGGGGGGCCCGGTGGGTAATTAAGCATGGTGGTTTTTGATTTAATGAGGGTTTGAGGCAGGGTTAAGGTATCGAGGTGATTAGTGGCGGGAATTGGGATTTTAGACTAGCTTAATCGTAGGTCAATTAGTTAGTGGATTTTCGAGGTTTTGGGTAATATTATAGTTTATATAATTAAACTAGGGTAGGGTTTATTAATATTTTTCAGAAGTTAAATATATATGGGGAAAATGGGTTCTTATTCGGGATTTAATAAATAAATTGTTAATTAGTCGAATGAGCGAAAAGGGGCACAATACCCTAAGTATTTCATATTTCATGTTTTAATTATTTTCGGATGATAACAAAAAAACTTAGGATATAGTGTTTTTATGGGTTTTGTGATATGAAAATGATTTATGTGGAGGAATGAACACCTTGCCTAGGTAAAATTCATTTAACCTTAGGAAAACAGAATTATTAGGGAAAATGAATGAACTGAAGGGGGGAATGAATGTTTATGAGGGGGTTTTAATACTTATTTCCTATAAGCCATTGAGCCAAGGGTCCGGTCCCTCCAAAAGTCAAAGAATTGCTCTGAGCCTCTTTGACTTAGGGCTTTTAAGTACTTTGATCTTTATTGTGGGAAATCAGTTAAGTGAAAGGTGAAATGAATGAGAGAGGTTAATTAATTGACTTTGATATCCATTGCATGCTTAATTGCCCATTCACATTTGAAATATATATTGAAAAATGATAAATTTGTTTTTGTCTAATCAATCATCATACTTCTACAACCTTTCTTCTACTTACCCACCTACTCATCCTACCATTTTCACTTCTCTTTATTAGGGTGTATTTGAGCTAGCAAACCCTTATCAAACATTTTTATTTTTCTTTACAATAGTAAACTAACTAAATCTAACCTTATTACATCCAAGGGCTCAGATTAAACAATTGATCTCCTTTTATTTACTCTACCTATCTAATTATCTAGCAAGATTAAACAATTTGGTCAATATTTATTCTCTATCTATAGACATGAAATAGCCAATTTTAAACATTTTGACTATCACGGATTGTGGCAAAGGTTACAAAATACACACAATCATTTATTATGCACAAAAAGTAAATAGTAGTGGCATTTTGACTTGCACAATTTCAAGGTCCTTTTTCTTTTCTTGGGGTTCATATTTTTCATCTTTTTTGACCTTTTATTTTTTTTGTCCTTTCTTTTTTCTTCTAGGACATACCCTCTTTACATTTTTTTATTTTTCGAATATGGAAAACATTTGCAGAAAGCAAAGGTATGTACATATTACAGGTTTAATCTCAAACATTCAAAAATTATGACTCCTATTGGTATAGGAACCTAATAGTGGCTCCACTTGGGGATGGCGCTTCCTAGTGAAATGTTGAGAACTTTGTAAACCAATGGCCTTCTGAATTGTTGTGATGTTATCTTGCAACTTTCCCTTTTCATATTTCTGCATTATTACTATTTATGACAGTAAAACTTTTGAAGCTTAAGGCCTTCTCTTCGGGCTTCAACTTCAAAAAATCACCATCCAATCCACTCTAGACTTTTAAAAGTAAAGTGTGTACAAATTATTGGTGAAATCAATAACTGGGCTCAATATAGTGTTCGAGCGTTCAATCATTTACTGGTCCTCCTTCTGCTTCTATGCCATCCATTTCTCTGAGGAAGAAAGCATTGCTACCTCTGAAAGCATAAATGATATATGGGCCTCTCCATAGGAAATCAAATTTCCCATGTTCACCTTTATCCTCTCTTCTTGAATCCCATTTTAGAACTTTGTCCCCTAGGTAAAACTCTTCTGCCGTAGTCCTTTTATCAAAATTCTTCTTGATCCTTTCTTGCACAACTTGAGATATGATGTACACTTCTTCCCTGGTCTACTATAAATGAATTTTTTGGTTGATTCTTCTTTAGATGTCATTTGGTTCAACTTGCAACTCTTGGAGCAGCTTCATCATTGGTGTTCCCAAGGAAGATGGGAAAACAAATTCCATTCCATAAACTAGTTGATCAGGACTAGTACCAATGGATTTTTGTGTGGTCAGCCTGTCTGCCCATAAGGCATTTACTAGTTTCTTGTTCCATGTTTTCCTGTTATCTTCTAACAATTTTTTGATGATATTTACAAGATTTTGTTTGAGGACTCTTCTAGTCCATTTACTTGGGGGTAATAAGTTGTGGAATGGCCCAATGTTATATGATACTTATTACAGAAATCAATCATTCTCTTAGATTTGAAAGTTGTTGCATTATCAGTGATGATTTTGGTTGGGCACCCAAATCTATATAGGATGTTGGACTCAGGGAAGGTTATTATAACAATATTAGTGGTTTGCCTTGATGGTATGGCTTCTATCCATTTGGTAAAATAATTTGTAGCAGTGAGGAATGATTTCTGTTGGGTAGAGGAAGGTGGGTGGATTTCACAAATGAATTCAAGACCCCATTGTTGAAAAGGTGCTTCAGCAGAGATTGGTTTTAGCGGCAGGGGTAAAAGTTTTTTATTTCCTTCAAAAATTTGACATTTATGACATGAGGTCACAAATTTCTTTACGTCAGAAAACAAAGTAGGCCAATAGAAACCAGCTCTAAGAATCTTGTCCACAGTGGTTTTCCAGTAAAGATGTCCCCCACAGTCACCTGCATGAAACTCTTGTAACAACTTGTCAAATTCTTCTTTCAATAGACAGTTAAGAAGGATACCTTCATGATTCCTCCAAAATAAAGCATTGTCAATTATGCAAATTTTTAAAGATTTCATTTTTAAAAATCTTCTTCTAGTCCTGGATAATTCAGGAGGAGCTTGTAAATTTTGTAAAACATATATGATGTCAGCATACCATGGTGATTCAATAAAGGCCTAGGTAATTGGTGGAGTCGCCATCTCCTCTCCATTATCCATTTCTACAATAAAATTTATATATAAGGCCTGACAGTTCGATTCAACCATGAGCTTGGCTAAACCTTGGCTTTTGATTAGCTTTGTTGGTTTAATTTCTAAGTCATATTCTAATATAATAGCAATCCATTTCCCTCTCTTTCCATCTGGACCATCCTGAGTTAGGATATCCTTGACTACTGCATTGGGGACATAGGCTATTACATGAGAATATAAAATGTAAACTCTAAAATCTTTGATAGCTTTGACCAAAGCAAAGGCTTCCTTTTCCATTATATTGTATTTTAAAGGGGCATCTCTCAGGGCTTTGCTAAAAAAGGAAATAGGATGTTCATAACCCTCATCATTTTTCGCAGTAGAACTGCAGCAATTGTGTGTTCTGAAGCAAAGGAAAATATAATGAAATCCCTATCAAACTTTGGATTGACCAAAACTGGTGTTTTCGTTAAGGATAGCTTAATATATTCAAAGGATCTCTTAGCCTCAATGGTCCATTTTATGGTCGAATATTTCTTCAACATGTTATTCAATGATCTAATTAACTTTCCTAAGTTAGAAATAAATCTCCTAATAAAGTTGATTTTTCCTAAAAAGGCTTGTAATTCCCCGATGCTCCTAGGATGTTGTATCTGTAAAATGGCTTCAGTTCTTGCAAGATCAATTCAGATACCATCTTTAGAAATTATATGGCCTAGTAACTTTCCCTCTTCTAGTCCAAATAAAGATTTATTGGGATTCAAAGAAATTCCATACTTCCTACATTTGATGAAGACCTGTCTTAGATGATCCAAGTGTTATTTATCAGATTTTGAAAATACAATGATATCATCTAAGTATATTACTAGGAAGTCATGAATCTCCTTAGCAAAATCTATGTCCATGGCTCTTTGGAAAGTACCCCCTGCATTCTTTAATCCAAAAGACATCACATATATGAATGTCCCGCAAGGAGTAGTAAATGCAGTTTTAGCCTGGTCATCTGGGTGAACTAAAATCTGATTGTAACCAAAAAACCCATCCAATAATTAGATTCTAGTTGACCCTACTACCCTTTGTAATATATGATCCATTTTAGGGAGAGGGTAATTGTCTTTAAGTGAAGCTTTATTAAGATTCCTAAGATCAACACAAAGTCTGATCTCACTAGTTCTTCCTTGTTGGCACCAAATTTGAAACACAATCAGAAAATATAATTGTTGCTATTATCTTTGCCTCATACATCCTTCGGATTTCCTTTTCAATAGAAGGCAATAGGATGGGATTAATTATCCTAAGCTTCTGCCTGAAAGGTTTCTGGTTTTCTTTTATGGGGATGGTGTGTTGAATTATGCTGGTGTCATAGGACTTGAGGTCTCATAACTCCAAGCAAAGACATCTTCGAATTCCTTTAGTAATTCAAGGTATTTCACTTTTTCGGTAGGAGGTAAGGTCTGTGAAAGTTTGATCAATTTTGGGTTTTCCTTAGTGCCTATATTGCACTTCTCTATATCAGACTCTAAGGGTTCCATTTTTGGTTTTCTAGGGACATTATTTGAATCAAACAAGTCTTCCAAAGGCATCAATCCTTTGGGAAAAAAATTTTCTTTGAAATTAATGATTTCAGAGTCTTCGTTAATTATCTCATCAATTTCAACTTGCTTTAGGTTTTATACATCTAATTTTGTAAATTTAGTGGGATGAAATATATCTTTGCATCTTCTATTATATTAATTTCTACTTTATCTTTGAAATCATGATCTACTGTTATGTCAGTGTCTATATTAATATTTACGAATTCTTCCTCTAAGGTTAAAAAATTGTTTATGTGTTTGTCATTAGCAAATACTTGCCAATTTTTCAAGTTATCTGGGATAGCAGGTCTGTGCCTAACCTCAGCAGTGTACTGATGGTTAGGTTGGAATGGTAACTTACAAGTGTTGGCAAGCAATGTTAAACTATGAGCCTGGATATTATGCTTCCTAGGGATTACAACAACTTTGGTTTCCAAGAAAGTGTTTATTATTTCTATAATAGTTCCTCTGTAATAACTTAATATAGGATCTTTGGTCATATATACAACTTTAATCTGATTTATCACTAATTCAGAGTCTCCCATAATAGAAACTCTTATAGCTCCTAACTTTCTAACTAATTTAAGACCTAAAAGAAGTGCTTCATACTTAGCCATGTTGTCAGTGCATTTGAAATTCAGTCTATAAGCATGGCCCTCTAAGTGATCATTCTCCAGATTATATATCCACACTCCTGCTTTTGGTCTTAACTTATTTACTGAACCATCAAATTCAAGGTGCCATAATATCTCACGTTCATAATTATCACTATCAGGGGGAAGAAAATTTTCCTTGTTTGACTTGTTTTGATCATTTTTTTTATCTAAAAGCTCTTGAGTTTGGATAGTTTCATTTTCAGATATAACTGCAATTTGTTTTGGTTTTGAAATAATGTTGTTTGAAGTAGTTTGTTGTGTTTGTTCAGCATTATACAAAATGAAAGAATCAATGTCTGAATGGATGGAATAGATAGGAAATTTTTGAGGTCTATCTCGGCTACTCACCACATATTTCATTAGGGTCTCTCTGTACAACTTTTTAGGTTGTCCAAAGACTGAGATTGTGGCATATGACATGTAAAGTTGCAAAGATCCTTGGAGTTTAGCCCCCCATGACCTAGACAATAGCATGACATATTTAGGTGGGATTTCAGCCACTATTATATCCATGAGAATGGTTTTAGTAGGATATTGTACTAAGGAAACACCAGGTCCTTAATTAATCCTAGACATTTTACTTGACTTGAATCAAATGAAAACAAGTCTTTGTAAGGTCTAGTGATGTCCAAGTTTAATTTTTCCATCACTGATTTAGGCATTAAATTGTGTGAAGCTCCTGAATCTAACATTGCATTGTTTAAGATTTTATCCTGAATGATAAGGCTAATATAAAAGGGTGGTATCCCTCCTTCTACTAGTTTGCCATTAACATCAAGACTGAATATAAGCTCAAGTTGATCATCAAACAAGTTAACAGAGTCTTCATACTCAACGAAGTTTAAGGTTTTGCTTATTTGAGACTTATAGGTTTCATTGTTAAACAACTCTGTTAAGGGAAATAAAATTTTTAGTTTAGCCACCTCTTCTCCCAAGTTGAAAGGAAAAGGGGCTTTCTTTGTTTGAGTGCTTGGAATTTTTATAGCAGGATTTGGGGTAGGTTGCTCTTCTTTTTCTGCATTTGAGATCTTTCTCTGTGGATTATCTAATATGGTATCTGGAGATTTCTCCATTGTCTCCTTGGAGGGGATTGAAACGGATGGTTGATCATCAGGGGGTTGGTCATCAGTTATATCTATAATGGTGGGACCAGAAGGGTTCTGATTAGGTCTAGGAAGAATTTGGAGAGTTCTAGAAATTGGAGCTGTTTTGATTTTCTTAGGCTGGTTAGGCACTGTTTTCTTGATTTGGTCAGGAGTATCAATATTCTTTTTACTCCTTAAATTGTATTGTTTGTGTACTTCAAAAATATCAGAATAATACCCTTGTTTATAATCGAATGATTCTCCAGATTGGGTTTGCAATTGTTGAAGCATGTGTAATTCCTGGTCATCTTGGGTCAAGAAGACAATTTCCTCATCATCCAATCCCATCAAGTTAATGTGTGTATCTTGTTCAAGGTCATCTGAATGGGATGTTTCAACATATTTTTCTTGAAAAGGAGGCCTAATGTTCTACTTAGGTCCATTCTTTCCAGTATTTTGATTTTGACTCTTTCTAAAGTTTGGATTTCTCACTGGAGGTGCCTATTGATTATCCCAATGAGGCTTCTTCTTAATATTCTCTATCCTATCCGTCAGTTTTTCCATACCCTTGGTTAGAACATCTATTTTGAGGTCAAAGGGTGAGGCTTCATCTTTCAAGGGTCCTCTCCTTTCATTCCTAACCCTAGCTCTTTTTGCTAGCAAGTTAGCTTCCACACTAACTGCTACACTCTGCATATCTTCTAAAGTTGGAGGATTTCTCTCTCTGAGTTGAAAGGCCATATCAGTATCAAATCCATCAGGAAACTTTATCAGAGCTAAACTAGGTGGGGGTCTAATATTGACTGGTATTGCATTGTATATGTTGTTAAATCTGGTACAGTAATCCTGGATTGTTTCATTTGGTCCTCTCCTGATGTTTTCATATTCTGAAAGGATCTACAGAGGGTTCTTTTTCTTTTCCCATCTATTTAAATATTACTGATAAAATGTTTCTAAAGTGTCTATGATATTAGCAGGTAAAGCTCTAAACCATGTTCTTACATCACCAACTAGAGTCTAAGAAAAAAGTCTCATCTGAACATGTCCAATATCAATTTCATTCAATTCAAAGTAGTCTGTCATTTTCTTTACATGATGTTGTGTTGTATAAGGTCCTATGCCATCAAATTGGACAATTTTGTTCTGGTAATATTGTGGCATGGGACCAAGTGGGGTAGGTAACACAAGAGGAGCATATCTATTTATCATGGCTATAAGTTGGGCAGGGCTAAGAAGTGGGGTTGCGGTACCAGGGATGATACAGTAGTTGATGGGGAACTAGCAGTAATAGGTGATTGATGTATAATGATAGGTTGGTAGGGAAGTGAAGGTATAAATGGAGGTGAGGAATGAGCTCTAGAGGTGGAAGGGAATAATGGTGAACTACGGGTAGTTTACATTGGTTCAAAAAGCTCAGGGATCTTAGCAATAGTAAGGGATGATTGAGGGGAATTTATAATAAACTCATCAATTGACTGGTTTTCCTTTGGACTTCAAGATCTGCAATAAACTCTGGATCTAGAACTATGTCATCAAGTGCACTTTCAGACCTGGTTCTAAATATGGAAAGATCAAATGACTCATCAAAGGGGAGGTCTTCTAAAAACAACCACTCATGAGGGCATGAATCTGCTTTGATTGAAGGTGTTGGACTTACTGAACTTTCTTGTCTTTTGGATCTTCTCGAAATCAGGTTGGGATTATCCACTACTAGGGTAGGGTTTGGATTTGGATTGGCCCTAGTATAGCGAGTTCTCCTTGAAGCTAGAGTTTTGAACTTTTCTAGTTCCTTATTTTTGTAAAATTTTGTAAATAACTTCTAATAAACCCTTCAAGAGGCTTGAAATAAAAATTTGAAATTTTCTCAAAGGTTTATTAAGACTTAGGATTTGAGTCCCCAGTATGGTCGTCACTATGTTATCACTCAAAAGTTTTCCCTAGAAGTTATCAAAAGAATGAATAATCTGAGGTAACCACAAACCAATCTTCAAACTCAGGTTCTAGCCAACCTAAGTCCAGAGAGGGCTCTCTATTTATAATTTAGCTTTGAATCGATGAGATTTCAGGCTAGTTCTTAGTGTTCATGGGGTTTTGATTTTAGATTGAGTGGTGGAATTCTAGGAGCAGATGGATAGAGCTAGATCTTCAAGCCATTGGGCTATGGAGTCAATAAAAGGATAACATAACTGGATCAGATCATTAAAGGGAATGTTCACAGGGTGGGCTAACAAAGCAAAGGAAAATATTTAGGTCTAATGGGTGAAATGATTCTAACCAGGGTGAAAGGGAACTTAAGAATCCTTGGACCAGGATCAGAATGAAGAAAAGAGGATGATCATGAGCAAAGGGCAACTAAGAATCCTCTACTATAGACCAAAGAGGAAATTACAGAAGCTAAGGATCAATTAAGAATTCCCTAACTAAGATAGTTTAGTAGAAAACATTCAGAATGTAATCAGTCAATACAGAGTGCATTAAAGAAATTTTTGAAATATCATTCCTAGTTATACATTCAGATTTTTAGAAAAAACATACATGATTATGAAAGACATAAGAAAAGACAACAATAAACATGAGAGAATACTTATTTGTTTTCGCTTTACACAAGAATCCTGTAAAATATCTGATCTTTATTCCTTGATCCAGCAAGCCAATCCAATCATTGATACATTAGAATTTTGATTTGAGAGAAAAAGTCTATAGAAATGTCATTGAATCCACCCCAAATACTTTGAAATATGAAGTATTTATACAAAAAATAATTACAAAATATCTCATAATAGTTTGAGATTTAAATTATGAAATAAAAATATCTTCAAGCATGAATATAGAGACAAATGGAAAACTGCATCATGTTGTCACTTTTATTGTGGTAGTGCTGGTTGTTGCAGTTGAGTTGTGACCCTTTAAGTTGACTGATATTTGTACGTTGGAATATTCTTCATTTTTATCTTTCATTGATACTCTTTAACCATGTTACTCTCTGACCCTGCTGATCTGTCCTTTACCTGTTTCACCTTGTTGCCTTCAAATATACTGTGGTAACTTCCTGTTGTAAAAATTTTCATAGTAAATCTGTCATTTTTTCCCACCATTCATTTGCAGGTACCTTTACTTTCAACATTCTCTTGTAAATTTCATCTGCCTCTATGTATTTTGAAAAATTGGGCTTGGTGACAGAAAGTTGATTCACCTCATGTTCTAGGAAAAGCAAATTTTCCAATGTATCATATAATACTTTTCCAGTTGGCAAGGCTTTCATACCTGAAGTACTGGCTTGTTCCTTAGCCAATTTCCTAAGTCTGTCAGTGCAATCCAATTGGGTCATGAGTTTATCATGGATGACCATAGGACTGGGAAGGCCTTTGTCCCTAAAAATTTGAAATTTGGTCGTAAATCTGTCAATGGCCACCTGCATGTTGTGGCACTTTTCTTCCAAGTTGAGCATAAGGTTTCTTTTGGAAAGATCCTTTTTGACCTCTAGGATGGCTTCAGTCCTATCTTGTATACCAAGCTCATTGATCTCATGTCCGTTCTTACTGTTCAGGAAGTGAATGAGTTAATTGGCATCCTCAGGCATCTCACCAAACTGTTCCCTTACTTTCTGGATAGCCTCAGTGGCTACCTTCACCAATTCAGTTTTCTCAAATATAACTTGAATTGATGGCCAAATATCATTGGCAGAGTCAATGATATTGTCCCAGAGAATTTCTTTGGTCTGTCCTAGTGGCTTCCATAGAAAATCTTAGGGGCGATTGTTCGCCCTTTAGCAAAATTAAGGGGTTTTAAATTTTTAGTGGGCGAATATTTTTTATCATAGTACATTTTTACAAATCACCTCAAATAGCCCACCTTATTTTAAGGGAGAGGGTAAAAAAGGTAAATTTAGCCCTTGAAATTAGGAGTTACAACCTTCCATAAGCCCATTTTCAAGAATAGGTTTTATTTAAGTGAATCCATTCGCCTATTTTCAAGAATAGGTTTTATTTAAGTGAATCTTATGGGCCAAAGGCCCAAATACCATATTTATAAAAGAGATATGGTAAATTAATAAAAATATAAATAAATGAGAGGTATGGTAAATAAATAAAACATTTTTTATTTTACTCCATAAGTCACCTTATATATATGCAAGGGTGTAAACAAATAAAAATATAAGTAAAGTGGAGGTATCGTAGATAAATAAAAAGTCTTTTTATACTTACTCAAAAGGTATGGTAAATAAATAAAAATATAAATAAACTAGACGCATGGTAAATAAATAAAACCTCTTTTTATATTTAGTCCATAACCCTCGTTCTACTTATGAAGGCTCAAGAAAGAGGTTTTATTTAAGTGAATCCTATGGGCCAAATACCATATTTGGAAAAGAGGTATGGTAAATTAATAAAAATATAAATAAATGAGAGGTATGGTAAACAAATAAAATATTTTTTTATATTTACTCCATAAGTCACCTTATATTTAAGAACACCCTAAAAATGTGTTATATTTAGGTAAAACCTATGGGCAAAATACTATGGGACAAATACCATGGACTAGATTGTTATTAATACCATGCAAAAAAACATTATTAACCCTAATATTAGTATTAATAAAAATAAAAATGGCACATGGTATTGACCCATGGTATTCACCTGGAATGTAGCCTATTTAAATGGGGGAGTAGCCTATTTAAATGGGGGAATTAAACCAGCATAGATCCATCTTTACTCTGGATCTACTAACCCCCGAGAGGTATCCAATATCCTGATATGCAAACTAGCATAGAGTAAAAAAATATTTGATCTGATCAAGAGTAAAAATAGATGTTGTAATTTAATGTATGTTAAACATTTTAGCTTGGTTAAAATAAAAAATAAAATAAAAATCAACTATTAATTTTATTAATTTTTATAAATTACTAATAGTAATTTTTAAGCTCTAGGTTTATGATAACCCATGGTATTGACCCATGGTAATACCATGGTATTCATGTGAACATAGACTATTTAAAGGGGAAATTCTATCATCTTAGAATTCATGTGAACATAGACTATTTAAAGGGGAAATTCTATCATCTTAGATCCATCTTAATTCTGGGTCTACCAAGTGCTCAGAGTGATAAATAGATTTCATCCCCCTAAGAGTGGTAGATGTGGAGTTAAGATGGATATAGGTTGGTTTTTATGATAATGAAGATGTTAAATAGACTTAGGAAATTATATTGTAAAAACATCTTAAGGTGAACGGTTAAAGCATAGACATTGGACAAGTATGTTTGTATACTTATGTTTTAAATTGAAACAAATCTAGGGCTAAAAGGAATGGATTGATTGCACTAGTCATCCTTCTATAACTTTCCAACATATGCTGGAGTAAACAGATTGTAATTTGGGTAATTTTTCTAACTGCAAACAGGAACATACTTGTGTATTGGCAAAGTGGTTATGAGGTCCCTAGAAGTGATGAATTTGAATTTTTCTTGGTTTTATATATAGTATTAGGTTTTTTCTTATGCTTTCTGTGAATGGAATGGGTGAATTTTATCTTACACCCACTAGGTTATCGATATGTAATTTCGGTAATTTTGATTTCAAAAGATATTTTAAAGAAATGCATTGATTTCATTTGTGTATTCAATAAACACAAGATTTTATAATTGAGTAAAATATTCGCCATGCCTGGTGAGGGATTCGCCAGAAAATTATATATACATATCATATTATTGATAAAATCGCCTTCCATTTTTCCTATATACCATGGAGATTCGCCCATTTATTATACATGTAAATTTGGGGGGGTTCTTAAAATTTTCCCTGGTGGCTTCTGCAATGTTAAATTTTTTTCTAGGACTTTGATTTTCTCACCCATCCTTAGGGCTTTCTGTGTTTCTTCTCTCTGCTGAATTTGGGAAAGCTTACAATCAGTTTCTAAGCTTGCCACTTTCTCCTTTATCCTTTTGAGCTTTATTGCTTGGATGGACATCTCCTCCATGGCTTTTACTAGCTCTGTTGTTTTCTCTGTAGATGTGCCTGCTGCTGTAGATTTAGTTGTGATTGGCAGTGTTGTGGCAGGTGGAGCTGTTAGTGCCAATGATGCTGCCAATGTAGAGGGAATTGTTGTTGTCACTGTGGGAATGGCACAAGTCACTTTTCTTGGACTAAATCAAAATGTCCAACTCCTTCTTTGTCTATTTTAGTTGGTCATTTAGCTTTAGGAACAAGTCCAACAAGTCCATGAGCTCTTCATGTCCTTTTTGTGCCTCCAGGACTTCTACTGTTTGTGGGTGATGTAGTTGTGGAATCTTGAGCTGCTTCTTCAAAGTAGCTATATCATCATTCTTCTTCTTTATTAATTTTTCTATGGCCTTTACATCATTGGGATCATGTCCCAACTCAATGACTAAGTCCTATAAGGACTTGATTCTGATATCTTTGGCCTGTGAAGAGGCCTTTTCCAATTGGAACTGTGTTGATATATTATTCAGGGAGTTTTTCAATTGGTGGGCAGTGATGGGTTTCCCTGTCAAGGTGGATTAAATCATCTCCCCTATCTGCTTGTGCAACTCAATCTAGCCAATAGGATGAATGTCCTTTGCTAGTACTTTGAAGTTTATCTTTTTGAAGTCTGTTGTTGTTCTTGGTTGTTGAGTAGTGAGCTTCATGAATGTCATTTGCATCTTTCCCTCCTTTGCATCATAGGCTGACATAAGCCTTATTTGATTGGTATGGATCATCTTCAAGTACTGTGCATAGGTCTGGGCTTTCAGCCTCTCATTCCTGGCCTTTATCTCTTTATATCTTTCTTTAATGTCCTGGTATTTGTCTGCTGGCATCCTAAAAGAGGATATCTCCACGCTCTATTGTCTTTCAAGTATCTGGGTATGTGATGTGGATGGTTCTAGGATGCCTCTAGAGGGAGTGGCATGCCTGCTCCCTTCTCTTTCATTGCTTGTAACATCAACTGTCTCTTCTGTATATTCCTGTTATAAAACAGGATTTACCCTTTGTCTTTTAACTTGGCTAGTCTCTGAATAGGCCTGTGATGTTTCTCTTCTTGAGGGAGTTGCCCCTTCCCTGTTTCTTTTGAGGTTTTCCTCCTCATTTAGAGGAGTCTGTAAGGCTGGGGGGTTACTCATGGTGGCCTCTGGTCTGTCTATTTTCTCTAATTGTTCTAGTTCTTCTGGTGTTTTTGCCTCTTCTGGTACTTCTTATTCTTATTGCACCTGTGATTCTTCTTGGACTTGTGATTCTTCTTGGACTCAAGATCCTCCTAGCACCTGGAATTGAAGAAGACTGGGTCTGAACCGGGTGACTAGAAATTGCGAACGGTTGAAAAAACTTCAAGTAGGCTGGAAGGAAATCTGGGAGCTTTGTGGCATCATCACAGTGCAATTGTACATGGGTTGATATTTTCGACGTTCGCAGGTACATGCATGGAGGTTTTCAGTTGAAAAAAATAATTAAAAAAATGATTTGGGGCTTTTTGGCTTTATACGGGAAAGTAAAAATTGGCGGGTACGGGTCAACAGTGGTTGTTTGTCATGTAGCAGAGTGAACAGTGGCTTTTTTGGCACGTAGCGGGTGGGTGGTAAATGGTTTCCTCCACTCAGCTTTTGGGTGCTTGGCGATATTGGGGGGAGGCCACCTGATTCCACTCATTGAGTGACACGTAGCCTTAGGGGCCTAGCAGAAAACAACTCTTTTCAGGTTGGTAATGTTCAGACGTCGAGCCCTTCGAAAATGGATGAGGACCGTCAAATGTCGACGGGAGTGATCGTGTGGCGAGTAGGTAGTGAAGTTGCATAGAAGGTAGTGGGGGGGCTCGGCAGGTAATTAAGCGCGGTGGTTTTTGATTTAATGAGGGTTTAAGGTGGGGTTAAGGTATCGAGGTGATTAGCGGCGGGATTTAATTGGGTTTTTAGACTAACTTAATCGCAGGTCGATTAGTTAGTGGATTTTCGGGGTTTTGGGTAATATTATAGTTTATATAATTAAACTAGGGTAGGGTTTATTAATATTTTGCGGAAGTTAAATATATACGGGGAAAAGGGGTTTTTATTCAGGATTTAATAAATAAATTAGTAATTAGTCGAATGAGCGGAAAGGGGCACAATACCCTAAGTATTTGATATTTCATGTTTTAATGCTTTTCCGATGATAACAAAACTTAGGATATAGTGTTTTTATGGGTTTTGTGATATGAAAATGATTTATGTGGGGGAATGAACACCTTGCCTAGGTAAAAGTCATTTAACCTTAGGAAAAGAGCATTATTAGGGGAAATGAATGAACTGGAGGGGGGAATGAATGTTTATCAAGGGGTTTTAGTACTTATTGCCTATAAGCCATTGAGTCGAGGGTCTGGTCCCTCCAAAAGTCAGAGAAATGCTCTGAGCCTTTTTGACTTAGGGCTTTTAAGTACTTTGATCTTTATTGTGGGAAATTAGTTAAGTGAAAGGTGAAATGAATGAAGGAGGTTAATTAATTGACTTTGATATCCATTGCATGCTTAATTGCCCATTCACATTTGAAATATATATTGAAAAATGATAAATGTGCTTTTGTCTAATCAATCATCATACTTCTGCAACCTTTCTTCTACTTACCCACCTACTCATCCTACCATTTTCACTTCTCTTTATTATGGTGCATTTAAGCTAGCAATCCCTTATCAAACATTTTTCTTTTTCTTTGCAATAGTAAACTAACTAAATCTAACCTTATTACATCCAATGGCTTAGATTAAAGAGTTGAGCTCCTTTTATTTACTCTACCTATCTAATTATCTGCCAATATTAAACAGTTTGGTCAGATATTTATTCTCTATCTATAGACATGAAATTGAAACATGAAATAGCCAAGTTTAAACATTTTGACTATCATGGATTGTGGCAAAGGTTACAAACTACACACAATAATTTATTTTGCACAAAAAGTAAATAGTAATGGCATTTTGACTTGCACACTTTCATGGTCCTTTTTCTTTTCTTAGGGTTCATATTTTTCATCTTTTTTGACCTTTTATTATTTTTGTCCTTTTATTTTTCTTTTAGGACATGCCCTTTATACATTTTTTAATTTTTTTGAACATAGAAAACATTTGCAGAAAGCAAAGGTGTGTACATATTACAGGTTTAACCTCAGGACTCAAAAAGTATGACTCCTATTGGTATAGGAACCTAACACCCCCTTCAGAAGGAAATGTTTGACAATGTATGGACCCTTCCATAATGTCTCAAGCTTTCCTAGCCCTAAAGCTTCTTGGTCAACATTGTAGCTGAGGACCAATTGCCCCTTGGTAAATGAATGTGGGGTGACATTGTTGTCGAAAGAGGCTTTACTCCTCTTTTTTTGTGCTTCGTTATGCTGGAGAGACTCTCCCTAACTTTCATCAACATGTTCTAGCTGCACCAACCATTTCTCTAAACGTGTGGTGTCAGTGAGAAGTTCAATGGCTGAGTGTAAGGTAGCAATCTTGCACTCGATGGGGAGAATAGCTTCAAACACATATACTAATTGAAAGGGTATGAATCCCTTAAATTCTTTTACCATTGTGCAATATACCCATAAGGCTAAAAGCACCAAGTGGTGCCAATTGGTTTTGTCGTTATTCACCATATGCTACAACATTGTTTTGAGAACTTTATTGACAACTTCTACCTAATCGTTGGACCAAGGGTAGTATGGGGAAGCAAACTCTTGAGAGAAACCAAGGTGTTGGGATAGCTCCTAAAACATTTTGTTCTCAAAATGTTTCCCACAATTGGAGACCAACTCCTTGTGAACACCAAAACATGTTATGACATGGTTAAAGAAAAAATGTGTAGCGGTTTTTGTGGTGTTATTATATATGGGCATGGCCTCTGCGACCATAATGTACTTATTGTTGACGGTGACCATAATTTACTTATGTTTGATGATGACCATAATGTACTTATGGTTTCCTAAAGATGCGGGATTGCAGGTCATGAAGTCAATGCCCCAATTACCTTTTCTTCCTGTGGCTTCCAACTTATTTCTTATGTCCTTCTGCACATGTACATATATGGGGCATCCAAAGATATGAATATGGACAACATCAGGATTGACACTTGTGAACACTTTTTTGGGGGTCCTTTTGTCCAATGCTTGATGAGGTACCCTGCTTTGAACATATACGACAACATTTATTGCTTCTCCCTAAAGGAACTTCAACAATTTTTTATCATGGAGCATAGCATGACTGGCTTCTACAATAGACTTATTCTTTCTTTCAGCTACTCCATTTTGTTCAGGTGTATAGAGCAGAAGCATTTCTTTCTTGTACGATGGATTCACTATGGGAGTAATACCATACCACGTGCATTCATAATGGGGGATATATATTGAGGGAAAGATGGCATAATATATTGAGCATGTAATAGGGGGTTGATCCATAAACTACCATGGATATTCCACTGAACAATTTGTCACAACAGATCTGACAATATTATATTAAAAATAGGAGACTCTACACTATTACAGTTTTATTTAATTTATAGATCTGTAAAATTAATTGTAATTAGTGCATGCATGTAAAAGTAAATCTAGAAAAAAAATAGAGAACAAAAAATTAAGCTCACACACACATAATATACAAGATATGCCCTCTAGGAAACTATTTCGAGAGAAATCTCAGCTGGAAGGTGAGGTCGCTTCACTCTCTTTCTTTGTATGGAAATATGGATGTAGATGCAAAGATGTAATGTATGTGGCCCGTGGGCTGCTATAGCGCATAGATCCTCTATGTGTGCTCTACCTCCTATCTCTCTTGGCTATATTTACTCAACTATGGATAAAATGCTCTCAAAAGAATGGAATGCCTCTACCTCCTAGTGGTCGGGTTATAACACAGTCTGATAGCCTACTAGTGGTTAATTTTGACTACATAAACTCTTAAATAGAGTTACAAAATACTCTTCTAGAGTTTTTTGCATCACAAACATGTGGCTAGACCATTTTCCATGAATAATGGGGCTAACATGGCATCCTCCTAAACTATAGGTGTGAAAACAAGAAGGTCAACTTATGAGTGGCATAACTTTTGCATATGGACTCTAGTTGACACAATTCTTGCGTCGTTGGAAATATCTCTACATGTATAATAGCATGAAAAGGTGCTACGCTTCAAAGACAAATTCTTAGCCCCACAAATGTCGTTTGATGCCTCAAAACACTCCCGGAAGGTTTAAGACTTCGTTTTGCCAAACTGGGTCTCGCCAGTAAAAACAATCCTGTGAACTGATTCCTCCACTTTTCCCACTCCAAAAGTATCAAGATGGATGAAACATAACATATTTATCCAATTTAGATTAGGGGTAAATGGTTTTTATATGTTGTGTATAAAAAATAGAGCTCAGAGTTAATGAAAAATACAAAAGGCTATAAAAATATTGATGAAAAAATGGATATCTACAATATCAAGTAAAAGTAAGAGTTTTTTAAATTGGGAAGGTGTATTGGATTCATATTAGTAGGGGGTTAAATGAAGTGATTATTAGATGTATTTTCCAATATGTGGTCAAATTAAGGGTATTTTTTAGTATGCCATGAATGCATGTGCTATGTTAGAGGCTCAATGAGTGAAGCTCCCATGCTTTCATGATACCTTCCTTCTTGTAAAAATCAATGAACTCATTCGAAATGTACTCTCCACCATTGTTAGATATGAATATCTTGATTTTCTTCCATGTTTGATTTTCAACCAAACTTTGAACTCTTTGAACATTTTGAAGGACTCATCCTTGTGCTTCAAATAATATATCCATGTCCTTATTGAGAAGTCAACAATGAAAGTGATGTGGTAGAGATGGTAACCAGTAGAATGTATGGGCATCGAACCACATAAGTCGAAATGAATGAGATGAAGGATCTCATTTGTCTTGTTCTCACTAGAGGGGAATGATCCCCTTGTCTTCTTTCCACTAGCACAACCTGGACATACTCCACCATGTTGAGCTTGAACATCACGAATACCAAAGACCAATTTCTTCAATTTCAGAAGAGCATCATAATGAATATGGGTCAATCTTCGGTGACATAACTCGCTTAGATAATTAGTATGATATACCAATGCTAGAAGAGGTCTTCTAGTAACTCCGTTGGGCCCTTCAAATCTCAATCCCAATTAAAATATATTTTTCAGATTTGATCCAACATGCCAAGTAAGAACATTTCCCTTGGTGAAGGAAACCCTCATCCCTTTGTCTTCCAAAGCATATATTGATAGCAAATTCTTCTTCAATCCTCGTGCATACATCACATCATGGAGAAAAATAGATTTCCTCAAAATCTAAATGAAATTTGACAGACACAAATCCTTTCACAGGATGAGGGGAGTTGTCTTCAAGAATAATTTTCAAATTTGACTCCCTCTCTACCAAATTAGAGAGAACTTCTTTATACCTAGAAGTTCCCCCACTATCAACCAACCAACTATCCCATGGATTCGAAGGAGAGGAGCTATTAAGGGAAAAAGTAAGAATATATTTAGAAGTAAGAATATATTTAGATTGGTTTTCAGCATTACTTTCATACTTTGAGTATCTTGACTTCTTTTGAGGATAATGATATTTTCCATGATCACTTGGAGCATCTCTTCTTCATCCTTGGTTTTCATCCTCTATTTTTAGTTTGTCTCCTTAGTTTTTTTCCCTTTCTAGTTTTTAATGATTATTACTATTTTCTTACTTATTTATTTGTTTTAATACTAAAAACTTTCAATTTCTTTCTTTTTCTATTTATTCCCTCATTTTTTTTATTATCTTTGGTTAATTTTACCCTGATAATTTTTCTATTAATTTATTTCTATTATATTTTATTTATAACATTATTTTTACTAATATTTATTACTAGCCCTGTATTTATATTTAACTTCAATATTAAAGGCTAATAATATCATTTTTATTTATTTTTTACGTCTTATTTGTGTAACAACTTTTTTATTAATAACATTTTATAGTGCTAGTATAATTAGACTTTTATATAAATATATAAATAATATTAATTATAATAATTATATTTTAATGTATAATAAATTATTATTTATTTAGTCCTAATTTTATTTTACCTCTTATTTCCTTATATTTATTAAAATTGAATTATTACAATTTTATATATTATATATTATTATTGAATTTTTTATTATATTTATTTAGTCATAGTTTTATTTGATCTCTAATTTTTATATTTAATAATATTGAATCATTATAATTATTTTAATTACTATTATTATTAAATTTGTTATTAAGTTTATTTTGATTTTATTAGCTAATTTTATTTTTTTTATTTATGTATTTTTAAGTTATGGATTTCTTCTTTTTTAATACTCTTATTGGATTATATTTTCTTCATCTAAACCGTAGTTATGATGTACTACCTTGGTTGGTTCAAAACTACTCGACAATTTATACATTTATGTGATGGATCCTGGAAAATACCTAAATATTCCTACTCAATTAAGTCTCCATTTAGATACAAATAATATTTTTAAATTACAAATATATTTTTGAAATATTTAATTTATTATAGTATTATTAAAAATTTTAATATATTTAGGATTTCAAGACTAAATTAATAATTTTCCTCAACTAATTTTTGCTCATGAAAAGAACATCCATACTCTTCAGATTTTCGGGGATTCCTAACTTACTATGAATTGGATTAATGGTTGATATAAATGTCATAAGCTAAGGATTCAACCACTAGTAAATGATATAATTCGCCTAAAATATTCTTTAATCTCTTTCTCTACCTTTTATATTTATAGGGTGTTGGAAGATGTAATTCATCCCTGTCTTAGCTGTGACTTCCTATGTAAAGGAGTATGTTCCTATTCTATAGGAGTGGCTATATATATATATATATATATATATGTCTCTAGTTTGGTGTGTGGCTGAGATATTTTCTCAACCAACTAATTATGTGTCCAAGATAATTTCCCTATCTTGAGACACCACTTCTTATATATATGTGATATCATAATTGACCAATAGATATAATTTACATTATCAAATTTTATCTTAGTATTTGGGCCTAGGCTTTGGGCCCTAATGGACCGAGGGAAATAAGAGATTATATTTTATTGTTTTAGTGTCCATCAAATATTTGTCTATGACAATCCATCCCTTTGCCATAAAGGACCTGCATTCAAAGTAGGAAGGTTTGTTGGTGGAGATATCGTCGGTCGTTGTGATTGCAGTGACAATTAGAAATTGTAAAGAGGTAGTGGTAAATGTCAGACTGGAGATTATTTCCTGTCAAAGTGATGAGGGCTTGTTGAACAACCCATATTTGAAGGTGTGGCATGGAGAGAGGTGGATTTTGCACGAATCCAATACCTGAAACCCGTGCTCCTGCAGTTGAGTTGCGGATCCTGGTAGATTGTTGGCAGATCGCTGCAGTGTTTAGTTGGCGGATCTTGGTAGACTATTCCAGTGGTGAGTTGGTGGATCATGAGCAAGCGAGCTGGATCACTGATGTCTGAGTGGAACATTGTTATCACTTGAAGCCATTGGTATGGTTGTAGAGCCTGAAGGCCAAGATCGTTGGTGTGTGGATCTACGTAGTGAAGCGTGGATCTGATCTCTCAAGTAGAATGCTTTCTGGTTTGAAGGTAGAAGAGCAGAAAACATTGTGGTATTTTGAGGCTGAGATCACTCTGTTGGTTTTACTGTGAAATCCAGGCCTGATGGGAAGAGGTGTTGGAATTTCTGATCATTCCAAACAAAACTGAAAAACAAAACAATACTCTGTTTTTACACAGCGGAAATAAAAATCGTTTGCGAAATGCGGTGTTTCAGCAACACAGTTTTGTTAGTTGCTTTTTGCAGTGTTTCAGCATCGATGTTTTAGCAATGTTGAAACTGGTGTTTCAGCAACGCTGAAACTGGTGTTTTAGCAACGCTAAAACTGGTGTTTCAGCAACACTCTGTTTTGACGCCGAGAAACTATTTTCTGCTTACGGTGTATCAGCAACACAAAAAAAAAAACTTGTATTCATTAACAATAAACCAACTGTTACAAAAATGTCTTCCTCACATAGAGGGATTTTCACAAGAGATTATGCTGAAGAGCATCTTCCTCTTGACAGAGGGATTACAACAGGAATGCTTCAGTTCCACAAACCAATTTTTCACTATCTCAGAAAATTCCAGTTTCAGCACTGCTATGCGTTACAGAAAAGACTCTCTATCATTCTTCTAGCATCTGAAATAACTGTTGTTCATTACATTTATATGTTAAAACATATTTGACTTTAAACAATAAGATAATAAAAATATCTTCTAAAGCTTATCTGTGTATTGAATGCAGCAAGCGGTGATGCCTTTTGAAGAAATGAAGTCGGCTATTGCAGGGGAATTTAATGCTGAAAATTTAATGCACATTAATGTGGAAAATATCAAGCACGACTTTGAGGCATCCAACAGTCTGGAATATCTATAGCAAATCAGATTTCTGTCCAGTTGTTTATGTTGCAGTTGGAATTAAATTCCAACAGTCCCCCTTAATTTCAACTGCTGGGTTTTTCTGCATACCCAGGCATTTCCTGAAATGATCAAAACTTTTCTTTCCCAATGGTTTTGTCCAGATGTCAACTAACTGATCCTCTGTTCTGTAGTGCTGCAAAACAATCTCACTATTGTTAACCAATTCACGTATGAAGTGAAATTTTGTGTCTATGTTCTTTGTCCTTTTATGAAAAACAGAGTTTTTAGACAATGCTATTGCTGAGCTATTGTCACAGTAAATGGTTGTGCCCTTTTCTTGTTCATGACACAAATCTCTGAGAACTCTTCTCAGCCACATTGCTTGGCATGTTGCTGTTGTTGCTGCCACATACTCTGCCTCTGCTGTTGACAAAGACACAACTGGTTGCTTCTTGGAAGCCCATGAGATGGCTCCCGATCCCATATGAAACACATATCCCGATGTGCTTTTCCTATCATCAACACTTCTAGCCCAATCACTATCAGTGTAACCTGTCAACATGAAACTTTTAGAAGAGGAGTATAAAATACCAAACCCCTTCGTTCCATTCACATACCTTAGAATCCTCTTGGCTGCCTGCCAATGAGTCTCTTTTGGTCTTTCCATAAATATGGAGATTAAACTCACAACGTGAATAATGTCTGCCCTAGTTACAGTCAAGTACATAAGGCTGCCAACTATGCTCTTGTACAATTTTGGATCAAAATCCTTGTTGTTGTCTTCTTTTGTCAATTTCAACCCCATTATAGTTGGAGTCACAGTTGCCTTGTTGTTCTGCATGTTAAATCTCTTCAACACTGCTTCTACATATTTAACTTGAGAAATGAAAACACCATTTTCACTTTGGTCTACTTCAATTCCAAGAAAATATCTTAAGAAGCCCAAGTCAGCCATTTCAAATTCACTTTTCATGACTGCTTTAAAATCAGCAATGAGAGAAGCATCATTGCTAGTAAAAATCAAAAATCTAGATATAAAAAAACAATAAGAATCTTACCGTCATTCTCCTTTATGTAGAGTGTGGGTTCACCATCACACTTATCAAACCCATTCTCAATCAGATAAGCATCTATTCTGCTGTACCATGCTCTTGGAGCTTGCTTGAGCCCATAAAGAGCCTTCTTTAGTTTGCAGACTTTATGCTCTTGGCCTTCAACTTCATAGCCTGGAGGTTGTTCAACATAAACCTCTTCTTTTAACACTCCATTTAGGAATGCAGATTTAACATCCATTTGATAAATCTTCCATTTGTGTTGTGCCATAATAGACAACACTGTTCTGACTGTTTCCATCCTTGCTACTGGTGCAAAGGTTTCATCATAGTCTTTGCCTTGTTGCTGCTTGTAGCCTTTCACAACAAGTCTTGCTTTGTGCCTGTCAATCTTGCCTTCAACATTGCTTTTGGTCTTATAGACCCACTTAACTCCAATGACATCTTTGCCTTCAGGGAGGTCCACTAACTCCCATGTTTTACTCTTCTCAATTGCACCAATTTCTTCATTCATTGCTTCAATCCATTTATCTTCATTTACAGCATCTTCAAAATGAACTGGGTCATCAACATGACAATACAAAGCGAATAATGAATTCAGACTGATATTGTTACTTACCTCTCCTTGTTCATAAATCTCATTCAAATTTTTGAATCTTGGTCTTCTTGGTGTGCTTGGAGTTCCATCCAAACTTGACGGTATTTCTGATCCCTGTGGTGTGCTTGGAGAAGCACTTCCTTGACTTCTCAAGGCTGTTCGAATTCCAGCTTGTGGTGTGGTTTTTTGTACTTGTTGTGGTGGAGGAGGAGCCACCAAGGAAGGATTGTTTTCTGCTGTCCCTTCTTGTTCTTCTTCGTGAGACATAATTGTCTTCACATTCACTGCCCTTCTCTAAGCTTCCATCCCAAGCTTCATCTTCAATGAACTGCACATCTCTACTTACTATTAATTTCTTGGTGGATGGATTATAGAGTTTGTATGCTTTTGACTCATCACAATAGCCAATAAAGACACACTTCTCCCCCTTACTGTCAAGCTTCTTCCTTAGCTGATCCGGTACATGTGCATATGCTACACAACCGAATACTCTCATGTGAGTGACAGTTTGCTTTTGACCACTCCATGCTTCTTCTGGTATTTTGTTCATGACAACTTTAGTTGGGCATCTATTCAAGATGTAAACTGCGCAAGTAACAGCTTCTGCCCAATACTCATGCGGTAAGTGTTTTGCCTTCAGCATACTTCTGACCATGTCAAGAATGGTCTTATTCTTCTTTTCGGCAACACCGTTTTGCTGAGGTGTATACCTCGCGGTGAACTGCTTTTGTATGCCATTATCTCTGCAAAAATGCAGAAAGTCTTTGGAGATGTACTGTCCTCCTCTATCTGTTCTGAGCACTTTGATATAATTCCCACACTGCTTCTCAACAAGAGTTTTGAAGTGGCGGAATTTCTCAAACACTTCACTCTTATGTTTCAGCATATACACCCATGTCTTTCTGGTGTAATCATCGATGAAAGTTAAAACATATTTATTTCCAGCAAATGATGGTATTTGCATCAGTCCACATACATCAGAGTGAACAATTTCCAAGGGTGTTTTTTCCCTTATACTCTTTCCTGCTGGAAAGCTTTCTTTGTGTTGATTGCCCAAGATGCAGCCTTCACAAAGGCTGTCCGGTTTCTCGATCAATGGCAATCCCTTTACCATTCCCTTTCTGTGCAACAGATTCAAGCCTCCAAAATTGAGATGTCCAAATCTCAAGTGCCACAACCAATTCTCATCTTTCACTTGTTCCTGAAAGACTTCTTGTGTTACAGCTACAATAGTTCTTCCTTCCTTCAAATCTGCCCTGAGTTTGAGAGGAAACATTCTATTGCTAGTCATCTGCACCTGTGCAATGATCTTCTTACTTGGAGGTATGTCTCTGATTGTACACATATCATCTTTGAAGAACACATTGTAACCTTTGTTAATGAGCTGTCCAATGCTCAAAAGATTACATTTCAGACCAAGTACATAGTATACCTCTGGCACAATCATCTGTTCTCCATTTCTTGCTTGGATACTGACTCTGCCCTTAGTCTTGATAGATATCTTACTATCAGTTCCTGTTGTTACCTCAGATTTCACATTTTCATCCAGATTGGCAAACATTGCAATATTTTCAGTCATGTGATTACTACAACCTGAGTCTAAGAACCAAAAATCTTCTTGTTTGTCTTGTGCAATGTTACATGTTAACAACACAATCTTTGGATTCTTATCTTCTTCATTTGCAAAATTAGCATTCTGCCTACTATTCATGTCATTTTGTTTTTTCCTACATTCATTGGCGTAGTGCCCATATTTCTTACAATAATGACATTGGACTTGGGATTTGTCATACCTTTGTCCATGAGCTTGCTGTTTGCTTGAACCTTCATCTTGGTTCTGATTGCAGCTCCTTCCACTTGTGCTTGCAAGATTATTTCTGCCTTTGTTTTGGCTTCTTCCACGACCTCTATTATTTTCTCTACCTCGACCTTTTCCTTGGCCAAAAGACATCTGAGTCTTGAATGCTTGCTCAAAAGAGGAATATGTTCCTCTACTCAGTCTGCGTTCATGAGACATAAGAGAAGTACTCAGTTCATCTACTATGAACTGTGAGAGATCCTTTGTTTCTTCGATTGCTACCACAATAGATTCAAACCTTGAGGGTAAAATTCTCAAGATCTTCTCTACAATCCTTCTTTCTTCAAGAATCTCACCATAAGATCTTATCTGGGTTATCAACCCAATAACCTGAGTGAAGAATGAATCTATTGTATCAGATTCCTTCATGCTGAGTGTTTCAAAGTCTCTCCTCAACATCTGCAACTTTGCAGTCTTCACCTTCTCCATGCCTTGATAGGAAGTTTTGAGAATATCCCATGCCTCCTTGGATTTTGTTGTTGTTGCAATCCGTGGAAAAGCACTTTCATGTACTAATTGGAAAAGAAAAAAGAGGGCTTTGGCATCCTTCTTCCTGTCACTCTTCAACTAGTCTCTTTCTGCTACTGTCAAAGCAGCCAATGCTGTTGCATCTGCAGGTTCAGCATAGCCAGTTTCAACCAGCTCCCATATTCCTTGAGAAGCAAACAATGCTTTCATTGTTATGGACCAATAACTGTGATTTTTCCCATTAAACTGTGGTAGTTGGGAATTTGTCAAACCTGTTCCAGCATCTGCCATCTTAACCTGTATAAATAAAGAAGAGATATTGACTGTATAAATAAAAACAAGCAAAAAATTTCTCTACTAGAGAAAATATGCTCAATGAGCTTCTTACAGCTCCTACAGTGAAAAAACAAACTCAGTTTTTGACTCACTGAGTGCCTAGACTAGCTCTGATACCATGTTGGAATTTCTGATCATTTCAAACAAAACTGAAAAACAAAACAATACTCTGTTTTTACACAGCGGAAATAAAAATCGTTTACGGAATACGGTGTTTCAGCAACGCGGTTTCATCAGTTGTTGTTTGCAGTGTTTCAGCATCGGTGTTTCAGCAACACTCTGTTTTGACGCCAAGAAACTATTTTCTGCTTACAGTGTATCAGCAACACACAAAAAAAACTTGTATTCATTAACAATAAACCAACTGTTAGAAAAATGTCTTCCTCACATAGAGGGATTTTCACAAGAGATTATGCTGAAGGGCATCTTCCTCTTGACAGAGGGATTACAACAAGAACGCTTCAATTCCACAAACCAATTTTTCACTATCCCAGAAAATTACAGTTTCAGCACTGTTGTGCGTTACAGAAAAGACTCTCTATCATTCTTCTAACATCTGAAAGAACTGTTGTTCATTACATTTATATGTTAAAACATATTTGACTTTAAACAATAAGATAATGAAAATATCTTCTAAAGCTTATCTACGTATTGAATGCAACAAGCGGTGATGCCTTTTGAAGAAATGAAGTCGGCTGTTGCAGGGGAATTTAATGCTGAAAATTTAATGCACATTAATGTGGAAAATATCAAGCACGACTGTGAGGCATCCAATAGTCTGGAATATCTATAGCAAATCAGATTTTTGTCCAGCTATTTATGTTGCAGTTAGAATTAAATTCCAACAAGAGGCATACATGGATACCTCCGATGCTAAGCTTATCGCCGATCAGGAAGTCTGGGCTACCTCTAATGTTAGGTTTCAGTTCGGGAAGAATGATGGATATGCCATAACATTTGAAGAGATTATAAATACTCAAGGGAAGCGATGGGAAACTCAGTTAAGAGATCGATCTGTGGGATGAGGCAAAGCCCATTTACAGAAGCTTGTGAAGAGTGAGATTTCATTTTCAAGGAGCCTTTTTTTTTCCCAAATTGGAGGAGAACTAGAGAAACATGGTGTTTGTGGTATAGCAGTTTTTTTTTCGGTTTACAATTGTACAGGTTCATATTGTGTATCATCCCCGATGATAATGTCCTCGAATTGTTTGAATCCATGAGGATTAAGGTGCCATGACTGCAAGAGCGTGGCAGATTTCTTGCAGGAAGTCACTTAGGAAAAAAAGATTAGCAAGAATATTGAGCTGTTGTGTAGAGGTGTTGTAGAGCCACAGATTCAAGAGTGTGAAAGAGTGCAGTTTGGAGTTGTGAGCTTCGAAGTTCCATTTTTTTCTCTGCCAATTGAGTCGATTTCTATTGTTCTATTGACCTACATTGCATCCATGTGGATGTGTTAAGATTACTAGTGCAACGAGAGTGGATTGGTGTAGCATTTTTATTTTTGCAACCTGCATATTGGAATCGTTTGACAACGATTGCTGAGGAGTAATTTGCAGTGATTGTGTAAAGTTTTGAAGCTTGTGCTGAAAGCCGAATCCTAGATCTTAGTGGTTGTAGATGCCACACGAGAGGCCAGGAGAGCTCTAATTTGGGTTCTTGCGAATGCTTTGCTTAAACTTGATAGGATAATTTTGTTACATGTTGCGCCACTACCTCCATATTCTTTGAAAGAGAAGGAACAAATTTTTTTTTTGAAAGCGATTTGCGCACATAGAAGACTCGATATGAAGATATACAGAAGTCCACTAAGAAGGAACACAGAGTCCACATTGGTCAAGATAAAAAAAACCAACTTTTTCCACAATGTCACATACTAGTGTATGTGTTCCTGAATTTTTTTTGTTTTCGAAAGTGAAACATGTTGAGCTTCATCAATTCAACATGTAAATGCAATTGGTTAGAATTGATCACTCTAGCAATGGCTAATTGAAGATAAAAATATTCAAGATGAAAGCACTAAGTAAGATTCTAGAAAATGTTGGTTGATGCAATAATAAATGGACAAACAAAGTAAAGGATTTTATGTTGAGATAAACAAGACTCAATACTAAGTTATATTATGAGTCACACATCTTAAGTGTAAGCAAGTTTAGGATGTTTTCTAGTGGTATTTGTAAAGTATGTACCTGCTAACTCCAAGAATTGGAGTATGTAATGTAAGCCTCGTAAGGCATGTGTACCCCCATAAAGTTCGTGGTAATCTTAAAACCACTTTGTATTTGTAGTGTTGGTTTTAACCATGTGCGAGAGTGAAGTGGATAGGGATTCATGTAGGCATGGCTTAGGGTCAAACGACAAAACCCTTGGCATGGTTGAGGATGAGCCGAGAAGACCATAGGCCTGGTTAAGTTGGGTCTGTGGTGTGCCTTGGTGGAAGAGTTAAACCTTCGTGGCTATGTTGAGCTTTCGTAGTTGAATTAAGTGCCTTGGTGGCAGAGTTGAGTCTTCATGGCTAAGTTGAGCCTTGGTGACTGTGTTGAGCCTTGATGGTTGATAACCCTTTTTAGCATGGTTAAGTGTAATCTGATAAAACCCAGAGCATGGTTATGGGTAATCCAATAAAACCCATGATGATTATCGAGGGGGATTCGCAAGTACAGGTACATGTATGCAGTTATAATGGTTCACAGAACCATGTATGCGAAGGGTATCATAGTAAACTGGCGGTTGCAACAGTTGGCACCCATGCATTTTGGTGGATGGTTGCTCCTTTATATGGACTTCAACATATTCTTTTGTTATCTTTGTCCACAACTAGACTTTGTAGATTGAGGTCAAGGGGAGTTTTGGAAAATGTAATTCCTACTTGTCTTAGTTGTGGCTTTTCATGTAGAGGAGTATGTTCCTATTCTATAGGATTGGTTATATCTATATGTCTCTAGTTTGGTGTGTGGTTGAGATATTCTCTCAACCAACTCATTGTGTGTCCAAGATAGTTTCCCTATCTTGAGACACCACTTCTTGTATATATGTCATATCATAATTGATCAATGGATATAATTTGCATTATCAAACTTTATCTTAGGGAGAATAACGACACAACAAACACCCTCTTTAAAAAGGGTATCCCTATGACTCATGGAACGTGGTTTATCATTTAATTTCAAAATAGCCAAACGTATGAGTTTTCTCATTGCCCTTTCATTGAAGAAGACAACTCATCGTATCCTTTTCTTTTTTGGATTTCCATCATAAGCTTATCTACATTGAACTGTTCACACAATTTTTCTTTTTTGGCTTTCTATCATGAGCTCATCTATATTGAACTTTTCACACAATTTTCTATTTACAATCCTTTTGACAGTTCTGAGAATGTGGTCCAATGGTTAGATGGCGACGTTTGGTCCCCACAGGTCTTTCGGTCCAATCTTAGGCTTGGACTAGGAACTAAGAGATTGTTCAATTGAAAAAAGAAAAAGCCTCTTAACAATTCTTCTCTTAGCAAACACATTTTATGATATTTTTATATAATAGGCCATTATATGGCAACACTTATCAATAAATTTCTTCATCCTCTGAATACATGTTTTACATGTATAAACAAAATGTAATTTTATTTCTTCTCATAACAAATTAAATCTTTTTATAAAGAATTTTTTTTCTAAATATTTTGTTTAAAAATCTACATTTCTAAGAATTATAATAAAGTATGTTGACATAATCCTACTATTTGAATTTTAAATATTAACTATTTTATATTTTTAAATTTACATTTTTTTTTTTCACATTTATCTAATACAATTATAAACTTACTATATAAATAGTTAAATAACAAATAACATCATGTAAAAAATAATATAAACTAGCCTATATTAAATACATATTTTAATATAATTGTGTAATCTTTACAAATTAATTAAAAACATATTAATCCATGATAATTTATTTGCAAATTGATGGTTATCTAAATAAAAATAATAATTTAAAATTTTAAGAGTATTTACTTAGTAATATAAAAAATAAATTATAACAACACTATGCAAAGTAATAATTCAATACTTTCGTAATACCAAATGATAGGACAAGGGGTATTGGAATCAGTTGTATTTGAACTCATTGGTGTTCTGCCAACTCTGAATTCAAATCTACATTTAGCCGTAGAATTATGTGCCAAAAGCCATGATTCAGTTCAAGTTTGCATTATTTTGAAGTTTAAAATTAACTGTCAGAACAACAAAGTAAATATCCCTTTGTCTCTGAGGGCACTTAATGTCACAACATTGAAATAGCTCCACAATATTTCGTCGTGTGTGTAATCTCCACGCCTGCATAACCATAACGGATTGTCATTTTGATATTTGATATGTTGCTTATTCGTGTCATCCACGTTAAAAGTAATTTAATTACATTTATTTAATGGTAAATTTGAGAAATATTTCTAAATTTGATAATTAATTTTTCAAATTTTTTATAAATTATAAATTTTCAAAAAAATTCCTAAAAGAAAGAATTTCAAAATAAACTATTATCTAAATAAATTATTATTCATTCATAACAAATACTACCCATTTCTATCCATCAAGAACATGGAAATCAAGAGATAAGAAAATCATAACAAAATATATAGCAATATTGAAACCTCTAAATTAAGAAAATTGATAATTCATATCAACCTCTAAAGCCTTAAACTCATACTTTGTTGAAAGGTTATAGGCAAACTAAATAAAATGAGAAAAGTATAAGAATATTTCATCCATATTTGCTCACTCGAAAATAAAATGAGAAAAGTATGAGAATATTTCATCCATATAGCAGCAACTCCATTTCAATAGATAATTAAGCCAATAGGTTTTGGTCTATATTGGAATACCTCGTGGGTATTTGTTTTTATTAAACCATGTTGAAGAGCGATGAAAAGATATATATTCAGTGTAAGAAAAGTAGATGGATAATTAAGCCTATAGGTTTTGGTCTATATTAGAATAGCTCGTGGATATTTGTTTTTATTAAGCTATGTTGAATAGCGATGAAAAGAAATATATTCAGTGTAAAAAAAGTGGAACGGAAAATTTGAATGGTGTTTTTGTTACGTTTTTAAACCTTTTTAATTATTATAATAAAAACTATATTATTTTTATTTGATAATTTATAATAAAATTACTTTTGATGAACTCGGCTCTGATATGTAAGTTGTCAAGATTCAAGTTAAATTTGTTAGCTTTTTAAAAATTTGATAAAATTTAATAAAAACTAGACGGCATAGAAATTGAATCTAAAATGTGATTGATATGTGCTTGCTTGTTTATATGAACCACTGGTTGTGTTAATATGGATTTCTTCATTTTGAAATAAAATGTGAATAGTATAAGAGTATCTTGCTGGAAAGGCAGATGAGACAAAACATGAATTTATTCAAAACACGAGTTGCTGCTCTTATATTGATCACACAAAACATGATTCTTACAATGAACCCGGTGAAGGGTATTTAAACTTTTCCAACTAGCGACTTGTCTAAAATATTTTGACATGCAACTATGCACTAAAAGTCATCTATCACTTAACTCGACTTGACTCAACACTCAAACACTCAATCACTCAGTTAACCAACTCTCTATTTTTAACTAACTCCACATGCGGGAGTAATTACAATTTCTAACACTCCCCCTTAATTACGACCATATGATTCAACATAGCTCAAACATGACTCAACTATGCCAGCTAGGCTTACAATATAAATTGACTCAATTATCACTCAAACGTGCATGTTGGTCTTTGTCTCAGTGAGGCTTACAATGACTCAAGACTTTCACAATTTTGCATTTTCTTTTTCTCTTCTTCCAAATTTTAAATCCTCGAAATTGCTTCATTCTCTGTTGAACTTTCTTGTTGTAGGCTTTATTCACTTGTTGTTGCTGCAAATTTTCTTTGACTTGTTTTGAATTTGTGCTTAAACACAATTTGATCTTGTCTACTACATCTACCTCTTCAAATATCCGTTCAACCATGGACTGTTGTCATAACATTGAATCTTCAAAAATGGTTTCACTACATTCTTCTTTGTCTTTCATATCATTCTTTTCACTTTCATCATCAGGCACTACTGTTTTTTTTCCTGTAATCTACATACTCAAGATCAATATTCACCATTTCATTCAATTCTTTTATTCCAGCTATTGCTTTAAGACTCACATCAATTTGTTTCTGAATTCATTCTTCAATGAGCGTCAAATCTGCATCAAATTTATTAACAATCTTGCTTTCAACTTCTTTTCCCATGCTATTCTTAGCACCTGCATATTCAAAAACAATGTTAAAAACATCTTTAATATGACTTTCTTCAGTGAGAGATTTTTTCTCTACATCTGTCTTCTTTTCAACTGCATGGAGTTTGTCTTTCACTATTATTTTGTTAGTGGATATTTTCATCAAAAACTCTTCAATCACTTTATTTTGTTCTTGATCATCAACTACTGCTAGATGACATACTGCTTCATGAGCAGTTCCAACTGCTTCATATCTTGCTGCTACAGTGGCAGCTTCAACCTTCAATGTTTCATCAAACATTGTGCTTACCATATTTCCACAATCAATCTCTGTTTCAAAAAAGAAACCACACATATCATCAACATAATGTTCATCTACACTATGGTGGGATATCTGAGCATGCATGTGCTCATTGTCAATTTCATTGACAATTTCAACTTCACCAAATCCATCAGCTGTGATTGGATTCACCAATTCACATCTCACTTTGCAGTCATCATCCACATGTGTCTCATCACAGTGGGATTCACCATCATCTGCATCATCCACATTACAGTGGAGTCCTTGAGCATTTATATGCTCTTTCTCTACTTCACATATAGAGGCTATTGCTTCTCTCTCTGCAATCTTTGTTGCATCTTCTTCATCCATATGCATGCTTGCATAATGGATTTCAATTTTATGGTTTTGACAACCATCATCCACTTTTGAGTGGGGTTCTCCAAACTCTGTTTTCCTCTCAGATTTTGCTCATATACTCTCAAATCTGCGGCTGACTTCTTTGCTTGTGACATAACCTATTGTCGTATGTCACTCCCCTTTACGCCAAATTCTTCTTCCAAGAACTTTCATGCTTCCTTGGAAGTTGTAGTCTTTGCTACCTTGCATAAACACTTCTCATCCAATGCTTGTTTTATAAAATTCAATGCCAAAACATCGCATACTTCATCATATGGGTTATTAGAATCATACTCAACTCTTTAGCTCGAAGAAAAGTTAACATCTTGATAACCCAACGATCAAAATATTTCCCTGTAAACAACAGAGGTGGTAGCAGATCAAATCTACACCAATCACCCTCGATTTCTTCTTTGTCTTCTACTAGGCTTCTCAATTCCTCGATTGCGGCCTGAACCTCTCTAACCATGGCAATGATTTTTTCCTCTTCATTTTGATTGTGACCCATGACTGTTGTCATCCCTTTTCTTATAGTTGTTATGCTGATTGCATGAGGTTGTCTTCCATATTGTCCCAAAAAAAATATAATTTTAAATATGCACCTCCGTAAAACACAAACTTCACCGAAAACATGATCATACTTAATAAAAACCAAATAATTCACAACTACTTTTGCAAATACTTTTTTTTCACTAAAACCACCTTCCCTTTTTATAAAAAACTTATTTCAAAACCTCACTCTCCAAAACACCTTTTTCCTTTTTTGAATTATAATAATACTTTAAAACTCTTCAAATGTTTTAGCATAACCTTTTGAATGGATTTATTTTTTCAAACCAAAATTATCTACTAAAAACCTTTGGATCCACACGTTGAGCTTTTAAAATAAACTTTCGAATATCATGTCAAACTTTTATGAAAAAATACTTTCATAAAGCTTCCTTTTAAATATTACCTTTTTAAAAACCTTCTCGAATATCTCTTTAATACCGTGTACATTTGATGTTTAAAACCTTTACAAACCATTTTAAAACGTTCTTTTGACTTGGTAACGCTGCCTACTTTCCACGGTAATGGAGAGCCCTGGTTAGACTTCTTACTAGCGGAATGCCTTGACTATGCAAGTTCTTGACTCTTTTTGGGCCCACACGCCTTTCGACAGGGAGTTCAGCTTATTCCCTGGCGGCTAAAAAGAGTTACAACCGACACGGTATGCTGGTTTTCACTCACAGTTGTATTAAGAACGAGCTACAGCTCGACTGCGAAACTTTCTCCGGGTGGATTTGCAGGCTACTCACAGACCGTAACTTTCTCTCACAGATGTCTTAAAAACGAGCTTCAGCTCCGAGAGGATTTGCAGGGTACTCACAGACCGCAAATCCAGCGGTTGCTCACGGCCGTGGCTATGACGCCTAAAATCTTTTGACACTCTTCACAGGGTGGGACTCTGCAGACTGCGGCTACAGTGGATGCTCTTTCTTGATCATATTGCAACTCAATTTGTCACTCTGATATATTCTTGATCATATTGCAACTCAATTGGTCGCTCTGATATCAATTTCTTGCAACTCAATTGGTCATTCAGATATCAATTTCTTGAAAAAGCCGAGGAGACAAAGCATGAATTTACACAAAACATGAACTGCGGCTCTATGACACAAAACATGATTCTTACAATGAACCTAGTGAAGGGTATTTAAACTTTTCCAATTAACGATTTGCCTTATGCAACCACATGCAACCACACACTAAAAATCATCTATCACTTAACTCGACTTGACTTGACTCAACACTTAACCACTCAATTAACTAACTCTCTATTTTTAACTAACTCCACACACCAGACTAATTACAATTTTTAATATATCTCACCCAAGCTAGAAACAACTGCTTTTCCAGTGATAGATTAAAATTAGCATTCTTTCTTCCTGTAATAAGTTCCGATTAAAATTGGCATTCTTTCTTCCTGTAATAATTTCTGGAAGGAGAACGCCAAAGCTATAAACATCAACTTTTACCCGATAATTGACCATGCATAGCATACTCTCGGGCCATATACCCACTACATATCGAAACTACAATGTCAAAGATTAAATAGTGGTGGTAAAATTTTAAGAATGAAGTAAGCATAAAGTCAAAGCTATTTGCAACGAAAATATTGTATTTTGTAGTCTGGAAAATTAGAACATAACGAAGAAGTAAATCTGCACAAGCAAAATTTTCATAATGTAAAATTTGCAGTACTTTCAATCCTCTTGAAGTGGACAAGACAAAATTAAAACATGTACATCCAATAGCTTTTGAGAGTGTAAGAATGATAACTTTGTTGAAATCTCACTGAGTTCCAGCGACTTTTGTGCTGACGTGAGTCAGATTTTCAAGAAAGAGTCTTGCTAAAAATGAATAAACTCGAATGAATGAGTCTCTAGCTAAGTAAATGCGTGTAGAAGAGTTGGTTGATGGAGTCAATTACGACTATCGTGGGAAGGAGACAGAGAGAGATCACTGTGTGATTCGGATTTAAACAGGAACGCAACAAATTACAGAGATAACCATAAATACAGATATGTAGCGGAAATAATACTTCATTTCATTATTGTAAAATACTGAAATATGCTTACAAGCAGAAATGTAAATAAATTAGCTAAGACGGTGGTACGTTATCTATGAGAAGAAATGTGGTGGCTACATGCCTCTGAACTGTGTTACAATGAGGCTTGAAGGCCTATTTATTATTGAAAAACAATGGAAAACACTAAACATCCAAAAACCTAACCCTAGATGATGTAATGCCAAACTGTGGGCCCTGTTTGGGTAAATTCACTACTACACCAAGGACACTTTTGAGACATTTTTTTAGACAAAAGAAATCTTTTGTCTCAAAAACTCATTTTTCATTTTAGTTATTTTACATTAAAAATGAATATGAATTGATTTGTCTTAAATATAAACTTTAAGACAAAAATAGGTTGAGACAAAAATATTTTAAGACAAAACTTTATATTTAAGACAAAAATAATTTAAGACAAAAATATTTTAAGACAAAAGTAGTTTGAGACAAAAATATTTTAAGACAAAACTTTATATTTAAGACAAAAATATTTTAAGACAAAACTTTATATTTAAGACAAAAATAATTTAACACGAAAATATTTTGAGACAAAACTTTCTATTTAAGACAAAAGTAGTTTGAGACAAAAATTTAAAGACAAAATTTTATATTTAAGACAAAAATAGTTTAAGACAAAATTATTTTAAGACAAAAACAATTTCAGACAAATTTATTTTAAGACAAAACTTTATATTTAATACAATGACCACTTTAGATCAAACCTATGTTTAATACGATATTTCACTTCGAATGAAAATGGAGGGCAGCGTTGAGTTTCAGGGTGATCTGCGCGCGCGTTCTGAACTGGAGCTCCCACGCCCCTGCTTCCTCGGCCCCTGCGGCCCTCCGCAGGCCCCCTGCCTGGCAGCCCCTGCTACTGGGCTCTCAATCCTTCCCGGCATCCCTGTAATCGGGCTCTGCCTCCCTCCTCCGGCCAGTGCTGCTACTGGCATAGCGTCCGCATCTGGGTTTTTTGATCACAGAGGAGCGTAGCCACCGCCATGAGTGCACCTGGGGGTGGGGAGCCTTCTCCCACCCCACCAATCTCTTCAGAAGAAGCATTCAGAAGATTTCTCTTGCAGAAAGGGAAGAAATGTTTGATTCCAGAAGTCCCGAAATTCATCAAAAAACTAGAGGAAATTCCTGAGATCGTCCTGCCAGAAGACCAACCGATAAAAATCGCTCTAGCCCTGGCTGACAAAGGGTTGGTAGGACAATTTATGGGATGCCGGCCCTCTACAAAAACAACATATGACTGGATCCAATGCAACTGGAGGCCCCAGCTAGAAAACAATGTGATCTGCTATGCTGTCGGAAGAGGGTATTTCATTTTCCAGTTCACCTCCAAAGAAGATCGAGATTTGATTTTCAGAAATGGCCCGTATTTTATGGGAAATCAGGGTCTGTATCTTAATAAGTGGACCCCCGACTTCAATCCCTCAATCGATACCCCTAAAGAGGTCCTAATCTGGGTCCGGCTTCCCAATCTTCCGATCCATTGCTGGAGCTATCACACCTTATAGAAGAATGGAAATGGCTTAGGCCATTTCATTGACAAAGCAGATAACAAGGGCCAATATACCTGCATAAGAATCTCTGTGGAAGTCGATCTGGAAGTTGGACTGCTCGAAGCGGTAAAACGTACAGTCGGAGAATGGCATCACTATTAAAAATTGGATTATGAGCAACTGCCTTTCAAATGCAGAACCTGTCACAAACATGGACACTTCCAATGAAATTGCCCAAAAGCTCCAATCGGGGACAAAGTGGACGAAGAAGGATGGAAAGAAATCAGAAAGGGCAAGGCAGTCCCAAAACCAACTGAGAAGAAAAATTCAGGGCCATTGGTGAAGCCCTAGCCTAAACCAAAAGCCAAAGAAGTTCCAAAAGAGGGTTCTTCTTCTGGAATAAAGACAGATGCCATTGGAACCCAAGAGGAACCAGAAGACTCATCGAAGAAAGTGAAAGAAGGAGAGGCAAAGTCAACTCTTCCTCCATCAGAGGATGAACAAGGGGAAAAGAATAAAATGAGGAGCGCATCAGTCTGGGCTCCGATTTTGAGGGAGATTCAGAAGATGGAGTCTCAGATTCAGACAGCTTGCAAGTCACTCCTATCAAGTCGGCGAGGGGTCGAAAGTCCAAGAGGAAATAGAGAGAGGAACAAACTTATCTGGATGTTTTCCAAGGCTCTCAGAAAACTCTCAAAGGAATGATGAATACCAAATCTAGGCGCAAGCATGGTCAGGCTCGAAAAGGAGCCACAACCTTCCAAGCCAGTAAATAATGAAATACGTCTCCTGGAATTGCAAAGGGTTAGGCAGCAGGTTGAAAGAAGAAGCTCTGAAAGACATTGTAAGGATGTACTTGCCTGAAATCCTTCTCATCCAGGAGACAAAACTGAAGGACCTTCTACTCCTCCAAGCAAGCAAAGCATTCTGGCATAAAGGCCAAGGGAGGGCAGTCAGCGCCAGAGGCGCCTCTGGAGGGATTGAATCCTTTTGGGATAGCTCCAAATATGATCTGATTCACGAAGAATGTTGCCCCCATTGGCTACTCACTAAGCTCCTCCATAAAGAATCTAGCCACCAAGTATGTTCAATTTTTATGCTCTGGTCTTACCATCTGAGAAAAAAAAATTTTGGGACTCGCTCTAGTCCTATCTTTTCTTGCACAACCCAGAAAATATTATTATTGCAGGTGATCTGAATGTTATGCTCGCTGCAGAAGAGAAAAAGGGGGGTTCGTTGGTCAGGGACCCAGCTAGAGAATGGGTTGAAGACCTCATTTTAGATTGGGAATTGGAGGATATCAAGCCCACATCTGGGAAATTCACCTGGTCAAACAAAAGGATAGATCCCGGCCACATTGCTGCTCGTCTGGATAGATTTCTAGTCCAATCCTCCTTTACTTGTGGTCTAATGGCCACCTCTAAAATTCTGCTGAACTACACCTCTGACCATAAACCCATTCTACTTGAGCTATCCTTGGATGGAAATCTTGGCCTCATTCCCTTTAGATTCAATTCTCTATGGATTCATCAAGAAGGATTCCAGGAGGTGGTCTCTGAGGCATGGAACCAGCAAGTTCAATGATCCCCTTTCTTTATGTGGGAAGAAAAAATGAGGAGACTTAAAAGGGAGCTCAAGGAGTGGGATGAAAGCTTGAAGACACCCACCGCCAAAATAAAGGAGATGCATGACAGTTTAGCAGGCCATCAATTAGCAATGGAGAATTCTAATGTAACTCAAATCCTTCTTCAAAAAGAAGTAGAGCTGCAAAAAAATCTCCATAGATCAAGTAGGGATGAAGAAGAGTTTTGGAGACAGAAGTCCAGAAATCTTTGGTTACAGGCCAGAGACAAAAATACAAGCTACTTCCATAAGCAAGCTGAAGCATGCAAGCACCTCAAAACAGGAAATGAAATTCACTATCAAAACACTGTGGTTAAAGATTCTGAAGGCATCTCACACCCTTCTTTAGTCAGGTTGGGCCTTCCCAGCCATACCCAATGGCCTTAACGCAAGTCTTCCTGCCCTTCAATCCCATTTGCATAGTATAGCCCCTGGCAAAAAGAATTATCTTGATGGGTTCCGTTGGGACCCATCTGGATCCTCTTACACCATCCAAGCTGCTCAACATTACATTTACAACATCAGCGACCCCATGCCAAGTTGGACTCACTAGAAATTGGTTCGGAAATCCGAGGCAATTCCAAAAATTAAGTTTTTTCTCTGGACCCTCCTCAAAGGTAAAGTCCTTACGGCAGAAAATTTGCAAAAGAAGGGAATAAATGGTCCCTCTCGCTGTCCTAACTGCTTAGCTGCTGAAGAATCAATGCATCATCTCTTTATTGAATGCCCTTTTGCCATCAACTGTTGGAGGAACTTATCTCATAACAATCAAATCCCATGGAACACCCAAAACACCATAGGAGAAATTCTTTACAAATGGAAAAAAAACTACCCCTAGAAGCACAGGAAAAATAACACAGTGAAGAGAGTCTGGGATATTCTTCCCCACAATATGCTATGGAATATTTGGCTGGCACGAAATAGGAAGGTTTTTAAGGACAAGGATTCGACTATTAGAATTCTTTGCACCAAGGCAAGGAGTCTTTCCCTCGAGATTATCTCAGTTAAGAATCTGAGAAATAAAAATGTCAGGGAACTCAGCATAGAAGAACACATTTTCATTGGACACCTGTTAGACAAAAACACCAGCAATCAGATGGGCAACACTGCTAGCAACAAAAACAACAATGTTTCCCCTAACTGGAAGATCAGGCTAAAAGAGGAAGAATTTGCAGTTTGGCTTAAAAACAGCAATAGGCATTATCTCTATTTCGATGGGCCCTCAAAGTCGAATCCCGGGGTAGCAGGGGTGGGAGGAGTTATATTTAATGCTAATGGGGATAACATCCTGTCTTACGAGTGGGGTCTTGTCCACACTTCCAATAACAGAGCAGAAGCCCTAACCCTTTACCAAGGCCTTATCTAACTTGGGAAGCTTGGTATAGACATAGTCACGATATTGGGAGACTCGGCGATAGTCGTCAGTGCATTGGTTCAGAACAGGGATCTTCTCAATGCTCTCCTTCAGCAGATTATCAGACGGTGCCAAATCTTAGGATGCACCATAAAAGACATGCGCTATTATCATATTTTGCACTCGCTCAATAAAATTGCTGACAGTCAAGCCAACAAAGCTTGTGCCAGGCCATTGGGCTGCCTTGTCTGCAATGGCGTGGAATCATTCCAGTATTTACCATGATGAAGAGACCTCCTGGATCCGATCAATACCTCAACACATCCGATATGATAGTTTGGTCAAAAATCGTCCTCATTCCGCCTGTGACTAAGATCTGCATAGGGATCTGGCAGTTTATTGGAATCATCATTCCCTCACCTCTCGTCAGTGGACCGACCGTCCTTCTACCTCCTGGCCATCCCCCCTCTGTGCTTCCGAATTGCTCCCCTGATTCTCCTTATCCCTTTTCGGTTCTCCCCCATGCTCAGCAATCTCCCTCTCGAATTCTATTTATGCCCCTTTTCTCATCCCTATCCGCATCCTTTCAGTTCCCTGCTCTGCTCTTCCAATTTCACGTACCGCTTGCTTTCCTGTGAGCTCTCTGCAACCCCTCCTTCCTTTGTTTCAGGCATCTTGCCTCTGTCCAGCCTGGGATCAGATAACAATCCTGCCACCCATCATCATAGTCCTCAAATCAGAAATCCCTGACACTTGGAACTGGTTCAAGATCCTCAGGATCCATGTCCAAGACTCTATCTACTCGATGATCCGCCTTCTTTCAGAAAATACATTCCCCTCTTTTGCAATCATGAAACCCATCGGCTTATCTCATTTCATGACTCTTGTTCCGCACTCGTTGTCACCCTCCTGTGACTCCTCCTCCCTATTTAATCCTCTGCACCTCCCATCTTATTTATTTGCACTCCTCTCTTCCCCCACTCATTCTGTTCTCAGGTCTTCCAAAGCTTTCCTCCCATTGGTGTTTTCTTCTACCAATATAAAGGAACAACAGAAAAAGAACAACAAAAAAAAACAGAACAGTAGAAAAGGAACAACAGAAAATACAGCAGAAAAGGAACAGTAGAAAAAATGGAACAACAAAAAAGAAAAACGCAACTCCAACAAGGTCGTCAAGCTTGAAGCAAGTCGACGCCGACGACAAACTTGAAGAGTCCACTGCTCGGCACATCAGCCACAGTACTATAGATTGATGATATGTAAATTTTGTTATTTATTACTGCAGTTTGTTAGGATTTACCTTTGGTCTTTGATTTTTAGAAGCCCAAAAAGCAGGATTAAGGAGGAATTTTGTTTAGGCTGTAAGTCATTCTTCCCTAGCTCTTCTTGGCACCTCAGCATGTATTTTAGGAGCTCAATCTCCCTCTTTTTTTCACATTTATAATAGCAACTAGATTTGTCAAAAAAAAAAATATTATGAAGGCATAAAGGAGCAGCGCACTCCTTCTTCAAAGATCTTTACTCTGCCCCGAAAGACCCTCCTATCGATTCTCAAGCCTATCCGATTGATCTTATTCCTCACTGTGTTCAAGATTCTGACAATATTATGCTGACTGCTCCAATCAGTATGAATGAGATTAAAGAAGCTTTGGATTGCATGGATCTGGATAAAGCCCCGGGCCCTGATGGGTTCACTGCAAGGTTCTACCTGACTTGCTGGCCTACAATTAAAAAAGACCTTCTGAGAATGATCCGTAAATCTCAGACCTGCACCAAGATTGGAGGCAGTACCAACTTGACCTTCCTTGCCTTGATTCCAAAAGACAAAGGCGCCATCGATTTCAACAGATTCAGGCCATTCTCTTTGTGTAATACAAGTTATAAGCTGATTACAAAAATAATAGCCAACCGTATTAAGAAAATTATGCCAGTCATCATCCCTGAAAACCAAGGAGGATTAATAAAAGGGAGAAAGATTCTTGACAATATTGTGCTGGTTCAAGAAGAAATTCATTCAAGCTGTAATCGAAAAGAGAAAGGCATGGTGATTAAGCTAGATTTGACAAATGCCTTTGACAGGGTGAGACATGATTTCCTGTTTTCTGTGATGGAGAAATTTGGCTTCTCAAAAGTTCTCATAACTTGGGTGAAAGCCTGCATTGCCTCCCCTTGGATAGCGCCTCTGGTTAATGGTCGTTCAACGGAATTTTTCCAGGCCTCGAGGGGGCTAAGACAAGGTTTCCCTTTGTCCCCGCTTCTTTATGCCATTCAAGCTTCGGTGCTCAGCTTCCAGCTAGACTACTGTCAACAGATCCAAACTCTGCCAAGCCTGAGAATGGCTCACAATGTTAAAGACATAAATCATGCCCAGTTTGTTGATGATACATTATTTCTTGGAGGAGCTAGCATAAATTCTGCTAGAACCTTCAAGAAGGAGCTGGACATTTATAGGGAGGTTTCGGGCAGCAAGATTAACTATCTAAAAAGCACGATCTATGGCTGGAATTGCTCGATCAAAGATTTGACAGACATAGCAAGGCTATTAGAAATGGAAAGAACCCTGACCTAGGAGTCATTTAAGTATCTTGGGATCCAAATCTTCAAATCAAATCCTGAGGTAGCTCACTGGATGCCCCTGCTAGACAAGCTAAAACTCAGAATACAAGCTTGGGGAGCCTCATGGTTGAATAACGTTGGTAAGGTAATCCTTATGAAATATGTTCTCATAAGTCTCCCAGTTTATCATAACTCCATTCTACTAGCCCCTAAAACCTTTATTAGTAAAGTGGATGGTCTCATGAGAATATTTCTATGGGAGGGAGGGAAAAATAATGAAAGAAGGCTCCATTTAGTTAATTGGGACACTATTAAGAAGCCATTCTTGGAAGGAGGTTTCCAAATGCAGGATCTGGTCGCGCAAAATCTTGCTCTGGGCTCCAAGCTCCCTTGGAACATTGTTTCTGGGAATCCTAGTTGGAGCAAGATAGTTTTGTGGAAAAAATATTTTGATGGGCAGCGTTTGAGGTGCTTAGACCAGCCTCCTAGAATTTCCAAAGCATCACTAGTTTTCAAGCTCTATCTCACATCTTTGAAACTTTTTAGTCATAATCTTTATTGGATCCCAGGTAATGGGAAAAAAATAAAAATTTGGGAAGATTCGATTCTTGGAGATCAGCCCTTAAATCAGATGGTAGAATTGGAAAATATCAGAGCTTGGCCTCAGGCCAACAATCTGGAAACCCTTTGGAACATCTCCAATTGGACAAATGATGCAGAAAGTCTATGGGATGGCTAGAATTTGGGGGAGGTCCCTGATTGGCTGGATGGTGAAGCCAATTTATTGTTGGATTTGCTCCAAGGAAAATCTCCCTTAAAGGCCTCTTCTAAGGACAAAATAGGGTGGGGTTCTCTTTCAGGCTCTTACTCAGTAGCAAAAGGTTACAAAAGTATGATGGCTATCCCTAAAATTGACTTCTTCTGCTGGACTCTGGCGCATAAAAGTATCCTCACTAGAGATAACCCAAGGAAGCATGGAATGGAAGGTCCCTCCAGGTGCTCTCTTTGTGCATCGGATGAAGAAACGGCTAACCACCTATTCTTATTGTGCCCCTTTGCTCAAGAAGTTTGGAAGGGTGTCCTGATGTTAGGACCTGACAAAATAGAGCTTCCAAGAAATATTCAGGACATGCTAAGAAACCGGGCCAAGTTATCCCCATTTTGTCTCTCCAAAAAAAGCCTTCTCAAGACTGGCTGGATGTGGATCCCCAAATTCACATGCTGGAAACTATGGTTGGAGAGGAACAACAGAATATTTAGGGAGGAGAGTTGTAACCCAGTCAGAATTATCACTAAGATCAAAGCTCTGTTGGGGGAGGCCTTAGAAACCAAACCCACCATAAGAAATGGCATGATTCTGGACAATGAGGAAGATCAATGGTTAAAAGAGCTTGTTCCAAATCATCAGAATAGATCCATTCCTCCTGCTAAAGCCCCTTCTCATTGGGAAATTCATCTGGAAGAACAGGAATTCATCAAATGGAGATCTGCTTTGGATGATCACTGCCTATTCTTCGATGGGGCTTCTAAAGGTAACCCAGGAAAGGTGGGTGGCCGGGGAGTTATCTTAAGCCTAGGTGGCTCAACTGAGCTGCTTGGGGTCTGGGGCATGAAACAAACAACAGAGCAGAGGCTCTTGCTCTGTGGCAGGGTCTAAATATGGCTATGAAGAGGAATCTCCTCTCCATCTCAGTCTATGGAGACTCCAAACTAATTATACAGGCTATGAACTCTCAAAAGATCCCTTCTCAGGTGCAGTTAGCCCCCATCCTCAAAAAAATCAGACTACTGTTTCCCAAGTTCCACAAAATCTCCTTCTATCATGTTCTGAGGAAGTTAAACTCACAAGCGGACTTGGCAGCCAACCTAGGCTCTCTCAGGAGCAGGAGATATCTGTTAGTAAATGATTTTGAGCTGGCTGCTGTTAGGAAATGTGGACTCATCCACAAGGGAAAATTCAAAACACAACCGTGGCATTTTCGATCTCTATTCGTCGTTGGAACTCACTGCTACGTCTGGGTAGGTGTTGGGGAGTTCACAAGGGCCTCTTCAAGGCCAATTTACCACTCTTGGCATTCTTGAACACTATATAACACTCCGCCAGACATTTCAAAAAGAAAACACAGTGATTCTTGGGATGATTCGGCACTCCGGCACGTTGGATCTCCTCTCTGCAAGCTAGGAAGTAGAGCTACATCATGGAAAGAAAAAGTAGTGGAATTTCAAGGCACCATTCTAAAACCAAATCAAGTTCTTTTTCAAGCCTCTATCTGCATTCACAATGTAACTCATTCAGCGGACTATTCAAAAGCAAAATCTTCTTTCCCCGCCAACTATAACAAGGAAATACAGGGTTTCAATGTTAAAGTCCTCGGCAGCTGATTTGTTGAATTTTAAATAAAAACTAACCGTTTATGTCAAAAAAAATGAAATGGAGAGCGGAGCGCTTAGGGCTTGACGTTGCTCTGCAACTGGCAGACCTTCACAGACTGCGTCGTTCTGCTATTAACCTTTAGCCATAAGGTAGTTATAACACAATAAGGAATAGCTATCGCGCAATGGAATACCCTCAAGGGGAGGACATGATGCCTCCCCCCGCTGATATGGAAAACGGCCTGTGACAGACTGAAAATGTCAGGATGGACCATCCAGAAGATATAGAAATAGAGAATGAAAATACGCCAATGAATAACAACACAAATGAAGAACCATGAGTGACGTCAAACACCTGCAAGCTGGTAGCAGCTTACAGACCCAAAATCGAGCTCCCAAGTCAGCACATCAACACTTAGATCTAGTTTATGAGGGATCATACTTTGATAGGAAAGTTCATAGGCCTTTGGCCAACAGAGAAAGCTTTGCACGGCTAGATCGCAGCCAAATGGAAGCCAAAAGGGTACATAACACTGCAGTTAGGGCCTAAGGGCTTCCTTACTGCCATTTTCAATTGTTTGGAGGACCGAAACAGGGTATTGGATGGAGGACCATATTTATTCAACGTAGCAGGGTTATACCTAAGAGGATGGATCGAGCGCTTTAACTTGGACAAAGAAGATCTGAGCTGGGCCTTGGTGTGGTTGTGCCTTTATTCTCTCCCTCTGGAGTATTGGGACGAAGACTCTTTGCGAGACATTGGGAATGGTTTAGGCGAATTCATCAAAGTGGCAGAGGAGACAAAGCTAAAGCGATACACCTCCTATGTGTGGATCTGTGTATACATGCACCTCAGGAAAGCTCTCCCGGACGTGGTAAGCCTCTACCATGATGATTATGAATGGTTACAAACAACAGATTACGAGCATGTACATTCCACTATCGAAAATGCCGCGCCCTGGGCCATTTATTCCGAGACTCTCCCTCCAATATGAAATCCACGACCACCCCTTCAATGGACAAATTCGACCCGGATGGGTTCACAAAAGTTCCCAATTGCAAAAAGACCCATAAAAATCCCTCTACCTCAGTCAAAAAACCTGTCACCAGCACCTCCTTCCCTTCAACAAGCAACAGCTTTGAAATCCTGCTCCAACCGAAGGTTCATATTTTAGATAATCAGAAAAAACCTAAAGCCATTCCTAAGACTTCTGCCCATTCTGCTCCATTAAGCTCAAAGAAATCCCTCACTTCTAAGCAACCCACAGACACCAAAACGCCCTCTCCTAGTAACATGTAGAAAAGGATTGCTCAGGGTATGGAGGTAGATAGCACTCAGATGCAGCTCACGATTGTAGATGATACAGAGGCAGAGCAGGAAATAGTACAGCACATGGAAGAGGAACCGAAGAGCTTTGACATCGGAGATCTAGATATACTGGGACTTGAACAGGCTTGTAAGAAAAAGGAATATGACAAAATTCCTGAGTGACAGCTAGAGAACTTAGAAGTAATTCTCTCAAGAGCACAGAAGCAAAGATCATTAGGCATCCAAACTGGTAGTCAGTGGGATGGAAGAAATATCTTCAAAGACAACAAGAAACGAAGACGGAAAATCGATCTTCAGAGAACCGTCCGCATAGGGGAGATGCTGGTGGAATCTGGAAGATACTCCAAGCTCACCAAATACTATAATCCCCTTCCCAATCATGAATCATGAAGCTCATCTCATGGAACATTAGAGGGCTCAACAACCCGAGGAAGGGACGATTAATAAATAACATGCTACAACAGGAAAAGCCTCAAATTCTCTTCTTGCAGGAGACCAAGTGTAATTCGACAACGTTGGATTGGATCAGATCTTTGCCAAACTGTGGCTAGGAAGCAAAGAAGTGGCGGTGGAAGCCATGGGAGCCTTAGGAGGGCTAGCCATCGTTTGGGATGATAGAGCTATAACACTTACCAACATACATGCCATTAAGCACTTTATTCAGGCCAAGTTTCATTTAACAGGGACAAATGTTCATGGACACTTAACTAATGTCTACTTCCCCCAGGAGGCAACAAACAAAGAAGACACACTGGACACCCTAACTCAGATCAACTCAGAAAGATCCCACCCACTTTGGATCACAGGAGGGGACTTCAACATGATTACAAGATTGGAGTAAAAAAGAGGAGGATGGATCAAGCTGGACTGTGAAAGCACGCACTTCAAAAACTACATTCGTAACAACAGGCTTATAGATATGGAATTCAACAATGGCGTTTATACTTGGAACAACAAGCGTGCAAATGCCCACCAAATTGCATCTCGATTAGACATATTCTTGATCTCTGATAATGTAATACATCTTGGCGTGGATCTTTTGGCCTCTATATTGCCATTCTCTGGCTCGGACCATTGGCCTATTAGGCTTCACTCGCAAAGACTGGGAGACAATGTTCACAGGCCCTTTTGCTTTGAAGCCTTTTGGCTGAATCACCCCGATTTTCATAACCTGATAACAGATACATGGAGAAATTTCACAGCACCAGAAGGTGCAAAAATGTACAAGCTCCAATGCCAACCTTTTGATCACGCGCGAGATTTTGAACCGGAGCTCCCGCGCCCCTGCAACCTCGCCTCCTACGGCCCTCCGCAGGCCTCCCGCCTGGCAGCCCCTGCTGTTGGGCCTCCAGTCTTCCTCCTTAGCAACCCCGCAGTCAAGCTCTACCCTCCTCCTTCGGCCAGTGCTGCGACTGGCTCCCTTCTGGCCTTTCCATGGCTGGGATCGACCCCTCCTAGATGCAAGACAATGAAGACTAGGCTGAGATCTTCGCCTCTCTCATTTCTGAAAATGCTACCATCCGAAACAAACCCACAGCTTCAAAGTTCGTCAAGAAACTGGCTAACATCCCATAAATCTCCCTTCCCCCTAGTCTCCCAAGGAAGGTAGCGAACTCTCTAGCAGAGAGAGGTCTGGTTGGACAATTTACTGACCTGTGGCCCTCTCCCAGAGCTGTACAAAAATGGGTGGAGCACAACTGGAACGCGAACATCCAAGGAAAAATCTCAATAATATTCTGTGGAAGGGGTTACTAGACATTCCTCTTTGAAACCAAAGAAGACCGGAATCTCATCTTTAGAAATGGTCCCTACTTCATGGATTCGAAAGGTCTCTATCTGAACAGATGGTCCCCTGACTTCGACCTAGAAATGGATATACCTAATGCAGTCCCGGTTTGGGTTCGCTTGCCCCATTTCCCTCTTCATTGCTGGGGATATGAATTGATCAAAGCCATTGGGAACGCTGTCGGAAAATACATCGACAGATGCGAAACAAAGGACAACATGCACGCATGTGCAAGGATTTGTGTTGAAGTCGACTTAGGAAAGGGCCTTCCGGAAGCAATCAAGATCAAAGTGGACCAATGGACCCATATTCAGCAGCTAGACTACAAACAAATCCCGTTCAAATATAAGGTATGCCATGAATATGGTCATTTTGCTAATAGGTGTAGTAAACTAAAAGAAAATGAAATGAAGACACATGGGAACAAGTCAAAAAAAGGAAAGAAAACCCCAAACAGTTTGGCCCAAAACCAAAGCCTCCCCCAGAAATCCAAGCTGCATCCTTCTCCTCCCCTCCCATCTTGACTCAGCCATTACCCTCTACATCAAACCCCTTTGAATCTTTGGAGGAAGAAGACCCCTCATCCCCCCACTCTCCTCTTGATCCCCAGGAGCCCCCTCTCCTTGAAAGCCAATGCCATGACACTATCGAATCCTCATTGCCTCTTACTATTTCCACTCAGCCTCTTCTTGGTCCTCCCCTCAACAGAATCACCAAAAGCTCATCTAAAGATCATGGGGGTTCTATTGAACCCTCCAAGAAACCTGGCCTTGGCAGGAAATCTACTAAGCAGCACAGGGATGAGAACGTGCAAAAGGACATAGCAATGGGAACGCAGACACCCATAGAAACTTATATCCTGGGGCGGCATGACAAAAAAGCAATCAACAAGGACCAAGGGGGGCAAGCACCTCCCCGCATACCACATATCCAATGATGAAAATATTATCTTGGATCATCAGGGGACTTGGGCACCCCTCTAAGGTAGCAGCCCTAAGGGATCTTATCATTTTTGAGAAGCCAGGAATTATTATGTTACAAGAAACAAAACAAAACCACAAGGAAATGAATAAAGTCATTGAGCAGCAAAGACAGTATAGAGGAAGCATTAGTGAGGCAAGAGGAGCCTCAGGATGAATAGCAACAATTTGGAATCAAGGCATATGGAACTGTATTTCGGAAACAATAAATCAACACTGGATCAAAACAACCCTAGAAAATAAAGCAAATTATCAAGCCATTATCATCTACAACATCTATGTGCCGAATCACTGCAGAAATAAGGATAGTTGTTGGCATGATCTAAAAGACAGTCTAGACGCAGAAGAGAACACTAACATTATTCTAGGAGGTGACTTTAATTTAATCCTCCACGCCAATGAGAAAAGGGGAGGCAGTTTTGTGCCTGATCCATATAGAATATAGTTGGAAAATATCATGCAGGAGCATGATCTTATGGATGTCCCTCCAAAAAACTGTAGATACACCTGGAACAACCACAGGATGGGTGTTGGTAACATCATGGAGCGGTTGGACAGAATTCTCATCAATATTACACTTCTCGCTTCTTTCTCCGTCGGATATGCTAGCATTCTAACATGCTATGCCTCCGACCACTTCCCAATAACTCTAACGCTGGAAAATCATAGGCCACTTGGGCCCATTCCATTCAGATATAGTTCTCTTTGGAATGATATACCAATAGTTGCAGGAATTGTTTACAGCTCTTGGATCCAACACGTGGAAGGCTCTCCTGGTTTCATTTGGGAAACAAAACTATGGAAAACAAAACAAGCCATCAAAGAATGGCTAAAACAAAGTATCAACAACCAGAGAAGGTAAAAAAAGAAATTAAGAACAATCTAGACAGTATCCAAAGAGCAATAGAGGATAATGGCCTTTCCCAACAGAACAAACAACAAGGAAATGAACTCTACTTATAGCTATAACGAGTTAACAGAGAAGAGGAAACAAAATGGAGGCTCAAGTTGAGACAATGATGGTTACAAGGGGGTGACAAGAACCAAGGAAAATTTTAAGGATGGAAAATTTTCTTGAAGTTTAAAAAATTGGCGAATCTCACTAATCCTTAATATGCAAATTATAAATGTTTATTGATATATTTGTAAAATTAATCAAATTTATAATTATTTTATATATAGTCTCTATATAATGTTGGCGATTTCTAAGGTAAAATAATTTTATATTCTAAAATTTGGGCGAATCGTCTTTTATAAAATTGGAAATTGGCGAATCTTTTTTGTGGAAAAATCATGGAAAATTAGCCCACTGGGCGAACATTAGCCCCTAAAATTTTCCATGACAAGAACTCAGTTTTTTTTCACAAGAAAATGACAGCCAGAAAGATAAGGAATACTGTTAGCTCCATCAGAACCACCATTTCAACGGAAAATGAGCTTCTTTAAGTTCCCGGCTAGGTGGTCTCCTTTATAATGTTGAGGCAGAGAATTTTGAGCCTTCAATAGGTACACAGACACAACTCACAACTATCGTGTGTACTCTCCATCTCTCAAGATGACAATGGTCACAAGAGATGTGAAGTTTGATGAGGAGAAGGAAATGAGGCATTCTCTTGAGAGGGAGCTTCAATTGCAGCCTGATCAGGAGCTTTTGGCTCCAAAGGAAGAACCTCAGGAAGTTGTGGAGTAGCCACAAGCAAAGGAGCAAAGAGTAGAGACATCCAGAGAAGGAAGGAAGCAGACCAGGGAAGCTAACAAATTATTGCAGGATTCTCGAGAGAATGTGGGAGCACCCACATCACAGTGCAATCAAAGGAGGTCATAGGATCAGTACACTCGGTACATGGCTTTGATGAGTGAGCTAGTTGAGACATAAACATATTCATTCGAGGAAGCAGTGCAATAACCAATATGGGTTGATGCTATGGTAAAGGAATATGATTCCATTGTCAGAAACTTTGTTTTGGAATTGGTCCAAAGACCAACAAACACATCAGTGGTTGGTTCGAGATGGATTTATAAGATAAAGCATGCAGAAGACAGGGGCATAGAGAAACACAAGGCCTGATTTGTGGCCAAGGGGTTCTCTCGGGTGGAGGGAATTGACTATGACGAGGCCTTTGCTCCAGTATCAAGGTACTCATCCATCAAGTCAATTCTAGCACTGTTAGCATAGATGAGGTGGAAGATCCACCAAATTGATGTGAAGATAACATTCCTCAATGGATTTATTGAGGAGGAGGTGTATATTGAGCAATCGAAGGGGTTTGAGACCTTCAACAAAGAGTCACATGTGTGTAGAATCAAGCGAGCGTTGTATGGACTCAAACAAGCACCCCGTGCTTGGTATACTATGATCGATAAATATCTCACTAGTTTGGGCTTCACCAAAACTGAAGCAGATGCAAACCTTTATCAAATTGTGGTAGAAGGTAAATTATTGATTATTGTGCTATATGTCAATGAATTGATCCTTATTGGTGATGAGCAGCTCATCAAATCTTGAAAGGAGGACCTTGCAAGAGAGTTCAAGATGAAGGACATGGGCCTCATGCAGTACTTCCTTGGGTTGGAAGTATGGAAAGGAGATGGGGAACTGTTTGTCTCTCAGGGCAAGTTGCTTTTCCTTAGATAAATCTCTGTGTATGTGTGTTGAATCTTGATGCGTGTTGATGATATGAGCTCTCAATCGTGAATTTACTTCTACAGATCAGTAGAGTAGCTTCTAGTCTTGTGATTTAGAAAATTTCACGAGCAGTTAGAATTTTCACATTAATTTCTACAATCCGCACTTTTAAAAATAGGTACAATAAAGCTTTGAGTCCAGGGTTTAGGGAAGTCTTGCTTGATTGTTAAATAAAAAAGGAAATGCAAAGCAATTTTCAAGATTTTTGTTTGGTAGCTTTTGATGTTCTTAAATTTTCCCTTTACAAGTTTTTTAACCTCAAACTGTATGTTTTCTAAAGAAAAAAAACTTATTTCTTTATAGAAAAGCTTTGAATATTCCTCAGATTAAGGGAAGTGAGAATTGAATTCTTTAGCAATGGGGGCCAAAAGAGATTTAAGGTACCAATCCATATAGACACAGTCTTAGAATTCAGGAGCTTTACATATGCTCCTCCTTCTATGTCATTCTTGAACATGATCAGATAGGCCAGTGGAAAAAGTTTGACGAAAAGAAGTGAAAATCTTGGTACTAGTGTCATAACAGAAAGGTAACTTGAAATAGGCTATAAAATCTTTGGCAAGAGTCGCAAAAGTGGAATGAGTGGATCTGGTTTGATCGACATACCACTTAGCAGTAGCTCCAGTAAGAGTGCAGTAGAAAAGGTGAAGACAAATGGAGTCTTATATGATATAATTGGATGAACACCACATATGGAATGAGTGAACATGATTTGTGGGATCTTCTCTAGGATTACTTTCAAAATTGGGGATGTCGGAAGGAATCTTGGTAGGCATAACTGGCCAATTTGGGTCATGAAGAAGGGGGTTGTTGATGAGCTGGCTGAATTAGGGAGACTCAAACTAGCCATAAAAGGAGGCAATGGAGTAGGAGTGCCCATATTAGTGAAGGTTATGCTCATGGGGTTACCCTAGTTAGTACTTGGTTTACCACCTTGGTTTCCCACACCCGCATTGGTGCTTGACATGGTGATGGTACAACATTGAGAAGATGTGGAATGAAAGGAAGAATTGGAAGAATCAGTAGAACGAGAGTCAAAATGAGGACTTAATAGAGGACTCAGAAGATGTACTTTAACTTGACGAGGAGGAGTAATATGTCCTAATAGAAACTGAGGGTGAAGGCCTCAAATTCTCTGTGACAAATTCCTAGGGGGCACAATGATGTCAAGAAAATGATGACCTTAAGGACTAAACAGTGATGATAGGAGAAAAAGAGCAAAAAATAGCAAGAAAACACCTAGTGCAGTGGTGCCAAGTGTAAACCAACTATATTAATGATGCTACTCTAGTACAAGCAAGCACGTCCTATCAAAGAAAAACACCTCTAGCCTATAGGTGGTCTAAATCGTCAAACAATCCTAAATTTATTGCTTCATATGGCCTTCCAAAGAACTTTTTACTTGATGGATTATGATACCCACAAGCAGAGCTGTCTAGAGAAAGGTAAGGTAGAGAACCAACTGGTTCCCACAACTAGTCCTATAGGGATTTTTCATAAGATTGGTCACTATGGGTACCTTCATCCCATAGAGGTGGTCGAGTCTTGAGCTTCTTGGTGATCATCCATCGCATGGGATTCCCTGCCAATGGTTGGGTATCCCTAAGGAGAATCGCTTACACAATGACCTAGCCTAACCCCCTTTGAATTGGTTTTTTGATGCACTTCGACTTTGGGCTGTGGGAATGTGAAGGATTTTAAGCTCCCTAATATTTCAATCTCAATGTAAGTAATCGATGGGTGTTATTGGAAGCCTATCCCACTGATCCTACACCTAAACTACATAGATTCTTTGGCCCTAGTGCCCAAGTGGGCTTAATATATGTATGTTAAATTATTAAGGTGTGGTGTTTCAAGTCTTGTCTTGGCAGTGTTAACCAATATCATGCTTGTTTAGCACCTGAGTGTGTGAAAATGATGTGTCAAGTGGATGAGTTAACTAAGAATGTTTTATGATGCCATGTGTTGTTAAAAATAAAGTGTTGAAAGACTGTAAATAATGATGAAAAGGACAGGAAAATAAACATCCAATCAAGTACACAAAACCCCACCCAAAAAGGCTGTCAAGAAGCTAAGGAAGAGAAGTAAAACAAGCTACTCAAAGACACATAAAATGCCTAAAAGACCTAATGTTAATGTTATCGAGATCTAGAGGCACTAATCTTTTGTAAATGGTGTAGACACACAAAACAAATCAGAGGTGACAAATGTTGCAAAGGATAGGTATGAAGCTCCAAAACCTAGGATGTTGAAGGGGATCTTAAGGGGGAAAGGAAAAACCCAAACTCTAAAGGGATAAAAGGTGAAATAAACCTATCCACAAGTCATGTAAAGTAATGGATTAGACTCTGAAAATTAGTGGTTGAAAATGATGAAACCATAGACTCCTCATGTAGCCAATATATTCCTAAAATGGTGGAGGTGTACTCCCCTAGGGGGATTTTTCCTTCCTCAAAGAGAAAAACTAAGGGAATCTAGGCCTACAGGATACTGAAATAGAGATAAGAAACCTTCCCAGTACACACACAACACTCTCAACAAGTCTGAAAAAATTTTGAAAAATTCCTGGAAAAAATCCAAAAGGCACATACTAACCTGGAAATAATGGAAAACATAGATAATGGGCCAAAAAGTGTGCTCTGGAATGTAGATATCGGGCTGAAAAGTGTGTTTTTCTCCTGGGAGTCTCGGTCAATAGATCTTGCATTGATTTTGTTGTCTTCTACTCGGATGGTACCTATGACATATGGAAAGAAGCAGAAAATCATCAGAATTTGAAAATTTGACAAAAAAAGAAAGAAAACTATAACTAGAAATTGAGAGGCTATAAATAGTTGTAGAAAACCTTGAAATTTACTCAAACTTCAGTCATGTAGGAACTAAATTATTAGACCAACAGAGTTTCCATTTTTTAGTATGAAATTTCTTAGAAGGTGTACCAAAAACATATCACTTAAGCCACCAGTGGTAAGTGACCCTAAAAAACATTTTTGGTTTCTTATGTTTCATACCAACAATAATAAAACAAGAGAAACGTACAATAGTAGTAATTCAAAAATATTTATACTAGCCAAATCTTCAATAGGTTGTCCATTGGTATATTAGATCATGCACTGCCTATGTCATTGTAAACCAACCATCAAGAAGTAGGGGTTGTACACTCCTTTAAATAGCCTAGGAAAGCCTTAGGATTTAGTCACTATGGATTAAATGTTATATTTTCCCTCCACCAAGCATGGTAATGTTTGTGTGTTTTTGGACATCGGTCGATTCTCTAAGATGGCCATTTTGGCACCATGCAAGAAGAGTATCAAAGTTGAAGCCTTTTTTGGGCCTTATACCACCATTTTTCAACCTTGTGACACCCAAAAACCTTTATGACTACTATTTTTTTCATTTAAATTATTAAAAAAGATTCATATTAATATCTAACATCTGTATTAGTTGTTGTTGATGACCAATATGGGATTAAAAGACATATCTTTGGCACTTTTTATGCACCAATTCTTTATATACCTTTGAGGTAAGTGATTTAAACTTATATATATATATATATATATATATATAGTGATAGGTTAGTATATTTTAGGTCTATGTGGTGTGATTTTGCAGATAAAGAGCTCAGACTTTCCATAATGATCTTTGAAACTATTGGCGTTTTGAATCCAAAAGAGGCTCCATCTCTGGGACAATGGTTCAAAGAAAGAGGAGGCGAGTAAAATGTATAAGTATAAAAAGTAGGAGAGGAAATGGTTGGTAGATCTGTATATAGTGATAGGTTTCTCACTTGCATAGTGCATTATTAACTTGAAATCATGTCAACATCATGCCATAGGGTTGATCCCTTCAAGTTGCATAATTTCCTTGTCTTATTTGTTGTGAGATGTAATTTGTTTTGTAGTGCCAACCCTTAATGGGTTACTTTAGTTAGAACTATTTTTTACTTATCTTTCAGCCCATCAATATCTATCGAATCATTCTTGATATGTTACATTATTATCTTCTTATTGATTTCATCCCATGTCACTTGTAATTTCCAATTAATGAACTCCTTCAAGAATTAAATTATACTCTTGTTATGATGATGATTATGATTAACATCCATTAAGATCATAATTTATCTGCGTGACCTTAGAAAGAAAAGAGATAACCTAGATAATTTTAGAATATTATTTCTTGTTCAAAATGCATTAGGAAAAGCATTCCAAGATTGCCATAGTTTTGATGAATTAGGAGCTTAGAAGGTTAGTGTTGTAACAAATATTTTGAAGTCGAGTTCTAATTTGGGTGTAGTCATGGCACTCTAGGAAAAAGTTCCTTTCATCTTCAACCCTCTTAGTGTCACAAAGATGATAAATTCTAGCATCACACTATATTTTGAGAAAGTGACTTTCATCTTCAACCTTCTTAGTGTCACAAAGATGATAAATTCTAGCATCACAAGTGCCTTTCATCTTCAAACCTCTTAGTGTCACATAGATAATAAATTATAGCATCACACTATATTTTTAGAAAGTTACTTTCATCTTCAACACTCTTAGTGTGACAAATATAATAAATTCTAGCATCACATATATTTTGGGAATAGTTCAATGCCCAACTTCATTGTGGAGATTATAAAAGCTCATAAATGTTTTATAAATGTTGATTTTCTTGTTTGTACTAGTTAGAATTGAGAATTAACCACCTTCTTAAATATTATCTTAACTTTTATTTTCCAACTCTTTATTGCACCATAAAAATTTAAAATTAAAATATAACAATATTTTTAATGTCATCTATATAATAACATATTTCTATATTCTCCAATTATTTAACACAATATCCACTTAATTTGGTAGCAATCAACTTTACAAACACTATAATTCTGTAAGAAACCTTGACATCACTCTCCAACATCTGAGTTTTTTTCTTTCTTTGGTCTAACTAATAATAATGCATCGACTAATGTACTAAAAATCAATATTTCTACTCCATATGTGTCCTTTTTCTTCAACATACCATTATAAATCATACTTGTATTATTTTCATGAAACTCAACTCACCTACTTAATCCATATATTACATACCTCAATATTATTATAATTATTTTCACCAACTTGACTCGTGATTTAATCTACTAGTTGTATACTTGGCCATTTAATGCCGTATGACAAGGTCTGCACACCATTGTACACATGGAGGGCGATGAACTTAATTTGTTTACGGTTTCATGTGAGGTGGCAACCTACTTGCTTCCTCTGGCACTCCCTATACTTGATAGTTGTGCAATGGATAGCACAGACCCAATAATCCACCTACTCGTCACCCAATCCCATGTGAGGACGTATGTGATGGCACGAATCTTCATGGTTACGGTTTCAAGGGTAAATCAATGGTTGTGTATCCTTGGCTCCATACCAACAACTCTAATGTATTAGGGTAAACCTTATCCTATTCCTGACCTCCTAAGTTCTCTTTTCTGTCCATTTTCCTCGCCCTCTTCCAATTTTGACAGAGCTATTGTTCCTTCACATTTCCAAACGCACATTGATAAACCCGTCCCTTTCCAGGGTCTGATTTGAGGTTAATTTCACCATTTCAAAATTGTTTTCCTACTCCATTGCTCGGGCATAGCCTTGGTTCCGTGGTGTTTGATAGTCATGAGTTCATTACCATTTCCCACCACTTACAAGAGAACTCTAAGCGACGACATGGGGACAATGAAGAGTTGGTGTTCGGCGATGCGTTCACTTGACCTGGTTTCATGTAATTTTTTTGAAATTATCTTTTTTACTCAATTTTCCCCTAAAATCTCGTATCTTTCATTCTCAGGATTAAATTTTGGTTAGTTTTATTTCTTGTACAGGTGTTGTAGTGACCCAGGGCATTATTTTTCCCAACGACTCCACTACGCTTAAGATTTCCACTTCCAACACCCAGGTTAGTTTATTGGATAAGCTTCTCCTGGTTTAAGATTGTTTTAGTCTATTTCCCTTATTTTCTTTGAATCTAACGAGTGAATTCTTTCCTTGAATCCAGGTGGGTCGTCAGCAACAGACCTCAGCAAGTTTATCCAGGTAAGGGTTTTGGGATTTATTATTTGCATTCCATAGTCTAGTTTGTTGGAAATTTCTTACTTGAATGAGTCCACAGTTAATTGATACATGTTTGTTTGGTCCTCACATGTATGCTTTACACTGGAGTTTGGACCAGAAGATATCTGTCACAACTGGCTTGCTCTGCACTAATTGTCGCTTGTATGCTTCCAGGTTGGTTCCTTACTGGTTTCGACCTCCTCCACTCCATGGAGTTTGATTCTTGACATTACAATTTCTCCATTATTGTTCTGCTAAGTTTTTCCCTATATGGAAGGCCTTACAATATGGTGATCATGAGGGTTGTTATCACTATGAATGTATAAATTTTCTAAGGAATACCTTAGGGTACCCTCCAATGTTTGATTCGAATACTTATCTTTTCTATCTAGTCTAAGTTGGACTTCGTTTGGGGGTATCAACCTAAGCAAGATGAGATAATTGTTATGTTCATGCTTATTTAACTGTGCACATGGTTTATAAGAATCTATTTGGACATGTCATAGAGTTTTGTGTTTTGTAAAGCCAAGTTGTAGGCTCACGATTTAGCAGCCATATGTTAACTAACAAATTCTTAAGTTATCCCCTATTATGGGTCTATTGGTATTCATATGTATTGCAGAGGTCTATTCTTAAAATGTTTTATGGTTCTATTATTGAAACCTTGAATGGTTATCTTGATGTATCTAGTTCTATACATGAGTGTTTATCAAAGTATATATGTATACATACATTTTTAGTTAATCATATTGACACTTTGTTGTACTACTCAAGCGGATTTTTTTGGTTTAGTATTTTGCATTTATACCTATTTTGTATACCCTTTATGGAGCAGTTCTTGTAGACCTCCTTAATGATTGACCTTCGTTTAATATTTGAAGTCTACTAAAATGTTTGCTTCAGCATAGTATATATGATCTTATCCTAGAAATCAGTTGTCATTCATTAAATTTTCTATAGTTAATCTACGTGGTCTGAAGGCATGAAAAGTATTAGCACAACGTAAATGCACAATTCCATCTTCTATCTTCTTGCAAGATTGTATGCCATACGTCTATTGATTTACTTAACTTTACTGTAAAATTTCCACTGTTTGCATGCATTTAACTCTATAAATTAAATTCGTGAAGGCAAAGTCTTCACCTTTGTTAATTTCGAACTGGTATGCCAATTTGTTAATTTACCCTCTTAATTCATGGCAAATTGTACTATATTATTTCACTGGATTAAAATATCCAAATGAATTGCATAAGTCATGTCATGCATTTGATTTAAGACGTGCACAAGTAAATACACCTACTATTTTTCATGCACCGGATTGTGAGTGTTCAATGGAAATACGTAGATGCTTCATGAATTTAGTTCTAAACATGCAAGAATAACTACATGCACTACCTAATGCACATAATTAAAAAGCATTCAATATAATGCACAATTTTTTTGTTCCTCGATTTCGATTAATATGATATGCATTGAATCTCTCATGCAAATCACCACAACGTGCATGCATTAATTTAAGATATTCCCCACAATGTGCATGCATTAATTTAATATATTACCTCTGTGTGCAAGGTTTCTGTCCCATAAATCTCAACATGCTGCGACATGTATATTATTTGTCCCTTAATTTCACTGTCGAAGCAGGATTTTGAGAACCTGGCACCCTTTAAGAAGAATTTCTACGAGGAGGTAGAGGACATCGCCTCTATGACTGAAGACGAGGTCAGGGAATATCTCAAGAGACGTGAAATTACAGTCGATGGTTGGGACATTCCCAAGCCCGTCAAAAGTTTTTGTGACGCAGGTTTTACAGGTATTATTAATATTTGTCTCTTCATCATAATTCATTTTCCAGCCATTCCCCCACCACCAAAAAAGGAATGCCTGGGTGCAAAACTAACACCCATTGCCCAAAGAAATGATTTTATGTCTAACAATTTTTTAAGAATTCCCCAAATATTTTGTCTAACAACGTTTTAAGACAGAATAGAGATAGGGTTTAGAGTTTTGAGGAATTTGTGACTTCGGTAATTATGCACATTCTCTCCCTTATCCCTTTTATCTTTTTTACTTGACATTATAAGATTACATTCTCTTATATCTAACTTTTTTTTAATTTAAATTTTTAAATATTACCACTCAATGTTTTAGGATATTTGAGAGTGGTTCGAACCTCATTGGACTTTAAGATATTTGACAGTGGTTCCAACCTCATTGGACTTGAAGAAAGTAGAATTTCATATCAATTTAGTGCCCTTAACAGTTTTCAAGATTGTGGGTTTTCAGTATTGGGTGTTTTCATTGGATTGCTCAATGATGAATTTGCATGAGATCTATTGTTATTGTTATTGTTAGGGTTTTATCATTATTGTTAATTTTTTTTATATTTTTAGAAATGAGACCCTATGCTAGGAACTTCTATGTCCCAGTCCCCTCAAATTTCCTTGAGAATGGTTCGACATGCCCCTCCATATGTGTCTCTCTGCTCCTGCACTCCCATACCAAAAACTTGGTGGAAAATTGGTTCCCAACACATTTCCTTGGGGATATGTTGTTGAAGCTATGGAAGGTTGCCTCCCGTAACTTTAATCTAACAATACATTTAGCCTCTAATTTTAGAGGTTTTGCAAGAACTTAGTATTTTTGGGACCTGGACTCCTTGAAGCGATTTTGATTATAAGCTTCATCCGCACTTCATCCCTGAATTTTTCTACTGTGACTCAGTATTGGCTTCTATTGTGCACCTTTTTCTTTGTGATGGGATTAAATTGTTCAAACTTCCTTGCACGTGGATTTTTTGTGTGTGAAGTTTTCTTGTTTGACTGTTTCTGAGATTAATTTTTTACATCACGGCATCCAACTACTCTCTTGCTCTCCTGTCCAAGAGGAGAAAGTTTCAACCATCCTTGTTAGCTAAGCGTTTGTGCTAGAAGGTTAAATTATTCTTCTACTTTGCTCCAGTTTTCTCTCTAAATAATAGGCAATGATAAAATGGTAATCTAGATTAATTCTACCATGAATTCTAAGTAGGGATTTTCCTTAGCACAAGTGACAAATTAGAGGACGTGTAACATTCCTTGGCTGTGTGTCTGTCTTTGCTGAATTTAAATTGCAGCACATCACTACTTTCCTTCTAATTCCCACGTTCCTGAATTGCTATGAGGGATTGCTATTGAAGATTGACATGATAAAAAGGGTAGTTGTAGTGCTTCTATGCTTTGACCTTGTATTCTCTGGCGAGACTCTGTTGCCCATCCCTAAGGAGGGACTGTTTTGCAAAATCTGTAGATACTTTATTGTATGATATTAATGTGCCAATTTCATATTCTTTGTAATATTTTTTTAAGATCCTTTCTCACTATGATTTTTTTCATATTTCAAAGCATTTTAAGGATGTATTTATGATATGAACCAAGGGAATATAAGGGGTTAAATGTATATGATATGATTCCAAAGGGTAGTATTTATGGGGTTAAATGCCTATGTTATGTGTAAATAATTATGTAATATGGTTGGCTTAATAAGTAATGGGCCATATGTGCACTGTTTAAATAGGTATATAAAGAAATCATATAATCATTATTGAAGGCATGTGATTTGAATGTATACATGTATTTGGTATTTGGAGGAGTTTCTCTTATTGTTATCATAGTTAAAAGTACCCCTCACATGTTAACATGTCTGTGTATTGATGATTGATGATTCCTTGAATGCTATGTTGAATTGTACATGAATGCAGGATAATTTAGAAATTTGTCTTTTGGCCTTCTTGAATTGGACTTGGTTGCCCTATATTTTATGATTTCTATCCAACCTAAAAATTTGAATTGTGTAAAATAAGATCATTGAGCAATAGTCAAAGTTCAGGCCTTTCGATATCTATTTTGGGTGTCAGATTTTATTGATTATCAAAATTGTGGTTTTAAGACATTTCTGGAATGTAAGAAAAATTATGCTAATTTTTGAATTGCGGGTATTTTTTTTTGTCAAAGTATGTTCTTGAAGAGGTTGTAAAGGCAGGCTTTATGGAGCCAACACCTATTCAAGCTCAAGGATGGCCTATGGCTTTGAAAGGGCGGGATTTAATTGGTATTGCTGAGACAGGCTCTGGGAAGACACTGGCATATCTTTTACCTGCTATTGTTCATGTTAATGCTCAACCTTATTTAGGTTTGTTATTGCGTCTTTTAGCTTTAAACTTTCTAGAGCCTTATCTCCTCCTTGGCCCTTTTACTGTGATGTAATTTTTTTTTTTAAGTATGATCTCTTGATGGGAGGGAAATGTCTTTTTCCTCCATACCTACCATACATGGCTACATATTAAATGTTGTCGCTTGTTGTCATATATCAGCTCCAGGAGATGGGCCTATTGTCTTGGTGTTAGCACCTACACGTGAGCTTGCTGTCCAGATCCAGCAAGAGGCAACTAAATTTGGGGCATCATCAAAAATCAAGAATACGTGTATGTATGGAGGTGCTCCCAAAGGTCCACAAGTATGAGATCTTTCGAAAGGTAGGTTACTTTGTAGCATCACTCTAAGCCTTTTATGTATTCGCAGATCTCGATCGTTTATGTTTTATTGTTTCATTGCCTTCACTGTTTATATGTTCTCAAACCTTTGGATGTCACTCTGAATTGCTAATTTTATTCTTCCCTTGTTTGGATTTAGGGGTTGAGATTGTCATTGCAACTCTGGGTCGGTTAATTGATATGTTGGAGTCACAAAATACAAACTTGTGAAGAGTGACATATCTTGTGTTAGATGAAGCTAATCGTATGCTAGACATGGGTTTTGAACCACAGATAAAAAAAAATGTGTTTCTCAAGTATGTATCATTGCCATTTAATATATACTATAGGCTTAGTTACACAGGATAAATTGCACACTCGTAAACTTTTCAATATGACCTGTTTTGTGGCTTTAATATTGATTTCCATTACTTATTGACTTAGATATCAAAGCTGTTTTCATTAGTAGTTAAGAATGCATTATAAAAGACCATAAAAAGATGATTTTTTTTTGTTGGGTTATATTTTGTTTCTTTCGTTGTTATTATTATTAATTTTTTTTTCTCTGGTGTTCTCAATTTTGTCCTTTCCTGGCTAAGGAAGAAGGTTGGTATTGAAACCTGAACTGTGGGTTTTGAATATTTGTTTTGGGAGCAGCAATGTCTCATTTTGATTTTGATTATTCACAGTAGAATTCATTAATACAAGTAGTGTCTAGAAATGTAAGTTCACGTCCATGGTTTCGAGACAATTGTAACTTTGAACAGCACACACACGCACGTGTATGTATGGACTTTATATCGGTGCCTTAATGAAAAGGACCTTGTTGGTGATGGCAGTGAATTATTAGTTACTTAGAACTTTTCCCTGGGGTATGGACCAAATTTTGCGGATCTTTCTGTAATCCATGTTTATCTGCTAGAAAATGTTTAATTAACCTATCTTCCTGCACTATTTCTCCCCTTTGACATCAGAGCTATTTGGTGTCTATTGTAACCAATTTTGAATCTTCCCTGGTATGCAGATTCGGCCAGATCGGCAGACATTATACTGGAGTGCAACTTGGCCAAAGGAAGTCGAGCTTCTTGCTAGGCAATCTCTCCATAATCCATACAAGGTTCTTTCTTTTCTACAAGTCTGCATGTAATAAAACTAAGCTCTGCTTTTCTTGGGTGGCAAGTGATGGTCTCTGTTATGTTTGCAACTTTATTATTATTGGAGTCTATTGGAGGTTTTCCAATTTCTGCTAAAGTTGTATGAATTTTTATGTCTTTCTAGGTAATAATTGGCTCACAAGAACTCAAGGAAAACCATGCTATTGAGCAAATTGTGGAGATTGTTTCTGAACATGAGAAGTATACAAGGTGCAGTTTATAGTATATACTGACTATTGTTTTGCTTTTTAGCTGTGCAAATGCACCCATGAATTAAGACATTTCTCTTTCAAGTTAATACATCTCTTAGAGGAGATCATGGATGGTAGCCGCTTGCTTATCTTTTTGGAAACTAAAAAAGGCTGTGACCAAGTTACTAGGAAACTTCGTATGGATGGATGGCCAGCACTATCAATTCATGGAGATAAAAGCCAAGCTGAGAGAGACTGGGTCTTATCAGAATTTAAGGCTGGAAAGAGCCCTATTATGACTGCTACCGATGTTGCTGCACAAGGCTTGGGTATGTAGAAATTGATGTATTAAAGAATCGAAAGTTCACTTTTTGTACACCAGAATGTTTACAAGGTTGTTTTTTATTACCTATTCACGGTTCATCTCTTTATTTTTTAGAATAGAGGAGGTTGATTATAGGATCAGCTATGTAGATTCCAAACTTCTTGCCTTTAGCTCCAGGAGCTGAATTGACATGTTATTGGGGATTAGAACTGAAATTATTTGATATTTTCAGTGGGCTGATCGTTACAAGTTGGGTGGAGGGGTGCAGAAATAATGCATTGATTGAAATTTAGGGGGTTGATTTTTTCAAGTTGGGGATTCTAGGCTGCTAGTGGTTATTCCGAAGCATGGATTGTAGCTTGGCAGCGGCTGAATACAACTCCTATGTTTGATGGCAGGGAACCTCGTTGTCGCCGCCATTGCTCTGGTCCAAATTTATGGAGCTAGCTTTCTATTGCAACCTGATTGGCTTTTGCAGCATGTGACCTATCTCCCGTATGTGGCAAATTTTGCTGTAGTCTACTTTCATATGGCAAGCCTTTCCTGGACTGTGTAATAGGAATTACATTATTGAAGCATGGTTTCTTATTTCATGGTTATTGTTCTATGCTTTTGTCTTGCATATGGACATTTCATTAGGGCCATACCTATATCACCCAATTGGATCTACTTGGGAAACATAGAAAGCCAATACTATTAAATCAGGCCTGTAGTCTGAGAGTTCATTTATGCATCAAGTATATTCTTATGTTGGGTGCAGGGATAGAATATACTACATCTATTGCCAAATATAACATTTTTCTTCTTAGTAATAGAGAGAGATGACCTATTTTCCATCTGGTGATTGTTATTGGTGCTTCTTTTAAGTACAATATGGAGATGCTTGCAATCCTCTCTTATTCTGTATATGCATGTATCAACCATTCACATTGATTATTTTTGGGCATCAATTATATCCATGTAATTCTTTTCTTCCTCCTGGCATAATGTTTTGGGTATGAACTGTAATTGACAATCTTGTACAAATAAGATCGAGTTCTTGAATTTCATTAATTAGTCATGTGTACTTGTACAACTAAGATGATATGGTTAGGCCCTCTTATTATATTTTGATTACAAGTCCAGTTTGACCTTTTGACACATTCTTTGTTCCATCAGACAATATCGATTTTATGTATTGTTTTAAAATTTCATATCATTAATCATCTCATTTTTTTTCCACCTGTCAGGCCGTCAAATGATAGAGCATACAAAGAGGCTAGTTGAAGAAAGGTTCACAATAGTTGGTGGTTACCAATACAATGCTGAGGTAGGCTATTATTTAGCAACTAAAGGCATTTGTAACCTTTGAACTGGATCAGTAATGACAGGAAGTACACTTGTTGTATTGGTGATAGTCCAAGTTCTTGAAATCATAATGGGTGATCTGATCCTAACCAAGATTTCTACTGTAAAGCTTGATATTATATTTTTATATTTTAATCTAGGTTGTATATGGAGATACGGATTTAGTTATGATACAGTTTGGTGTACCAAATATAGAAGAGGCCATGATGCTAGGGAGGGAAGCCTCATTATATTAGTGGTACATTTACAAAGGTACAATGTCAAGAATTTTAAATATTCATGAAGCCTCTAGAGTTGTTAATGATGTTTTTGTAGGGATGAATGTTTTAATATCACCTTTCTTTTTAAAACTAATCTTCTTTTGACATTCCACTTTCATGAGATCTTTGTAAATATGCACAAGACAAGATGATCAGTTATGTTTTTCTGTGGCTTATCTGCATCTGTTTGGTGCATCTTTGGCATCTAATCAATGCGTTATTTAACATATGCTTTATGCAGCCTATTAAACTAGAATTTGAAAAAATATACTACCCATACTTGTTGATCAACAAGAAAAGATATGTTGGGTTGTTGTGGACAAAGCTAGATGCTTATGACAAAATGGATACTAAAGGTGACAAACCTGATCTTTTTGTTTCAAAGACAGACCTTATTGTTTGTGAAGGCTCAAAATGCTCTTAGAAAAATAATTTATTTGATGCCTTCTTAATTATTAAATATTCCTGATCTTTTAAATATTCCATATCAACAGGCATTGGAATAGTGCGAAGGGACAATTGCCTACTGGTGAAGAACTTGGTTACAAAGTGCCTTCACAAAATACTCATTGATCGTGACATACCTGGTGCAGTGCAGTATGTCGAGAACACTATTTCTGACTTGTTAATGAATAGAATGGATTTGTCACTTTTGGTGATAACTAAGGTGAGAACAATGAATCCTTCTGCATGTTTATGACCAAATTTATTTGACCATTTGTTACTTTTGAAATGGATAAAATATGATAGGGGAAAGAGGAGATTTACATTGCAAGCAAGTCACTTATTACATATTCCTGGTTTCAAGTGTTAGAAATATATACTATATACCTACTTCGGGACATTTCACATGATTTTACAACTTTTAACTTTACTTAAATTCTCATAAAATCGTGAATATTTCAAATAGCTCTTTAACTTATTTGCATCCATTTAGATTATTATTCTTTTGATATACATGTAATCACATATGGCTTTGGAAAATGAACCTAATTTACATTGTATGCCATTTTCTTTGTTTTATATATATGAATTTGAGATCTTCGTTTTTATAGATTTGGAAGGCTGTCAAGGAGGTCATGACTGCTTAGATACAGAAGGTGTGTTTCGAGTAAGCCTGGGCTGCTTTGTATCCAATTTTAAAATTTATATGCCTTACAAGTTTTTTGGCATTTAAACACGTTGGATACCGGATTCTAATTTCCTGTCATGAGCTTTTTAAGTTTGAAGTGGCATCATGTATTTCACATAAGGTAAATCCGGATCAGTATCAAGGTCTGAATTTTGATGCAGAACTAACCACCCATTGGTTACAAACCAGATTATTTCTGGGGGCTTTAACATGCAAGTGGCCTTGGCAATTTTCAAATGCATAACCATGGCAACATAACTTACATAAAATCATATCTGCATATCAATGCCATTTGACTATAAGTGGCACATGCGTCTCGGACACTTCGTGCGATGTCAAGCACGTTATTTTCCCCAATAGTATTGGACCATAGAAATAGGCCTCCGGAGTCTGAACTGTTTACCTTAACATCACCTCAGATATTTTATTTCGCTATGTTTCTTACAACAGTTGGAACTACGAAGTTGAATGAATGTCGTGACTCGTGGCATTTAGGATGGTGGCCCTTGAAGAGCCTTATGTGGATTGCTCTGATGGTGATCCCCTTTTTTATTCCATCTGCTTTTATTCAATTCTATGGTGAGTTTACTTAAAATGATTCTCAGCGATCTATTTCAATACCAAATCTGGTTCAAATTACCAATTTTTACTCTGTTTTTGCTTAAATTAGATAGGTTTCATGACTTTGTGGAAAATTGCAATTAGACATCAAAATTGTCCAAACATGGACTTCATAAAATGACATATCATAAACTAACGTCTTTGTAACTATTGATGCAGGTGAAGTTGCTAGATTTGGTGCCAGGTATGCTTCTCTTCTTTCACGTTTTTTGGATACAATGAGCCTTTTAAGTACACAAACAATCTTCTTGGATAAATTAACTTCTGGAGAATCAATTTTACATTTGTTGATTTGTAGAAAACAGTTGATGACAAATCCAGGGGTGGGCGTTGGTGATATTTTCACACAATGTTTCACTAGTTTAGTGATATCTAACAGATCCCCCATACAAAAATCACCTACGTCATCAAAATGTCTCCCTACATTCTATACTTGGAAGGGATTCAGTCAATATTTGCTGCTAGCAATGGGAGGAAGAAGTGTCAAGGGAGGCTCTTATACAATTGAAGAGAATCAAAACATGACAATATATAATATATCTGCATTTTTAATCTCATCCTGAGAAAAATTGATCACTGTTTAGCTGCGGCAGAAACAGATGTTTGTAGGTCATATCCTTTATCAAGGCTATCAGCATATTCTTAAGGGCATTGTTGTTTGCCTATGCTAATAATCTCTTTGTTGAGTCAGGGTCTGACAAAGACTGGAGATGACTATGCAGTCAAGGCAGCACACGTGGAACTCGATGAGCACATGCGGAAGGTAAATACTAGAAATAACTTCTTAAAACAAGTATAATGAATGGTGCAATGCCTTCTGGTTCCATTTCAATCCTATCTCTCTATTTTTATTACTGGAGTGCATCTAAATACTCTTGTAATATTTTGCTTTTTATTGACAATGAGTCCATTGTTGGATTTTTTAAATTGATGTCATGTTTTAAAGCCAAGTTGCCCATGGTTTACAGAGGGATGTTGCAACTGCTCCAACTGTGGGTGATCATGTTTCATATGTCATCATAAAGGCTGCGAAAGGTGCCAAGGTAATAATTAACCCCTTATGTGCTTAGCATAAGTCTCGATATTGCACTAAAAAATGGTTATTTTAATTATTTTGTTATGTTTTATTTGGAGGCATAATTTACAGAGGGATTATGGATATAATGACTAATGTGTTTACTTGGGCTCAAGCATATGAGAAATTTGAGGATCCAATTTACGTACTGGAGAATAACATCCTTATTGATCCACAATATTATCTGGAGAATCAACTGGGCAAGGTGAAAGACCAAAGCATCGTCACTTGCAGTTTATGCTCTTTTTGAAAATTTCACCAGTGTTTCAAATATATCTTGATAGATAGTAATTCTTTCCAGCTAAGTGTTTTTTATTAGTGCCTGTTTTTGCTCTATAGCCACTATTGAGAATATTTGAGCCCATTTTGAAGAATACAAGCAAGGAGCTTCTTCATGGTAGTCACACACGAGCAGTTTCCATATCAACTCCTTCAAATAGTGGAATTATGAAATTTGCCAAGAAACAACTCAGTTGTATTGGTTGTAAAACACCTATCAGGTATTTAGCTAATACAATTAGAGGGTGTCCTGCATGTGGTTTCCTTGCTTATAGTAGTGCACAATTGAGAGTAACTATTATTTTAGTTTGGCGTTTTAGAAAGCTACCAGGGTTTATCTTTTTGATGTGGAAAAATCTATGAGGTTGCATGATTCCATGTCTGCTCTCCTTGTAAGAAACTGTCTATCTTTCTTATAATAAGAATGTCTAGTTAGGTTTCTTCATACTGAAATTCATGATGTTACCTAATTTCATGTTGCCATTGCAACAAAGAAGATCAGACACTTTGTTCACATTGCAAAGGAAGAGAAGCAGAATTGTATCAGAAAACAGTTGCAAATGGTAAGCTGGTATTCTAATACCATTACTCTTTATTTGGAGAATTTAAAGTAGGCCTTGTTGTTATAGACATTTTTGTGCCTTATAGCTTTGAGCATGAAATGTCCATAATCCAAGGGATCCAAAGTCCCTAAAAGTGTTGTTCCTACTCCTGAAGGAACAAGGTCAACCAATGACAGCTTCTCCCAGAAGTTCTCCACCAAAAACCACTCAGAACTAGTCAAATCAGGATCAATTCAGATGCTCTACTAGCTGCCTACATTGCAATGCACCCCAGTACACTAGCTAGGTGCATTTCAACGCACCTGAATGCACTACCAGGGTGCGCTGAGCGAGAAATGCCAAATGGCAGTGTCATTCCGCGAGGTGTACAGACACTGGAAGCTTCCAGAATCTTCTTCAATGACACTTGCCTCAATGAATTCGACCAGTGATGAGTAAGAGGCTCTCAGCCTCCAAGTGGAAGCAAGAACTGATAGAGAGAACCCACAAGTCAAAACATAAGCTGACTCATCCTCTCTGCTTACATCTATACATGGATCCCTCATCCCAGAGATCCAGAGGCTGGAATTTTGTACTTTGCAGAGAATTGTTGTTGGTTTGAGATTGAGATTAGTGCATTGGGTGATTTATGCTTTGTTGGAGGAGAGGAAGGGATTCCTTTGCTGGGAGGTAGATGCTAGATCGGGACTCACTTGGTTGTATCTCCTCTTGGACTTTCTTATTATATCAATAAAACTATTTGAGTTTCTCCTACATGCTGTGTATCAATGATGTTTTGTTATATTTGCATGTTTAGTTTAAATCTGATCCTAAACTAGTTATGAATGTAAATCTATGTCTTTTGTGTAGTTTCTCTCTTCTGTGATCTTGCAGGAACTTGGTGAAACTGGACCAGTGAGGGAGTAGGCAGTGGGAAGCGAACAAAGGAGAGAGCGATTGGATCAACAAACTAGCGAAAGACACAGGTTAGTTACATCCTTCCTCTTTGTTTACATTTCATAAAGAAGAATACGAAAATAGTTTTCCTTGTTTGTTGCTAAGGCACTGTCACACCTTAGAGTGGGATAGGGGCATTCTGAATGGATACTTTTCCCAACAACAAATTGGTGACTTCGCTGGGGAACGTATCTAGTTAGTTTATTTGTGTTTCCATTGTTGTTCATCTCATAAACTCAGGAGTGTCGAATCGAACTGCATTTGCCATTTACAAATGCAAAGTAGAGATCTGCTACTCTAGTCCATTCACTGGCCCTGTTTATGATCTGAACAGCTGATCCATAAATGCTCTAACAGCCCTTTGTGATAGCTCTTAGTCCTCCTTTAAATCATCCCTCTAATTGTACCTTATTGATAGCTTTTATCCGGCCAAAAACCGTAGATTAAACTGCAAATCGTGACCCAGAACCCAGAGACAATTCTCGTTTCTGCTTCAGCGCAGGCTCTGTGAAGAGGTTCTGCATTTCAACGCAGGTCCCAAGAGGGCTACCTGCGCTGCAATTCAGTTTCTCTGTGCAACAGGTGCGCTGATCAGCCTTTGCCCTGTGCAACTGTGGTTCTTTGCTTCATTTTGCTCAGTTTTGTCTCTGATTTTTGCAGCCTATTATCAGTGTGTGTACCTATCTGAGAACCCCTTTTATTTGCCTTAATTCCGCCTCAGTTGTATAAAAGAAATTGTATTTGTTTTTGTGTATTTGTTACATCATTTGCAGTTTCCCTTTACAAAAGTAAACTAGTCATACTGTCGCCCTTAGATCTAGACCTGTCGTAAGTGTCGTTTTGATCTTAGGAGTAAGTTTGTTTGCTGTTGACAGTTGATTACGCTTTTACTTTTGTCTTTTGGCTTGAATTTATGAATTTCTAGTGTCGAAACAAGTGTTTACTTCAAAATCATAAAGTTTCGTAATCGTCTTTTTGATTTCGAAAGAAGCTTGTTTGTGTTTTTCACTTGAAATCGAATTCAAATTTGTACAACAGCTTTATTTTTAGGCATCAATATTAAGAAAGTGAAAACAAATACATGCATATGTGCATTTGCATTTTGAAAATTTGTATGGATTGATTTAGGAAAAGTGCATTTACAGTGTGCTCTATGCTCTTTGAGAAAAGATTGTGTCTTTCTTTTCCCCTTGTAGCTAGGATTTTCATTGTTGAAAAGAGATAAAAGCTTGCTTATCATCTTTAGACTGCATTTAGGAATTGTATCTACATCTCGTGGTGATCCAAAAAGGCAAACTTATAAGAAAGATCAACCTAAAATAAATTGAATGAACTTAACAACGCTTTGTAACTTAACGCACAACATAGAGGTCTAGGCTAGAGACGTGTTCCGGCGTCGTAAAACCTGGTAACTGTTGCCTCACTGATGGTTGGGTGATTCCTCCTGAGAGACAATAAGTGCCAGTACGGATTGTGCTCCCACGTACCGTCGAGTATATATTGGGAGACCCCTATAGGCATAAAACCTTTATCCATAGGAAACCGTGTCGGCCGCCCTACTGATCGCAATGCACTGAACACAGCATTCGGGAAGATCGACCGCCCGTACCCTAAAAAGTATTCTGCGGTTTTGCGATTGGTTTGGCACACCCTCTACCTAGAACTCTAGAGCAGTCCCTTTCGTTCCTTTTCAGACTCCTTAACGGAAAAGGTCCATCTGAGCACTTGTCACTTCAGGCTCATTAAAAATCGAAGGATACTAGAGTCATCTTTTGCTTTTTCTCGACTCTTTAAAATTGAAAAAGTAAGTTGTGTCCAAGCATCGTTAAAATTTATTTTAAACGGAATAATCACCCCCTTTTTCCTGCGTTGATCTTTAGGTTGAGAAAATGGAGCCTACCAACCAAGGAATTCCCCTTGGTGGAAATCCTAGTCCCTTCTCCTCTTGGGGAGATGTTGGTGCACCCCATATGGCCACATTGTCGCTTCCAGGACTGACAATTGGCTTGTCGGTCTGGCTCTTCTCAACCAATGTCGTTCAGAACACCACTATTCCTGAACAGTCGAATCAGCAGTTAGACGATTCCAGAACTTCCCACCAACCTTCTACTTCATCTAATTCTTCCTCTCTTCCTTCCTCTTCGTCTGACGGGACTGGTAAAGATAAAAACCAGGTTCCTAAGGAGAAGAAGGAAAAGAAGAAGAAAGAGAAAAAGAAGAAGGAGCCAAAGGCAAATAAGGGAAAACAAGTGTCGTCTAATGAAAATCCACACACAGCACTGACCAGGCCTAAATCACCATGTGTCATCTGCAAGGGAGACCACTTTCACAGAGATTGTCCTTGCATCCCTCGGATACTAAGGGACTGGTCTCCCCGTTTGCACAATCCGGTGTCGTCAACCTCTGATGGCCATGTTGAAAGTACACCGTCAACTAGCAAAAGTGAAGTTCCAGGACAAAAAGGGAGAGCTAGACCTCCCTGTAGATTGTGCGAAGGCGACCATGCCCTCCACCGTTGTCCCTTCTTAGACGAGGCTAAAAGAGTCTTAGAAGATCGTCCGGTTTCACCGTCACGACTTCCTCCTGGATATAAAAAACTCTTGCCGAGTCCTTCATTAGTTGAGAATCTAGCTGGCCCGCTCAAGTGGTCAGCTGAAGCGTCTATCATTGAGGATAAACCAACTGAATCCATACCAGACGAAAGTCAAAAGGTCGAGGCGGCAGTTGACCCGGTCTTTCCTTCAGAGGTTTTATCTTCGAATGATACAGTCACTGAAGAGGATAAGGATGACACCATCCAAATTCTCTTCATCAACACAGACTCCGACGAACACGGGGGCAATCCACCCATTCCTTTATCGCAGGAAGGAAGTTCGTCAGAGTGATACTCGGCCGTCTACTCGGTCCCACCACCAAGTAACCTAGTTGTATCCTTCGACTGGAACCAACTAGGCAAACCCCGTTTGCCAGCAAGCATACCGTTCCGAATTATCGTTCAACTATACAGAATGGTCATAGCTGGCACCATCATTGATGAGGGGGCGTCTGTGAGTATACTTTCCTCTATTGCTTGGAAAGCGCTTGGTTCGCCATCGCTTTTGCCTGAAATGAGAAATCTGACAGGCTTTGATAAAGGAACCAGTCGACCTTTAGGGATCCTCCCCAATGTGCCCATAACATTGAAAGGGAAGACCGTTCAAATGAACGTGATGGTCGTTCAAGGACCCTTGGATTATAACCTACTCCTTGGACGAGACTATATATATTGCATGGGAGCCATCGTCTCCTCACTCTTTAGAGTAATGTGTTTTCCGCATGAAGGAAGAGTGGTCAAGCTCGTGGACCAGCTTTCATTTCCCGGATCACGCATCGCAAATAGTCATATACCATCCCTAAATGGTCTCTTCACGCAAGAAATGTCTCAACCCACGGTCCGTCCTCCCGATGAGCGTGAGTAATTCGGAGGGATATGACTGGAACCCAGGGGGCATGCATCCTGGTCTACTTTGGCAGGAAAACTTTGGGTATAGAGTAGGTTTCCGCGGGAGAATATGACTAGTCCGTACCCCGTCCGTGATTGGAAGAGGGATTGTTATAGAATAAGATTCTTTTGTCAAAGTTATGTGTTTGGCGCTCATTGTCACTCACCTTTGTTTATCTCGGTAGACATCGCCGAAGAAGTGTTTTGTTTGCTGCGCAAATGAGACAATCTTTGGTAACCTGAAAGAGGTAGGCCTCTCCCGGTTAAACAAATGTTTTTCCTGCAAATTGAGGGGTAACTTTGAAACTCTATTTTATACCTGGGGGCATGCAAAACTTTTGGAATGCAAGCAAGGGGCGGCTATTTATTTTTTAAATTTTTAGGTCCTCCCTTTAAACCTGTAGGTCTAACCCTTTAAACTTGTAGGATTAGTCGTTTCCGAACTTGCATAAAGAAAGGATTGCGGGGCAAAGCTTTGTAAGGCACAAGATCCATAAAAAATGGAATCTTACATGAGACATTCTTCTCATATGACTGGATTAATCGAGCAGTTTTAGCACATAGTTCATGCTCATTAAAAAATAAACATAAGATCGAGCAGTTTTAGCACATAGTTCATGCTCGTTAAAAAATAAACATAAGATCGAGCAGTTTTAGCACATAGTTCATGCTCGTTAAAAAATAAACATAAGATCGAGCAAGTGTTTCAACCCGCGTTTAAGCTCGTTAAAAAATGAACTATCCTCCGGTAAATAACCATCGTGAATGTAATATTATCAGCCATTAAAGCCTTGGTCGTGTTTGAACCGTCACCTCCACTTTTCCATTGGCCGATCATTCACCTCCATTTGATTGTTTACCCATTTTGAGGAACAGCTACGAAGAGTGATTTCACTAGCCATCCTTGTGACACTGCCATGATTGGAGAATTCCAACCCTTACCTGGAATCAGCTGCTACCCGTCTTATCACTCGTTCCTCAAAAGACGAGTCTTCTTTAAGCTCTTTTCATCTAACTCGTAAAATATGAAAAGATTGCCGAGTTTTGGCCTTCCAGCTCGTTAAAGCGACCGGAAGTGCTATCCCTCCTCTAGATTTTAATCTTTTTGGACCTGAGGGATTATTGCACAAAAAGATCGAGTGCTTGCTTTGTTCGGCTCGTTAAAACTATCGAAAATTCATCCCTTCTGTATTGTTTTATACTTTTTCGGACTTAAGGGATTAGATGACGAAAAAGGACTTCCGGAGTTATCTTTACGTACCTTTTCAGACTCTCTAAAAATGAAAAGGACCGAGTTATCTTTGTCATTAGACTCGTTAAAAAGATTAATAGTGACAAACTTGTCTTTAGACGAGAACGAGTTTCACTATTGCTAGGCTCATTAAAACATAGCGATGGGTTTGCTCGAAGGGAAAATTATAGAACAAGCATATGTTATCCTCCTCAAGCTTGACAAAAATAAAGAGGTACTGGTCAGCAATGACTGGGGAAAAATTGGGAAGAAACTCAAAGAACTTTTATTGGTAGCAAGTCGCTCTTGAACATGACACTTCTGCTCTGTGCCTGAGTCGGGTTGGGTTGTTTCATTCACCGGTCACATCACCATGGTCTCGCCATACCATCCATCTTTGGGGTAAATGCTACCAATCCATCATATAAGTGTCGCCGATATGTTCAAGAGAAGTCATCCAAAGAAGTCAACCGTGTCCCATCCACTACCATACATTATACTTCATTCTTTCATGACCGCCACCCTGAACCATATATCATCAGATCGTTTTCACCTCCATCAAAATCATTTGCTCCGTTCTGTGTCACTGATGTGGGATACATTAAGGCCCTCCTTTGACGGATCGCTTCTTGTCGACATCAGCTCATTATCCAAGAAGTTGATCTAGGAACACCCCTTCAGTACTTTGAAGCTTGCATGCCTCAATGGCAAGTTTCTCACTTCCGGCGACAGGTATACATCAATGACCTTTGACCGAAAGATTTTGCGTGGTGTTCGACGCCAAGTCCTTTATTCACACCATGTGAATTGTACTGCAGTGCCTTGAGGGTCATTATCATTATCGGTGATTCCTCTCGCGCTTGTTAACAGTTTACATCATTGACTGGTAATCAAGCGATGTCTTTCCATGTTCGACTTCAAAACATTTCTCACATGGATCGACTTGTACTTAGAGTGAAGATTGAATGAGATTGAAGACCCCGGATCTAGTTTCATCCATCCGGGCTGCGATATATATTCAGGAAAAATAGAGACATTGACATGTACAACATTGCAGCACAGACAATCATCCTTCCAAAAGGATGATGATTTCAGCAGGATCATCAGTCTACCATCAAACGATTGTCTGTCCTATGTACAGAAAAATGAATTTATAAAGCTGAGCATGGGAATGCCCGCCTCAGCTAGATCATGAAAACAGTATGAAAAATAATGTATTGTATTGTATCTTACTACAGGTCTCCTCCCAGCATTGGAGGAACTTCGGATCCTCCTAATAAAGCATTTCACCCGATAAACGGCCTCATACTTTAGGGGGCAACTGTTATAGACATTTTTGTGCCTTACAGCTTTGAGCATGAAATGTCCATAATCCAAGGGATCCAAAGTCCCTAAAAGTGTTGTTCCTACCCCTGAAGGAACAAGGTCAACCAATGACAGCTTCTCCCAGAAGTTCTCCACCAAAAACCACTCAGAACTAGTCAAATCAGGATCAATTCAGATGCTCTACTAGTTGCCTGCGTTGCAATGCACCCCAGTACACTAGCTAGGTGCGTTGCAACGCACCTAAATGCACTACCAGGGTGCGCTCAGTGAGAAATGCCAAATGGTAGTGTCATTCCGCGAGGTGTACAGACACTGGAAGCTTCCAGAATCTTCCTCAATGACACTTGCCTCAATGAATTCGACCAATGATGAGTAAGAGGCTCTCAGCCTCCAAGTGGAAGCAAGAACTGACAGAGAGAACCCACAAGTCAAAACATAAGCTGACTCATCCTCTCTGCTTACATCTATATATGGATCCCTCATCCCAGAGATCCAGAGGCTAGAATTTTGTACTTTGCAGAGAATTATTGTTGGTTTGAGATTGAGGTTAGTGCATTGGGTGATTTATGCTTTGTTGGAGGAGAGGAAGGGATTCCTTTGCTGGGAGGTAGATGCTAGATCGGGACTCACTTGGTTGTATCTCCTCTTGGACTTTCTTATTATATCAATAAAACTATTTGAGTTTCTCCTACATGCTGTGTATCAATGATGTTTTGTTATATTTGCATGTTTAGTTTAAATCTGATCCTAAACTAGTTATGAATGTAAATATATGTCATTTGTGTAGTTTCTCTCTTCTGTGATCTTGCAGGAACTTGGTGAAACTGGACCAGTGAGGGAGAAGGCAGCGGGAAGCGAACAAAGGAGATAGCGATTGGATCAACAAAATAACGAAAGACACAGGTTAGTTACATCCTTCCTCTTTGTTTACATTTCATAAAGAAGAATACAAAAATAGTTTTCCTTGTTTGTTGCTAAGGCACTGTCACACCTTAGAGTGGAATAGGGGCATTCTGAATGGATACTTTTCCCAACAACACTTGTGTCTATTGTTCTCACCTAGATTTTCTATCATATGACACTAATATTTGATCAATGTTAGTGAGGGAATTAGAAATGCTCTTTGGTAAACTATGGACACAATGTCAGCGGTGCCGAGGCTCTCTGCACCAAGATGTTCTTTGCACAAGGTTTTTGAATGCTATATTTCAAGTATTACATTTTCATAACATGATTTAAATTTACATTATGGATGTATTTTGTAACATTTGTGTGATCATGTATTTGTTTTTAATTAATAGGATTTTTTTATTTTTTTTTACAATTACTATCTCTTTTATACTTACATTGATGTCCTATCCTTATTGTAGTCGTGACTGCCCAATATTTTATTGTAGGAAGAAAGCTCAAAAAGACCTAACTGAAGCAGAGGTGCAACTAGAGCGTTGGCAGTTTTGAGGATGCTGCCTGTGTAGCTTGTAATTTTTTGTATTATCGAATATTTTTGTTTTCCTGAATTTTCTCTGGTGTATGTCTCTCTGATTTAATGGACTAGGGAATTTATTTGGTCCCTGAATCAGGATGAGCATGGTTTATTTATTGTACAGTAATTGTCAAGTCCTTGTTATTTAATGTTAACCAGTTCAATATATCTTTTCTCCTTGCAAATGAGATGGAGAAAAAGTCAAAATGGATACATCCCAAGGCACACCCTATAAATGCAATGTGCACGCATATCCCAAATTTTAGGAGAGCACACACTATAAAACATAGATCTGCAGGCTTACATATGTATATCCAGACATGCATATAGTTGAATGGATGGATGGATGGATAGGTAGATAGAGATGGATACACAGATAGATTGGCAGGAGCAAATCTGAGACAATAGTTTGAGAAGATTTGTTTTTTTTTTAAATAAATTTTGGCAGGAGCAAATCTGAGACAATAGTTTGAGCAGATTTATTTTTTTTTAAATAATTTTTTTTATTGTCTCTAGAGACACAATAGTTTGAATTATGGACATTTATTTTTTTTAAATAATTTTTTATATTGTCTCTAGAGAGACAATAGTTTGAATTATGGACATTTATTTTTTTTAAATAATTTTTTTTATTGTCTCTAAAGAGACAATAGTTTGAATTATGGACATTTATTTTTTTTTAAATAATTTTTTATATTGTCTCTAGAGAGACAAATCAAATTGTCTTTATAGAGACAATAATAATATGTGTTCTATATTGTCTTTATAGAGACAAATTTTTGAGACATTATATTTTGAGACACCCGCTTAGAGACAATATTTAAGACAATACAAAAGTTTCATTTTGTCTTAAGTTAAGACAATTGACTCAAATATTGTCTTAAATATTGTCTTAAAACCCCCCTACATGTAGTAGTGATTGGTACATCAACTTCCCTGGGTTGTAACTTTGGCATATGATCTCCATTTGACGCGTACAATAGCTCATTAGAAAGACCTATCTGAGCACTACAATTTTTGGAATAGAAACATCAGTCCATGGACCCATGTTGCTCCCATATTTCCCAAAAAACATTGTTTATGGCCTCAAAATGGCTCCGGATGTTCAAGACCCAAAAAACTGCGAAAAATAGTCAATTGTGCTACAATTAAGAAAAATGAAAAACTAAAAGAGATAGTTGTGGGGGTCCAAGTGGGATAGGTGGGTGGCCACCAGCATCCACCTGGATCATTCCTCCCCCCATAGGAAGCAATGGTCCCCATTGCGTTGAATTCCTCCATCTGCTGAACTTGGTCCTTGGTGAGTTGTTCTGCGATCTCAGATGTGTCCTCTAATGGTGGGAAGCATGGTCGAGGGCGGTACACATTGAGCACTTGGTGTAGGCGAAGGAATAAGGGAATGTTGTGCTCCAAAGCATTGTTTCCCACAGCATTGGTAATGGTGTAAGGACCATGTCGGAGTGGTCTGAGCTTCTGATGGGTTCTGGTAAGGTGTTATTTCTGTCGATGCAACCAAACTTTGTTGCCCCCTGAAACTTGTGTGGTACCCCTGTGGGTGAGGAGAAGTTGTTCCTATGTTATTTAATGAACGTATCCCTCTGCTGCTACTGTTGCATGGAGGAACCCTTCGCGGGGGTCATGTATGTGGTGATAATCTTCCCCTTACTTTGGGAGTGAACCAGACATAAAATGAATTTCTTAGTCTAGGAGATGAGCTTGCTGCCTTTCTTAGAAGAGATCAAAGAGGTGGTGGTAGGTGGGGCTACCTCAGGTATCCTGCATAATAATTACCCAAAGTGATAATAAGAGCGTAAGGCCTGGACACATATACAACATTTCGCCTCCATAAGTATGGTTGGCCTAATAGTACATCACAAACATCAAGAGGTGGAACATCACACGATACCTCATATGTGAAGGGTTTGATGCTGTAGGGAAGGCGACACTGGTGGCAAACTCGGAGATCTCATCCTTGTTGAAGCCACCCGATATTATACGGCTATGGGTGTGTTGTAGTCAGTAGGCTCAACCGCTTCACGACCTCTGATGAAATGAGTTTCTTTTGGCTCCCACTGTCCACAATGAATTGTAGCGGCAAACTCTTCACCCACATCTATGAGTGGAAAAGACACTCCCCCTCCATTGGATCTTTAGTCTCATTCTTTTGGATCTTGGTGGTGGCTACAATGGCACTGGGCTCCACGTCAATGATCTGCTTCCCTTTGCCATTCCCCTTGTCGGTTTCTGACTCAGGGTTAGAACATGCATCTGATTCTAAAGCCTTCAATTCGGCCACCAGCGACTGCTTGGTCCGACACTCACTTGTGTTGTGAGTGGGGCTCTTATGGAACTCACACCACTTTCCTTTGTCCTTCTTCGACTTCATGTTGTTTTTCTTTTCTTGCGGCTTCGACGAGTTGTCTTGGGTCACCCTACCTTGGCTTTGTCCTTTCGTCTTCGGATTTGCATATCCAAAGTCTTGCTTCTTTTGTTTACACTTCTGCTCAATCTTGACAGCGTAACGGTACGTTGTGCTGAGTGAGGAGATGTTCAGGAACTCCATCTCTTCCTGGATGTATCTGTGTAGGCAGTCACGGTACTGGAGTACCATATGTAGCTCAGAGTCCTTGATACCCAACTATGTGTGAAGGGTATGAAAAATGTTTGTGAACTCCGGAACATCTTGGTCCTTTCCCGGCCACAGCGTGGTCCACTTTATGTATTTGTCCTCATAGCTTTTGATAGGGTAGTACTACTCCTTGATGGCATCCCGAAAAGAATTCCAAGTGGGTGATGGCATCCCGAAAAGAATTCCAAGTGTGAGTCGTACTTTCATCCTTCTGCTCGCAATAGGTTTCCCACCAGTCTTGAACGTGGGGGGTTGCTTTGAGAAGAGCGAAAATAATTTTTTCCCGACTGGAAAAATCATGACCAGAAAAATATCCTTCTAGCAGATTTAACCATTTATCTACGAAATCTACGTCTATTTGATCCTCGAAGATGGGGATTTCAAAATTAATTTGTACCTTAAAGGGTGTGGCGTTTCCAGAGTAGTTGTTGGAAGTCAATACGTCGCCTCTGGGTAGCTGCTGAAGGATCTGGGAAAAGTTGTCGATCATCACACTCCTTTGTCGCTCGAGGGCTTCTTCAAGGAATATTTTGATAGGATCTCCTACCCCCTCGTCTTTCTTTTCATCGACCATGGGAGGTCATCGAGATTTGCGAGGTTGGTCTTGCAAAGGTTCGACCAGTTCAAGCCCTAACTCCCTATATCGTGACCTCGTTGGGGACATGCAAAGAAAGATAGAGAAAGAGCTGACCCTCTGATACCACTGATTCAGATTTAAACAGGAATGCAAAAAATTACAGAGATAACCATAAATACAGATATGCAGTGGAAATAATACTTCATTTCATTACTGTAAAATACTGAAATATGCTGACAAACAGAAATGGAAATAAACTAGCTAAGGCGATGGTAGGTTACCTATGAGAAGAGATGTGGTGGCTACAAGCCTCTGAACTATGTTACAATGAGGCTCGAAGGCCTATTTATTGTTGAAAAACAATGGAAAACACTAAACATCCAAAAACCTAACCCTAGATGATGAAATGCCAAACTGTGGGCCTCGTTTGGGTAAATTGGTACATCAACTTCCTGGGGTTGTAACTTTGGCATACGATCTCCATTTGGCGCGTACAATAGCTCATTAGAAAGACCTATCTGAGCACTACAACTTTGGTAATAGAAACATTAGTCCATGGACCCATGTTGCTCCCAGATTTCACAAAAAATGTCGTTTAGGGCCTCAAAACGGCTCCGGAAGTTCAAGACTCGAAAAACTGCTAAGAATAGTAAATTCTGCTAAAGTTAAGGAAACTAAAAAACTGAAAGAGACAGTTGTGGAGGTCCAAGTGGGATAGGTGGGTGGCCACCAACATCCACCTGGATCACTGGGTCAAGGCAGAATGGATCACGATTGTGCATGATGAAATAATGGAGTTTGGCATGAGCTGAGACAATCCATCCCTGATATTTGTTGCATGCTACAAGGATTTGAACAAATATCAAAACCTCGAGGACAAGAGATTTGTTCACATAAAGGAAAATGCCTTATTGTAGTGTGCAAGTTGACTGAAGATTCATGTCTCAACATGCGAACACTCAAGATCCCATTCTCATCTTTTAATGTGGTGGAAGAATTCAAGTAAGAGATGGAACAACAAGATGGAGAATCCATGTAGGAGTACACTCTCGGGCACTATGGATGGCAGCAGAGGCAACATTGACCAGTGTGCAATAGAGGAACAAAACTCAAGATTTCCATTGAGAAAATGGGGGTAAGCATCATTGTTGCTAGTGAGTTGTGTGGAGAGCTCAGTGGGTGTGAGTGCACTGTTGTGTCAATTCGAGTGAGCCTATGCTGCAGAGAAGAGGCTAAGAGTTCCTATGCAGATAAAAGAGACCCGGATGGAGCCTATATTATTGTGCGAAAGGATAAAAGTGCCAAAGCATAAGAAAAAGGTTGAGAGTTGAGTGTACGCTGCTCAATGTAGAGGAATGCGTTTAGTAGGATGCTATAGAGTGAGCAGAGAATGATAGAGTTTTGTGTGGGTTGTGTGTTAGTAAATGCTATTGAGTAGAACAACGAGTTGTTGTAGAGTGAGTAGAGGAAAGAGTGCAGTGTGGGATGAGTACACGAAAGACTGCTGAGGAGAACAAAGCTAATATGAGGTATAGTAGTTGCCTTCTACAGAGAATATTAGTTCCTTATTGAGTGCGGGTTGGAAGTTGGTGCTTCCATCTCTAGTTGGCTTGTGAATAAATCTACTCTATTTGTAAATGTTTGTCCTAATTAAAAATCGATATAATTATTATGTATAAACAAAATATAAATTCAATATTGGTTTTACTGAAAGTTAGGTGGAATTAGTTAAATGGAACAATGCAAAGTGGAAGTCTGTTTGCTAGAAAATGTGAAATAATTAAAGCAAAATAGTTAAGTTAAGGTTGGTGGTTTCTAGATTTTGAATATAATATGTTATAGTAAAATAGTTAATTTAACATTAGTGGACTCTACATTTTGAATATAATAATTTAATTTTAAAATAATACATAATATTTTTTATTTTTTAATAAAAGCACTCATTTTTTATGGGGCTCATATGTACTCTCGAGTCCATGATGTTAGAGATGTGTAAAGTTAATGTAAAAAATTTGACTTGGTAAAAATAACAATAAAATATGGTAGAGATGTGTAACATTAATGTCACTTATTATAACGCGAACCTTTTTGCTAGGTGAAAATAAAATAAAAATAATCCTATAAAAATTAATAATAAAAAAAAATGACCTATCTTGTTGACCATGGGATTAAGAACCCATGGTATTTCTTCTTACATTCACTGGCATAATGCCCATATTTTTTACAGTAATAACATTGGACATTGGATTTTTCATACCTTTGTCCTTGAGCATGATGTTGTCCACATTGTTGGCTGCTGCCTTGGCCTTGGTTCTGATTTGGATTGTTGCCTCTTCCTTGAGCATTTGCTGGACTGTTCCTTCCACCTCTATTTTGGCTTCTGCCTCTTCCTCTCTTGCTTCCTCTGCCTTGACCTCTTCCTCCTCCTCTCTTGCTTCCTCTGCCTTGACCTCTTCCTCTTCCAAAGGACATCTGGGTCTTGAAGGCTTGCTCTAGAGATGAGTTTTCATTTCTACTCAACCTCTGCTCATATGTTATCAGTGATACATGAAGTTCATCAATTGAAAAGTTTGAGAGATCCTTTGTCTCTTCTATGGTGGTGACAATCACATGGAACCTTGAGGGTAGGACTCTCAATATTTTCTCCACAATCCTCTTTTCTTGAAGAGTCTCTCTATGAGTCCTTACCTGTGTGACTAGACCAATTACATGTGTGAAGAATGAGTCAATATTGTCTGACTCCTTCATGCACAGGTTCTCAAAATCTCTCCTCAGCAATTGTAGTTTTGTTGTCTTCACTTTCTCCATGCCTTGATACGCTGTATTGAGGGTTTTCCATGCTTCTTTGGATGTCTTAGTTGCTGCTATCCTTGGAAACACACTCTGGTCCACTACTTGATACAAAAATACAAGGGCTTTTGAATCCTTATTCCTATTTCTCTTCAACGGATCCTTCTCTGCCTGAGTTAACCTATTAAACTCATTTTCATCTGCTGGTTCTTCAAAACCATCCTCAACTAATTCCCATAAATCTTGTGAGGCAAATAAAGCTCTCATGGTTATTGACCAGTAGTCATAGTTTTTCCCATTAAATTGTGGGAGCTGGGTATTAAACATACCCATACTAGTGCTTGTGCTAGCCATTCCTTGCATTCTACGCTATGCTTCTAAATCCTTGACTGTGTATTTAAAACACTGATTGTTTCTTCAGCAGTAACACAAAGAAAACTTTGAGGAATACCTGGATTCTTTTGCCCGAGACTTCACTCTGCTGGAGAAGTTGTTGCAGCAAAAAAACTCCTTCCTTCAGCTTCTTTGACACCTTCAAAGAGAATGGATCTGCTCTGATTTTTCTGTTAAAATCCCAAAAACAAAATAAACTGAACACAGAGACAATGCTCTGTTTTTCTCCAGGATCTTTAACACAGCTGTGTGTAAATTTTGTTTACATTTATTGCTGTAAAAGCCTTTTGCATATAATGCTGTAAAAACAATTTTTACATATGCTGCTCCAAAAAAACATTATGTGCTTGCTCATTACAAAAAAACTTCAGCACACAAAATATTACATGCTATGTTCTAATCTTTCCTTCGTCTTCGCATTGTTGTGCGCACCACACATACAAAGTCAACCTCTCTTTTTCTACGCACCTGTGGGATCCTGACATACTATATCAAAAATTGGACTTTTCCTAGGCTGATATGTTTTTCCGTTTTTTTCACACAAGTCAACTCATAACATAAAAAAACATAATACATACAATACATATGCGACCAAAAAAAATTACATACTTTTTCTTACCCATACCTCCCTAAGAAATAAAAACATTAAAATTAAAACTTACACCTAACATCTATGACTAGCATTACTTTTCCGTTTTTTTCACACAAGTCAACTCATAACATAAAAAAACATAATATATATAATACATATGCAATAAAAAAATTTACATACTTTTTCTTACCCATACCTCCCTAAGAAATAAAAACATTAAAATTAAAACTTACACCTAATATCTATGACTAGCATTACCTTTTCATTAAATATTTTTTGAAATGCTGGTCAAACAAAACGTTTACTCCATGTAATATTTATTTGATGCAGGCCTATACGCAGCTTGGGTTAATCGACGACGGACAACCTCCCTTACGATCAGACGGTTCGGAATGATATCGAATGCCCCTTACTCGTTGAACGTTATGTTCCGATGGAATGGTGGTTTTGAAAACGTACAGTTGACACCAATCCAAAATTGATTGCATCGAATGAGTTTGTACAAATACTGTTAGAAAACTAATAAACTTAAACAGCGATTCTGCATGTGGAAAGAACTGAAAAGAATCACTGAAACTTAATGCCCAGGGATACGAATTACCTCCAGCCATTGGTGAAACTCTTGATGCAATTTCCTTCTGAAACACCACGCTCCAGCTGCGCATGCAAAAAGGAAAGAAGACAACTAATCTGAAGGCACTTCCAAGCTCTGCTATCTCATCTAGATGGTGTAGAACTGAAGGGGATTGAGATATGAGCTTGGGGACCAAACAGATGAATATATAGCTAAGCTTCCATCAAGCTTCTAAAAGCTATGTGTTAGAAAAACCACAAATCAAGGTAGAGATCAGATCAAAGTGATGGACCACTTTAGTAGCTCCCAATTATAAATTTAGTAATTGCAGTTGATTTTCTTAACTTAAGGAAACTACTGCAGTTGGTTTCCATAAGTTAAGAAAAGCCGCAATTCCATAAATCAAGGCAGCTTTTGTGCAAAATTAATGGAGCTTAACATTCTCCCACTTGGTCCATACTTCCAAAATTAATGTCTCAACTTAAAAACCATTGATAATCTGTATTAAGTAATAGATACATGAATCATGGCGATAAGTCCTCTAATGACGAGTATTATCTTCCATGTATTACTATGCATTTATTCTTATTAAAATTTATGTGGCAACAATTTCTTAATGAATAAACCTTATGTTTATTCTTGGTCCTTCTTAAATGAATTTTCTCAAATCAACTTAAGGTGCACATAAATATGAGAAAAAACATCACAATAATTAAGAATTTCATTAACATTGTCCATACAATGAAAAACTGCATAATGGAACCAAGTCCCATATTCAATACATGATCCTTGAAATTAAACGGTGGCATGCCCTTAGTCAAAGGATCAGTGACCATTAACTCAGTGATGACGTGCTCAATGACCACTTTATTTTCTTTAACACGTTCCCTTATTGCTAAATACTTAATGTCGATGTGTTTATTTCGACTCCCACTTTTTTAGCCATAAAACCAGCAGCTGAATTATCACAATATATTCTCAATGGCTTAGATATAGAATCCATAATTCTAAGCCCAGAAATGAAATTCTTAAGCCATACACCATGTAAAGTAGCCTCAAAACAGGAGACGAACTCGGCTTCCATAGTGGAAGTGGCAATCAAGGTCTGCTTGGCAAATGTATCCTGATGTTGATTTGCGTGAATCAACACATTCAGCAAAGTCAGAATCTGAGTAGCCAGTTACTTCCAAGTTGTCCGTCCGTATATACATAAGCATGTAGTCTTTGGTCCCTTGAAGGTACCTCATTACTTTCTTTGCAGCTCTCCAGTGGTCTAAACCTGGATCACCCTGATATCGTCCCAACATTCCCACAACAAATGCAATGTCAGGTCTTGTGCAGACTTGAGCATACATTAGGCTTCCGACAGCAGAAGCATATGGAATGTTCTTCATTTTTTCCCTTTCAAAGTCGTTCTTCGAGCACTGGTTCAAATTGAACCTATCACCCTTCACAATGGGAGCTACACTTGGTGAACAATCCTTCATCCGAAATCTCTCTAAAATTTTATTAATATAGGTTTCCTGGAATAGACCCAAGATGCTTCGAAATCTGTCTCTATGGATCTTAATGCCAATGACATAAGATGCCTCACCCATATCCTTCATATCAAAATTTTTAGAGAGGAATTGTTTCACCTCATGTAGCAAACCCTTATCATTGGTTGCTAGCAAAAGGTCATCCACATATAAAACAAGAAAACAAATTTTACTCCCACTAACCTTCAGGTATATACATTGATCCATAATGTTTTCTACAAAACCAAAAGAAGAAATTACATTATGGAATTTCAAATACCATTGGCGGGATGCTTGTTTTAAACCATATAATGACTTCTTGAGCTTGCAAACCAATTGCTCACCATGACTAGAGGGGAATCAATGAAGATGTGTTATTAATGAAGAAGTGTTATCAATCATTAATGAAGAAGTGTTAATAACCATCATCTTTTAGTGCCAGTGTGAACATGCATTGAATCATATGTGACATTGTTTTGTAAATTAATGCAGTAAAGACCATTAGACAAAATACCATTCCCAACATAATCAGATTTATAGAATAGACTGAAAGATTTTTCTGAAAAGTTTAAGGAATATCCAAAAGGTACAAGCCTTGAAATTGAAATCAAGTTTCTAGAAAAACTTGGAACATAAAAGGTCTTTTCTAACTCTAAAACAAAACCACTACTTAAAGCTAAATAACATGTTCCTATAGCTTCCACATACGAGCCCATCTTGTTTCCTGATAAGATGCTTTGCTCACTTCCCACTGGCTTCCTTAGGTTCTGCAAACCCTTTGTCTACAAGCCATTTCTGATATTTGGCGCATTCCTTCTTCATGTGTCCCTTCTTCTTACAAAAAAAACACTTGGAAACCTTCTTGATATCGGCTTAGGGAGGTGCTTTACCTTTCCCTTTCCGATTGGCTTGAGATTTTCCCTTTCCACGCGTTGTCAGCATTGCACTCTCTCCCAGTTCCATCACCAGTCTCTCTTCCTCTTGAACACACATGGTCATGAGTTCATTAATTGACCATTTATCCTTATGTGTGTTGTATGAGATTTTGAAAGGTCCATATTGGTGCGGAAGGGTGTTCAAGATGTAGTGCACTAGGAAGGACTCCAATATTTCAACCTCGAGTTTCTTCAATTGAGCCACAGTGTCCCTTATCTGCATGATGTGCTCGTGCACACCTTTCACACTGGTGAGCCTTAGGGATGAGAACTTCATGATTAGGGTGCTTGCTAGTGCCTTGTCTGAAGAGACGAATTTTTCATCAATGGCCTTCAACAAGTCTCGGACCTTGTCATGTTGATCAACGGAACCTCGAATACCAGCTGAAATTTTAGTCTTAATGAACATCATGCTTAGACGATTGCATCGCTCCCATCGTTCATAAATCGCGACGTCCGCTGCAATGCTGGTATTAGTGAGTGCCGATGGTTCATCTTTCCTAATAGCATAATCTATGTCCATCCACCCTAAATGAAGGAGAATCCTCTCCTTCCAAATCTTGTAGTTATCTCCCTTAAGTTCGGGAATGTCACAATGAATTTCAGAGAAATTTGCAGGTTGTACTACTGCATCAAAATAAAGAATCACATGCTTATGTTAAAATTGAGGCTTAATAAACTTTCATGTTTTACCAATGTAAATCATGCTAAAAAGAATTGAATCAAATGACATAAAAATTGCTTGTGGGCTAAATTTTTAATTCAAACAGATTCAATAAAACTTTATGAACTTTCATGTTTTACCAATGTAAAACATGCTAAAAAGAATTGAATCAAATGACATGAAAATTGCCTGTGGGCTAAATTTTCAATTCAAACAGATTCAATAAAACTTTATGATAAAACTTATTAATTCATAACTCATGTGGGTAGGTTATGAAATTTTATCCTAATTAATTACATAAATATAATAAAGATTCCTGTGGGATAAAATTTATTATATTCAGTGTAATTAATTACAATTTAATGTCTAAATAAACTTTATGTGATCTTATCAAACAAAATATATAATTTTATTTAATTAAAGATGCTGTGGCTATTCTCTAATTAATTAAAATTATATGGATCACTAGACATTATTTTGCTGTATAAACAAAACTTAACCAGAGAGAAAAATAATGTTTACTGAAAGGAGTAAGTCAAAATGACATTTTAATAAACTCCATATAACTGTAATATTTTTCCAGCAAAATCAAATTTACATTCCTTAGTCTAACTGTCCCATAATTTATTTAAGACTAATTCTTAAATTAATTACAAAATGGGCTCTAAACAATTTGGAAATAAAACTGCAAATTTGAAATATTCAAAACAAAAGACTAAACTCTTATATAGGCTAAAATTGGGGTTAATTTTAACCGTCGGAGTTTGAACATGTGACAAGTGATGAATCGAAGGTTCTGAACCATATCATAGCCATATCGCAACGACCTTATTAATATCGTAACCATATATTATACGATAAACAAACTTTAATGCCAATCATTAAATATATGATATATATAATGCGTTACAAAATGCAAGAGGAACATCGGTCGGAGGATTCGACCCGTCGACCTCCTTTCACCATATATGGCAATGCTAATACATCATACGACGAGCTTTATTGCGGCTGCTAGATTCTCAGGAACGGCGACATAGCCGTCAATAAAACGCTGGAGATCTTCCCCATCACAGCCTTAGCCTCTCCCTTTAGAAAATTCTAATGGGCAATTCAGAGAATCCTGTTTCTAAAATGAAGAAACTAGTACTTAAGTTAATGAACCAGAGACCGAAAAACACAAACCCTCAAGTTCATTTGAGTAGCCCGCCTCGAAACTCCTCAAAAACACACAGGCCAACAACCAAACACTTTAAACCAGAAAGGACGAAAATATAAATTCTGGCCTATAGATATGCATGCAAACAACTAAAAATCAAGACAAGCCAAAATTACTCACAAACATAGGGAAAATGAAATTAACCCATTATGTTATCAAATTTCATATAGCTATGTATGATGCTACGTATGCCATCAAAGTCCAAATGATGCTACAGCCGAATATTCAAGACCAATTATTGTGGATTTGGGGAAACTCGGAGTTTGCCCCTTTTCCTTATTATCAAATATTAAAGATTTTATGTGATGATATATTACTTTAAGATTCATACAAATTTCATCACATAATCGTTTATATTTTATTTTAACTGACTAGGCTTGAAACCGGCATCTTATCGGGCATTTACATTTTGCGGATTAAGTGCTTCAATTCTTTGCTTCAAAACTGCTCCGTTTACACAAAAGGATGGCATCCAGTCCATTTATAAACATAAATCAGAACATCCAAGGAAAGAGTGCGATGTATTATTGATAAGCACTATTCTGCGTTAAAGTGCATTCACTCGAAAGATTGAGTTTCGGTCATTTTATAAGAATAAAATAGAACCTAAGTATTGTTCTTCTTTAGAAAGCATTTGCACAAAAAAAAAGAATGCAAAATTGCAGGCAGGTGAGCTGCTAAGATTATTTAACATTAACTGTTTCCCTAAAGCTACAAACAGAACAGAAAAGTTTATAAATCAAGAAAACTCCCAGCCAGTACTGACACTTTATTTGCTTTAATCGAAGCAATCCTACTGGTCCCGCAGCCTCAAGGACAAGATTCAGTTATGAAATATAAATACAGAATCAGATGCTCTGTTTTATGCTTGTAAATGGAGTTTGCAGGATTTTCAAAAAAAATAAAACAAGGGAGTAGTTTTTGCGATCAGTTATAGTGTTTTCAAACCGAGATGGATATGAAACCGAGATGCCAAGTTCTAGACTGACAATACACAGAGATGTGAAGAACGATTTGCAATAGTTCACCAAAGATTCACAATCAACTGTCGACCATGGAAGAGCTTAAGAAAATAGCGCAGTGGTTATAAACGAAACTGCAGAGCAACAATGGAGAAAGCATCGAAGCAGCAAAAACAACACCAACGATTCGAATAAATGAAAATCGAATCCACACCAAGGCAGAGGTAAATAAACGCTCTGATACCAACTGTTAGAAAACTAATAAACTTAAACAGTGATTCTGCATGGGGAAAGAACTGAAAAGAATCACTGAAACTTAATGCCTAGGGATACGAATTACCTCCAGCCATTGGTGAAACTCTTGATGCAATTTCCTTCTGAAACACCACGCTCCAGCTGCGCATGCAAAAAGGAAAGAAGACAACTAATCTGAAGGCACTTCCAAGCTCTGTTATCTCAGCTAGATGGTGTAGAACTGAAGGGGATTGAGATATGAGCTTGGGGACCAAACAGATGAATATATAGCTAAGCTTCCATCAAGCTTCTAAAAGCTATGTGTTAGAAAAACCACAAATCAAGGTAGAGATCAGATCAAAGTGATGGACCACTTTAGTAGCTCCCAATTATAAATTTAGTAATTGCAGTTGATTTTCTTAACTTAAGGAAACTACTGCAGTTGGTTTCCATAAGTTAAGAAAAGCCGCAATTCCATAAATCAAGGCAGCTTTTGTGCAAAATTAATGGAGCTTAACAAATATTGCTTGAGCAAAAGCGGTCCAATAAGCTCACGCCGGTTTTGGCATGCAGTAAATGCAGCACCGCAACTTGAAATTAATATTTCAACAATAATTAAAAAGATTTTTGAAGTTTTTTATTTTTAATATGTTAATATCACTTTCGATTTAAATTTAGATTTAATGGTGTTTTCTTATACATAATCTAATGAATAATATAAAAAGTTTTTCTGTTCCAATACATTGACATTACTATATTGAGATATATATTGAAAAAGGTAATATTATATTTGATATTGAAATACATATTAAAAAAAAATTATAATATATTGAAAAATATATAGGTGTAAATAAAATGGATTTGTTCATTTGCAAATAAAATAGGAAGAGTACAAGAGTATCTCACTCATGCTAGAAGCAACTGCATTTCCGGTGACAGATTAAAATTGGCGTTCTTTCTTCCTGTAATAAGTTACAGATAATTGACCATGCACATGGCATATTCTGGTGCTATATACCCGCTACATATCGCAATTACAATGTCAAAGATTAAATAGTGGTGGTAAAATTGTAAGAATGAAATAACCATAAAGTCAAAACTATTTGCAAAGAAAATCTTGTTTTCGTGGATTCTGGAAAATTAGAACATAACGAAGCAGTAAATCTGCACAAGTAAAATTTTCATAATGTAAATTTTACAATACTTTCAATCCTCCTAAAGTCGACAACACAGAAGTAAAACATGTAAGAATGATCTGACGTGAGTCAGATCTTCAGGAAAGAGTCTTGCTAAGCCGAAATCTGCAATCTTGGGATTCAGATTTTCGTCCAACAAAATATTGCTTGCTTTTATATCCCGATGGATAATCCGCAGTTGAGAATCCTCGTGCAAATAGAGAAGCCAATCAAGCTGGTTGCGTTTGTTTGTATCTGTGTCCATGGATGCAGTACACTAATCAATTATCATGACAGAATTATATATCAAAATAAAATGCGAATAACTTACCGAATAGGATTTTATCGAGACTCTTATTTGGTAAGTACTCATAAACAAGCAACCGTTCCGAGCCCTCTGCGCAACAGCCTAGTAGGTTCACAAGATTTCTGTGTTGAATTTTGCCCACAAGTTTAACTTCATTTAGAAATTCTTCCTTTCCTTGCAGAGACTTTAAGGACAACTTTTTCACAACTATTTCTTTTCCATCTTCAGCAGTTCCCTGAAAAATTCAGCCAAAATGTCTAAGGTGCGGTGAGAGCAACCGGAGAGTACTATTCTATAAACTAGGAGAAGCTTTCTTATTCATTGTTACCTTGTATACCACCCCAAATCCACCTTCCCCAAACTTATTATTATCATGAAAATTGTCCGTAGCAGCTATCAATTCTTCCATGGTAAACGCAATTTGCCGATCCTCATCGATTGCTGTGTCTTCCTCGACTTGCCCATGACCTATACAATGAAAATACACAGCATCGTCATGACCTATGCCGCATCTAAAGACGGATCTAATCATAAGCAATTCATGCAAATACCTTCGGAAGGATTTAGAAATATGACAGACATCAATCTCAATACCAACTCGCATACCAATAACAACAGAAGCAAGCCGCCAGCAACACCTAAAATTATGGGTAACATCAATCTCCTCCCTATTGTTAACACGCATACCAATAACAACAGAAGCAAGCCGCCAGCAACACCTAAAATTATGGGTAATTTCAACATACCAATAACAACAGAAGCAAGCCGCCAGCAACACCTAAAATTATGGGTAATTTGTTTGAAGACTTGTTCTGCGTACTACTACTAACTGGCGCTTCCGCAGGCGGTGGTGACGAAGTCGAGTTAAAGAAACTATAGATTTCATAGCGAACTCTGCAGCTTCCCGTTAAAGACTGAGCTCCTTGACTTCCACTATAAGTTGCAAAAATATAAGCTTTTTGTCCCGACAGACATGATGAGCAGCTATCAATAGATATATCTCTAGTGCACTGGACCATAGCGTAAATCTCCCGAAACAAAGAGTCTCTGGTTGTTCCAAATCAAAGAGTTATCATCTCTTCTCAAGGAGAAAAGGAGGTAATCAAAATAACACTAAATGCCATTGCAGATATGTTGTCATTTCCACATAGGACAACTATCCAAATGTTGGACAAAGAGTCACTAGAAGAGTAGTGGAAAGCTCTTTCTCTATAGATAAAAGAAAAGATGATCAATGCAAATGTTAAAGGAGTAGTTTCCCCTTCTAGGCATCCTCCCTACCCCGTCATGTCATTTGATTCTACAAAGATATCATTTTCTATAAATACCCAAGTCCTTTGTCTTAGTACCGATGTTCATATAACTGAGATGATCCTAGGTTTCTTAGTCACCTTTTCTCACCTAGTGTGGGAGGCTGAATTTTTTTTGAAATTTGTTTATGTGTTAGTACAGGGGTTTGCGCAGGATAGATTGGCGCATGAGTCAAGTATCCAATGTGCAGTAGTAGGACTGGTGCAGAAGAGAGATACATGGAATAGAGGCACCACGCGAGGAGGATGGAAACATCCATTAGGCAAGGATATGTGCAAATAATTTTTGTAGTTAGGATTTTGGGGATGATGTGTAAAGGAGAGGAAGGTTGTAGTGGTAGAGGAAGTTGGAGATATTTGCAGAATGAAGGAACTCGGGAAGAGAAGCAGGTTGAGGACGACCGAGAAGTTATGAAGGATCAATAAGAGGACTTGCGCAAGATAGTTCGTGGGTTAGCCAAAGGAGAAGGAAGAGTTGTTGAGATCGTGATTTTCTATTACAGTGTTTATAATTCTATAGGGTAGTCATTTGTTTGCTTGTAGCTATTTTCCAACCTATGTTCAGAGAAAGCAGTTTGTGGTACAGTTAAGGGTATTTTTTTTCTTACAATGTAATAATTGTTGTACTGTGTCATGAGTAAATATTGACAGTTGGTGAACCAAGTTTTTAATGACTTCCATGCACATTGCGTCTGTTTTTATCATGTTAAAGTAATGGAAAGAACAGTGGATTTCCCCATGTGCATTGGTGTATAAATATATTATGTTCTTGAATATTGTTGTCTATTCATTGATTGTATAATGATATAGTGTAGAATCAATATTTCTTAATATTTTGTATGACTTCGATAATAAATATCATTAGTATAGCTTTATCACATTAATCTTATGTTTATCAAATGATGGGTTGCATTGATGTTGTTAAAAGTTTTTTGAGGGAATCAAAATTTCTTGATTGTAATACTATTGTGGGTAATGAATAGTGCGTTAACTAGCTGGTCTAAGAACTTGTGAAGTCTCACATGACGCATAGTTACAAAATGGTTGTTAAGTGTTTGTTTGATAGGTGTCTGGAACCTTGTGTTGTAATATTAAGTCCTATGCCGTCGAGTGACAATAATCTCATATGACTCATGAAACTTGGCTCCAACAGTCCCCCATAACATCTCAAGTGAGGCTTCATACACTTTGTGGGTGAAGTCGAAAGGGCCAATGTTGAGCAAGTTTGTTAGCTGAAAAATGCAATTTGGGTTCTATTGTAATTTCACACGCCAACAAATGGTTCCATTATCGGGACCATGGTCAGTGTACGATGGGAATAGTTTGCAAAAAATATGTGGAAACCATGGAATCCCACCAAGGCGGAAGTTATTCAATGGCTTAAGAACAAGGAGCATGAATTTGCAGCAAAAAAAATTTGAGGTAGGAGACTAAGCACAGAGAAAATCTTGAAGAAACATGTATTTACTGAAATTCATGAGGTTTTATTTGGCAAATTCCCAAATATTTTGATAGAGTGGGTTTAGCGGTTGAAGGACAATAATCCAAAGTATTTCCACGATGAGCCAAGATTAGTGGACTCCAGAGGATGTGTGTTAGTTGCAAGTGATAAGTAACAAGATCTCACATGTTGTCAATTTATGGTTTGAGAGTGTACTGGAAGGTTATATTATGGAATTCACAGTGGAAGTGACAATATCCTATAGTGTAGTGCAAAGGAAATTCCTAAAGGGTCCACAAGGTAGATTCATACTTTCACTACCATTATCCATTAAAATGCTATTGTGTGACCATAGAGTTCTACCCTTCAAGTCAAACAACATGAGCGGTTCAACTAATCGCGCACCAAGGGGAAAGTGGAGGAGAACTAGGGCGTAATCAGAGTCAAGAGGAGATAAAAGAATAAAAAAAAGAATATGGTGGAGATTAAAGGTAGGTACGAGATTACAGATGTGAATGTGAAGAGGTGAGATGAAGATAGAATATATGGAGGGTGGCACATTGAGGAGTGGATGGAGGTTTTGACGAAGTAACATGGGACGAGGTTAGTTAGTTTTGATGCCCACTGTAAGGAGGATCCTAAGAAGTGGGGCGAGAAAAGACCACTAGAGGATAAGGAGTAATGCAAGTGATCAAATCTATGAAGGAACATAATTCGGTACCCCATGCAGAAAAGTGGAGGAGGAAGAGAAGTTATGTCCATGCAACATGGATTTTTCAAACCCTGGATTGTAGAACCATACCATGCCTAGTGTCGAACCCATTAGCCCACCCTCATATAGAAATATAGAGGCGAGTACTCAACATGCTGTAACGAATAGTGTAAAGGTAATCATAGTAAAGAGGGTGGAGGTACTAGTAGTTGTACAGTTAGTCAAACAGTAGGTGGAGTGTCACAGAGTGCTCAAGTTTAGTCTAATGCATGGAGAAGTGCACAATTTTCTAGTGGCATTGTAGGTGTGAATAGAAGTACTTCATAAGGGAGTATTGTGCAAAGTACGATGACAAGTGTAGAATTGAGAATGCCTATGTTTCATGGTGTTAGGAATGACGATCTAGAGAAAAACGTATTTGTTTTTGGGGTTGTTTGGATGTAAAAATAGTAACTAGATGAGGCAATAAAGATTACACAGTTAGAGGCTTCCTTTAGGGACCACACATTGACATGGTACATAAAGTACAAGAGTGCGACTCTAACTAGACATGCCAAGATGCTAAATGAAATTTAAGCAACCATTAATCAGAGAATTTCAGAAGTCTAAATATGATTCCCAATGCATTACTAAGTAGAGGGAGATTAAGCATGGTTCAAGCGAGTTGGTATGGGATTTAGACCAGAGCTTTATGATCTTGAAGGATAGGCTGACGTTTGAGATTTTTATGTGTAACATAAATAATGGTTCATTGCTAGTTTAATTTTTAATATTAGGATACCATTAACACAATAAAGAATCAATTCACAGTTGAAGACATTAGAATTTGTGCTGAAAATGGACACTTCTCGAGTAGGGAGCAGAGAAAATTGTGGTATGGCACAGGTGCAGTCTCAGTTGGTGGCATTGACTCTTCAGTTATAGGGTCTAACTAAGGGGAAAGAGAAGTGAGAGGAAGTGTGGTGTACTATGTGCAGGAAAAATGTCACCACATAAATGACTGCAAGTTGCTGACATACTATATGGGAACTGATGTAGCTAATCCTCTTGCGCAAGGTAAAGGGATGTGGTGTGAAGTTTGACGAGTATGGGGTCACACCCCATAGAATTGTTCGATGATGCAGAAGTATGAGGTGAATGCATGAACTTTATTTTGTGACTTCTGCAAATCGGTGCCGCATGATATCCAACATTTTCACACATTAGAATTGTTGCACAAATGTACATTTGATTCATTTAGGGTATAGGGACCCAAAGGAAGTTAAGATACAATGAGAGGCTTTAACCATCCAAGATATAATTAGATTGGAAAATATAATTAGCCTCGACAAGGATAGGGAATGACAACTAGAGGTCTAAGAGGACTAATGAGAGGAAGAGAAGGATTTGGAAGAGGTCGGGGACCTCTTGCATGTTATAATTATGGACAATAAGGACACCTTGCACGAGCTTTTCCTAATCCATGTTGTACATGTACATATTGTAGGGCATAAGAATACACAACTAAGCATTTCCCATAACTGATTTCCAAATGGTAATAGAAGATGGTGCCAAATGTATAAATGATAGTAGTTAATCCTCGTAGGACCCAACAATGAGTTGGTGCAGTAACTCGAAGAGGTGTTAGGATAATACTCGATGTTGTGAAACCTGGGACCCCGCAGTTGCAGTGAGTTAGAAGGGCACCTTAACCTCCTCCAAATTTTGATTCCTCCCAAGAGAATGCAATGTACAAATAATCTCGAAGGGAAATGGTCATTTCAGAATGGAAAGAGGAGACCCACTTTGAGAGATGGTGATGCTAGTTTTCTATGATGGCAGCACCTCTAGAAAATCTATGACAAAGGCGGATCCAATTTAGAAGTTATTACAAAGTTTCCTTGAGCTAGTGAAAACTGAATAGGCATTGGAGAACATATGCATGATGGAGCAGTGTACTAAGAAAACTGAAGTAGCTACCGCACGAGCATCGCCATACATAGTAAATTAGGTAGCATGAAGGAAAAGGACAAGCAAATAATTTAGGTTTGGTGCAAAAGTGGGATACTATGAAATGAATAATATCATATTGGACTTACAGTCTGATGTGAATATTATGCCAAAAATTACTTGGGAAATGATGGGGAAGCCAAGGTTTGACATGGTCTCCTATTCATCTAAGACTCGCCAATCAACATCATATCTTCCCAATTGGTAGGTTTACCCGTGTATCAATATATATTGATGGGGCTACAAGTACTGCTAACTTTGAAGTTATAGATACCATTCATGACACCAATCCATACCCTTTTCTGTTAGGAATTGATTGGGATTTTGATAATCAAGTAATTATTAACCTGTAAAAGAGAGACATTATTTTCGAAATAGGGGATATTCAAGTTATAACATATTTGGATCCTTCGGGAAGGAGACTGGTACATTAAGCTAGTTAAAGGAGAGTTGAGCCAATAACTGGACAATATTTACAATGTGATAGCACCTTGGGAGGATTATGTGAACCCTACCATGGATGGGATGTTGATATAGCATAGTGTGGGGTCTTTCACTTCTAACTCACACGAATTGTTGGAAAACTAGTAAAATAGACTACATAAGACAAGTACTCCAAGATGCAGACACCTTCACAGAGTGGTGCATTGGATCGGTACCAAGGTGCTCAACTCAACGTTGCATTGCGTGCTATCCCAGCTAGGTTCTGGGTTGTGCACAAGAGTGAGATCGCATGATGGAAACAATGCAGAAAATTATTGTGCATAAAATTTGGGACCAATTTGGGGTGCCTGGGTAGAAATAATCATGCATGGAATGCCCAAGGCCACATTTGAATAAGTGTCTTGCAACATGGACTAGAGGATGGGTGACGCAACAAGAGTGGGTACATAGATTTGTACATACACTAGATATTGTTCCCATGAGCTAGTACATTGAGTTGGAAGTGCACAATAGGAAAAAGGAATGAAATGAGATGTTGGAAAACTTTAAAGCTACCTTTATTTTTTAGGAAGAAGAAACAACACTCGATAAGGCTTTGAAGGTACTGCAATAGAGGATTTTTACCAATCGGTAGCCAATAGTGATAAATGATATACCACTACGTCCTATGCACAAGTATTTGTAGCAAATACAAGAGATCATGGAATTTTATAATGTAGAAAAGATAGGAGAAGATGATGATGATCTTATAAATTTATAGATTCCATAAATTGAAGGGGAGAATCCAGTGAGTGGACCAGAATTGCAATCAACTAAGCATGTGCAACCTATTAAAACTAAGAAGGCGAATATAGGGATAGAGTAAAATCCTAAAATGAAGTTATAGGGGACTATTGGGATGATGAAATGGTAGAGAAGCTTGCATACCTACTACACAACTACCAATACTTGTTCCCCAACACATTTGAAGAAATGGATGGAATTGTTGGAGAATTGGGCGAGATAAAGATTCCATTACAAACTGAGGCTAAGCTTGTAAAGAAATGACCTTATCGGTTGAATCTAGCATATAAATAAATGGTCAAGTGGTAATTGGACAAGATGTTACAAGTAGGGGTCATTAAAACTGTAGAAGAATCTAAGTGGATAACCTTGATGGTCGTCCAGAATAAGAAGACAAGAAAGATCAAAATTTGAGTAGACCTTTGTAAGCTAAATGATGCATGTGTGCATAATCCCTTCCCTACTCCTTTCAATGACTATAATGAAGAATGAGGGTGGATACGAAGCCTACTCATTTACTGATGGATTCTATAGTTACCACCAAGGGAATATTACGAAGGAATATCAAAATAAGAGCACTTTCATGATAGAATGGGCTTGCTTCCAATACAGAGTCATGCCATTCATGTTTAAGAATGCATCAACCATCTTCTCACGCACAATGGTTATGGCATTTAAGGAATTTATTCATAAATTTTCAGAGGTGTATCTAGATGACTAAACTGTGCTCAACCTATTGAAGATGCATATTTAGGATTCGTGGCTATTGTTGGACATGTGCAGATAGTTGTAGATCTCATTAAACATAAAGAAATGTATATTTTGTTCACCTTTTGGTATCTTGTTGGGGCACGTAGTCTATAAGCCAAGTTTCTTTGTGGACCTAGCCAAGCTCACAATAATAGTGGATCTACCACCACCCACATCAGCTAGACAGTTGCGGTCTTCCTTGGGACATATACGACATTATTGAAAGTTCATCTAAGGATACACTCTGATTACTTCCCCTATCAAGAAGTTGTTTAAGAAAGGGACCATTTTTTAATGGAATGATAAGTGTCAACAAGATTTCGATACCTTGAAGGAGAAATTGACGCCTGCACCAATTTTGGTATTACCGGATTGGCACAAGGAGTTCCACGTGCATGTTGATGCTTCATTTATTGAATTGGTTGTGATTTTAGCACAAATTGAGGATGGAGAGATTGATCATCCCATTTATTTTTCCAACAGGAATTTATCTATAATCGAGCAAAACAACACCAAGACAAAGAGAGAAGGACTGGCAATGGTGTATGCACTTCAAAAGTTTAAGCATTCCTTTCTAGGAAATAAGTTCAAATAATAAGTTCAACAATCCCATGTGAGGGAGGAGGATTTGCAAGTGGCTATTCTATTTCCAGGAATATGATTTTCTGGTGGTCTAGCCTAGAAAACTAATTGAAGGACTTGACCATTTGTCTTGCCTTACCATGGGTGAGGATGCACAAAAATTGGACGACAATCTACTAGATTCATAGATTTTTGTTGTGAATATGGTGGATGACTATTCAAAAGAGATTGAGAAATTCTTGAGTACACAGATGGCACCAGAATAGCATACTATTTCACTGAAGAAACAATTAGTAGTAAAAGTGATCGACTACCAGCTAATTGCAGGTTCGTGGAACAAGTTAGGTGCAAATGGAATTTTGTGCAAGTGAGTATTGGAGCATGAACAAATTATGATTTTTAGTGAAGCACACACAATCATTGTTGGAGTACATCATGCAGGATAGGCTATGGCTCAAAAGATATTGCACGCAAGATTATAGTGGCCTACTCTACATATCGATGCCAAGGAGTTTTTGAGAACTTATGACGTATGTCGATGAGTGGGGAAGCCTTCCGAAAGATACAATATGACTTTGGCTCCAAGATCACTCTACAAAAATTGGAAAAATGGAAAATTGATTTTGTGGGCCCAGTCAACCCACCCACAAGGATAACTAGCATGTTATACATAATCACTGCCACTAATTAATATCTGTCTAGATGGGTCAAATATTGCAACATAGAGACAATTGTGTGTTTCTTATTTAATAATATGGTTACCATATTTTGATGTCCAGGGATTCTAATGAGTTATCAAGGCACACAATTTTTGAAAAATACTATTGCAACACTAACTAAAGAGTTATAGATCTATCATCAAAAGAGCATAGCATACCATCTGCAAGTTAATGGTACAGTGGAGGCTTTTAATAAAATATTGGACACAACTCTTACCAAGGTATGTAATGTGTAGCACGATGACTAGAATTTGAGGATATCAACAGTTTTGTGGGCCTATAAGACCACATGCAAGAAGTTAACTAGAAAAACACCTTTTCAATTAGGGTATGGGTAGGAGGCAATAATGCCAATGGAGTTTTTGGTGTCAATATTGCACATTGTAGTAGCCATGCAACTATCAAAGTTTGACGCAATGAAGTAGAGGTTACAAGAGTTACAACAGCTGGAGTAAGATCGCATAGTAGCCAACTTTCACCAAGAAGTGTAGACAACCAGAGAGAAGGCATGACATGACAAAAGAATTAAGAAAAAATCATTTCAACTTGGAGATTTGGTACTATTGTATGACAACAAGTTTTTACCGAACCCAGGAAAATTTTAGATGCTTTCGACAGGGCTATACATTATCCAACACATAAAAAATGTGGGAGTGCTACAATTGAAAATTTTGGATGGTACTTTCTGAGAGGGTGTTGTTAATGGGAGCTGGTTGAAGTTGTACAAGGATAATTGAGCTCTTTTGCATCATACATGAGAAGAAAAAGAATTCTACCTATTGTACATAAATAGTGTGTTGATTATGGTTGATAGTAGATTTGTGTTGTTTCTATTTTAGAGTTAATAAATAGTGTTTTTTCTCTATTTTTGATAGTAGAAGTTATTATATGGTTTTAAGATAAGTTACACTAAGTGAAAATATAGAACATTGTGCATCAGAGGGATTTTTGTGCACTAGTAGTGGTAGAATACATAGTGCATAGTGTTGAGGCTATACTAATCAGAGAAATTCTATGTGCAGAAATGACATGACTGTATGACAATGTCAGATAAGTAATCTTATTAATCAATGACACTATGATCAGTAGAATTACTCCAGTCATCGAATCAAGCCAGTATTTAGACAATGGAAGATGATATGAAGTGAACCATGTGCTAAGGAAGAAGAATAATCGCACTTAGCAAGGTAATAACTATTGAAAGGAAAGAAAGTAACCTATGACATCCTAAATCAGATTAGTGGCAATAGGAATGTGTTGGGTCCTTTGGTTTTTGAAGATATTTTTGGAAATAAGTTTCCAGAGAAGTCGCAGAGAAGAAAATGGATAGACCTTCCAGAAGAAGGCCACCTGAAAATAGAAAACGACAGATAATTAGTGTATACTGGGACTCACACAGCTGAAAGAAAAGGAAAAACATGCTCAATTTTGAAAGGATCAAGAAGGATAAGGACAAAAGCACCATATTTTGTCAAAGTGGACTGGATCAAGATCAAGGAACTTGTGTAACAACCAAATCAAGTTAGTGAGTCTATAAAAGAAGCCACATATGGGAAAATCGAGAAGTTAGAGCTAGAAGCTGAGATAGTATTTCGATCTACTCAGTGTCTACGTGTTGAGTGTCTATAACTTGCAAAATGTTATGAGTCTTCCTTCTATGAATTGTAATGTTATGTTGTAATGTATTTGATTTTAAGATATGAGAACGCACAAGTTTGTGTGGATCTCTGTTGTAATGACTTCCTGAATAATAAAGAAAGTGTTGTAGGAACGATTTGTGTTATATGTCTTGATGAATGTGTGACCCCTTTAAAACTTTAATTACATTTGCACAGTTATCTATCTATTAATTCTTGTATGGTTGGATTGTAACTAGATTTGATTGTGATCGATGATATTGTTTCTGATCTTAATAAATAATGTGATGATAGTTTTGGTTTCACACCAATCATCTCAATCTCTCTTATCTTTGTCTATTCTGGCATGCCTCGAGTGAGATACTCCTTTTCTATGAAGGGATTGAAAATGCCAACATTAAGCTAGACTACGAAGGTACTTCATTGGCAATCTTAGGCCAAATTGTAGCACCAAATGTTCCAATTTTTTTTCCAACAAATGGTTTCGTTATCGGGGCCCTAAAATTACAAGAGGGATTTATATCATGGTATCTAGAATTCTTAGTAGAGGTATTCAAGATTCATGGCATGAGAAGATTTGTCATTTTATTCTATAATAGGGTCAATTGAGACATAAGATTCTAGATGGGTAAAAGAAGAAGTTTTGTATGTTGATTCTACTTGTGGCCAATACGTAATATTTTTCTTCAAGTTCCCTAAAGTATTATAGAATTGGTTGAGGCGATTGCAAGTTAAATAAGGATTTTGAAGTTTCCTTAGGCTCCATAGAGACTAATCTCCATCTAATTTGTTTGAACTTCACTAATTAGATACAGATCTAACAAGGGCTATTGATTTTTGGGTAAATGCATCATTAGAAGGAAGGCTATATTATTGAATTTGCAGCTGAAAAGCATCAACCCTTTTCTAGAGTGGAAGTAGTACTTAAGTTTTGGTTGTGAGGAAGGTTTTTGAAAGAGATCCCACTTTGGATCAAAGTCTTGATGGTTGAAGAAAATCTGCTACTATTCCAAGAAGATCATATGGTTTCTTCAAACCCTTAGTGTCGAGGGTTGGATCTAGGGGGAGGAATGTTATGCTATTGTGGAAAATGAGGGGTTGTTGCAATGGATCAATAAGAGTTGCGTAAGGCATGATATTTTTTATCATTGTAGAGGTAAAGGATAGATGACGAGTGGAAAGAAATGAATTTGCAGGAAATTAGGGGTAGAAGAAGGGAATTACAGAGGATAGGAGAAGCAGTGACAAGTTAAACGTCACGAAGGAATAACATGCGTAGTCCAGAGTTGCAAGGAAAATGAGAGAATGAGGGATCTCCTTTTAGCGAAATAAGGGACGTCAGTAGATGGGTCATGGGGAGTTCAAATGGTAAAGATAGACCCTACTCAGAGTTAGGAGGATTTCATATGCTTGAGCCAACTATACAACTGATTACAACGCCTGGCGAGCATACTCTATTAGATAATGATATGCATTTTGTGATGAGGTGATTATTATTTGAAGACCACTTGGTTCTTACTAGTGGCAGTTGCAACATAGTGGTACAACTCCTCCTCTCCCTAACCTTCCCCTTGTATTGTATCAAAATACTGATTATTTCTTTTCTAAGTTGAGGAAGACTCTAAGATTTCAGCAAGTACATCTTAGATATAGTACCAGTTGTTCTAGTGGAGGAAGTAGTTTTAGTAGTGGTTTTTAAATAAGCTTTTTATATGCCATTTTGTCACACATGTTCAATGGACCTGAAAATAGGATAAATAAACATCCTAAACACTTTATCATTATCCCTTTGAAAATCCCTAAGCATATCCTCTCCAAAAATTATAAGCTTATGGGACAATCAACCTAAAAAACATGTTTTTGTCCCAGCCCAACCTACCCTTTGGTCCACCTGCACTGGCCGCATGTTGCATAACTTAGCAGCTGCACTGATCTGTGTAGGCTTCTCTACTTTACAAGTGCACTGATTCTAGAAATTCGGGAAGAAAAAAATCTTTTTGTTGACGGTGTTGGACTCGCCAACATTTAGGGGGTATCCCCGATGTTATATCCCAATTAGACCTCACACCATTTGGTGTAGGAGTCTCATTCAGTATAAAGGATTGGTTGTTGAATCCTTAAATATTTTCCTTGACTTTAACTATCACCAAGAGAGAGGGATGAAATCATGTCTTCGAAAAGCAGGAAGATGTAGTCCCCGTCTACAGGGTCTAGGGCAATGCCCTAGGGAAATTGTTTTTGGACCATATATTAGGGGGGTGGACCTACCTATTGTTTTGTGCGTGGTTTTTGCACATGCTTTTAGGTATGATGGATTTCTGCCCATGGTATTTTGTAGATCCAGTCAAGAGAACTATGGTTATGTTCTAATCCAAGGTTAATGGATTGGGGTTTATGGATGCTTTGGCATGTATATATAGTATTGTAACATCGAAAGAAATATAATGAAAAATAAATCTGGTAGTCCCAATTTTGGGATCGAGGGGAAAATCTTTGTGTATATATGTTTTATGTTTTATGCTCTCTCCATTGTTTATTTTCTGTTTTTTAGAATTCATATACAGGTAGTTTTATACAAGGTTAAAACCTACATTTGTTATCAGAGTTTATTTGGCTTCAAGGGGATGCCTTTGTTACTGAGGAGTTTTTCTCGGGCCTATGGTAGACCTTATTCAGTGGGAAATCTGCGGGATCGATTCTTGTGGTGAAAGAAGATGGCGAGTAGTGGAAAGATAGAGTTCGAGAAATTTAGTGGTCAAAGTTTTGAGTTGTGGAAACTCAAGATGGAGGATCTGCTGTGGATAAATATGAGTGGATCGTGGTACATTTGGGTACTAAACCAATGACAATGTTAGCTAAATATTGGGCAAAATACGGTTGTGTATCTCAGATTAAGTATTGTTGAATGTATCATGGGAACTTCGGCGAAGGATTTGTGGGAAAAGTTAGGGACTGTGTACCAATCTAAGTCTCTGGTGAATAAAATCTTCCTATGGAAAAATTTGTATAACCTAATGATGAAGGATTGAGACTCGGTGATAGAGCATCTGAACGCCTTTAATATTGTGGTAACCCAGTTGTTATATTTTGATATAAAAATTTCAGATGAAGATAAGTGCATCAATTTGTTGTGTTCGCTACTAGATTCATGGGATAGTCTGGTTGTTGCAATAGATAGTGTTGACACCTAATCCTTGTGATTGGTGAATTTATGTAAATAAATAAATTAGAAATATGAACAGTCATCAGGAGATGAATTGAACTATCTCTCCCTCATGTATATAACAAAGACCTACCTAATGGAATAGGACACACGAATCATTTTTGCCTTATGGGGTTACTGCCTGGCCTGACATGGTATCAGAGCCAGCTCCTTTTTTTAGCTTTTGTGTCCTTTGTAACTCCCTATTCTGCTCCTCTGCTCTCCATTCAAAGGCGCTGTCCATATTTCCATTTTCCCTGTCTAATGTCTGTCTCAATTGCTATTTGTGTAGCCTGAACATTTGACTGCCTGAATGACCTGCTCCATGCAGTGACCTGATCCACCCAGTGCATGTATGTTTGTCTATAATTCACTGTCCATAAAAGTTGGTATCAGTGGTCTAACACGTTCCTTGCAACCTCCCCCTTTCCACTTCCCTTCACTTCTTTTCTCCGCAAGCCTTGCCAGGCTGCCCTGTTGTTCATTGGATTCCTCTCTTTCTTCTTTTCATTTCCTGAGGTTTTGCTTCGCAGGAGGAATTTGGGATCTCAGTCTTTGGCAGCTCTGTTTTACTGATTAAGCTGCCAAATCTCGTTTGGGTGGTTAACCTCATATATATGTTCTGCAAATTTTGGACCTGCAGACAATTTTATTTTGGGTCACCAAGTTCATTTGGGTTGGCTGGAATCTGCCATAGGTGGATTTCTGGCACTATTTTTTTTTCACTCTTCGGCTCAAAATATATTGTTTATGCTACTGAAAATATCTTCCCCACTAGGCATCTTGCACATGATGCATGGTCAAGGATGGGTGCCTTGCAAAGGATGGATGCTGATATATTTGAACATGATGCCGCTCTGTACTATGGAAGAGTTGAACGCTGGATGCTGATATATTTGAACATTGTCACATATATGCTGTTTTGGTAGCTGTCACATATACGCTGTTTTGAATGCTGTGAGTGTGGAGTATCTCAATCAAAAATCCCGCCGACAGTTGTTGATGTTGCATTGACTATGCAATGCATTGGTTTCTATGGTGAGTACCATGCAAATTGACTATGCACTATCCAATTTTATGAGGACCAAATAGTGTTTTAAATTGTGAAAAAAAAATCCCTTTTATGAAGACCAAATGGCGTTTTTAAATGGTGGATTTATATGAGGTTTAAAGCAAAACACTTATATGGGTCACATGGTAATTGAGTTTTTTATATAAAGGGGACGTATGGCATATACATATATAATGGTGGATTTATATGAGGTTTAAAGAAAAACACTTATATGGGTCACATGGTATTGGCGTCCATATTGGTATATAAGGAAGAGATTTGAGATCTTTTGAGAATGCTATTTTGAGTACAATTTTACTGTATATTGGAAGAAGTATTTTTCTATCAGCAGAAGTAATTTTTTTTATAGAATGCATTCAATCATATCCATGGTGGGAATAGTTCTCACTGGCAAGGAGAACTATCCTGAATGGTCCCGGATGATAAAACACACCCTCATTTTCAATGAGTTGTGGAAAGGAGTGTGTGTCAGAGATGGAGACAATGAACCAGTACAGCCTACCTCAAACAAAGAGCTCGTCATTTGGGAAAACAAGAACAGCAAAGCTTATGCATTAATCACAGCATTTGTAAATGAAGAAGTGAGTCACCATATTTCGTCATATTCAACTGCCTTTGAAGCCTTACAAAAGGTGAAAGAACTCTATGACTCACATTCTACACTTGAAGTTGTTCAACTCATGATTAAACTCTTCACTCTTGAACTGCAAAATAATGATCGTCTTTCTCTTGCATCTGAAGTAAAGTCTATAATGCATGATATCAAATCCACTAAGGTTGAATTGGATATTCCTCTTATTGCTTTTCTCAAGGCACTTTATCCTACTTACTCCAATTATCTTGAGTCATCGCAAGCAAATGGAAATCTCAAATATATAACCTTTGACTCTCTTGTGAAAAAGTTTGTTGAAAGAGAGAAAGCTTTTGGAAAGAAGACAGCCCCTGAATCTTCTGAAGAGGTTGTGTGCCTTGCTCATAAAAAAAAGAATCCTGCTCAAGATTCCACAAGAGGAAGAGGAAGATATTTCAGAGGCAGGGGGGGCAAACATTCTCAAGGAGAAAAGGCAGATTTGCATTGCATACGCTGCAAAAGAAATGGATCACATGATGCCTCTACATGCAAGCTACCATGGGACAAAATTGAGTAGAAACGAAACCAACAGAAAGGTAAAACTGATGATATAGACAAAGGTAAATCTTTTTTAATTTTTTGGAAAAACCTGTGAACAGTTTTAAATCCGCTCACTATGTTGTGGCACAATGTAACATTGGAGTAAATGAATATTTATTTAATGCTTCACTTGCTTCTTGGAAAAATGATTGGTTGCTTGATTCAGGAGAAACCTGCCACATGACTCATAGAAAAGATTTTTTTGAAGATTTCACTGACAATGTTGATGGAGCAGTATACTTTGCAGATCAATCAAAAATCAAGCCATCAGGGCTTGGCACAGTCAAGCTTAAACTGCCTGGTCTTCCAGACTTTCTTCTGCATCATGTTCTATATCTCCCACAGCTCAAGAGAAACTTGTTGTCCTTGGTCCACATCCGCCAGCAAGGTCACTCCATTCATATGTTTGATGGCAAGCTTGAGGTAAGAAAAGCATCTGATCACTCACTTGTCATGAGGGGAATAAAAGAATAAAGGCCTCTCAAGCTGCAAGGAACCTCTTCTCATGCACAACATTTCTCATACAATTCTCATCATGAAGAAGGTACACTTCCATCAAGTTTATTATGGCATGCTAGATTTGGACATTTGAACTATGACAGTCTCCACTTGTTGAAGAAAAATGGTGTTGTTGGTTTGCCTACAATTCCTAGAAAACTTAAGCAATGTGTTGCTTGCATTCTAGGAAAGCATAGCAAACAGTCTTTTCATAATTCACATTCAAGAGCACATAAAAAACTTGAACTCATTCATTCAGATTTATGTGGTCCAATGCCTGTTCCTTCTGCAAATGGAAATAAATATATCATGACATTTATTGATGACTACACCAGAATGTGTTGGGTTTATTTATTGAAGAACAAATCTGATGCTTTTCAAACATTCAAGAATTTTCATAAATGGATTGAAAATGATGCACAATCTCATATTGGGTCTATTCACATTGATAATGGAAAAGAATACACCTCAAATGAATTTAAAAACTATCTTCACCAACATAGGATCAAACGTCAAACAACTGTGCCTTATAATCCCCAACGGAATGGTGTAGCTGAAAGAATGAATAGGACAATATTAAATATGGTACGATCCATGCTCTTCTTCAAGAATGTAAAGATAATTTTTTGGGCTGATGTTGTTCTATGTGCTGCATATATAAAGAATAGATGTCCATCTAATGCTATTAGAAACAAGACTCCTTATGAAATGTGGTATGGACATGTTCCTTCGGTAAAGCATCTTAGGGTCTTTGATTCCACCTTTTATGCCTTGATACCAAAGGTACATAGAAACAAACTTGGTGCTAGAAGTCGCAAGTGTATCTTCCTGGGGTATTCAAACACCTCCAAAGCATACCGTCTCTATGATGAAGTAAATAAAAAGTTTGTTGTATCTAGAGATGTAATTTTTCTTGAATCATCCAAAGCTGACAATGTTGTTGAGTGGCAACTTGATCACTTGGTTAGATTCACAAAAGCAAAATAATTTCAAGAATTTGATAATCAGATTCCACATCTTGAAGGGAGGATTCCTATACTAGATCAACATGTGGAATCTTCTTCTGAAGAACACTCTCCCCCGTATGAAACTCCAAAAATGGATGATGCTTTAAGTGATGTAATTGATAGAATTGGGAGACTCAATCTTGATTCAGTCCCAACTCAATCAACGGAGTAGCCTGGACCATCTGAGAAAGGTCCCCCAAAGTGGCTGACAAAGACACTTGAAAGTGTTCATCTTGATGAAGTTGGAAAGATAGGAACCAAAAATTCAAACCGGAAAAATGGAGGTGATGTAGATGACTCTAATTCACCTGTTGATATGGATGTTTCTTATGATTGTGAATTGAAATTGTCTACAGATTTTGAACCAACTTCCTTCAAAGAAGCTACTTCTCATGATGAATGGAAAGCAGCGATGCAAAAGGAGTATGATCCCCTCATAAAGAACAACACTTGGAAGCTGGTTGATCGTCCATTAGGAACCAAACCAATTGGCTGCAAGTGGGTCTATAAGAACAAGTATAAAGTTGATGGCTCACTTGACAAGCACAAATATAGGCTTGTGGCAAAAGGTTTTGCACAAAAGGAAGGGGTCGATTATGAGGAGACTTTTTCCCCCATAGCAAAATGGGCTACCATCTGGACACTCTTTGCACTAGCAGCTCAGAATGGTTGGAAAGTCCATCAAATGGATGTAAAAACAGATTTCTTGAATGGAGATCTAAAAGAGAATGTTTTTATGTCCTAGCCTGAAGGATTTGCTGTGAAAGGACATGAGCATAAAGTATGCAAACTTGTGAAGTCCTTGCATGGCCTCAAACAAGCACCGCGAGCCTGGTATGAAAAACTAACTGAGCATCTTCTGAAACTCAATTTCAAACATTTTGATCTTGATGATGCAACTTTATTTGTCAAGAAAGTTGGAAAAATAGTTTTATATCTTGTGGTATATGTAGATGATCTTTTGATGACAGGGAACAATGAAAGCTACATTGCATCCATAAAGAAGGAATTGGGGAAAAGTTTTGAAATGACTAATTTGGCCTATGTTCATTACTATCTTGGCATTGAAGTAACACAACATCCAAAGTCCATATTTCTTTCTCAAAAGAAATACATTGGAGATCTATTGAATAGGTTTGGCATGACAAAGTGCAATCCTCTTACTACTCCAAAGGAAGCTCACATCTATTCAAGGAAAATAATTTGAGGATGCAACAAAGTATAGACAGCTTGTAGGAAGTCTCAACTACCTAACTACTACCAGACTAGACATTTCGTTTGCTGTTGGAATCCTCTCTAGTTTTATGCAAAAGCCTTGTGAGGGACATTGGTCTGGTGTAGAAAGAGTTCTAAGGTACTTGAAGGGAACTCAAGACTTTGGAATCAAGTATACACAAGTGGACGACTTCAGCTTCATTGGATACTCTGATTCAGACTTCGATGGAGACAAAGAAATTGGGGTATCAACTTCAGGATATGTTATGAGTCTTGGATCAGGAGCTGTCTCCTGGAGATCACGCAAACAATCAGTTCTAGCAGATTCCACAATAGAAGCAGAATACATGGCAGCAGCTGAAGCAACAAAAGAAATTGTGTGGCTCAGGAAAATTCTTGAAGATTTGTAGGTAAAACAAGTACAATCAACTCCACTCATGATTGAAAATACCTCTGCAATAAACTTGGCCAAGAATCCAAAATTCCATGATCGAATGAAACACATCAATACTAAATATCATCTGTTTCGACATCATGTTGAGGCCAAAACAATCCATCTCTGTCATTGTTCCACAAATGAGCAAATTGCAAACATATTCACCAAAGCACTTGGAAGAGAAAAGCTTGAACAATTCAGAATGATGCGTGGACTCACCAACATCCCTTCAAATTAAGGGGGGGAATGTTGACACCTAATAATTGTGATTGGGTGAATTTATGAAAATAAATAAATTAGAAATATGAACAATCATCGGGAGATGAACTGAACAGTCTCTCCCTCATGTATATAACAAAGACCTACCTAATGGAATAGGACACACAAATCATTTTTGCCTTATGGAGTTATTGCCTGGTCTAACAGATAGCAATGTGATTGCCTTGCAGTTTGATGAAATAGACTCATCCTTGTTGTCGGAGGAGATGAGATGGAAAAATACGAAGGGTCAGAATGGTGATGCCTTGTCTATATGAGGACAGTCTCAGAACAGAAACAAACTAAATCCTTGAGTGGGAGATCTAAATCTCCAGTAAAACCTGTAAAGGTGTGCTGGAAATGCCGAAAGGAAGGGCACTTAAAAAAGGACTATAGATCTAAAACTCCCAAGAAAGGAAAGGGATATGATGATGCTCCTTCTATAGAGGCAAAATCTGCCTCATATGAAGGTGGGGATGTGTACTTGGCTTCTACTTCAAGTATAGATGTAGATCATGAGGCATGGTTGATTGAATGAGGTGCATCCTATCACTTCACTCCCCACATCGAGTGGTTCTATGAGTATGATAAATATGATGGTGGTGATGTATTCTTAGGGGATGGTAGGAAGGCTAGAATCGTCGGTCGTAGAAAAGTAAAGTTGAAGTTGCAAGGTGGAAGTATTATAACACTTTCAGGTGTTCTACATATTCCTACATTGGCTAGAAATTTGATTTCTATAAGCAAGTTGGATGATGCAGGTGTAAAAATAATGTTCGAGAAAGATGCCTGCAAGATGGTTCAGGGAGAACTGGTATTGATGTGAGGAGTTTAGATTGGAACTATGTACAAGCTTCAAGGTAGCACAATTATTCATGGGTGCAATATTTCTATGGTTCTTGAAAGTGGAGCAAAAAATCTAGTGGTCTTTGGAGAAAATACCATGCTATGGCATCAAAGGCTTGGAAATAGTGGAGAGAAGGGCCTTCAAATAATTCATGGTAATGGTATGGTAGAAGGTATGTCTTATTTTTGTATAGATTTTGATTTTTGTGAAAAATGTGTATATGGGAAGCATAATCGAGTGAGTTTCCTCTCTGCTACTAAGAGGTTGAAACAAATATTAGAGCTTGTGCAGAATGATGTGTTTGGACCTACGTCGTTTCCATCACCTGGTAATTATGTGTATTACGTACCATTTATAGATGACTTCTCAAGGAATAAATGAATATATTTCCTCAAGAAGAAATCTGAAGTCTTTAACAGGTTTAAAGAATTTAAGGCTCTGGTAGAAAACCAAACAGATAAAATGATAATGGTGTTGAGGGCAGATAACAATGGAGAGTTTTGCAAGAAGGAATTTCAAGAGTTCTATAAGAAGTGTGGTATAGCACAATAGAACACTACTCCATACACACTAAAATGGAGTTGCAGAAAGAATGAACAGGATGTTGATGGAAAAGGCAAGAATCATGCTCAGTGGTGCCGTCATAGGACAAGAATTTTGGGCAGAGGCGGTGGAGAGTGCATGTTACCTAGTCAACATATCACCTTCATCAGCATTGGAGAATAAGAATCGACAAGAGGTATGGACTGGTAAGAGACACTCTCTTTCACATTTGAGGGTATTTGGATGTGATGCATATGTACATGTTCCAAAGGAGAAAAGAACCAAGTTGGATAGTAAATCTGAAAGGTGCATCTTTATTAGGTATAAGGATGGTTTAAAATTTTATAGTCTTTGGAACCTAGATACAAGGAAGGTTGTGTACATCCACGATGTTTTGTTTAGATAGGTGAAAGATGTTATTAAACATGAAGTTATACCGAAGGCACCTTAGAAGATAGAGTTTCAGCTAAAGGAGGAGGAATCAAACTCTACAACAGAAGAGGAATCAAAAGATGAAAAGCCACAAACTCCAGCTATGAGAAGATCAGCTCAAGAAAGAAGGCATCTAGAAAGGTATAGTCCAGCTACTTTCTATTCAAATTTTTCTTTATCTATTACTGATGATGCTCCCAAAACTGTCAGGGAAGTAGTAGATTCAGAGGATGGAAAACTCTGGAAAGAGGCCATGGTTGATGAAATGGAATCTTTGCACAAAAATGAGGCTTCAGATCTGGTGGAGTTGTCCGCTGGAAGGAAACCCATTGGTAGAAAATGGGTGTTTAAGAAGAAGATGAATGCAGAAGACAAGGTGGAAAAATACAAAGCTCGGTTGGTAGCAAAAGGTTATTCCAAGGTGCCAGGAATTGATTTTGGTGATATTTTTTCTCCTACTGCCAAGGTAGCTTCTATTAGATTACTTTTATCTTTTCTGCTATTTTGATTTTGAGGTAGAACAAATGGATGTGAAGACAACATTTCTTCCCGGGGATTTGGCAGAAGAGATCTACATGAACCAACCTGAAGGCTTTGTGGTGAAGGGTAAGAAAGGACTAGTAGGCACGTTAAAATAGTCTTTGTATGTGTTAAAATGGTCACCAAGAATGTGTTAGTAGAAATTTGATACATATATATAGGGTCTTGGCTTCACCAGAAGCAAAGAAAATTAGTGTGTGTATTTTAAATTAATTGGTGATCGTGTTATTTATTTGGTCTTGTATGTGGATGATATGTTGTTGATTGGAAATAACAAAGAAATTATCCAGGAATTGAACACCCAATTGTCCTCCAAATTTGACATTAAGGATATTGGTATTCCAAACTATATTTTGGGCATGGAAATTAAATGAGATCAGGCAAAGAGGAAGCTCTGGTTAAACCAGAGGAAGCATGTCGATACAATATTCCAGAGGTTTAATATGCAGGATAGTAAATCGGTCAAGGTTCCTATTCCCGTCGGTGTAAAGTTATTTATTGAATACTGTCCCAAGACACAAGAAGAGGAAGAGGACATGTCCTATGTTCCATACACAAGTGTAGTTGGTAGTCTTATGTATGCAATGGTATGTACTAGACTGGACATTGCACATGCAGTGGGAGTATTGAGTATGTTTATGTCAAAACCAGGGAAGGATCATTGGACAACAGTGAAGTGGGTTTTCAGGTATTTGCGTGGCACTAGTGATTATGGTTTATGCTACGAAGGAAGACCATGATTCGATAGAGTTTTGGACATCCATGGATTTTTTGATGCAAACTGGGCTGGATATCTGGATCAAAGAAGATCTACAAGTGGGTATGTATTTAACCTATTTGGAGGTGCAGTTAGTTGGATGACCAAGAGATAATCTGCAGTGGCACTTTCAGCTACAGAGGCAGAATACATGGCAAGTTCCACTCATGCAAGAAAGGAACCAATTTGGTTGTAGATATTGTGTTCAAGTATGGGGTTGGTACAATGAGTTATAATGATAGACTATGATAGCCAAAGTGAAATTTTCTTGGTAAATAACCTTGCTTATCATTCGAAGACAAAGAAAATTGATGTTCAATATCACTTTGTGAGGGATATGGTTAAGGAAAAAAAGGTGTTGCTGATAAAGGTGGACACTTTGAAGAATGCTTCAGATGCATTGACAAAGTTTGTGAGCACTGAGAAGTTTTCCTAGTGCAGAGAAAAAATGGGTGTTGTAGGGTTAGACCAATAACTAAGCTCTCTTGTGGCCCCTTGTGGAAATAAAACAACAAATGGGAGAATGTTGGTTGTGTGTTATATTATTTCCACGAATAGCCCCATGCATGGGGGGACGACAACGCTAAATGTTCGTTGCGTTGGGCGCAACAAGGGGGTGGAAACCTCCCCTATCAGGGGGTTTGAGGGGACGTTATCCCCCTCTATGAGGTCCAGGGAAGCACCCCAAGGAAAATTATTTTGGACCTTATATTAGGTGGGTGTACCTAGCTATGGTTTTGTGTGTGATTTTTGCACATGGTTTTGGGTATGCTGGTTTTCTTCCATGGTATTCTATAGATCCAGTCAAGGGAACTATTGTTATGTTCTATTCCAAGGTTTATGGATGCTTCGACATGTATATATATGCATTCTAAAATTGAAAGGAATATAATGCAAAATCAATCTAGTAGTCCCAGTTTTGAGATCCAGAGGAAAAACTCTGTGTATATTTGTTTTATGTTTTATGCTCTCGCCATTGTTTATTTTCTATTTTTTAGAATTTGTATGCAGGTAATTTTTGTACGGGGTTAAAACCTACAGGTTGCTCAGCTGGGAATTTTTTCTGAAAATTTCTTAGTGTGAGATCAATGAGGTCGATGACAAACTTTGAATCTGATCACACACTTAGAATATTTTGATGAGATGAAACATAGATCATCCAAACACATGAGAGAAGCATTTCCCTTTGTGCGATAGCTTTATGAAAAGTTATGACAAGTATGAGACTTAAGATAAACTTTGGGATGACCATGAAGACACTTCTGTGACAATGCTCGGAACTTTGTGAATGAGTATGACAGATGTTTACATAGTTAGGAAAATTCATATACATACAGACAGACCCTTAAAACCATCATAATAAGCTTGTAAACATTGGGCGACAACCAAACATGCCAAAAGATGATAGTTTACTCATAATGAAAAAGGGAAGAAAATACTTCAAGAAAGCTCATGAAATAAGCTTCGATGTTTGCGACAACAATGTACAAGACCAAGGAATGCTCCCAAATTGAGTGTAAGCTAAAATTTTATAGGGTGTTGTAGTAGCTACAACACTTGGTGACTCACTGGTTGAATTCCAACTTCTCTATCTCGGTTAACTTATTCTCTGTAGGGCTTCAGTTCTTTAGGGAGTATTGATTCATCTTACAGATTATTTTGATATTCCCACATACCCCACAAATAGACATGGTCCCCATTATGCCTTCTCGGTTGAACACAACATAAGATTCAACGATATCACAATGTTTCGATTTGGGAAGGGTAGTGCAGCTCATGAGCTTAAGATTTCCATAATATAATTTTTCATCTCTGGTGTTGCTCCACTACCAATAGGCCTAGACAGTACCCTAACGAAGTCACGTAGGAACACAAACATTTCTCCGCTACCAGTGAGCATGGACGAGAACCCGACGGAGTTGCTTGCTTCACCTTTACTTATTTATTTTAAAGAGGACTGTGAATTATAACTTATTTATTTTGGGGCGAAAGAGGGATCCTGACTTATTGAGAGCAGGATGGGTTATTCCTTTAGAGAATCATATAAAGACATCTGATTTAGGTTTTCTGTTTATATTTTTCCCCTTCTTTGCTTCTACTAGTTGGATAAGCATGAAGACACTGAAACATAAACACTAAGTGTAGGCATGAGGTTTTCAGAAGACATTGGTTCATGGTTGGACAAAAAATCTCCTTACAGATGGATTTATTTTCCTTAAGAACTTCATCGGACAAAATATATAACCAACACAAGGAAGATGGATAGAAGGTTAGCCAACTTTTGAAGTGTCACAAGACTCTTTAGAGTTTGGCCACACACATACTTAGAAGCCACAACACGTACATGCAAAACACTTATTCACATGACGAAAACAAAATGAAACTCAAGCAAACAAGAAAGAAAAGACCATGTACATAGTGTAGGGAACAACCCCAAATCTTCATTGGAAGTAATGTTTTAAGTCTTGGACATTGACAAGGAGAGATTCAATCTTACCGTCAAGTGATTGAAGACAATAAGTGTGCTAGCCAAGACTTTCGTGCACTCTGAATGGATGAATCCATAGGGACTGAAACTTAGTGTGTTTTCCTTTGTCCTCATGGGATTTATCCCACTTGAAGAATAAGTCATCCACACTGAAGTTATTCTTCCATGTAAACTTCTTATCCAACCATCTTTTGATATGACTTTGTTGAAGTGAATTTTTTTCTTTTTCTTTCAACCTTTCTTCTTGTAGCTTGCGAAGGGTGTCCATCCTATGCTGCACTAACAGAAACGACTTGCCTTTGGATTATTGTGAGAGTTGGAGGGTAGGCAAGTAGATGTTGGGTGAGAGGATGTATTATTTTCATATACTACGAAGTAACAGGAGGTGTTTAGTGAAGGCTTCGGTGACTCGGTCAACCCTTAAGGAAATTACCAAAGTGAAGTGCCATTTTTGCTGCTTAGAGAAATGGTCTTTTTGATAATGTGGTTTAGGTTCTTTTTCATGGATTCAGGAATACCATTCCCTTGAGGATAATAATTGGTTGAATGTTTCAATATAATACCATTTTCTAATGTAAAATTGTAGAGTATTAATGACGATAAGTATGTTGCATTGATGAAAATAAGTGAAGTAGGACTACCAAACCTGGAAATCATGTTTTGTTGCAGAAAGATAATAACTTTTGGATCACTCACCTATTTGAGCGAAACTACTTCTGTCCACCGCGTGAAGTAATCTGTGGTAGTAAGGATGTAGCAGTGCTGCTTTGATGAATGCAAAAATATTTCTCCAATAATATCCAAGCCCCACTATTGAAAGTGTTCTTCCACTGCAATGGGCTGCAATGGGGCAGCTAACTTCTTATTTCTGCTAGCACACATATGAAAGGCTGGACACTTGCAGGAATAAGCATGAGAAACTCTTAATAATGTAGGCCAATAAAAGTCAACCCACATGACCTTATGTGCTATTGTGTTGCCCACAAAGTAACCCCCGGCTAGTCCATCATGGAGATCACACAATACCTTTTCTAAATCATGTGCTTTCAAACACCTAAGCAGTACTCCATTGTGGTGCTTCCTGAAAAGCACCCCATGCACCAATAGATAGGATAATTCCTTAATTATAAGTTCCCTCTTATGACATGGGGAAAGGTAGGAGGGCACGGTGTCATCCTGAATGTATTGGCGCACATCAACATATCAAGAGTTTATTCTCATAGTGGGGAAGGCGCACTCAACATTGTACATCTCAATTTCTTTCTCCCATCTTGAAAGGCCTTCTTCTTCTTTTGCGTTCATTACTTCTACCGCTAGTTGACAAATACCATGGCCCTTGATTGTGTGAACTGGATTGATCTCTAGATCATATTCTTGCAACCCAATCATCCAGTTTGCTCTCCTTTCACCCATCTCTTATTGAGCAAGAAATGATTTGAATGTCCGGTGTAGAACAAAGATAATGCAATGATTATTCAATAGATAGGGTTGAAACTTCTTTACCGCCTTCTATACCACATAATCTTGTTTATCGATGACGGGCTAGTTAATTTCCAGTCTTTGCAGACTGGCGCTCATGAAAGAGATAGGTCACTCATTTTTCAGATCATCCTTTTGGGTGAGTATAACGGTGAGAGAAGTGTCAAAAGAAAAGGTGTAGAGAAAAAAATATTTGTTGAAGTTTGGGCTGTAAAATGTAAGTGCTTCTATGAGAGCCTATTTAATATGGGAAAACACATCCTTTTCCCTTTTATCCCATTTGTGAATTTCATCCTTCCTCACCATTTCCTATATTAACTTAACAATTTGGGTGTAATTAGAGATCAACTTGCGAAGGAAAATGATTTTCCCCAAGAAGGACTACATAGCCTTTTTGTTCACTGGGAAGGGAATCCGTGTGATTTCTTTGACCCTGTCTGGGTCTATCTTAATCCCACACTTGGCAATAATGTGGCTCAAGAGATTACCCTCAGAAATTGCGAAGATACTTTTCTTGGGATTTAAGGATATCACGTACTTGCAACATCAACCAAAAGTTTTCTTTAAGTGGCGTATGTGGTCTAACCTCTATTTAGAAAATATTATTACATCGTCAAGATAGACCACTATGCTCCATCCAATTAGTCCGCGGAAATTGATTTCCATTGCACATTCAAATGTTACATAAGCATTGATTAATCCAAACAACATTCACCTGAATGTGAACGTGTCCCACTTCATGTGACAACTGGTCTTAAGTCTGTCAAGATCCAAAACCAAAACTTGGTGGTATCCTGAATAAATTTCTAACAAAGAAAACATTTTTGAACCTGATACTATTTGCAGTGTTTATTCCATGGATGACATGGGGTAGTTTTCCTTGTCTGAGGCATAATTGATATTTCAGAAATGGACACGTGAGTGGATTTCCCCATACTTCTTTTTCACTGGGACCAAATTTGACACACAAGTTGAGTGTTGCACTGTTATAGGTCTATTTGGGCACATCACTCCCGACATTCAGATCAATACTATTAGGGCTCATCAAACCCTAATTCAGTTGTTACATGCCCTAGAGAATTCAACTCATTGAATGATTCTTTCTATGAAAGTTTCCTAGCCTGAAGCCTTCCTAAAATGCCTCCTTGGGACACCGGCGTAGCCCAAGCCTTGGGACAGTGCCCTGCAAAGCAGGTAGGCCCACTATGGCTTGCATTGTAGTGCACTTAGGACCTCTTTAGCCTGTGTTGGGTGAGATTGAGCAAAATTTGCATAGGGTTCTAGGAATATTCCTTCATTCTAGATGATTCTAGAAGGTTCACATCTCTGATCTCCTCCTATGAGCTCGAAATTGGATAGGCTAAGGATCCATTAACCTCCTATCCTCTCATCCCTTGCTCCATGGAAACTAACTCTAAGTTTGGAAGGCCATTCAATACCCTCATTTATGACAAAACCACCTCCATTTCCTATAAATTGAAACTCATCATAGTGATCAAGGGGCTAGAATCTGAAGTTTGTAAGGAAATTCTGTTGGTTTGAGAATTGAGTTCATGTTAAGCAATGTTATGTTGCTAGATTATTGTTCTTTTGATGTGGCGAGGGTTGGACTGAAGTTGGAGGAGTGGCACAGGATCAAACTGTATTGGGTGATACTCTTCCTTCTACATTAATAAAGAGTTTATTCCTTTTCTCATATGATTGTTCATATCTGTGATGATTATGTGTTTCAATGTCTTCAATTCCATTGTTTTATAGTAGATAGATCATGTATGATATGATCGTTTCTTGTTTTTTTTTCTCTTGATACAGGTACCAATTGAGCAAGTTTAGTTCAAGTGGGAGTGACAGGAGCGATTCAAAAGAGATCTAGGAAGTGAAAGACTACGAGTAAGTTCCTCCATCTCATCTATATTATATAAGAAAAGGTTAAACTACTTTCTTTTTGTTGTTCTAGGTGTAGTCACCCACCTAGGGAAAATGTTTTTATCCATAGATGAAAATTCCATATAACATGCACTCTGTATATGATCTAGGCATCCAACAATTTCCTTAACTCTTTCTAAATAAGAGGATCTGGCTGTACTTTTCTCATTTCTTTTTTGTAAATGGATTGGCCCCTTCTTTTATTGTTATCACATGTTGCATGATTTGCATGTCATCTGTTTTAAGCTCATCGTATGTCCTTGCAAACGCATCTTGATACTGCTTGAATATGCGGATAAAGGCTTTCCACTCTTGTGGTGTACAACAAGTACCAAGATTGACATACTTTAGATCATTTTTTCCCCAAGTTAATCTTCTCGTGCGACAATGTGGAACTGTGGGTTTTAACATCAACAGGTCCCTGAAAGGGATTCTGTAGGTCATCAACTTTTCCAATGATACCACACCCTTTGGGATGATATTTCCTTTATTTTCACTAGTTGTATCCTGCAATGCCTTTTCATGCCCGCCTTCATCGATCACTACATCTTTGAACACATCAACGTTCGCCATGAAGCACAATATCTACTATTCATCATTAAAATTATGTAAATTAATGATATTATGAGGGACGAATGGCTTATAATTTCAACAGAAAAATTGTCCCTCAATGGTGACAACTTAGCAACAACATTTTATAATGCATTCACAACTGTGTTACACATTCTTGGAATAGAAATGATATTAAAAGATTGGAAGTGTGAAATCAGATGCCATACCTCTTGTTTATAACATCTAAGATGAGGTGACACACAATGTATGGTATTGCATACCTATCACACCACAATTTGTGAGTCACATTCTGCTTTCAATATGGAAACATTGAGGTCAATGGCTCTTTGCAAGCCCAAGATGGGTGCTTCATATTCTGCAGTGTTGTTTGTGCACTCAAATTCCAAGCAGTTAGATATCACATGCTTTCTCTATAGTGGATCTATTAATATGCAGCTAGCTCCAGAGCCCTCCTGTGTTTTGGAACCATCGAAGTACAAAGTCCACATATCATATGTATAGGGACTGAGAACTACACTAGTACTATTATTACTACTACTAACTATACAAAGGTCATTTTCACCAGTTGGACTAGGAAGGAGCTCCAAATGTGTATCTGGTGGTACTGGGGATGGTTATGCAAGATAACACCCCAATTTGGTTTCCAAGAAGCAATTTTTGGAGATTAGTTCTGTGAAATCCACTAGTTCATTCTGTCCATTCAAGGGAGTGACAATATGTTTCATGTATCTTCTTGAATTCACTCGAATTTGATTATTTTTTCCCTTATATGGAAGCCATAAATGTGACGAGTTGATAGAAAAGTACCCTTGTAGCTTTCTGGACCAATCTCTACTCAACAACACTCCATATGCTTCTGGAATGTCCACAGTTATGATGTTGATACATTGGTGGACTCATCCATCGGATGATAAACAAATGATTGCATCTCTGAGTTCACCAATTGCATGGGCATGAGTTATGTCCAGCTGAATAATCTGTGCATCGGTTTTGTCCCATTTTTCATTAATTTTCTTGGTGAAATATAATTGAATTATGTTCATCGATGCACTGGAATCGACCAAGTAATTGTGTGCATTGAAATTAAAGATTTCGAAAGTTAACAGAAAGGGGGCCAGAGTGTATTTTCATCCATTGTTAAAGCATTAAGTAAATATTTGAGGGAACCAAAAGACAAACAAGATCCCTTGTCATAAGAGGCATCGTTACTTGCAGAGCACTACCCAAGTGCTTGTAAGAGATTGTCTCACTGCCTCATGATATTTGTTAACTCAAACATTGAAATGTTCACAAGAACCTTCTTCATGTCACCAACTATGTGTATTCCACAATGAGAAGAATGGTCAAAGTGTTTGGGAGTGTGACTTGGTTTCTGACTTCCAAAGTGATGGTTTTTTCCTTACTACTTGTGGAAGTACTTTTCAATTTACATTTAAAGATAGAGACCTCTTCAATTGATGGTTTGGTCTTCCCCTTCGACCTCGTCTTCCCCATCAAGCATGGAATACCATTTCACACTTTTTTCTATGTGTCGTAGCTATAATACCAAAATTGATGCCAAATCCTGAAAACTTGGGACATGATTAATGGTTGGAGTGTGGAAACATCATTAACTCATTTACACTTTCGAATTACATTTCTCATTCACAGAATCTCCAACAAGTTTCTAACATTTTTTTATATTATTTTCTTCTAAATTACAAAAACTAAGTAGATATATTCATAGATAATTGTATATCTAATTCCTCTTCTATCATTACTAAAATTTGAATTTGAATCACTTGGAATTTTCCCAAAAAGGAATCGAGGCTCCCTATTTTTTCCAAAAAGTCTTAGCTTTCTTTATATTTTTTCTCCCTACATATCTAGTCTGTTTTACTAAACTTAATAAAAAAAATACTTCCATATATATCCAAAAAAGTGGATAATATTTCTTATTTTTTCGAAAATCATTCCTATCTAAATTTTGTGATCTTTGAACTAAAACAAAACTAATGTACTAATAAAACAAAGGAATCTAATTCCTTCCATATTTCATTTGTTTTTTTCCAATTTGAAGAGTAAGATGCTCTTGCATCATCAAGGTATTTGGGTCTTTGGTGGTTCTTATCACGTCTTCAACTTCAATTCCTTTCCCTTTCCTTCTGGGGGGTTTATGGCTTAATTCTATTGGTATGCTGCTCTTTGGTTCAGTCTTCTCTAACACTCTATAACCTATAGTTGCCTATTTATTTGGAGTTCATGTAGGGCGATGTTTCTATGAGTCAATTATATATTGATGTGTTATTTCCTTGGGGTTGTTTCAGGGGACTCTATTATCTCTATTGTCGCTAGTTTGTAGTTGGTGGGGGCCTAGTTGGTTTTTTCTCTCTTTGGGGGAGTTTGTTGAGGCTGTGGTCTTGTGTATGGTATCATTTTTATTTGACCTCAGTGCCTCATTAGAGCATGCACAACCATAGAGAGGATAATGGGTGTGGCCAACAAGGTTAGTTGCATGTTTAGACCCATGCCAGGAAACGATTGTCATTTATCACTCATTGAAGTCTCCTAGCATTTAGGAGGAGACTCATCAATTGGAGACCTATGTCATTAATGATCGCTAGGCCTATTTAGATTCAAAGATAATGGAGGAGGTTTCCAATTAGCTCCCTCACCTTGGTCATACCAGGGGAAGAAGGAACCAATACTTACATTCCCTCACCTTCCACTGGAAGATGAAGACTTTGTTAAGTAGATTTATGAAGGAGAAACATGAAAATAGGAACGATATCGTTACTCCCCTGAACAAAATCCAAAGGGTGAAACATTATTGGCAGTCTTGTCTAGAGAGAATGGATGCTCTCTTGGGTTACTTGAGCAACCACCTCCAATGTGAGCTTAAGCCATTTGCGTTAGTTGTTACAAGTGCAAGGAATGATGCTCCTATGACATCTTCATATTCTCGATTCTATTTTTTTTTTGTTATTTTGTTTTATCTTGTAGCCTCGTTTTGATATGGTACGAATGTGATCATGGTAGCTTCTTTATGTTGATGCTATATTTCTCTTTTTACTTGCCAATAGATCAAGTTTCCTTTATTGTGGATTGAGGTTGGTTTATTTTTGAACAATGGACTTTTAGCGATGTATCTTGAATTTTGAAGGTAATACAAAAATTAACTCCCAAAAATATTAATAAAGTTTTTTGGAATGTTAGTGTGTGAGATTAGTGAATATGTCCAACATAGGCACTCCACCCATCATTGAGGAAAACAACTAAATCTTTTAGATAATAATGAGTGGAATTTCCACCTTAAACATGTAACATTTTCACTCATCTTCCACAATAAAATTCCAAAAAACTATTGAATATGTTGTAGTACATTAAAAACATACGCACCATATTTATTAGAAAGAAGAGTAAAAGAATAAATAGCCTTTTAAAACTAGCGACAAAAAGAGAGATATATACAATATTAATAACAAACATTTTCATAATTGTAAAAGGATTAATATATTTTAACTCACTTAAATTTAAGGTAGTAGTAGCATCCCTCCAAGAATCAAATCCCATATTTAATATAATAGAGATTTGTAATTAACTCATAGATATTTGTTTAGCTTAATATCATTTTATTCAAATTTCTGATTTTTTATTTTTTATTTTCTTTTAAAAATTTATAAATTCTTATATTATAGTCAAATTGAAAAACTCTAATGAGAATGGAGCGGCAAAGAAAATCAAATATAATACAATCTAGCAAAATTGTTGCACAATTTTAAATAAAAAACAAAATAAAATTGTCATCAATATTCAAGGATCCAGTATCAAGTGAAAACATATAACACAATTTAAATTAAAAAACAAAATCAAATCAAATCAAATATAATACAATCTAATATCAAGTAAAAACATGTAACATTGTTTAAATTAACAAACAAAATAGATTTTTCATCAATATTCAAGGAATTACATCATACTTCATGGAAACTAATGAACAAAACCTAATAACAGAGATTGGTAAAGACATAAGTAATTCTCACCTAATGACTCCTTATCATATAATAATAATTCACTGATAGGCGTATAGATATCAACTTTGGGTGCAAAGAGGTTTATTGACTTTTTTATTTCCTTAATAATCGACCGGCAGATTTTATGGGGAGCGAATCATGGCCCAAATGTCCACAAATCCGTCGGTTGTGAAGGGATCACCCAGTTTCATATGCATGAATGCTTCCTTGGCGAATAAGCTTCCAGTGTATACAGTAGCAAGGATTCCCTTAATATCATTTCCATTTGCGTTAAAAATATTCATTAACTTAATGCATTAAAACATCGAATCGATTAAAAATCTTAATGCGTTGAAAGTTTTTTTTTGCCTCGTTCTTTTAAATTGATTAAAATAAAGGAAAAAATAAATAGGATTTTTATTTTTTTATCTTTTAAGAAGGATATTAATTCAAGATAGATAATTTGATAAATCAGTTATATATGTTTTAAAAGATGTTAATTAAGTTTAGTTTTGTAATTTATTATTTATCAAATGTAATTACGGAATATATGTTTATGAGAGATTTTTCAGCGTAAATCACATGATATATCATTTGTCGACGCATTTCGAACCAACCAGTGTGGTTCATCATCAGGACAAATTGAAGAATCAGATAAGATTGCGAGGATTCTCAAGATGCATAGTATCTTTGTGACCTTTAGGTCCCTTAACACCATTCGTATGTCCCTCAGATCTGTGGAGGATTCTATCGACCCTAAAGATATGAAAGGGGTATATATTATCCTTTGTTCCTGTGGAACCCCTTATATTGGTGAGACTGGTCGCTCCATTAATCAAAGGATTAGTGAGCACACAGCTGACCTTAAGCGTAGGAGATCAAAGTCTTCCGCTTTAGCTGAGCATGCGGAAAAAACCAATCATCATGATTTTATTGAGGAGGCTAGTGTTATTGCTAGAGTTTCGCAGTTCCATCATTAGAAATTTAGAGAAGCTCTTGAGATTGAAAAGAGACCGAATAATCTCAGTAGAGAGGATGGATGGAAAATCAATAGGTGTTGAGTCCCAGCACTCTCTTCCTAGTCGCTTTCTTCCTTTCCGCCCCCTGCCCCCCTCCTCCCCTCCTGCCCTTGTTTTTTAACTCATCTAATTATTTGTACTGTTAGATAATTATAATAATAAGTTAATTCAACATATACAATTATTTTATCTGATTTTTAAAATATTTTTATTCTTCCACCCCTTAGCTTATTTTAATATTTTTTACTATTAGTACCTTTTATAACTAACTATTATATATATATATATATACCTAAAGGATTAAACTACCTTATAAAAATTAAATTAATATATATATATATATATATATATCACTTTCTTCGTTTTTTGACAATTACATATTCAATTAACTTAATATTATTTTATTCTAATATTTATATTTTTTTATGTATTTATTAAATAGTTAATACCTTTTAACTAACTATTAACTTAACACCAATTAAAATTAAAATTACTATATATATATATATATAAAGGTAAAGTCACTTAATATAACTAATTTCCATTTAATTTATTAAATAACTTATTTTTATGACCCTGGTCCAAACTCAAAATTAGTTGTTGGTGAAGTTAGCCATTGGAGGCTCTGCTCAAACTATTTAATATGCAAAGCTAGATCTGATTCTTCAACCTGTCCTGACGATGAAGCACACTAGTTGGTTCGAAACGCGTCGACAAATGATATATCATGTGATTTACGCCGAAAAATCTCTCGTAAACTTGATATGGATCATAGAAGCATCAATTCAACAATTGAATCCCTACACGGAAAATATGTTATTTATCAAATATAATTTTTAAATTTTAAATTTAATATATTGTAAAATCTTGATTATTTTTTTTCATTTGATATAAATAATAAATTTAAATATTGTGTATATTTTCAAATAATTACAAGATAATTATTATTTAATTTCGTTAGACTAGGCAGTAACTCCTCAAAACAATTTTCATATATTTCTTCAGGTTGGTCTTTATTATATACATGAGGGAGAGACTGTTCACTTCATCTCCCAATGACTATTCATATTTCTTATTATTTTTTTATATCAGTTACATTTATTCACCCAATCCTGATGATCAGGTGTCAACATTCCCCCCCTTAATTTGAAGGGATGTTGGTGAGTCCAAGCATCATTTTGAATCGTTCAAGCTTTTCTCTTCCAAGCGCTTTGGTGAAGAGGTCCACAATTTGCTCATTAGTGGAACAATGGTGGAGATGGATTGTCTTGGCCTCAACATGATGTCAAATCAGATGATATTTAGTATTGATGTGCTTTGTTCGATCATGGAACTTTGGGTTCTTGGTCAACTTTATTGTTGAAGTATTGTTAATCATGAGTGGAGCAAATTGCTCTTGTTTTACCTGCAAATATTCAAGAATTTTCTTGAGCCACACAATTTCTTTTTTTTGCCTCAGCCCCTGCCACATATTCTGCTTCTATTGTGGAATCTGCTGGAACTGATTGTTTGCGAGATCTCCATGGGACAGCTCCTGATCCAAGACTCATAGCATAACCTGAAGTAGATACCCCAGTTTATTTGTCTCCAACGAAGTCTGAATTAGAGTATCCAATCAAGCTGAAGTCATCCACCTGTGTATATTTGATTCCAAATTCTTGAGTTCCCTTCAAGTACCTTAGAACTCTTTTTATAGCAGACCAATGTCCCTCGCAAGGATTTTTCATAAACCTGGAGAGGATTCCAACAAAAAAAAAAATGTTTGGTATGGTAGTAGTTAGGTAGTTGAGACTTCCTACAAGTTGTCTATACTTTGTTGCATCCTCAAATTCTTTTCCTTCAATGGATGTGAGCTTTAAGTTTTGTTCCTTTGGAGTAGTAAGAGGATTGCATTCCGACATGCCAAACCTATTCAATAGATCTCCAATGTACTTCTTTTGAGATAGGAATATGGACTTTGGATGTTGAGTTACTTCAATACCAAGATAGTAATGAACATAGCCCAAATCAGTCATTTCGAAACCTTTCCTCAATTCCTTCTTTATGGATGCAATGTAGCTTTCATTGCTCCCTGTCATCAAAAGATCATCTACATATGCCACAAGATATACAACTGTTTTGCCAACTTTCTTGACAAATAAAGGTGCATCATCAAGATCATAATGTTTGAAATTGGGTTTCAGAAGATGCTCAGTTAGTTTTTCATACCAGGCTTGCGATGCTTGTTTGAGGCCATACAAGGATTTCACAAGTTTTCATACTTTATGTTCATGTCCTTTCATAGAAAATCCTTCCGGTTGAGACATAAAAACATTCTCTTTTAGATCTCCATTCAAGAAAGCAGTTTTACATCCATTTGATGGACTTTCCAACCGTTCTGAGCTGCTGGGGCAAAGAGTGTCTAGATGGTAGTCCATTTTGCTGTGGGGGAAAGAGTCTCCTCATAATCAACCCCTTCCTTCTGTGCAAAACCTTTTGCCACAAGCCTGGCTTTGTGCTTGTCAAGTGAGCCATCAACTTTGGTTCATAATGGAGGATCAACCAGGTTCCAAGTGCCATTCTTTATGAGGGCATCATACTCCTTTTGCATCGCTTCTTTCCATTCATCATGAGAAGCAGCTTCTTTGAAGGAAGTTGGTTCAAAATCTGTAGACAAATTCAATTCACAATCATAAGAAACATCCATATCAACAGGTGAATTAGAGTCATCTACATCACCTCCATTTTGCCGGTTTGAATTTCTAGTTCCTCTTTCCAACCTCATTAGGATGAACACTTTCAAGCGTCTTTATCAGCCACTTTGGAGGACCTTTCTCAAATGGTCCAAGCTGCTCCATTGATTGAGTTGGGACTGAATCAAGATTGAGTCTCCCAATTCTATCAATCACATCACTTAAAGCATCATCCGTTGTTGGAGTTTCATGTGGGGGGGGAGAGTTCTTCAGAAGAAGATTCCACATGTTTATCTAGTATAGGAATCTTCCCTTCAAGATGTGGAATCTGATTATCAAATTCTTGAAATTATTTTTCATTTGCAAATCTATCCAAGTGATCAAGTTGCCGCTCAACAACATTGTCAGTTTTGGATGATTCAAGAAAAATTACATCTCTAGATACAACAAACTTTTTATTGACTTCATCATAGAGACAGTTGCTTTGGAGGTGTTTGAATACCCCAGGAAGATACACTTACGACTTCTTGCACCAAGTTTGTTTCTATGTACCTTTAGTATCAAGGCATAGCACATAGAACCAAAGACCCTGAGATGCTTTACCGAAGGAACGTGCCCATACCACATTTCATATGGAGTCTTGTTTCTAATAGCATTAGATGGACATCTATTCTTTATATATGCAGCACATAGAACAGCATCAACCCAAAACATTATTTTTATATTTTTGAAGAAGAGCATGGAGCGTACCATATTTAAGATTGTCCTATGCATTCTTTCAGCTACACCATTTTGTTGGGGATTATAAGGCACAGTTGTTTGATGTTTGATCCCATGTTGGCGAAGATAGTTTTCAAATTCATTTGATGTGTATTCTTTTCCATTACCAGTGCGAATAGACCCAATATGAGATTGTGCATCATTTTCAATCCATTTATGAAAGTTCTTGAATGTTTGAAGAGCATCAGATTTGTTCTTCAGTAAATAAACCCAACACATTCTGGTGTAGTCATCAATAAATGTCAACATATATGTATTTCCATTTGTAGAAGGAACAGGCATTAGACCACATAAATCTAAATGAATGAGCTCAATTTTTCTATGTGCTCCTGAATGTGAATCATGAAAAGACTATTTTATATGCTTTCCTAGAATGCAAGCATCACATTGCTTAAATTTCCTAGGAATTGTAGGCAAACCAGCAACACCATTTTTCTTCAACAAGAGGAGGTTGTCATAGTTCAAATATCCAAATCTAGCATGCCATAATAAACTTGATGGAAGTGTACCTTCTTCATAATGAGAATTGTATGAGAAATGTTGTGCACGAGTAGAGGTACCTTGCAGCTTGAGAAGCCTTTCTTCTTCTATTCCCCTCATGACAAGTGAGTGGTCAGATGATTTTCTCAACTCATGCTTGCCATCAAACATATGAATGGAGTGACCTTGTTGGCGGATTTGGAGCAAGGACAACAAGTTTCTATTCAGTGGTGGGAGATATAGAACATGATGCAGAAGAAAGTCTGGAAGACCAGGCAATTTAAGCCTGATTGTGCCAAGCCCTGATGGCTTGATTTTTTATTGGTCTGCAAACTATACTGCTCCATCAACATAGTCAATAAATTCTTCAAAAAAATCTGAGTCATGTGGCAAGTTGCTCCTGAATCAAGCAACCAATCATTTTCCAAGAAGCAAGTGAAGCGTTAAATAAGTCTTCATTTACTCCGATATTACATTGTGCCACAACATAATGAGCGGATTCAGGTGCTTTACCTTCTTCTGTGTCATTAGTTTTACCTTTTTGTTGGTTTCCTTGTTTCTCAATTTTCTCCCATGGTAACTTGCATGTAGAGGCATCATGTGATCCATTTCTTTTGTAGTGTATGCAGTGTAAGTCTGCCTTTTCTCCTTGAGAGTGTCTGCCCCCCCACCTCTGAACTATCTTCCTCTTCCTCTTCGACCACCTCTTCCTTTGGAAGAATCTTGAGCAGGATTCTTTTCTTTATGAGCAAGGCACACAACCTTTTCAGAAGATTCAGGGGCTGTCTTCTTTCCAAAAGCTTTTGTTACACAGTAATTTGTCACTGTCTTCCTATCAGTCTCCCTACTGTGTCATGAATTCAAAATAATCATGCTCATGCTCTCTAATCTTGCCAAATGACCCACTTTGCCAAAGTTTTTCCATCATCGCGACTGTTATTAAAATAACCGCGCTGATTGGCGCCTCATAGTGCAACGAATGCGCTGCCAGCGCGGAAGCACACGAGTTTTCCGCGCTGGTCGAATTCCATGAGCTAGCGCATCCTATGTTTGTATTGAGTCGCACTGACATAACCTTCTCTATTATTAAGATGCAATGTCAGCGCTCCAGTGCAGTTATACACCCACGCTGATCCAGTTTGGGCAAGTTTTTTCTAACAGCCAGCCTTCCAGATGACTCCAGATCTGGTTGTTGGCCTTGTAAATGTTGCCCTCCCTTCTATGGCATGTCTGTTCATCATTTGAGCCACCTTCCTTGGAGATAAGCTCATCCTCCCACCTTTCATGGAGACTCCTTCTCCTATTTAAACCTCTACCATGGCCATGAGCAGCTAGTTTTGGATAGTGTGGAGTTGATAGTGCTTAGAGTGCTGCTGCTAGTAGGTAGTTGGTGTGACAAGTGTGGGATTGCTAAATAGCTTAAGGAAGGTTGTGAAGTGTTGCTTGTGTGAGAGAGAGTTCTTGTCTTGGGAGATCTACCTCTAAGGGTGAATGCTTAAGAGACTTGCTGGCTAGACCCTCTTGAGAAAGATTCGACGTCAGAACTTTGGTTGTACTCTTCTTTGTTATTGATTAATAATAGATGACTACTATTATGGTTCCACTCTCATTTGTCTTTGTAATGGTTAATGTGAGTTATGTCCTTTCTGACTGATGTATAATTGCTTTTATTAGATTTCATGCTTGTGTTTGTGTTTCTCTTCGTGTGTGCAGGTATCTATTCACGGGGATCATGGAAGATCTTGACCGGCCAAAGTGAAGGAGCGAGAGCAGGCATCTCTTCATCAAACAACAGCGTTGGAATCCAAGTAGGTGTTCATTGCCTACCTTTTATTTGCAATTAGGAACTTGCATAGTAGCATTGACTGGTTGTTGCTAGACCCATTCTGGGCTAGTAGGGATCGCCTCTATCCGTAGAGGGGATTTACCTCTCCAACAATTTGGCGACTCCGCTGGGGAGCTGGCCTTTGTCTGTTTTTGTTCATTCTTGTTTTGAGTTTGATTGTTACTCTCTTTTCAAAGATCAGGGATTAGTTCTCTGCTTTTAGGCTTCCTGGTTCAATCTGGGAGGTGCCTTGATTGTTTAAAAAGGTATTGCCTTGGTTTGGGAGCTTTTGGCTTGCTTGTGCCTGTTTTTTAGCCTCAACGCGGTTTATATCAAAACAGTCGTGCTGACATCGCATAGCTGTTTCTTTGACTTCGTGGTCATCGCGCTTGTACATTTAACAGTCGCGACGATTCTGAAAAATGAACCAGCGCGGCTAAGCCGTGTACTTCCGCGCTGACAGCGCTTTGTTGCTACGCGTGGTTTCTGGTCAGCGCTTTGTTGCTGTGGGTCACCCGCGCTGATCCTGTAGAATTGAATTTTTTTCAATTTTGCCTCCTGAGCCTGTTGGTTTGACTATCCCCTGCTCTTTCCACCTGGTTTATGACTTAATTTCTATTGTCTGAATATTGAAGCACTTGCTTGCGAAGTCTTGTTGGGCGGATCTTGTTTTTGTGTCCTGTGACCTGGTGTTATCATCCCGTTTTCGTTGGATTGGCTTTGTTTTGTCACTCGTTCACAAAGATTCGTTACTACTTGCCTTTGCTTTTGCGAAAACCTTCCTCTTTGCTTGCTTTCCTTGGTTGTTTAGGTGATTGTCATTGAACCAGTCCTCGGATTGTTTCGTTTACTTTTCACTACCCAGGCACGGATTACAGTTGTCTAGGGTCAACCGGTTCTTTTCACACTTGTTGTGTTTTTCATTGAGTGATTTTATTTCTCTTTACTCGGTGTTGTTGTCTCTCAAAATTCATTATTAAGTGCATTGTGCCATTGGAAAAGGAATCGAACTAATATCTTTTGCATTCAATAGTTAATGGGAAAAAGAGCATTTCATTGATTTTTGTTCTCAAAAGGAAAGTTTCATTTCTTTGCCATTAGCTGCATTAGATTGTTTGATTGATTGAGTTCATTTTGTTTGATTGAAAATTCTTAACCCTCTCATAGTTAGAATTCATCGAACGAAATGGTATTCTTTGGCATGTAGTTTGCATCTAGGTAATTGTGAGAGATCACATGATAAGGCCTGAAACCAAAACTTAATTCAAGATCAACCATAAAAGAAACTGAATAAACCTAAAAACACATTGAAACTTAACGCAAACATCTAGAGGTCTAGGCTAGAGACATGTTCCAGCGTCTTTAAACATAGTCACTATTGTTTCACATTACGGTTGGGTGATTCCTCCTTCTGTGACTCGATAGTGGTCTAACACGGATTGTGCTCCCACGTACCGTCGCGTATATAGGGAGACCCCACTAGGATTTTATCCTTGATCCATAGGAAGCCGAGTCTGCCGCCTTGCGAACCGTAACGCACCGAACACAGCATTCGGGAAGATTGACTGCAGTACGGAATGTCCTTGGTTCTCATACGATTGCCGAGGTGTATAAGAAGTTTTACGGATCGTTTGGTAAACCCTTTGCCTAGAGTCTCCAGAGCAGTCACTTTTGATCCTTTTCGGACTCCCTAAAAGAAAAGGTGCCAGTGAGCGTCTTGTCACTTCGTGCTCATTAAACATTCGAAGGAGACTAGAGTCATCTTTTCGTCCTTTTCTCGACTCTTGAAACATGAAAAGGTCAAGTTTAGTTCCTGTGTCTTAAAAATTTATTCGGCCACGTTAACATCACCTGGTTAGATCTTGTGTGCGTTAGTTTGAGTAGGGTCCTTTATCGTTAGATTCCTTTAGGTCTTGTGTGGGGTTTGTCATCCTGGCTGACCCGTCAACTCCCGTTCCAAGTGATCAAGGCTCTCCATGTTCCGCTGCTCCTGAGGTATCAGTTGTAAGTGATACTCTTCCTGTTATCCCGAGTATCTAGCCTCTCAACTCTCATGCCCCGGGCGACGAAGATTACGAAGAAGATTGGAACCCTATCTGGGAGCCTGACGAGGACGATATTCCTGTTACCCCTCCTGGTGTTTCGTCTCCAATGTCTACCTCCCACATGGATGAGACATCTCCCAGCGCAAGTGAGACACCTGTGGTGTCGAATATTGACACTCCCATCCCAGCTACTTCTCCACTCCCCCCACGTTATCAGTCGTTGAGGGATAGAGTAGCTGCCAGGACTCCCGCTACGACTATGTGGGATCCTCATGTCATTCCCACCACGGAACCTTTTGTTTCACAACCCCATACTACACCTGTTACCTCAGTTCCCACGAATCCAACTGTTTGTGTAGCACACTCGACTCCGGTCGTTAGTGCCGTGACAGCGTCTTCATCTACGAACACTGGTGCTGGTCCCCCTCACGGTCAAGTGAGTAGTGGCCAGCCGGAACTCTCGCCTAGAGTCATCGACCCTGCACAAAGTGCTCCATCCTCTTCTGGTCCTGTTCCAGGAGGGGGGCCATATGATGCCTATGGGCAAGCTTTTCAGGATCCGAACGCGCAAGGTCCACTCTTTTATTACGATTCTACTGGTCAATACCTCCAGTTCTCTCAAACCTTGCCTCTTCAACCTTTCGTTGAAGTTTCGGTACCGTTATCCATTGCTTGGGACTCTAGTACTCATTCTTTTCATGGGGGCCAAGCAATCCCTACGCAGCTTCAAGGACCGCCAAATCAAGGCCAGCCACCTTATGTGCAAGCCCCCCAAGGGCAGCCACTTTATGGCCAGTCTTACCCAGGACAATCTAGGGGCCCACAAGGACAACCCTATCAGGGACAACCTTCGGCCACTGGTGGTCCATCGTTTACCTATCAGAGTCAACCTTCTGGTTATCCAGGGAAACCTGGTACCCAGCAAGGTTACCCGTCTGGACAGCCAGGACAGCCTTACATCCAACAAGGCCAACCTGGTCTCCAGCAGGGTTGTTGTGGGGAAAAATACCTATGCAGGATGATCCTATCCACCTAAGGTGTGACAGTGCCTTAGCAACAAACAGAGACAGCTATTCTAGTATTCTTCCTTTATGAATTAAGAATGAAGAGAGATAGATGGACTAACCAGTGTCTTCTGTTTGTCCCTCGATCCATTTCCTCTCCTCTTTGGGTGTTCACAGCTACTTGCCTTCTCGCTCGCCCAGCTTCAACAGGTCTCTGCAAGATCACAAGAGAAGAACACTACACAAAGACATAGATTCATAATCATAACTAGTTCAGGATTAGAAGTAAACTAAATATACTAATGCAATCATACATCAAAGATACATCAGTATATAGGAGAAACCAAGATAGCTTTATTGATGAATAACAAGGTTCAGGAAGAGATACAACCCAGAGGGCTCCAATCCAGCATCTGCTTCCTAGCAGAATGGAATTCCTATCTTCACCTCCCTTCAAAGCATTAAGCACCCAATGATTCCAGTCTCAAACCAACAGCAATTCTTTGCAATAACAAAATTCCAGCCTCTAGATCTCATGGAGGAGAGATCCATATATAGATGTTTGGAGAGAGGATGAGTAAGCTTGAGATCTGACTAGTGTCCTCTCTCTCTATCAGTTCTTGATTCCACTTGGAGGTTCTTGCTTCCACTTGGAGATTTGGAACCTCTTACTCATCATAGTCGAATTCCCTGAGACAAGTGTCATTTTGGAAGCATCCTGGGGTTTTGACACCTTGAGAAATGAGCTTGCCACATGTCCACTCTCGCTCAGCGCAGGTAGCCAGTGTTGGCTTTGACATTCAGCGCAGGTAGCCAATGGAGCCATTGACATTCAGCGCAGACAGCCAGTGGAGCCATTGACATGATCCTGAATTGACATGATCCTGAATTGACTTGTTTTTGAGCAGTTTCTGGTGGAGAACTTCTGTGAATTGCTGTGGTTTGTTAGCCTTGTTCCTCTAGGGGTAGGAACAACATGTTTAGGGACTTTGGATCCCTTAGATTATGGACATTTCATGCTCAATGCTGTAAGGCACAAAAATGTCTATAACAGTTGCCCCCTAAAGTATGAGGCCGTTTATCGAGTGAAATTCTTTATCCATGAGGGTCCGAGGTTCATCCAATCCTGGGAGGAGACCTGTAATAAGATACAATACAATACATTATTTTTCATACTGCTTTCATGATCTAGCTGAGGCGGGCATTCCCATGCTCAGCTTTATAAATTCATTTTTCTGTACATAGAACAGACAATCGTCTGATGGTAGACTGATAATTTTGATGAAATTATCATCCTTTGAGTAGGATGATCATCTGCTACAATGATGTACATGTCAAATGTCTTTATCTTTCCTGAATATATATCGCAGCCCGGATGGATGAAACTAGATCCGGGGTCTTCAAACTCGTTCGATCTTCACTCTAAGTACAAGTTGATCCATGTGAGAATTGTTCTGAAGTCGAACATGGAAAGACATCGCTTGATTACCGGTCAATGAGGTAAACCGTTAACAAGCGTGAGAGGAGTCACCGATAATGATAATGACCCTCAAGGTACTGCAGTACAATTCACGTGGTGTGAATAAAGGACTTGGCGTCGAACACCACGCAAAATCTTCTGGTCGAAGGTCATTGATGTATACCTGTCGCCGGAAGTGAGAAACTTGCCATTGAGGCATGCAAGCTTCAAAGTACTGAAGGGGTTGTTCCTAGATCAACTTCTTGGATAATGAGCTGATGTCGACAAGAAGTGATCCGTCAAAGGAGGGCCTTAATGAATCCCACATCAGTGACACGGAACGGAGCTAATGATTTTGATGGAGGTGAAAACGATCTGTGACATATGATTCAGGGTGGCGGTCATGAAAGGATGAAGGATAATGTATGGCAGTGGATGGGACACGGTTGACTTTTCTGAACGACTTCTCTTGAACATATGGTGACACTGATGCGATGGATCGGTAGCATTACCCCAAATATGGATGGTATGGCGAGACCATGGTGATGTGACCGGTGAATGAAACAACCCAACCCGATTGTGGTACGGAGGAAAAGTGTCATGTTCAAGAGCGACTTGCTACCATCAAAGTTTTCTTTAGTTTCTCCCAATTTTTCCCCAGTCATTGCTGACCAGTACCTCTTTATTTTTGTCAAGCTTGAGGAGGATAACATATGCTTGTTCTATAACCTGCCCTTCGGGAAAGCCCATCGCTATGTTTTAACGAGCCTAGCAATAGTGAAACACGTTCTCGTCTAAAGACAAGTTTGTCGCTATTTAGTGATTTTAATGAGTCTAACGACAAAGATAACTTGGTCCTTTTCATTTTTAGAGAGTCTGAAAAGGTACATAAAGTTAACTCCAAAATTCCTTTTTTGTCATCTAATCCCTTTAGTCCGAAAAAAGTATAAAACAATACAGAAGGGATGATTTTTCGATAGTTTTAACGAGCCGAACAAACAAGCGCTCGATCTTTTTGTGCAATAATCCCTCAGGTCCAAAAAGATTAAAATCTAGAGGAGGGATAGCACTTCCTGTCCCTTTAACGAGCTGGAAGGCCAAGGACTTGGCAACCTTTTCATATTTTACGAGTCAGTTGAAAAGAGCTTAAAGAAGACTCGTCTTTTGAGGAACGAGTGATAAACAGGGTTAGCAGCTGATTCCAGGTACAGGTTGGAATTTTCCAATCACGGCAGTGTCACAAGGATGGCTAGGTGAAATCACTCTTCGCAGCTGTTCCTCAAAATGGGTAAACAATCATATGGAGGTGAACGATCGGCCAAATGAAAAGTGGAGGTGACGGTGCAAACACGACCAAGGCTTTAATGGCTGATAAGGTTACATTCACAGTGGTTATTTACTAGGTAGAGGTTCATTTTTTATTTTAAAATGAGCTTAAACGCTGGTGGAAACACTTGCTCATTGCTTATGTTTATTTTTTAACGAGCATGAAGTCCGCGTTAAAATTGCTCGGATCTTGCATTTATTTTTTAACGAGCATGAACTTTGTGCTAAAACTGCTCGATTATACCAGTCATATGATAAGAGTGTCTCATTGAAGATGCTATTTTTTAGGGAGCTTAGATCTTACGTAAGCTTTGCTCCGGATCCTTTCATTATGCAAGTTCGGAAACGACTAATCCTACGAGTTTAAAGGGTTAGACCTACAGGTTTAAAGGGAGGACCTAAAAATTTAAAAAATAAATAGCCGCCCCTTGCTTGCACTCCAAAAGGTTTGCATGCCCCCAGGCATAAAGTACGATTTCAAGGTTACCTCTACTTCACTTCCGCCAAAACATTTGTTTCAACGAGAGAGGCTTACCTCTTTCAGGTTACCCAAAGATTGTCTCGTTCGTGGGCACGAATAAAACACTTCTTCGGCAATGTCTACCGAAATAGACAAAGGTGAGCGACGTAGCCCGCCAACTCACATAAATTTGACAAAAGAATCTTATTCTATAACAACCCTCTTCCTAGACAGACGGGGTACGGACTAGTCATATTCTCCCGCGGAAACCTACTCTATACCTAAAGTTTCCCTGCCGAAGCAGACCAGGACGCATGCCCCCTGGGTTCCAGTCATATCCTCCTGGATTACTCGCGCTCATCAGGAGGACGGACCGTGGGTTGAGACACTTCTTGCGTGAATGGACCATTTAGGGATGGTACATGACTATTTGCGATGTGTGATCCAGGAAACGAAAGTTGGTCCACGAGCTTGACCATTCTTCCTTCATGCGGAAAACACATTACTCTAAAGAGTGAGGAGACGAGGGCTCCCATGCAATACATATAGTCTCGTCCAAGGAGTAGGTTATAATCCAAGGGTCCTTGAACGACCATCACGTTCATTTGAACAGTCTTCCCTTTCAATGTGATAGGCACATTGGGGAGGATCCCTAAAGGTCGACTGGTTCCTTTATCAAAGCCCGATAGATTTCTCATTTCAGGCAAAAGCGCAAGCGAACCAAGCACTTTCCAAGCAATAGAGGAAAGGATACTCACAGATGCCCCCTCATCAATGATAGTGCCAACCATTACCATTCTGTATATTTGAACGATAATTCTGAATGGTATACTGGCTGGCAACCGGGGTCTGCCTAGTTGGTTCCAGTCGAACGAGACAACTAGGTTGCTTGGTGGTGGGACCTAATAGACGACCGGATATCGCTCTGACGAACTTCCCTCCTACGATAAAGGAATGGGGGCATTGCCCCCTTGTTCATCAGAGTCAGTGTTGATGAAGAGAATTTGGACGGTGTCGTCTTTATTCTCCTCTGTGATAGTATCATTCGAAGATAGAGACTCTGAAGGCAAAACCGGGTCAACTGCCGCCTCAACCTTTTGACTTTCGTCAGGTATGGATTCAGATGGTTCATTTTCAATGATAGGCACTTCGGCTGACCACCTGAGCAGGCCAGCCGAGTTCTCAACTAGCGAAGGACTTGGCAGGAGTCTTTGATATCTAGGAGGAAGTTGCGCTCGTAAAATCGGGCGATCTTCCAGAACTCTTTTTGCCTCGTCTAAGAAGGGACAACGGTGGATGGCATGGTCGCCTTCACACAGTTTGCAAAGAAATATAGCTTTCCCTCTTTGTCCTGTGGCTTCACTTCCACTAGTTGATGGTGAGCAGTCAACATGGCTATCAGAGGTCGACGCTACCGAATTGTGCAAACGGGGAGACCAGTCCCTTAGTATCCGAGGGATGCAGGGACAATCTCTGTGGAAGTGGTCTCCCTTGCATATGACACATGGCGATTTAGGCCTAGTGAGTGCTGTGTGTGGATTTTTGTCAGACGACACTTGTTTTCCCCCAGTCGCTTTTGGCTCCTTCTTCTTCTTCTCTTTCTTCTTCTTTTCCTTATTCTCCTTAGGAACTCGGTTTTTTGCTTTACCAGTTCCGTCAAGCGAAGAGGAAGGAGGAGAGGAAGAATTATATGAAGTCGAAGGCTGGTGGGCAACTCTGGTCTGGTCTAACTGTTGACTCGACTGTTCAGGAATCGTGGTGTTATGAACGACATTGGTTGAAAAGAGCCAGACCGGCAGGCCAATTGTCAATCCTGGAAGTGACAAAGTGGCCATGTGGGGCGCACCAACATCTCCCCAAGAGGAGAAGGGACTAGGATTTCCACCAAGGGGAATTCCTTGGTTGGTGTGCTCCATTTTTTCAACCTAAAGATCAACGCGGGAATAAAGGGTGATTGTTCCGTTTAAAATAAATTGTTAACGATGCTTTAGACACAACTTGCTTTTTCACTTTTAAAGAGTCGAGAAAAAGCTAAAGATGACTCTAGTCTCCTTCGATGTTTTAACGAGCCCAAAGTGACAAATGCTCGGATGGACTTTTTCTGTTATAGAGTCTGAAAAAGGCCAAAAGAAACTGCTCTGCAGTTCTAGGCAGAGGGTGTGCCAAACTTTTCGCAAAACTGCAGAATATGTTTTAGGGTACGGGCGGTCGATCTTCCTGAATGCTGTGTTCAGTGCATTGCGATCAGTAGGGCAGCCGACACAGCTTCCTAAGGATAAAGGTTATATTCCTATAGGGGTCTCCCAATATATACGCGACGGTACGTGGGAGCACAATCCGTACTGGCGCTATCGTCTCTCAGGAGGAATCACCCACCTTCAACGAGATCGACAGTCACCAGGCTTTACGACGCCGGAACACGTCTCTAGCCTAGACCTCTATGTTGTGCGTTATGTTGCAAAGCGTTGTTAAGTTCATTCAGTTTATTTTAAGTTGATCTTTTTAGAAGTTTGCCTTTATGGATCACCACGAGATGTATGATACAATTCCTAAATGCAGTCTAAAGATGATAAGCAAGCTTTATATCTTTTCAACTTTGAAAATCCTAGCTACTTAGGGAAAAGAAAGACACCATCTTTTCTCAAAGAGCAATCAGCACACTCTAATGCACTTTTCCTAAATCAAGCATCCAAACTATCAAAATGCAAATGCACAATGCAGGTGTTTGTTTTCTGCTTTCTTAGTATTGATGCCTACAAAGAAAGCTTTTTGTACAACTTTGAATTTGCTTTTAAATGAGAAATACAAACAAGTTTACTTTTTCGAAATCAGAAAGGGTAGAAGAGAATACAACACTTTACGACTTTCGAAATGAACACTTGTTTCGACACTTAAAAGAGACAAACTCAAACCAATAAGCAAAAGCAAATGTATAATCAACTGTAAACAGCCAATGAACTCTCTCCTAAGATCACAATCAATAGATCTGAATCAAGGGCTACAGGATGATTATTTCACTCATGCAAAGGAAAACTGTAAATGATGCCACAAACACATAAAAACACTCACAGTCTTTTTGTACAAAAGGAGGCGGAATTTAAGTAGAGAAAAGGAGTTATCAGACTGGTACCTATGCTGGTTATAGGCTGCAAAAATCAGAGATCAAAACAGGGCAACAGAGAGCAGAGAACCCCAGCTGCACAAGGCAAAACTGGATCAGCGCAACCTCAACACTGGGGTTTTGACATTCAGCGCAGGTGGCCTTTACGGGACCTGCGTTGAAATGCAGAATCCCTTCACAGGGTTCGCGCTGAATGAGAAATGAGAGTTTCTCACTGGGTTCTGGGTCACAGATTGCTAATTAATCAACAGTTTTAGGCCAAATAAAAGCAACAAGAAAGGTACAATCAAAGGGATGCTTTGAGGGGGTACTAAGATCTATCACAAAGGATCATCAAATCATTTGTGAGTCCATTGTTCAGATCATAGACAAATCCAGTGATTGGATCAAGGCAGCAACAGTCTACTTTGCATCTGAGAAGAGCAGAAGCAGTTCGATTGTTGCTGTTGAGTCTATGAAGCAAACAATGATAGAGACACAAATAAAATGACTAAAACAAATCTCCCCAGTAGAGTCGCCAATTTGTTGTGGGGAAAAATGCCTATGCAGGACGATCCTATCCACCTAAGGTGTGACAGTGCCTTAGCAACAAACAGAGACAGCTATTCTAGTATTCTTCCTTTATGAATTAAGAATGAAGAGAGATAGATGGACTAACCGGTGTCTTCCGTTTGTCCCTCGATCCAGTTCCTCTCCTCTTTGGGTGTTCACAGCTACTTGCCTTCTCGCTCGCCCAGCTTCAACAGGTCTCTGCAAGATCACAAGAGAAGAACACTACACAAAGACATAGATTCATAATCATAACTAGTTCAAGATTAGAAGTAAACTAAATATACTAATGCAATCATACATCAAAGATACATCAGTATATAAGAGAAACCAAGATAGCTTTATTGATGAATAACAAGGTTCAGGAAGAGATACAAACCAGAGGGCTCCAATTCAGCATCTCCTTCCCAGCAGAATGGAATTCCTATCTTCACCTCCCTTCAAAGCATTAAGCACCCAATGATTCCAGTCTCAAACCAACAACCATTCTTTGCAATAACAAAATTCCAGCCTCTAGATCTCATGGAGGAGAGATCCATATATAGATGTTTGGAGAGAGGATGAGTCAGCTTGAGATCTTACTAGTGTCCTCTCTCTCTGTCAGTTCTTGATTCCACTTGGAGGTTCTTGCTTCCACTTGGATATTTGGAACCTCTTACTCATCATAGTCGAATTCCCTGAGACAAGTGTCATTTTGGAAGCTTCTTGGGGTTTTGACACCTTGAGAAATGAGCTTGCCACATGTCCACTCTCGCTCAGCGTAGGTAGCCAGTGTTGGGTTTGACATTCAGCGCAGGTAGCCAGTGGAGCCATTGACATTCAGCGCAGACAGCCAATGGAGCCATTGACATGATCCTGAATTGACTTGTTTTTGAGCAGTTTCTGGTGGAGAACTTCTGTGAATTGTTGTGGTTTGTTAGCCTTGTTTTTCTAGGGGTAGGAACAACATGTTTAGGGACTTTGGATCCCTTAGATTATGGACATTTCATGCTCAATGCTGTAAGGCACAAAAATTTCTATAACAAGGGTTATCCCTCTGGACAAGCTGGGCAAACTTATATTCCTCAAGGTCAACCAGCAGTCCAACAGGGGTATCCTTCTGGGCAAGGGGGGCAACCCTACGTATAGCAGGGCCAACCCACTGCTCAGTCTAGTCATCCTTCTGGGCAAGGGGGGAAACCCTACGTACAGCAGGGCTAACCCACTGCTCAATCTATGCATCCTTCCGGGCAAATGGGCCAGCTTTCTACGCAGCAAGGCCAACCCACTGTCCATCCTAATCATCCTTCTGGACAGGCTGGCCAACCTCAAGGTCAACCGGCCGTCCAGCCTGCTCGACCATCTGTTCCGCAAGGACAACCCTTGGTTGCTCAAGGACAACCTGGCACCCAGCAAGTACATCCTTCTAGGAAAACAGGTCTATCCCAATCCCAACTGGGCCAACCTTCCGGCCAGATGGTCCAAGCCCAAACTGTTCAAGGACATTATTCTGGGCCCCAAACTCAAATGGGTTATCAAATGCAAGGCGGGCCACGGCCCCAACCTTCTTACCAAGCGCAGCCTTCTTATCAGGCTCAGTATGGAGCTCAGCAAATATATGGCTACCAGCAGCCCCAGGGGCAAACTCAGTTTACCCCTTATCAAAATTATCAACAGATGCAGGTCACTCCTTACCAGAATTATCAGTATGCTGCACCTGCAGGTCAAGTTGCTAATCCATGGGGTGTTGGGGGGTAGACCTAGGGTCAATTGTCTACATATGGACAAAATCCATATGGACAGAACCCCTACGGGCAAAGTCCCTAATCTGGACAGAGTCCATGGGGGCAACCACCACCTGGTTGGAACCCTGGTACTGCCTCTCTTCCACGGCCACAAATGTCCTTTAACCCTCAGTTGCCTTTCTTAGCGACGTTGGAACTTCCAGATGTGTCCAAGTTAACGAATGATCCCATTCTTCATAATTCGTATTGGCCACCAGTTCCGACTAAAATACCCGGTGATTGTCCAAAATTTGATGGCAAAGCTGGTGAAGATCCTCAAGCCCATGTCATGACCTATCACCTCTGGTGTTCATCGAACTCATGGCTTGATGACTCTATCCAGCTCCGCCTCTTTCAAAGAACTCTCACCGGCTCAGCCGCTAAGTGGTATATTGAGCTAAATCGCGACACGTTTCAAGATTTCAACTCGCTGGCTATGGCATTCCTAACTCATTTTCAGTTACCCATTCGGTATGAGACAGGGACATATCTCCTCACGTCTCTCAAGCAGGACATGGCTATGCATATATCTGATCATATACATGAATGGAGAAGGTGTCGTCGCTTGATCAAATTCTGGATTCCTGATCAACTCCTGACCGATTGGTTCACGACTTCCTTTGTCCCTGCAATTGCGCGAGACATCGCCATGGGAGCTTGTGTAACTGAAGAGCAAGCTATCGCGCGTGCTTAGTACCTTGACTTAGTATACTCTCAGTCGGGTAGTTTATATGATTATTTGCCAGATGCCCCGAGGCCTGGATAGTCCAAGGCTCCGTTGAAACCATCTGTTGATGGAGTCATTGGCTCTGTAAACCCGTCATCAAAGAAATCGGCCGCGAACCCTGGGAAGAAAAAACAGAACGCTTCTAATGGAAATGCTTCTCAGGGCCAACCTAATTCTGGGAGTACCTCCGAGGTAAACGCCATTCAGTCCATCGCGGCGGATAAATCCTCAAAACGGAAAAAGAAAGGGAAAGCTAAGGATAAATCCGGACAGCCTAAGCAGGATCCCCCTAAGCCTCCATCTGAGGAAGGAGCTAAACGAAAACCTAAGTATCCTTGTCTCATCTGTGATGAGGATCACTACACTAAGGACTGCCCAAGGCGGTCCGAAGTTAGTCGATTATTAAAAGGTGCTCTTGGTCCTCCTGCCGTGCTTAAAGAGCCTTTCCCTTCCTAGCAGACTCAAATGGTGGCAGACCCATCTCAACCCTCTTCCTCGTTCGGTTCTCAAGTGTTCATGGCTGGAACGATTCCCATCCATGTTTCTACTCGAGCAAAGGAATATCTGTCTCATGCCGGGAAAGAGCTGGAGGTCCCCTCCAGCACTCCTTCGTCTAGTTCTGGTCCTCTCCACATCGAAAGGCCCAACACTGAGACGATCCCCCGACCCCCTCCAAAAGGTGTACTCCGGAAGTCGTCTTACAACCCTAATGCTCGTGCTGCCCAGCATTATAGCATCGTTGAGGACCTAGCCCAGGTTCCGTCTGCTATGTCCGCTCTAGAAGTCCTCCAGAGCTGCCCCTCCCAGAGGAAGTCCTTGCTATCAGCTATTGGTGGCATCGACCCGGCTGATTCAGATTTGATTTCTTTTGATCTCGAGGGTTTTACACAGAGACTGCCTCACCAAGTCGCTTTCCTTATACAGGTCATCATCAATGGCAAAACAATTCATCGTACAGTCATTGATGAAGGTGCCTCAACTTGCATCATGTCTGTTGCTTGCTGGAAGGCTATTGGGTCTCCTACTTTGAGCCAGTCTCCTATGACGTTAGAAGCCTTCGATGGAAGAGAGTCCCGTCCTTACGGTATCCTCCAACGCTTGCCCATCTCTTTGGAAGAAAAGACGGTAGAAGTAGAGGTTGAAGTTGTTGACGCTAATCTTACATACAACCTCCTCCTCGGACGTAGCTGGACATATGCCATGCAAGCCGTGGCTTCTTCCCTATTCCGTGTCATTCGTTTCCCTCACTAGGGGAAGATTGTCACGGTGGACCAGCTCTCCTTCTTCGCCTCTTCTTCTGAAGGTAATGTGCCATTTGTGGAGCATACCTCTAAGTCACTCGAGAGCGTGGGTGCCGGACTTTTCAAAGATCCCGCTTTAATGGGAGTCTTTCCCCTCCCACCTCCAAATCTCACCCCTATTAACATGATCTCTGTACGTTTTGATCTGTGGGTTCTTCCTCCCGCTAATCAGGAAGACTCTTGGGGTGATATGATGCCGTTGAGTCCTGTCGAGCTCAACTACATCGAAATCGTCGCTGCATCGGCTCCCCCTGCTGAACCTGCTCTTCCGAGCAGTGTTCCCAATTCATATGTTCATTTCCCTTGGCTAGGAGATGAGGCTACTTCGGATCCATTGAAGGAAATATTTCCTTCCGACGAACCCATCATAGAGACCATGTCTCTCGAAGAGCTCCCTTGGTCAGATCATCACCACCGCTCTTCGTTTCTCCCTCCCCATCTGGAAATGATCGCATGTCTCGAGCGGTTTGCTTCATGTATCCCATCCCCGCCCCTTCAAACACCTATTCAGCTTTACCAAGTGTCTTCTGAGGGCAATATGGGAAACATCACGCAAACCCAACCCATCGACATCTCTGTGAAACCAGGGATTGTTGAATACATTTACATAGGAGTCACTTGTACTCCAGAGGAGGTTCAACTCTACACTGCTCTATTTCGCGAATTCCGTGATGTCTTCGCATGGTCCTATGAGGAAATGCCCGGCATCGACCCCAGTATCGTGGTGCACGAAATACCGACGTACCCAGGGGCTAAGCCTGTCCGTCAGCGCCTACGCCCTGTGCACCCCCGAAAGGCCGCAGCCATCAAGGCCGAAGTCGAAAAGCTTCTCAAAGCCGGATTCATTTACCCCATTCCACTTACGGATTGGGTTTCTAATATAGTCCCTGTGAATAAAAAGCAGGGTACTATCCGAGTCTGTGTTGATTACCGTGATATCAATCGTGCCTGTCCGAAGGATAACTTCCCTACACCCTTCATCGATCAGCTTATTGATGAGTGTGTGGGAAGCGAAATTTACTCATTTATGGACGGTTTCTCTGGCTATAACCAGATCAACATTGCACCCGCGGATCAACATAAGATGGCTTTTATTTGTCCTTGGGGCACTTTTGCCTATAAGAAGCTCCCTTTCGGTCTCAAGAATGTCGGCGCCACGTTCCAACGTGCAATGTCTTATGCCTTTCATGATATTCGTCACATTGTACAGCCGTACCTGGATGACCTCCCAGCTCATTCAGTCAAGCGTCAGGACCATCCCTCTCATCTTCGCGAAATTTTTCTCCGCTGTCGACACTACCGTATTAGGCTCAACCCTCATAAGTGTGTCTTCTGCGTGGAATCAGGCCGACTACTCGGGTTCATCGTCTCCCGAGAAGGCATCCGTCTGGATCCCCTCAAAGTCGAGGCCATCCTGAATCTTCCTCCCCCTGCTTCTTTGCAGCAGTTGCAGAGCTTGCAGGGAAAAGCGAATTTTCTTAGACGATTCATTCCGAATTATGCTGAGGTGGCTAAGGGTTTCACACGGTTATTGAAGCGAGACACACCCTTTCGTTGGGATGCTATCGCTCAGGAGTCTTTCGAGCGACTCAAGGACCTCCTTGTCTCGGCTCCACTCTTAAGACCTCCGAACTACCACCGTGATTATACTCTCTATCTAGCTACCGCTGACACCACCATCGGCATGGTTCTGGTGCAGGATGATTATGACGGCAATGAGCACGTTATCTATTACCTTAGCCGCAACCTCTTGGATACGGAAACTAGTTATGCTTATGTCGAGTAGTTGGCATTGGCTGCTGTCTGCGCCATCCAACGTTTCCGGCACTATATCCTGTTGCACACCACACAGGGAAAATTTTAAGAACCCACCCTAAATTTATAAATATAATAAATGGGCGAATCTCCATGGTATATAGGAAAAATGAAAGGCGATTTTATCAATAATATAATATGTATATATAATTTTTTGGCGAATCTCTCACCAGGCATGGCGAATATTTTACTCAATTATAAAATCTTGTAAGATCTTGGCGAGTCTTTCACTAAATAATAAAACTTTGTAAAGTCCTAGTGAATCTTAGCATAGGCTACATGCCGGTTTAATTCCCCCATTTAAATAGGCTACAATCCAGGTGAATACCATGGGTCAATACCATGTGCCATTTTGGTGAATACCATGGGTCAATACCATGTGCCATTTTTATTTTTATTAATTCTAATATTAGGGTTAATAATGGTTTTTTGCATGGTATTAATAACAATCTAGTCCATGGTATTTGTCCCATAGTATTTTGGCCATAGGTTTCACCTAAATATAACCCATTTTTTGAGTGTTCATAAATATAAGGTGACTTATGGAGTAAATATAAAAAAATGTTTTATTTGTTTACCATACCTCTCGTTTATTTATATTTTTATTAATTTACCATACCTCTTTTACAAATATGGTATTTGGCCCATAGGATTCACTTAAATAAAACCTCTTTCTTGAGCCTTCATAAATAGAACGAGGGTTATGGACTAAATATAAAAAGAGGTTTTATTTATTTACGATATGTCTAGTTTATTTATATTTTTATTTATTTACCATACCTTTTGAGTAAGTATAAAAATACGTTTTATTTATTTACCATACCTCCACTTTACTTATATTTTTATTTGTTTACACCTTACATGTATATAAGGTGACTTATGGAGTAAATATAAAAAATGTTTTATTTATTTACCATACCTCTCATTTATTTATATTTTTATTAATTTACCATACCTCTTTTATAAATATGGTATTTGGCCCATAGGATTCACTTAAATAAAACCTATTCTTGAAAATGGGCGAATGGAAGGTTGTAAGTCCTAATTTCAAGGGCTAAATTTACCTTTTTTACCCTCTCCCTTAAAATAAGGTGGGCTATTTGAGGTGATTTGTAAAAATGTACTATGATACAAAATATTCGCCGACTAAAAATTTAAAACCCCTTAATTTCGCCAAAGGGCGAACATTCGCCCCTAAAATTATCCTTGGCACCACAACCGTGATTTCTGACTGCAACCCCATGACAGACATCTTGTCGCATCAGCTGTTGGGGGGCAAATACTCGAAGTGGATTGTAATCCTCCAAGAGTTTGACTTGGAATTTACTGCTGCCAAGTCTAACAAGTCTCTGGTCTTTGCTGAATTGCTATGTTCCTTGCCATCTCCTTCTGCACCATCTCGTTTGGAAGAGCATATCCTGGATGAAACGTTGTTTCTAATCAGTACCCTCGACCCTTGGTATGGGGACATCATAGTATATTTGCAGACGTCCTCCTTCCGTCCCAATGTATCGAAAGATGCTCGACGAAGGATTCGTCATCAATCCCAACCCTATCGCATTATTGGCGATACCCTGTACCGCTTCGGCGCTGATTCCGTTCTCCGCCGATGTTTGACTCTCGAGGAGGCTGAGCGGGTGTTGAATGACTGCCACTCCAGTGCTTGTGGCGGCCACATGTCCGGATATGCCACCGCCCAGAAAATCCTCCGTGCTGGTTATTTCTAGCCTTCTATCTTCAAGGATTGCATCCTTGCCATCCGTGCATGTCATGAATGCTAGATCTACCACCGAAAAATGCGTGTACCTCCTGCCCCACTGCACCCTGTTGTTACCGTAGGTCCTTTTGCCAAATGGGGCATCGATTATACATCCTGTAACCCTCGTTCGTCTGGGGGGCATGGGTATATCATCGTTGCCGTGGATTATTTCACCAAATGGGCCGAAGCGATGCCTACACTGAATGAAGACAGTCACACAGCGGCACAGTTTTTGTTTAATCATGTCATTACTCGGTTTGGAGTCCCTTAGGCTATCGTCACGGATCACGGAAAACATTTTCTCAATCACATGATGACGGAACTAATGACCCAACTAGGCTTGCGTCAAGATAGTTCAACGCCGTACTACCCTAAATCCAATGGCCAAGTTGAAGCCATGAACAAAGTTTTGATCACAATGCTCCAACGTACCGTTGGTACACACAAGTCTAATTGGCATCTGATGTTTTTCCCTGCCTTGTGGGCCTACCGGACCTCCGTGAAGGACGCCACCGGTTTCACCCCTTTTCAGCTAGTTTATGGACTGGAGGCCACCCTTCCTGTTGAATGTGAGATTCCTTCACTAAAGTTAGCTGTCGAGTTGCTTCCCAACACCACTCCGGTGGAGGAACGGCTTCTTTATTTAGAACGGCTAGATGAGACCCGTCGCTTAGCTTCTCTAGCTATTGAAGTGCAGAAGAAGAGAGTTAAGGCTCACTTCAACAATACCATTCAACCTTGTTCCTTCGTTGAGGGAGATCTAGTGCTGCTCTACAATCAAGCTAAGGATAAGCTAGGGGCAGGCAAACTCGAATCCATGTGGCTAGGCCCCTATATCGTGAAGAGAGTTTTGCAAAAGGGCGCATATGAGCTGATTGACTACGAAGGAAATCCTCTCGATAAGCCCCGTAACGGGCTTTATTTGAAAAAATACTATGCATGATTTCGTGCACCTAGTTTGTACATACGTGTGTTTTTAGCAAGTGTGTTATGTGTGCATGATTTCACGTTTTGCTTTGGTGTGAAGGCGTGTTTGCCTCTTATTGTGTTTTCTGCTTCTTGTGCAGATGTCTAGTGCACCTTATGTTGGTTTCGCTGATGGCGCCTGCCGTAGCACTTGCAATTTGTCTTCTGCGGCATGGGCGATCTATGATCCTCACGGAGAGTTGCTAGACCTTCAAGGTGTGTGCTTGGGTCGTACCACTAACAATGTTGCCGAATACAGTGCTGTAATTGAGTTACTAGCCGAAGCAGTTGATCTCGGCATTCGTGCATTGGTGGTGAACCTGGACTCTCAACTTGTCGTCCATCAACTCAACGGGCGATATTCCGTCAGAGACCAACGCATTCTAAGGTTGTATCTACGTGTAAGATTGTTAGAAAGGAATTTTGATTACATCACATATCAACACATTCCGAGACGATTAAACACATTAACTGATGCATTGGCAAACCATGTATTAGACAGACATTTGCGTAACAGATAAACATCATACAAGAAGACATAGAAAGCATAATAAGACCATAGAATAAGCATATGTATATAAATAAATCTTTTTCCAAGCATAGTTTGCATGTGTGTTGTCATGTGTGCTTTTAAGCTTGCATAAAAATTAAAATATGTGGGTCGTGTGTTATGCAACTGATACATTAGATTACATTTGTATTAGGCATTTGCATAGCATATAAAAACATCATCACATGTGAAAGATCCATCCAAAATCAGTATATATATATATATATATATATATATATATATATATATATATATATATATACATATATATATATATATATATATATACATATATATATATATATATATATATATATATATATATATATATATCACGTGGCGCACCAAGGCGCTCAAAAAAATAAGTGTATATGTCTAGATAAGGCCAGTGTCCTCAGTACATATGAGACATATGTCTCTCAAAAAACATCAGTGGAAATAAGCCTAGATGACTACTATGGTGGGTTATGCTCTCTGTAGCATACAGCTGCCCGTGCCACCCGCCTCAAAAGACGGTGCATCCTAGGTTCCACCCCCACTGTGTGGATCTGAGATGCTATGGGGACCTCCTCTATCAACTGGTAATCTGGAACCCCTGCCAGTATGCCCTCGAGGTTATGTGTCACAGTCTCCATCGTATCGACTCCTGGGGGAGCCAGGGCCAGGGCTCCAGTGCCTTGTGCCTCTCTTCGTGCCTCTGGGGCTAGACCAAGGGGTCTCGTGGGTCCCACATCTGCATATCATAGCATTCATCGTAAAGACATGTACATGAAAAATTTTAAAACATTACAAAAAATAAAAAATTAAACAAAGATCAAGTTGCTTACCTCCATCGTCCCAATGCTCTCCCGTAGGCAGTGGCATGTCTGGATCACCACGGAAGTCTATGCCAGCATATGGCCAGTCCTCTACAAAAACAACCTATCGATCCAGCCACTCTTGAAAATATACACCCCATGCCACTGGGCGGCCGCCACCTCCTCGCGGCATGACATGGCCCCATCGACTAGCCCTCGTCTCCCGGGGACCTCTGGGTGGATCCACGACCATGTCCTGAAGCTGTAAAGCCGGTACCCACTCCAGCATGAGCGGGAGTAAGAGCGACCCATAACCGAACTGCTTCGACTCACCACGTCGACAGTTGCTCAGTTGTCTCTTCATGCTGGTTGTTACTGCTGCTGCCCAGTTGAATATGGTGGGCTGTAAACACTCAAGAGCTAATAGTAGATGGGTCTTCGAGGCCTCGTGATTGGCCAAGCAGCCCGCTGCCCGGGTCACCATGAAGAGTATGGTTCGAAGGACGATGTCATCCACCGTCGGAATACCTACCTTTCCACTCCGCGTTTTACGTGCCCGCGGGCACACTCGAGCCATCAGCATATCGAGGGTTTCACCACTGGGTCGTTGCCCCTCCAGAATGGGCATCTCACCTCGGCGTGATAACCCGGTCAAAAAATAGATATCCGTGTAATCGAACTCGATATCACGGCCTCGAATCGTAAACTTTCCATCAACAGGATTCCAGGCTCTGATTAGGAGCTCGAGGAGATCGGGTTGTGCTCGCAGGCGCGGAGTGAGGAAAAATTTGAGTAACCCGCATGCCCGCATTGCATTACGGCACCCAGCATCGGCATAAGCCGCTATATCCTTGTTATCATGAGCTCTCTCTTGCCAAACAAATGCCATTTTGTCCTGCATGACCACAAAAAACCACTAGAGCCCTGACCGTTGAAGTTTATACGTCCAAATTGCTAAAAATATAATTTCACGGCGTCAGCGTGACTGTTTTTAAAACAGTCGCGGTGATAATGGCACTCTTTGTTTTTTTCCTTGGGTCAGCGCGGAAGCACACGTGTTTTCCGCGCTGATCCGGGGGTGGTGTGTGTAAAAATTATTCGATCAGCGCGGACCTGATGAGGAAATCCGCGCTGACCGAGAGCGCATTGAAGCTCAAAAAATTTGCCCAAACTACCACTTCCCACCATGGAAATGCTGCTAAAAGGACTCAAAATGAAGCGCAGGGGAAGGAGAACCTACCTGGAACAAATTGCAGGATGGATGGTGTCCGCACGGGATGGAATTCGCTCCGTCAACCTTGCAACTCCACAACGTTCTCCATGGCTCAAAATGGTAACAATGGTAAAAAATTTCTTTTACCCCCCTATTTATGGTAAAAAAATTAAAATTGACTATGGTTTTTCATAAATGTGGGTTTTTGTCATGTTTTTACCATGTATTTAGTGCCAATGTCGTTGTACTATGCTCTTATGCATGTTTTACTATGTTTTTAACATGTCGAACAAATTTACGCATGCGGTGTTCTTGTACAGATTCTCGTAACCGGCAGGGTCAGGACGGTCCTATACACATTTGGTCCCCAAAATTTCGTCTTTAAGCTCTTTTTCGACGTAAAGCAAGAAAAGATGGCCGAGCTCCCTTTCGGCTCGTTAAAAGGAACGAGAGGCGGTCGCTTTTAAAGCTCTTTTTTCGACCGTTTAAATTAAAAAGATTGCCGGGTGTTTGTCGTTTCGCACTCGTTATTGGCTCCAAAATGACGTTCTTCTGACCGCTTTTCTACTTTTTCGGGTCAAAGTCACTACTTGCGAAAAGTACTCCTCGATCTTACTGGTCGGGCGGTTCTTTCGAGCATTGTTTTATACTTTTTCGGGCTCGAGAGACACAACTTTACGAAAAAGGACCCCCCTTGGAGTTTTCTTTTTTGCTGTCTTTTTAGACTCTCTAAACAGGAAAAGATGCTGAGTTCTTCCTTTGTCAGACTCGTTAAAAATTAATGACATCGGACACCGTCGCAATGACGCTTTCCAAGAATATGCTATCCCCGTCAAGCTTGTCATCCAAAAATAATCGGGGTACCTGCCAGAAATGGTGGGGAAAATGGAATTGTAATAATTGTCGTGTCAGCAGTATGTCGCTCTTGAACATGGCACTAGTCTGCATTCGTGTCTGGGTGGGGATTTCTCATCTTGTTTTACACTAGCCTCCGTGGGTTTGGGTTATCCTATTTGGCCTCTCATCTGCTCATTACCTTTTCACCATGACCTCTGCTCATTTGATGTCATATACTGCCAAATCCGTTGTCGTGCCGCCGATATGTTCAAGAGAAGTTGACCTCTGCAAACTTACAACCTCCCTCTGATGTCTCACACAAAATATTTTATCCTTCTCTATCTCGTGTCGATGATGTGGGAAACATTATGGCCCACCTTCGATCAAGGTTACTTCCTGTCGACTTCAGCTCATTATCCAGGAACGTGACTTAGAGACTCCCTTCAGGTGACTTAGAGCCTGCATGCCTCAATGGCAGGTTCTTCATGTTCGATGCGAGGTTTTCATCATTGACCTCCGATCGAATGATTCTGCGGGTGTTCGACACCAGCTCATTGATTCACACGTCGCGGATTGTACCTATAAGTACCTTGAGGACCATTGTCATTATTGGTGGTACCTCTCGCGTCTGTTAACAGTTTTCATTATTGGCTGGTAATCAGATGATGTTCATGCATGTTCGACTTTAGCTCATGTATTCACATGCTTGAACTTGTACTTTGTTTGGGTCGGGATGGAGCGTAAGACCTTGGTTTTTCTCTGTTGCAAACCAGGTTGCGATTTTGTGGATTATTATTACATGACTCATTGATGGATGGCTGCGCCCATACCTGAGTCTTTTGGGATGGCTGCGACCATGCCTTCTTATCATCATGGTCTCTTCAGCTGGGTGGCTGCGTCCATACCATAGACCTTTTCCCTATGTCTTTTGGATGGCTGTGCCCATGCCTAGACTACATGTAATCGAGATATCAGTTGTACATACGTGCAGGTTCTTCCTAGTGGTGTTCCAGTTCAGTGAGTTTTGTAAAGCATTTCACCCCTCCCACTCTCTCGGGCTTCATGCATTAGGGGGCATCTGTTACACAGTAATTTGTCACTGTCTTCCTGTCAGTCTCCCTAATGTGTCATGAATTCAAAATAATCATGCTCATGCTCTCTAATCTGGCCAAATGACCCACTTTGCCAAAGTTTTTTCCATCATCGCGACTGTTATTAAAATAACCGCGCTGACTGGCGCCTCATAGTGCAACGAATGCGCTGCCAGCGCGGAAGCACACAGGTTTTCCGCACTGGTCCAATTCCATGAGCCAGCGCATCCTCTGTTTGTATTGAGTTGTACTGACATATCCTTCTCTGTTATTAAGATGTGATGTCAGTGCTCTAGTGCAGTTATACACCCGTGTTGATCCAGTTTGGGCGAGTTTGTTCTAACAGCCAGCCTTCCAGATGACTCCAGACCTGGTTGTTGGCCTTGTAAATGTTGCCCTCCCTTCTATGGCATGTATGTTCATCATTTGAGCCACCTTCCTTGGAGATAAGCTCATCCTCCCACCTTTCATGGAGACTCCTTCTCCTATTTAAACCTCTACCATGGCCATGAGCAGCTAGTTTTGGATAGTGTGGAGTTGATAGTGCTTAGAGTGCTGCTGCTAGTAGGTAGTTGGTGTGACAAGTGTGGGATTGCTAAATAGCTTAAGGAAGGTTGTGAAGTGTTGCTTGTGTGAGAGAGAGTTCTTGTCTTGGGAGATCTACCTCTAAGGGTGAATGCTTAAGAGACTTGCTGGCTGGACCCTCTTGAGAAGGATTCGACGTCAGAACTTTGGTTGTACTCTTCTCTATTATTGATTAATAATAGATGACTACTATTATGGTTCCACTCTCATTTGTCTTTGTAATGGTTAATGTGAGTTATGTCCTTTCTGACTGATGTATAATTGCTTTTATTAGATTGCACACTTGTGTTTGTGTTTCTCTTCGTGTGTGCAGGTATCTATTCACGGGGATCGTGGAAGATCGTGACCGGCCAAAGCGAAGGAGCGAGAGCAGGCATCTCTTCATCAAACAACAGTGTTGGAATCCAAGTAGGTGTTCATTGCCTACCTTTTATTTGCAATTAGGAACTTGCATAGTAGCATTGACTGGTTGTTGCTAGACCCATTCTGGGCTAGTAGGGATCGCCTCTATCCATAGAGGGGATTTACCTCTCCAAAAACTTTCTCTCTTTTACCAATTTTTTTCACAAGAGAGTCAAAGGTAATATCTTTGAGATTTCCATTTGCTTGCAGTGACTCAAGATAATTGGAGTACGTAGGATAAAGTGCCTTGAGAAAAGCGATAAGAGGAATATCCAATTCGACGTTAGTGGCTTTGATATCATGCATTATAGATTTTACTTCAAATGCAAGAGCAAGATGATCATTATTTTGCAATCCAAGAATGAAGAGTTTAATCTTGAGTTGAACAACTTCCAGTGCAGAATGTGAGTCATAGAGTTCTTTCATCTTTTTTAAGCCTTCGAAAGTAGTTGAAAATGGTGAAATATGGCGACTCTCCTCTTCACTTACAGATGTTTTAATTAATGCATAAGCTTTTCTGTTCTTATTTTCCCAAATGGCGAGTTCTTTGTCTGAGGTAGGTTGTTCTGGCTCTTTGACTCCATCTCCAATACACACACCTTTCCACAAATCATTGAAAATGAGGGTGTGTTTTATCATGCGGGACCACTCAGGATAGTTCTCTTTGCTAGTAAGAACTATTCCCACAATAGATATTATTGAATGCATACTGTAAAAAAAACTTTTGCTGGAAAAAAAATCTGTGTACTGTTTAAAAAAAATACTTCTGCTGGCAAAATGTTCTTTTGATGTAAAAAAATCATAGGTCAAGTTCTTGTGCACACGATCATCAAAATATAAATAATATTTTATATCCCAACCAACACATTAATCTAATTTTTACAAGAGCTCAACCCATATGGTTATTGCAGCACCATTCGACATTCTCCAAAAAACACACACAACCAGTGAGGCGGTGTGGGAAAATAGTATGGCTACTGGTGGAGAGGCAGTGCACATGTATTAAAATGATGTATTAAAAAGAGTGTATTAAAACCATCCAAAAGCCACAAACCACAATTGCAAACACTTATTCAAATACCTCCTGTGCATTTATGTATATTAAACACTGCCTTTTGGAGAAAACCTTTAAATATATATCAGTGTTATATATATCAAAATAGTGGCTTTAAATATATATCAGTGTTATATATACCAAAGATACTGTGGCACCAGCATGTCAAAAATGGAGGAACCGCACCAAAACGGTATGGGATGGCTTCCACCATGCTTTCGTTGCGCAAGACCATGAGCACCTCTGCACCTTCAATCACAATGCCTCCTGCTCCAAGGCAGTAAGGTCTACGCAGTAAAATCTGTGTATTGTAACCCCTGCCATACGTTGGCCCATTACGGTTTTCTGTGGGAATATTACCACAGTTCAACGCAGCTCCAATCAAAGGTCAAATATAAGAAAGCGTTAAAATAAAATGCTTGTGAAAATAAATATGGATGGGGAAGAAGTAATTTTAGAGGAGGACATCTATTCGTATCAAGCTCCGAGGACTGATGTAGATAGGGTAGTTGCCACCATATTCAACACCTCTATCGAGTCCCTGCCATCCATCCTTGTGTTGAAATCAGAGAAGAAGCATGAGGGTAGTACCAAAGGTTTTGCGGCTCACCATAAACTTGGACTGCTAGTTGCGGTTACGTTTTTCTACATCAAAAATGAAAATGAAGAGCACCAGCGTTCAGCATTCACACACCAGGGCTCTTGACAGAGGGCGCAGATTTGAAAAACGTATATGACACTTCCTGGAGCAGGCTTCAGGCAACCAGGCAGAATATAGGTAGGAAACTGACACTAGGAGTTACACAAAAACTAATTTCGGGAGCTCGCTCTGATACCATGTCAAACCAGGCAATAACTCCTCAAAACAATTTTCATATATTTCTTTAGGTTGGTCTTTATTATATACATGAGGGAGAGACTGTTCACCTGATGATTGGGTGTCAACAAATTTATTCCATTCAAGTGTTGAATTAAATTTATATTTTAAGATAATTATAAATAAAATATTTTATAATACTTGAAATATAAAGTATATCTTTTTAATAAAATGTTAATGACAATTTCTCCAAAAAATCAACTTCAAGAATAAAAAATTAATTTCACTTGCTTTTTTATGAAAAGAAATATGAATAGATAAAATATTAATGGAGAACATGTATGTTTTATAGCCGAAATACTACATCAATCTATTTCTTTTTCTAAGTTTGGTTATAAGATATTAAAAAATCTCATTACATTATAGCACATATTAATAAATAATTTTGAGATATATTATGCATTTTAAATAACTTCAAGGTAATAATGAAAAATCATAAAACTTATTTGCAACATTATAATTAATCATTGTATAGACAATAATTATCAAAACATATTAATTAAGTTAAATCAAGGGCCTCAATATAACATCCACAGATTCATTAATAATTTATGTCGCATTAATAAACTTAATTGAGTTTAATATTATTCTCTTGGTTTCATAATCACTTGGGGTTTTAGCATTAATCCCTTCAGTTTATAATATCAATCCCTTGAGTTTATTATTCCCTTGGGTTTATAATATCAATCATGGTCAATCATAGTCAACCATGGCTAACCATGGTCAATTGTCGCATTGTGACAAAATTTGTCTCCATGTGAAAATCATGGACAATCATGGTCAAGCATGGTTAGCCATGGTTGATCATGGTCAACCATGTTTTATAAAATCAATCCCTTGGGATTACTATTCCCTTACGTTTATAATAAAATCATGGTCAACCATAATTAATCATAGCCAACCATGGTCTAATGTCGCATTGTGACAAGGAATATCTCAATATAAAAATCAACCATGGTCAACCATGTTTATTTTAGTGTTTATAATATTTATGTTAGGGTTTATATACCTTGGGTTTATAATATTAGTCCCTTCGGGTTTTGGCGTTAATCCATTAGGTTTATTATTCTCTTTGGTTTATAATATCAATCACTTGGGTTTATTCTTCTCTTAGGTTTCTAGTATCAATCATGGTCAATTATCATTAATCATAGCCAACTATGGTCAACCATCATCAAATGTCGCATTGTGACAAGGATTGTGTCAATATGAAAACCAACCATTGTCAACCATGCTTATTTTGGTGTTTATAATATTTATCTTAGGGTTTATATACCTTGGGTTTATAATATTAGTCCCGTTGAGTTTAATATTATTCATTTGGTTTCATAATATCTTGGGGTTTTAGTATTAATCCCTTGGGTTTATTATTCCCTTCAGTTTATAATATCAATCCCTTAGGTTTTATATTATCTTGGTTTTATAATATCAATCATGGTCAATAATATTCAACCATGGTTAACCATGATCAACCATGATCAACCATAGTCAAATGTCACATTGTGACAAAAATTGTCTCCATGTGAAAATCATGGACAATCATGGGCAATCATGGTCAACCATGTTTTATAGAATCCAACGTGATCAACCATGGTCAATAATGGTCAATCATGATTGAATGTCGCATTTGTGACAAATATTGTCTCGATATGAAAAACATCCATGGTCAACCATGGTCCAACGTTGCATTGTGACAAAGATTATCTCAATATGAAAAACATCCATGGTCAACTATGGTCCGTCGTCGCATTGTGATAAGGATTTTCTTAATATGAAAATCAACCATGGCCAACCATGTTTAGTCCCCTAGTTTATATTTTTCAAGGGACAGAACTATGGTTGACCATGATCAAACATGGTCAATCATGGCCAACCATGGTCAAATGTTGCATTGTGACAAAAATTATTTCCATGTGAAAATCATGGAAAATCATGGTCAGCCATGGTCAACCATGTTTTCTAGAATCAAACATGGTCAACCATGGTCAATCATGGTCAAACGTCGCATTGTGACAAAGATTGTCTCGATATGAAAAGCATCCATGGTCAACCATGGCCCAACGTTGCATTGTGACAAAGATTGTATCCATATGAAAAACATCCATGGTCAACCATGGTCCATCGTCACATTTTGATATGGATTGTCTCAATATGAAAATCAACCATGGTCAACCATGTTTATTTTAGTGTATAATATTTATCTTAGGTTTATAAAATTAGTCCCTTGGGTTTAATATTATTCCCTTGGGTTCATAATCTCTTGGGTTTATTATTCCCTTGTGTTTATAATATCAATCCCTTGGGTTTATTATTCCCTTGAGTTTATAATATCAATCATGTTCAACCATGGTAAATCATGGTCGATCATGGTCAAACGTCGCATTGTGACAAAGATTGTCTTGATATGAAAACCAACAATGATCAACCATGGTCCAATGTTGCATTGTGACAAAGATTGTCTCAAAATGAAAAAACCATGGTCAGCCATGGTCCAATGTCACATTGTGATAAGGATTGTCTCAATATGGCAATAAAACATGGTCAACCATGTTTATTTTAGTGTTTATAATATTTATCTTAGGGTTTATATACTTTATGGTTATAATATTAGTCCCCTGGGTTTAGTATTATTCTCTTGGATTCATAATCTCTTAGGTTTATTATTACCTTGTGTTTATAATATCAATCCCTTGGGTTTATAATATCAATCATGGTGAATTATGGTCTAATGTTGCATTGTGATAAGGGTTGTATCTATATGAAAACCAATCGTGGTCAACCATGTTTATTTTATTGTTCACAATATTTATCTTTGGGTTTATATACCTTCGGTTTATAATATTAGTCCCCTGGGCTTTATATTATTATCTTGGGTTCATAATCCCTTGGGGTTTTAGTATTAATCCCTTGGGTTTATAATATCAATCCCTTGGGTTTTTTATTCCCTTGGGTTTATAATATAAATCATGGTCAACCATCATCAATCATAGCCAACCATAATCAACCATGGTCAAATGTTCTATTGTGACAAAGATTGTCTCAATATGAAAATCAACCATGGTCAAGCATGGTTCAATGTTGCATTGTGACAACGATTGTCTCATTTAAAGTATTTATCTTAGTTGTTTATATACCTTGGGTTTATATTAATCCATTAGGTTTAATATTACTCCCTTGGATTTATAATGTCTTGGGGTTTTAGTATTAATCCCTTAATTTTATTATGTTTATTAAATTGTGTTTAATTATTTTTTATAATATTTGCTTATGTGTGCTATTATTTATTTCTAAAACTATTTTATATTGTTATTCATTAATTTATATTTATTTATTATTATAAATAAATATTAGTGTGTGAGATTAGTGAGTATGTCCAACATAGACACTTCACCCATCATTGGGGAAAACAGCTAAATCTTTTAGATAATATGAGTGGAATTTCCACCTTAAACATATAACATTTTCACTCATCTTCCACAATAAAATTCCAAAAAACTATTGAATATGTTGTAGTACATTAAAAACATACTCACCATATTTATTAGAAAGAAGAGTAAAAGAATAAATAGTCTTTCAAAACTAGCGAATACAATATTAATAACAAACATTTTCATAATTGTAAAAGGATTAATATATTTTAACTCACTTAAATTTAAGGTATTAGTAGCATCCCTCCAAGAATCAAATCCCATATTTAACATAATGGTGATTTGTAATTAACTCATAGATATTTGTTTAGCTTAATATCATTTTATTCAAATTTCTGTATGTGTTGTTGTTGTTTTTTTTTTTTGGTTAGATTCTTATATTATAGTCAAATCGAAAAACGCCAATGAGAATGGAGTAGCAAAGAAAATCAAATATAATACAATCTAGCAAAATTGTTGCAAAATTGTTGCAAAATTTAAATTAACAAACAAAATCAAATCAAATCAAATCAAATATAATACAATCTAATATCAATTGAAAACATGTAACATTATTTAAATTAACAAACAAAATAGAATTTTCATCAATATTCAAGGAATTTACATCATACTTCATGGAAACTAATGAACAAAACCTAATAACATACATGGGTAAAGACATAAGTAATTCTCACCTAATGACTCTTGATCATATAATAATAATTCGCCGATAGGCGTATGGATATCAACTTTGGGTGCAAAGAGGTTTATTGACTTTTTTATTTCCTTAATAATCGACCGGCAGATTTCATGGGGAGCGAATCATGGGCCAAATGTCCACAAATCCGTCGGTTGTGAAGGGATCGCCCAGTTTCATATGCATGAATGCTTCTTTGGCGAATAAGCTTCCATTGTATACAGTAGCAAGGATTCCCTTAATATCATTTCCATTTGCGTTAAAAAGATTCATTGACTTAATGTGTTAAAACATCGAACCGATTAAAAATCTTAATGCGTTGAAAGTTTTTCTTGCCTCGTTCTTTTAAATTGATTAAAATAAAGGAGAAATAAATAGGATTTTTATTTGTTTATCTTTTAAGAAGGATGTTAATTCAAGATAGATGATGCGATAAATCAGTTATATATGTTTTAAACGATGTTAATTAAGTGTAATTTTGTAATTTATTATTTATCAAATGTAATTACGGAATATATGTTATTTATCAAATATAATTTTTAAATTTAATATAGTGTAAAATTTTAATTATTTTTTTTAATTTGGTATAAATATTAAATTTAAATATTGTGTATATTTTCAAGTAACTATAAGATAATTATTATTTAATTTTGTCAGACCAGGGAGTAACTCCTCAAAACAATTTTCATATATTTCTTTAAGTTGGTCTTTATTATATACATGAGGGAGACACTGTTCACTTCATCTCCCGATGACTATTCATATTTCTTATTATTTATTTACATCAGTTACACTTATTCACCCAATCCTTATGATTAGGTGTCAACATTCCCCCCTTAATCTGAAGGGATGTTGGTGAGTCCAAGCATCGTTTTGAATCGTTCAAGCTTTTCTCTTCCAAGCGCTTTGGTGAAGATGTCTGCAATTTGCTCATTAGTGGAACAATAGCTAAAATGGATTGTTTTGGCCTCAACATGATGTCGAATCAGATGATATTTAGTATTGATGTGCTTCGTTCAATCATGGAACTTTGTGTTCTTGGCCAACTTTATTGCCGAGGTATTTTCAATCATGAGTGGAGTCGATTGCTCTTGCTTTACCTGCAAATCTTCAAGAAATTTCCTGAGCCGCACAATTTCTTTTGTTGCCTCAACTGCTGCCACATATTTTGCTTATGTTGCGGAATCTGTTGGAACTGATTGTTTCCATGATCTCCATGAGATAGCTCCTGATCCAAGACTCATAGCATAACATGAAGTATATACCCCAGTTTCTTTGTCTCCATCGAAGTCTGAATCGGAGTATCCAATCAAGTTGAAGTCGTCCACCTGTGTATATTTGATTCCAAAGTCTTGATTTCCCTTCAAGTACCTTAGAACTCTTTTTGCAATAGACCAATGTCCCTCACAAGGCTTTTGCATAAACCTGGAGAGAATTCCAACAGCAAACGAAATGTCTGGTCTTGTAGTAGTTAGGTAGTTGAGACTTCCTACAAGCTATCTATACTTCGTTGCATCCTCAAATTCTTTTCTTTCAATGGATGTGAGCTTTAAGTTTTGTTCCATTGGAGTAGTAAGAGGATTACATTCTATCATGCCAAACCTATTCAACAAATCTCCAATCTACTTCTTTTGAGAAAGGAATATGGACTTTGGATGTTGAGTTACTTCAATACCAAGATAGTAATGAACATAGCCCAAATCATTCATTTCAAAACCTTTCCTCAATTCCTTTTTTATGGATGCAATGTAGCTTTCATTGTTCCCTGTCATCAAAATATCATCTACATATACCACAAGATATACAAAGGTTTTGCCAACTCTCTTGACAAATAAAGTTGCTTTTTTTTTTTTTTTAGATATCATTTTTGGGATTCAACTGTGTTAAGTAAGTCATTCAAAGTATGACCATTTCCATGAGAGGTAGTCGTAAAGTGACTAATATCTCATGATTTTTGAATAGTTCACTTAGCACTCATTGCATCGGGTGATGCTCACAGGGGTGAAGAAGTGGGATTGAAACTAGTGAAATGTGGAGAACGAATCACATAGCATCAATCATCACTTTCGGGGCTTGCACCCGGTAACCAGGACTTCCCAGGAGGTCACCCATCCCAGAACTCCTCTGGCTCAAGCGCGCTTAACTGTGGAGTTTTTCCCACAATCAAGCCCACTTAGCTTGCTACCCCATTTGCAAAACCTTAGCAAGTATTGTGCCTCATGAACCATTCAGGTAGAGATCCCTTGACTCTTTTTGAATTTAAGTATGGGGGATTTACGCAGTGCATTATATTAGATATCATTTTTGGGATTCAACTGCGTTAAGTAAGTCATTCAAAGTATGACCATTTCCATGAGAGGTAGTCGTAAAGTGACTAATATCTCATGATTTTTGAATAGTTCACTTAGCACTCATTGCATCGGGTGATGCTCACAGGGGTGAAGAAGTGGGATTGAAACTAGTGAAATGTGGAGAACGAATCACATAGCATCAATCATCACTTCCGGGGCTTGCACCCAGTAACCAGGACTTCCCAGGAGGTCACCCATCCCAGAACTCCTCTGGCTCAAGCGCGCTTAACTGTGGAGTTTTTCCCCACAATCAAGCCCACTTAGCTTGCTACCCCATTTGCAAAACCTTAGCAAGTATTGTGCCTCATGAACCATTCAGGTAGAGATCCCTTAACTCTTTCATCATCAAAATCACAATGTTTGAAATTGAGTTTCAGAAGATGCTCAGTTATTTTTTCATACTAGGCTCGCGATGCTTGTTTGAGGCCATACAAGGATTTCACAAGTTTGAATACTTTATGTTCATGTCCTTTCACAAAAAATCCTTCCGGCTGGGACATAAAAGCATTCTCTTTTAGATCTCCATTCAAGAAAACAATTTTTACATCCATTTGATGGACTTTCCAACCGTTCTGAGCTGCTAGGGCAAAGAGTGTCCGAATGGTAGCCCATTTTGCTGTGCGGGAAAAAGTCCCCTCATAATCGACCCCTTCCTTCTGTGCAAAACCTTTTGCCACAAACCTGGCTTTGTGCTTGTCAAGTGAGCCATCAGCTTTATACTTGTTCTTGTAGACCCACTTGCAGCCAATTGGTTTGGTTCCTAATGGAGGATCAACCAGCTTCCAAGTGCCATTCTTTATGAGGGCATCATACTCCTTTTGCATCGCTTCTTTCCATTCATCATGAAAAGCAGCTTCTTTGAAGGAAGTTGGTTCAAAATCTGTAGACAAATTCAATTCACAATCATAAGAAACATCCATGTCAACAGGTGAATTAGAGTCATCTACATCACTTCCATTTTTCCGGTTTGAATTTCTAGTTCTTGTCTTTCCAACCTCATCAGGATGAACACTTTCAAGTGTCCTTATCAACCACTTTGGAGGACCTTTCTCAGATGTTCCAGGCTGCTCCGTTGATTGAGTTGGGACTGAATCAAGATTGAGTCTCCCAATTCTATCAATCACATCACTTAAAGCATCATCTATTGTTGGAGTTTCATGCGGGGTAGAGAGTTCTTCAAAAGAATATTCCACATCGTGATCTAGTATAGGAATCCCCCCTTCAAGATGTGGAATTTGAGTATCAAGTTCTTGAAATGATTTTGCATTTGCAAATCTATCCAAGTGATCAAGTTTCCACTCAACAACATTGTCAGTTTTGGATGATTCAAGAAAAATTACATCTCTAGATAAAACAAACTTTTTATTGACTTCATCATAGAGATGGTATGCTTTGGAGGTGTTTGAATACCCCAGGAAGATACACTTACGACTTCTTGCACCAAGTTTGTTTCTATGTACCTTTGGTATCAAGGCATAACAGGTGCAACCAAAGACCCTGAGATGCTTTACCGAAAGAACGTGCCCATACCACATTTCATATGAAGTCTTGTTTCTAATAGCATGAGATGGACATCTATTGTTTATATATGCAAGACATAGAACAACATCAGCCCAAAACATTATTTTTACATTTTTGAAGAATAGAATGGAGCATACCATATTTAAGATTGTCCTATTCATTCTTTCAGCTACACCTTTCTATTGGGGATTATAAGGCATAGTTGTTTGATGTTTGATCCCATGTTAGTGAAGATAGTTTTCAAATTCATTTGATGTGTATTCTTTTCCATTATCAGTGCGAATAGACTCAATATGAGATTGTGCATCATTTTCAATCCATTTATGAAAGTTCTTGAATGTTTGAAAAGCATCAGATTTCTTCTTCAATAAATAAACCCAACACATTTTGGTGTAGTCATCAATAAATGTCATCATATATTTATTTCCATTTGCAGAAGGAACAAGAATTGGACCACATAAATATGAATGAATGAGTTCAATTTTTCTATGTGGTCTTGAATGTGAATCATGAAAAGACTGTTTGCTATGCTTTCCTAGAATGCAAGCATCACATTGCTTAAATTTCCTAGGAATTGTAGGAAAACCAGCAACACCATTTTTCTTCAACAAGCGGAGGCTGTCATAGTTCAAATGTCCAAATCTAGCATGCCATAATAAACTTGATGGAAGTGTACCTTCTTCATAATGAGAATTGTATGAGAAATCTTGTGCACGAGCAAAGGTACCTTGCAGCTTGAGAAACCTTTCTTCTTCTATTCCCCTCATGACAAGTGAGTGGTCAGATGCTTTTCTCACCTCAAGCTTGCCATCAAACATATGAATGGAGTGACCTTGCTAGCAGATGTGGACCAAGGACAACAATTTTCTCTTCAGCTGTGGGAGATATAAAACATGATGCAGAAGAAAGTCTGGAAGACCAAGCAATTTAAGCTTGATTGTGCCAAGCCCTAATGGCTTGGTTTTTGATTGGTCTGCAAAGTATACTGCTACATCAACATTGTTAATAAATTCTTCAAAAAAATATTTTCTATGAGTCATGTGGCAAGTTGCTCCTGAATCAAGCAACCAATCATTTTTCCAAGAAGCAAGTGAAGCATTAAATAAATCTTCATCTACTCCGTTATTACATTGTGCCACAACATAATGAGCGGATTCAGGTGCTTTACCTTTTTCTATGTCATTAGTTTTACCTTTCTGTTGGTTTCTTTGCTACTCAATTTTGTCCCATGGTAACTTGCATGTAGAGGCATCATGTGATCCATTTCTTTTGCAGCATATGCAGTGCAAGTTTGCCTTTTCTCCTTGAGAGTGTCTGCCCCCCCCCGCCTCTGAAATATCTTCCTCTTCCTCTTCGACCACCTCTTCCTCTGGAAGAATCTTGAGCAGGATTCTTTTCTTTATGAGGAAGGCACACAGCCTCTTCAGAAGATTCAAGGGTTGTCTTCTTTCCAAAAGCTTTCTCTCTTTCAACAAATTTTTTCACAAGAGAGTCAAAGGTAATATCTTTGAGATTTCGATTTGCTTGCAATGACTCAAGATAATTGGAGTAAGTAGGATAAAGTGCCTTGAGAAAAGCGATAAGAGGAATATCCAATTCAACGTTAGTGGCTTTGATATCATGCATTATAGATTTTACTTCAGATGCAAGAGTAAGATGATCATTATTTTGCAATTCAAGAGTGAAGAGTTTAATCTTCAGTTGAACAACTTCAAGTGCAAAATGTGAGTCATAGAGTTCTTTCAGCTTTTGTAAGGCTTCGAAAGCAGTTGAAAATGGTGAAATATGGCAACTCTCCTCTTCACTTACAGATGATGCGATTAATATATAAGCTTTGCTGTTCTTATTTTCCCAAATGGCGAGCTCTTTGTTTGAGGTAGGTTGTTCTGGCTCTTTGTCTCCATCTCCAATACACACACCTTTCCATAACTCATTGAAAATAAGGGTGTGTTTTATGATGCAGGACCTCCCAGGATAGTTCTCTTTGCCAGTAAGAACTATTCCCACAATAGATATGATTGAATGCATACTACAAAAAAAAAAACTTCTGCAGGAAAAAATATACTTCTGTTGGCAAAATGTGCTTTTGATGTAAAAAAATCATAGGTCAGGTTCTTGTGCACACGATCATCAAAATATAAATAATATTTTGTATCCCAACCAACACATTCATCGATTTTTTACAAGAGCTCAACCCATATGGTTATTGCAGCACCATTCGGCATTCTCCAAAAAACACACACAACCAGTGAGGCGGTGTGGGAAAACAGTATGGCTACCAGTGGAGAGGCAGCGCGCATGTATTAAAATGATCTATTTAAAAACGTGTATTAAAACCATCCAAAAGCCACAAACCACGATGGCATACACTTATTCAAATACCTCCTGTGCATTTATGTATATTAAAAACTGCCTTTTGGAGAAAACCTTTAAATATATATCAGTGTTATATATATCAAAACAACGGCTTTAAATATATATCAGTGTTATATATACCAAAAATATTGTGGCACTAGCATGTCAAAAATGGAGGAACCACACCAAAACGGGATGGGATGGCTTCCACCACGCTTCTGCTACGCAAGATTGTGAGCACCTCTGCACCTTCTGTGTTAGCGATGCACCTTCAATCACAATGCCTCTCGCTCCAAGGTAGTAAGTTCTACGTAGTAAAATCTATGTACTGTAACTCCTGCCATACGCTGGCCCATTACAGTTTTCTGTGGGAATATTACCATAGTTCAACGTAGCTCCAATCAAAGGTCAAATATAAGAAAGCGTTAAAAGAAAATGCTTGTGAAAATAAATATGGATGGTGAAGAAGTAATTTTATATTCGTATCAAGCTCCGAGGACTGATGCAGATAAGGTAGTTGCCACCATATTCAACACCTCTATCAAGAGAAGAAGCGCGAGGCTAGTACCAAAGGTTTTGCGGCTCACCATAAACTTGGACTGCCAGTTGCGGTTACGTTTTTCTACATCAAAAATGAAAATGAAGAGCACCAGCATTCAACGGTCACACACGAGGTCTCTTAACAGAGGGCGCACACTTGACAGAGGGCGCAGATTTGAAAAACGTATATGACACTACCTGGAGGAGGTTTCAGGCAACTAGGCAGAATATAGGCAAGAAACTGACACTAGGAGTTACACAAAAACTAATTTTGGGAGCTGGCTCTGATATCATGTCAGACCAGGCAGTAACTCCTCAAAACAATTTTCATATATTTCTTCAGGTTGGTCTTTATTATATACATGAGGGAGAGATTGTTCACCTAATGATTAGGTGTCAACAAATTTATACCATTCAAGTGTTGAATTAAATTTATATTTTAAGATAATTATAAATAAAATATTTTATAATACTTGAAATATAAAAGTGTATCTTTTTAATAAAATGTTAATGACAATTTCTCCAAAAAAACAAATTCATCTTCAGGAATAAAAAATAATTTCACTTACTTTTTTATGAAAAGAAATATGAATAGATAAAATATTAATGGAGAACATGTATGTTTTATAACCGAAATAGTACATCAATCTATTTCTTTTTCTAACTTTGGTTATAAGAGATTAAAAAATCTCATTACATTATAGCACATATTAATAAATAATTTCACAATATATTATGCATTTTAAATATCTTCAAAGTAATAACGAAAAATCATAAAATTTATTTGCAACATTATAATTAACCGTTGGATAGACAATAATTATCAAAACATATTAATTAAGTTAAATCAAGGGCCTCGATATAACATCCACAGATTCATTAATAAATTTATGTCGCATTAATAAACTTAATTGAGTTTAATATTATTCTCTTGGTTTCATAATCACTTGGGGTTTTAGTATTAATCCCTTCGCTTTATAATATCAATCCCTGGAGTTTATTATGCCCTTGGGTTTATAATATCGATCATGGTCAATCATGGTCAATCATAGTCAACCATGGTTAACCATGGTCAATTGTCGCATTGTGACAAATTTGTCTCCATGTGAAAATCATGGACAATCATGGACAATCATGGTCAAGCATGGTTAGCCATGGTTGATCATGGTCAACCATGTTCTATAGAATCAATCCCTTGGGATTACTATTCCCTTAGGTTTATAATACAATCATGGTCAACCATAATTAATCATAGCCAACCATGGTCAACCATAGTCTAATGTCGCATTGTGACAAGGATTATCTCAATATAAAAATCATCCATGGTCAACCATGTTTATTTTAATGTTTATAATATTTATCTTAGGGTTTATATACCTTGGGTTTATAATATTAGTCCCTTCGGGTTTTGGCGTTAATCCCTTAGGTTTATTATTTTCTTTGGTTTATAATATCAATTGCTTGGGTTTATTATTCTCTTAAGTTTCTAGTATCAATCATGGTCAATTATATTTAATCATAGCTAACCATGGTCAACCATCATCAAATGTCGCATTGTGACAAGGATTGTGTCAATATGAAAACCAACCATTTTCAACCATGCTTATTTTAGTGTTTATAATATTTATCTTAGGGTTTATATACCTTGAGTTTATAATATTAGTCCCATTGAGTTTAATATTATTCGTTTGGTTTCATAATATCTTGGGGTTTTAGTATTACTCCCTTGGGTTTATTATTCCCTTCAGTTTATAATATCAATCCCTTAGGTTTTATATTCTCTTGGTTTTATAATATCAATCATGGTCAATCATGGTCAATAATAGTCAACCATGGTTAACCATGATCAACCATGATCAACCATAGTCAAATGTCGCATCGTGACAAAAATTGTCTCCATGTGAAAATCATGGACAATCATGGGCAATCATGGTCAACCATGGTCAACCATGTTTTATAGAATCCAACGTGGTCAACCATGGTCAATAATGGTCAATCATGGCTGAATGTCGCATTCTGACAAAGATTGTCTCGATATGAAAAAAATACATGGTCAACCATGGTCCAACGTTGCATTGTGACAAAGATTGTCTCGATATAAAAAACATCCATGGTCAACCATCGTCGATCGTCGCATTGTGATAAGGATTTTCTTAATATGAAAATAAACCATGGCCAACAATGTTTAGTCCCCTGGTTTATATTTTTCAAGGGACAGAACCATGGTTGACCATGATCAACCATGGTCAATCATGGCCAACCATGGTCAAATGTTGCATTGTGACAAAAATTATTTCCATGTGAAAATCATGGAAAATCATGGTCAACCATGTTTTCTAGAATCAAACATGGTCAACCATGGTAAATCATGGTCAATCATGGTCGAACGTCGCATTGTGACAAAGATTGTCTCGATATGAAAAATATCCATGGTCAACCATGGTCCAACGTTGCATTGTGACAAAGATTGTCTCCATATGAAAAACATCCATGGTCATTGATGGTCAGCCATGGTCCATCGTCACATTTTGATATGGATTGTCTCAATATGAAAATCAACCATGGTCAACCATGTTTATTTTAGTGTATAATATTTATCTTAGGTTTATAAAATTAGTTCCTTGGTTTTAATATTATTCCCTTGGTTTCATAATCCCTTGGGTTTATTATTCCCTTATGTTTATAATATCAATCCCTTGGGTTTATTATTCCCTTGAGTTTATAATATCAATCATGTTCAACCATGGTCAATCATGGTCAAACATCGCATTGTGACAAAGATTGTCTTGATATGAAAAACAACAATGATCAACCATGGTCCAATGTTGCATTGTGACAAAGATTGTCTCGAAATGAAAAACCATGGTCAACCATGGTCCAACATCACATTGTGATAAGGATTGTCTCAATATGACAATCAACCATGGTCAACCATGTTTATTTTAGTGTTTATAATATTTATCTTAGGGTTTATATACCTTAGGTTTATAATATTAGTCCCTTGGGTTTAGTATTATTCTCTTGGATTCATAATATCTTAGGTTTATTATTCCCTTATGTTTATAATATCAATCCCTTGGGTTTATTATTCCCTTGGGTTTATAATATCAATCATGGTGAATTGTGGTCTAATGTCACATTGTGATAAGGGTTGTATCTATATGAAAATCAATCATGGTCAACCATGTTTATTTTAGTGTTTACAATATTTATCTTGGGGTTTATATACCTTTGGTTTATAATATTAGTCCCCTAGGCTTTATATTATTCCCTTGGGTTCATAATCCCTTGGGGTTTTAGTATTAATCCCTTGGGTTTATAATATCAATCCCTTGGGTTTATTATTCCTTTGGGTTTATAATATAAATCATGGTCAACCATCATCAATCATAGCCAACCATAATCAACCATGGTCAAGCATGGTTCAATGTCGCATTGTGACAAAGATTGTCTCGTTTAAAGTATTTATCTTAGGTGTTTATATACCTTGGGTTTATATTAATCCATTAGGTTTAATATTACTCCCTTGGGTTTATAATGCCTTGGGATTTTTGTATTAATCCCTTAATTTTATTATTTTTATTAAATTGTGTTTAATTATTTTTTAGAATATTTTCTAATGCGTACTATTATTTATTTCTAAAACTATTTCATATATTATTCATTAATTTATATTTATTTATTATTATATAATATTATTAATATGTAATATTAATAATATTAATAATTTATCATGTTTGTTATTATATAATATGTAATATTATTATTATCTAATTTTAAGTTCACCACCAAGCCACACACCGAATTGGTGCATGAGACCCCGTTGTTTGTGGGACAATGGAACCACCTCCACACATCGATTTGACTGTTAAGTCTACGAAGGCATACATACTCTACCCCCTCTGGTTTTGAACATATGACCTATTAGGAGGAAACTCATGCTCTCAACTACTAGGCCCACTCAAGCTGTATAATAATATTATTAAGAATAATATTATAAATAATAGTATTAAATATAATATTGCATTATTAATAGTATTGATATTGGCTGATATATTAATCCTATCGACGTTTATCAACCACATTTATATTAATATAAATGTGGTTGTGCTAGTAATAGCAAGAGTCATGTGGTGGCAATGCCACTGCTTTTGCCTTTTTGTACATTTCCACCACGAGGAATTTGTTGTACAAAAGTTCAGGCTAAGACTTAGACCCTTAAAGGAGTGCAACAACCCTTACTCCCTACAACATTGCTACTGCCACAATGAACTCAAGCTCTTTACCTCACCATATGGAATTGATAGAGCCCCAAAGCCTATCAATCCAATGTAAGAATTCTTGCAAATAAATAAATTCATAGAGAAGCAAATTATTTAGAGAATGTTTCATCTAACCAACATAGAAGTGAAGTGTAGAAAGCTCATGGGAATGGCTGAGAAATAGAAAAAACAAAGAAGTAAACAACTACAAGGGAAAGAAACAATTGGTTCCTCATATTCCCAAACTAAAATAACAACAAACTATGATGGAGTCAAAGGGCAATGAATGTTCAGAGTCAGTCTTGCATTGAAAATTATGGGGAAAGAGTAATGATTGTTGTCGTTTGGGCATGTCTACATATGAGCAACATTAACTTCAAACAATTAGTTAAACCATTAACACATCCCACCTAAAACCATAATGCCTAGAATTGTTTGCATGTTGAGTGCTAAGACACGATGGGGGAATGAGACGCCTTTAACACTTATCATCTCACAAGATGAAATAAATCATATTTACTATAGCTTTTAATCACAATATAATTTTATTAATTACGCTGAATGGTTTATAAATTATTTTAATATATTATTATAAATGAAATGTAAATAAATATAGGAAAACATCCAATTACATTTTTTTAATAAGTGATTATATTAAGATAAATATAATATTATTTCTTTTTATATTTTGAGATACTAATTATCTAATAATTTAATTTTAATTTATATTATTTAATTTTACTATTTTTATTAGTTATAGATAATATAGTACTTATATTTAAAATATGGCTATCAATATAATTTTATTAATTAAGTTGAATGGTCAATATTTCATTTGAATGGTTTGTAAGTTATTTTAATATTTTATAATAAATGAAATATAACAAAAGTATATAAAAAAATTCAATCAAATATTTTTAATAAGAAAAATATGATATTTAGTTTTGATATTTTCTAAATAATTAATATTTGACGATTCAATGTTATTTTATTATTTTTATTTAATTATATATAATATAAAAAATGATTAGAGCTTTAATTTTATAATCTTTATTTATTAATCATTAAAATTTGTATGTATTTGGCATTTACATCGACAAGCTAGAAGGTTGTTTAGAGGAAGTAGGATGTGCTCACCTAATCTACAAGTATATATATTAAAAAAAACAATTTAGATAATAGAAAATTAAGAAAGTATATAAATGTAGACTCTAGAGTTAAATATGTATAAGGTTGGGGTATGGCAATATATTATATGAAGGTTGATACTTTCCTATCTATGTCTTTATATACATAGTTTCTAATATTTTCTTATTTCATTTACAAAAATTAAAAATACAATTTAATAGTTTCTTATCTTCATTCTCATATATAATTGTTATTAAGAAGTAAAAAAAAAAAAAATCTAACATATAATTATTATTAAAACTAGCATGGTCATATAAATTAAGCATAGTCATCAATCCATAATAAACATACTTAATCATAAAAATTAATAATAATGATTAATTATTATTATTATTAATGATAAAAAAGAATTAATATATTTTATATACCTTTAAAATAAATCAAAATTGGTAAGACAAAATGTGAGTGTATTCCCGTAATTGTATGGCTACACTAACAATAAGAATAAGGGGAATACACTAACATCTTGTCATTCCAATTATGCGTCCCAACAATAGTATTGGTATACAAAATATGAATAATGAAAAATGTTGGCATTCACGTGTCCAAATAAAAATAATTTGTAAGAAGTATTAACAAAATTAATAACTATTAAGGGTGGCTAAGAGGGAGGGATTATCGATAAGTTTGAAAAACAACGAAATAGACTATTCTTGGGGCCTTGGCCAATTAGCAATTAACCCCACCAAAGCATATGTGTTGCTACAAGGTATAATACTAACAAAAGGAACAAAGATTGGAAACTTGGTTGTAATGGGTGACTCCTTGATAATTATATAACATATGATTCCTGGAAGATTACCAAAAGAGTGCAAATTAAGAGGTATCATAGAAATGATCCAAGCTTTGAAACCATCCTTTTCAAAGCTCATCTTTTATAATGTTCTGAGATCACATAATGTTGAAGTAGGTTGTCTTGCTAATGAAGGTGTAAAACAGGAAGGGGTCTTTGTTCATAATGGCCACCCCTCAATTTCTCCCATCCCTTAACTATGAAATTGTTTGAATTAAAAAATGAAATTTGGAGAAGGGAGAGGGCCACAAAAATCAACTTGGCTCCCTCTCCCAAAGTCATTATGCATAAAATATTATTAATGTCAGTTTAATTAGGCTTGAATACATACGCATGGACAAAATTTTGGGGAAGCATGTTCTTAGTTTTTCGCCATCATTAGATCCCTTATTCATGTGCTTCTGAGCCGTTAATGATAAAGTGATAGGATATATTTTATTGTGTGGATGTAATATTCCTAATTAGCCATGGCTAATTGGAATATTCGATTTTGCCCAATTTTTTCTTTCTATAGTTATTTATAAATAAAAAGTGAGGACGGGGGACATAACTCACTTTAAGAATAAAAAGTCACTTCCTAGTAGTACAACATTGTGACTTAAGGAGGAGCTAAGGGGGCCAAAGGGGGACGCAGAAGTGGGGCCCATGAAGACACATGGAGGGACTGCGCAGGAGGGAAGAACACATGGCAAGAGGGGAATCACGCATGAGGAGGTGAGCCTAGGGATTGTGAGAGGCAGAGGCTATAAAACAGAGAGGAGCCCCCTCATTTTGGATCATTCAGTTATGTGCATTTTGAGCTAGTCGTTTCGACTTCTGAGCACGTTGGCTGTTTAGCTAGTCTGCAACACTGTTTAGTGCATTGAGTGTCTCCGTTCGGAGATCTCACCCTTAGCCCAAGGGACTTCAAGTGCCTTCTCGGGCAAGGTATTCCCATCGGTATTTCAACAGTATTTTTATCAGCATTTCAGCAGCAGTTTCATCAGCTTTTTGGAGGATTGCACGGCACTTGGAGAGGGACACAATTCTTTTTTATTGTAGTGCTGGATTGGGGTTTGCAGGTGGATTTATGCTAGGAGATTGAGTAGGGGTCCAACTCTTGTATCACTAGAGGATTTTTGGCAGGGTTTCAGGCAGAATTTAGTGGGGTTTTCTTCAGTGGTAGCACAGGGCATTGAGGAACTACGCAGAACCCCAAGAGGTTGTTTTTCGGGGGTCGGCCATTCCAGGAAAGCTTTCTGGGTTTTTCTAGGTTTCTTGACTAGAGCCCGAATCCAGAGTTTTAGCTTTTTCCAAGGAGGGGAGCAGCCCCAAATCATCAGTTGTTTTCTAGCAGTAGCAGCAACACAGTAGCAGCATCCACGCAGAGAGGCCATTCTTGTTATTCTGAGAGTATTTCTTCACTTTCCTTGTGCAAGTCGAGGTGCCATTTGTCTAATCACCTCTTGTACTCATTTTATTACTCAGTATAATAAAATCGCTTAGCATTCCTCGCTACATTTCTTGTGTATCTGCTTATATTTCTGGTTTATATTATTATATGCTGTTCCACTGTTATTTTATCACTTCTGGGTTATTATATCATTTGCACATATTTGGTTGGAGTTTTGTTGGGGTTTGAGGAATATTCCGAGTTAGGAATATTACAGTGGTATCAGAACATAGATCTGGCTCAACCTATGGAGCTAGCATTCTATGACACCAGGGGAAAAACCCTACATTTGTTACAGAGCTAGGAGGTACAGAGACACTGGACATAGTTTGGAGAATACCTACGGGGAGGGAGACTATGCTCCTGTGGTGGACACAAAAAAAGAGGAGCCTGTGGTAGACACAGAACAGAGAGAGTCAGTAGTGGACGCAGAGCAGATGGTAGATAAGGATGGGAAGAGATTTGTGGACATGCTCCTCAAATCTGTGTAGGATCTGTTGAGGCAGATTGAGGTGATGGGGCAAAGATTCACGGCAGTAGAGGCCAAACAGCGTGAGAGCCCACGAGTTTTCTAGATTGGTGAGGGATCAGGTGCATCCCATCACTTGCGAGAGCAACGTGATACTGCGCAGCAGGTGGCCTCACATGCCCCTACACGCTCTACCATGCCCACTTTCTTAGGAGCAGACACGAGGGTCGTAGCCCAGTAGGAGGCAGAGCCCGCACATATGGGTGATTATTTTGCAGAGTACCAGGCCTATGGGCAGGAGTTCAAGGAAGCCCTCTCATTCAGAGATTTTTTTCAGCTCCAGCGGGATAGCAGACCCCACGACCATCACAGAGGGCACCGGCATTACCATGATGGTGACACCCACCGTGCAGCAAGTAGATTCCACTTGCCTATGTTTGATGGCTCATCAAACAATTCGACAAAGTCTTGGGTGGAGAAGATGGACATTTATTTCCAGCTTAACCAGATGTCGGAGGTAGAGGCCATCAAGGTGGCAACATTGCATTTGGATGGCAAGGCCCAGGATTGGTGGTTTCATGGGATGGTTACACTGGGGCACTCCACAGTGACGACATATGTCGAGTTTACTAGGAGACTGATGGAGCGATTTGATCGGAGGGATCCAGAGGAGCATTTCGTTGAGCTGACGAGGCTCAAACAGACAGGGAGCCCAGAGACCTACATTATATATTTCTTGAGGGTCTCTGTGATGGTGCCAGACCTATCCACGGCACGGAGGATCTATATGTATGTTGAGGGGTTAGTAGAGCCACTTCAGGGTTTAGTCTGATCCACTAAACCGGCCACACTCCAGGACGCTATCAACAGGACCCGGGACTTACAGGATGTCTTACCTAGGACCCGGATACCTTACCCCCAAAGACATGATTTTCAGTCTAAGGGGAAGGATGTGAGGATTCCTCCTCCAAAGGGGAATCTAGGATGAGTACAGCTTGATGACGATGCCAGGAGGGAGTTGAAGAAGAAGCGGTTGTGCTTCACCTATCAGGAGCCATGGGCACTAGGACATAGATGTGCTGTTGGCAAAGCACATTTTATTGAGGTCTTCTCCGAGAGCAGTGGAGAAGAGGATGACGAGGAGGATGTGAAGGCAGGAGATAGCCATGCCATATAGGGACCTTTGCCACCTCCACCACCACCAGCAGGTGGTGCATCTTTTGCACCCACTAGAGGGGCCCTTGTAGTGTTGTGAGGAGTTCCCAAGTATCTGACGCTAAGCGTACGAGGGACAGTACGTGGCTAGTGTATATTAGTTTTGGTTGACAGTGGGGCAACCCACAACTTCATCGATGAATAGATGGTTGAGTGGAGAGGTATTCAAACAGAGAGCTTCCATGGGTTTCCAGTATTGGTCCCAGGAGATCAGACCATGACATGTGCTCATTATGTTCCAAAGCTTTCAGTGACAATGGGCACCTACAAATTGACTGACCACTTTTTCATGGTCGATATTCTGGACACCAACATGATACTGGATGTACAGTGGCTTATTACTCTAGGGAAGGTCACGACAGATTGGAAGACCCTAGAGATGGAGTGGGATGATGAGAAGACAGGGAGGCATGAGAAGATACGGGGACAACACACATATTTGCCTCAAACTGTGTCGGCTCATTGGATGGAGGCAGTCTTTCGGAAGGGAGACATAGACTGGGCAGTGGAGTTGCGTGCATCAAAGGTAGGGACTATAGGGCAGACGGTACATCCAGAGATCCAGTCCATCCTTTATCGGTATGCCATAGTGTTTGGAGAGATTCCACCAGGACAGCCACCGGATTGGGGGTTTGAGCACACTATCAAGTTTGAGCAGGGCATCCAGGCAGTGATCACCACCCCCTATAGGCACACCAAGGCCTATCGGGATGAGATTGAGCAGGCTATCCAAGAGTTGCTGGCTCTTGGGCATATTCGACCGAGCGCGAGTCCTTTTGCTTCTTCTGTAGTGTTGGTGAAGAAGAAGGACGATACATTGAGGATGTGCATTGACTACAGGGCCCTGAACAAGAGGACCCTGAAGAATAGATACCCCATACCCAGGATCAATGAGTTGATGGATGAGTTGAGGGGTGCATGATTCTTCTCAAAGATTGATTTGAGATCTTGGTACCATCAAATTCACGTGAGGGAGCAGGACATTCCCAAGACGGCCTTCAAGTGTCACTATGGGCACTTTGAGTTTTTTGTGATGCCTTTTGGGCTAACCAATGCCCCCGCTACATTTCAGTCCTGCATGAATCATATCTTCTGTAGTCACTTAAGGAAGTTTGTGTTGGTATTCTTTGATGACATTCTCATTTATAGCAGGACTTGGAAGGAGCATCTCCGGCACATTGAGACGGTGTTGTGTATTTTACAGGAGCAACATTTCTATGCCAAACTCTCCAAGTGTGAGTTTGGGTTGATGGAGATGTTGTATCTGGGACACATCATAGGAGTGGATGGAGTGAGAGTCCACGAGGAGAAGATCAGGGCCATCAGAGAATGGCCAGAGCCGAGAAATGTGACGGAACTTCGAGGATTCATTGGCATTTGTACTTACTACTGGAAGTTCATCAAACGTTTCTTGCAACGTGCTGCACCCCTGACAGATTTGACGAGGAAGGGGGCATTCAGTTGGTAAGATACAGCACAACGAGCCTTTGACAGGCTCAAGGAGGTTATGAGCAGCTACCCAGTGCTTGTGTTGCCAGATTTTATGCAGCCATTTGTTTTGGAGTGCGATGTGTCGGGAGAGGGGATCGACGTAGTGTTGATGCAGGGAGGTCACCCTATAGCCTTTGAGAGCCGGAAGCTCATTCCGCACAAGAGGTTGTATTCTATATACGACAAGGAGATGCTGGCCATCATGCATGCATTGGCTAAGTACCGACAGTATCTTGTGGGTAACAGGTTCAGGGTGAGGACTGATCACAACAGCCTCAAGTTCTTTTTGGAGCAGAAGTAGCTACAGGAGAGGCAGTAGAAGTGGATCAGCAAGATCCAAGCATATGACTTTAACGTTGAGTATGTCAAGGGTAAGAACAACGTGGTAGCAGATGCCCTTTCACGTAGACCAGCCACGTTGTCTCTTATGAGCTTGGATACTGTCTGGAGGGCCCGACTCTTAGTAGAGTACTCCAAGGACAGGTTTGCATGTGAGGTTCTGGATGGGCAGGTGGCAGATGATAGGTACAAGGTGGTCGATGAGATCATTTATTACAGGGACTGGATCTTCTTGACTGAGGGGTCTCAGCTCAAGAAGAAGATACTCCAGGCATCTCATGATTCACCATTGGCAGGACATCAGGGGTTTACCAAAACCTACAGGGCCATTAGGGAGAGGTTCTCATGGAAGGGCCTCAAGGAGGATGTACTCTGGCACATCCGGGAGTGCGATGTTTGCCAGAGGAACAAGGGAGAGATGAACCATCGCGCAGGATTATTGCAGCCTCTTCCCATTCTGGAGGGGAAATGGGAGAGTATTTCGATGGAATTCATCACAGGGTTGCCCATGGTATAAGTCAAGGATTGCATCTTTGTCGTCGTTGACCAACTGACAAAGTACGCACATTTTTTTTCCATATCCGCACACTATACAGCAGCACAGGTGGCCAAGCTGTTCTTTATAGAGATCTTCAGGCTACATGGTCTTCCTAAGACCATCGTCAGTGATAGGGACAACCATTTCATGGGCGAGTTTTGGCAGGAGCTTTTCCAGTTGGTGGGGACGGAGTTGACACCGAGTACTAGTTATCACCCACAGACGGATGGGCAGACAGAGATAGTTAACAAGCGGCTAGAGGGCTACTTGCGTAACTATGTCATTGGGCAGCAGCAAAGCATGGTTGAGGTGGTTGCATCTAGGGGAGTACTGCTACAATACTTCACATCACATGTCCATTGGTATGTCACCATTCTATGCTTTATATGGGTATCATCCTTTATCTTTTGCTGACGTGATGTTTGGTGATAGCAAGGCTCCTAGAGCCAAGATATGGATCCAAGAGAGTCTGGATATTCTCCAAGCTCTCAAGGATAACATGGCTATAGCACAGAACCAGCAGAAGCTGTATGCCGACAAGGGTCGGGTGGAGAGACAGTTCGAGGTAGGGGACATGGTCTACCTACGGCTATATCCATACCGACAGTCGTCACTAAAGCAGAAGGGGGCTGCGAAGATTAAGCCCCGATTTTATGGGCTGTACAGGGTGATACGCAAGGTTGGACAGGTTGCATATCAGTTGGAGCTACCCCAAGGCAGCAAGATTCATAACATTTTCCATGTATCATGCCTGAAAAAGGCATTGGGGAAGAAGGTGATAGTGAGAGATGAGCTACCACCCATGGATGACGAGGGACATTTGGTATTACAGCCGAAGGCTATCATTGATACCAGGGAGAGGCAGCTGCGGAGCAGGATGGTCCGGGAATTCTTGGTGAGGTGGAAGAATTTGCCAGATAAGGATGCCACTTGGGAGAGTGAGAAGTTCTTGCAGCATCCATCACTTCAGTTGCTTGAGGACAAGCAACATTTTGCCGGGGGAGACTGTAATATTCCAAATTAGCCATGGCTAATTAGAATATTCGATTTTGCCCAATTTTTGCCTTCTATAGTTATTTATAAATAAAAAGTGAGGCCAAGGGACATAACTAACTTTAAGAATAAAAAGTCACTTCCTAGTAGTACAACGTTGTGACTTAAGGAGGAGCCAAGGGGGCCAAAGGGGGATGCAGAAATGGGGCCCACGCAAACACATGGAGGGACTCCGCAGGAGGGAAGAACACATGGTAAGAGGAGAATCACGCAAGAGGAGGTGAGCCTAGGGATTGTGAGAGGCAAAGGCTATAAAATAGAGAGGAGCCCCCTCATTTTGGATCATTCAGTTATGTGCATTTTGAGCTAGTCATTTCGACTTCTGAGCACGCTAGCTGTTTAGCTAGTCTTCAGCACTGTTTAGTGCATTGAGTGTCTCCATTCGGAGATCTCACCCTTAGCCCCGGAGGACCTCGAGTGCCTGCTCGGGCAAGGTATTCCCATCGGTATTTCAGCAGTAGTTTCATCAGATTTTTGGAGGACTGCGCAGCACTTGGAGAGGGACGTAGTCCTTTTTTACTGTAGTGCTGGAATGGGGTTTGCAGGTGGATTTATGCTGGGAGATTGAGCAAGGGTCCATCTCTTGTCTCATTGGAGGATTTTTGGCAAGGTTTTAGGCAGTGTTTTAGGCAGAGTTAGGGGGGTTTTCTTCAATGGCAGTGCAGGGCATTGAGGAACTGCATAGAACCCTAAGAGGTTGTTTTTCGAGGGTCAGCCATTCCAGGAAATCTTTCTGTGGTTTTCTAGGTTTCTTGAGTAGAGCCCGAATCTAGAGTTTCAGCTTTTTCCGAGGAGGGGAGCAACCCTAAATCATCAGTTGTTTTCTAGCAGTAGCAGCAGCACAGCAGTAGCATCCACGCAGAGAGGCCATTCTTGTCATTCTGAGAGTATTTCTTCACTTGCCTTATGCAAGTCGAGTTGCCATCTATCTAATCACCTCTTGTACTCATTTTATTACTCAGTATAATAAAATGGCTTAGCATTCGTCACTGCATTTCTTGTGTATCTGCTTATATTTCTGGTTTATATTATTATATGATGTTCCACTATTATTTTATCACTTCTGGGTTATTATATCATTTGCACATATTTGGTTGGAGTTTTGCTAGGGTTTGAGGAATATTCCAGGTTAGGAATATTACAGTGGAGAAAGCATTAAATCTTCTATGCAATCCTTTGTATTCTTTGTGGAAATGACATATATTAACAATGGTTACAGTGGAGTACATTGATGTGGTCTTGAGGAGGTAAAGAAGGTTTAGTTACTCTAGGGGATATGGAGAAAATACTAGGACAAGAGCCTCTATGCACCCTTCTTGATTTCTCAACCATTATCATATTAAGGAGGTCCATAATTCAATTGTTAACTTTCCAAAATCGATGGTATCTTATGATAGTAGTCTCAAAGCTAGTGGGAGCTCTTAACACAAACTAGGCATTAGCTCTCACATATGTTAGGAAGGTAATTCATAAAATTTTCATGTTAATCAAAATTTCTTCGTTGTTCAAGCAATAAAGGCAAGGTTTGTTAGGTATGTCTTGTAGGCACTGAGTTGGTGTAAAGTTTTAGTTTGGGAAGTGATGATACCGGAAATTTTGTTGACAATTGTTGCTCGGTGTCAGCACTTTAAGGAACCCTTAATGTTGTGGTTTTGTTCTTGTCTTAATGATCTAATTTCTTCACATGACGAGAAGAGCAAGGGATTACCATCCCTTGGTGTTTCATGGGTGGCTTACAATTCAACACTTAGTAGTAAATTTACATGGGAGGAAAATTGGGATACTTGAATTTGCTATGAAGGTATTACATAATGGAATCATTGGAGCAACAAATGGATAGATTAGAGTCAAACCAAGAACTTATGTATACCAAAATGAAACATGTCTCTTTTGTTGTCTTGATAGCTTTGGAATTACTAATGGAAGATAAAACTCAGCAGAGGAAATTAGAGGGTGAGACAAATGGTCTTCGCTGACAACTAAAGGATCTACATACATAAAGCAAATCATTTTCCCTTGATATCTCCTCCAATCTAGATGAGGAATGTGTAGGCAATGTAATAAAATTAGATTTGAATGTACCTCTTGTAGCAGAGGAAGACTCCACAACTTAGTTAGTGGAACTTGCATCAATTTTGCTTTATATTGTAAGTTTTGTATGATCTTGTTGATCTTTTGGAGAGTTTATACCTCCAAAGACCCAACATCTAGTAGGCAAGTTAGCACTAAGTATATGTTATATGATAGCCTTGATGAGGTTATAGTTATTTTTGACCTCGGAAGAAATTTCAATGTAATCACCTAATCTACAAGTTGTGATCCAAATACAAAATTTTACTTAATATCAAAGAGTCATCGTCTTAATATCAAAGAGTCATCATTCATTGTTCCATTAGGAATCTATAATCAATTGGTTTCTAGTGCTATTTCTTTTGGTTGCACAAGGAAAATAAAAAGAATGGAAAATTGCTTAAATGGAATAAAAAGAATGCATCAATAAAAATTAAAAATTGTGTCATATGAAATGAGCTATGGTTTTTTTGACATGTTGTATTGATGAACCATGATATTAACCCATGGTATTGTAAAAAACCATATTTATAGATTAAGAATAGTCATGATAAAGTGGTGGTCTACCACTAGACCAAATTTAATAAACTTCTTAATACCAAATAAAATTCCTCAAGCTCGACAACTCATGTTCATCACCAGCCCTTACGAGCTCTCGATGTCCAAAGAAGCGAAAAAGGATCGTTGAGAGAATTTATTACAAACCCTTGGTGGAATCACCGCCTTTTACCAGCATCTGAAGAAGCCACTATCAGTTATAGTGCCAGAGAAGGACAATAGATGAATTGATGGGCATTGTATCAGTTTAGATACCACATCCAGATTATCTGAACAACCGATGGTAACAACAGAACATATAATTTCAGAGCACGTATGACAAGACTGAGGGGTGGAAGGGCAACAGGGTGTCGTATCCCTCGGCCATTGGAGCCCTAGTAGTAGAGGCGGGGAAAACGTCTACGAAAGACTTAAACCCAATAATTAACCTTGGAAATGCATAAAAAAGAAAATTGGAAGGCTGAGCCTTTCTTTTGAAACTTTAAAGAAACAATCACGATTCTTTTAAGTAGTAAAATAAAAACACAACCAAAACCTTTCCCCATCGAATGAGATTGGATGGAAGGTTGAACTAAGTAGGTCAGCAGGAAACAACTAGATAGAAATATGTAGAGAAGCCTGTTTAATTTGGATTGGTCAATCATGACAAAGCGTTACTTAAAAGTTATTTAATGTGTTATTACGAAAATGCATGTCTTAAAAGCTATTTAATATGTCTTAAAAGCTATTTAATATTTTATTGCTGGATCTACACACTGAGAATCATCACTATACTTTTATAATTATTTCACACCCACTACCTAGTATTTTATGTGTATCAATAATTTAAAGATTTTCAATTTTTAAAATATGAAATTTTATATCAATTTTGATAAAATTTTTAACAAATAACACACCAATCAAAACCAAACTAATTTAACTCAAATTCTATATCATAATCACAATGTCATTATCAATAAAGAATAAATATTCAGAATAACGATAGCAAACCATAGGACAAATCAGCATTGCATTAAGTTATAAATCTAAATCTCAACCTTAGAAAGTGCCAAAAGCCATGATTGATTTGAAGTTTGCATTATTGTTAATTTTATATGTAAATGCTCTTTTGGACACCTTCCTGCCTGTGCTATTAAGAAATTTCAATGTAATCACCTAATCTACAAGTTGTGATCCAAATACAAAATTTTACTTAATATCAAATTCTCATTACTTATGATCCAAATACAAAATTTTACTTAATATCAAATTCTCATTATTTAATGTCAAAGTGTCATCATTCATTGTTCCATTGGGAATCTATAATCAATTGGTTTCTAGTGCTTTTTCTTTTGGTTGCACAAGGAAAATAAAAAGAATGAACAATTGCTTGAAAGGAATAAAAAGAATGCATCAATAAAAATTAAAAATTGTGTTATATGAAATGAGTTATGGTTTTTTTGACATGTTGTATTGATGAACCATAATATTTACCCATGGTATTGTAAAAACCATATTTATAGATTAAGAATAGTCATGATAAAATGGGGGTCTACTATTGGACCAAATTTAATAAACTTCTTAATACCAAATAAAATTCCTCAAGCTCGACAACTCATGTTCATCACCAGCCCTTACCAGCATAACATTCTAGATGTCCAAAGAAGCCACATCGTTCAAGTCCGACTTTTGAAAAAGGATTGTTGAGAGAATTTATTATAAACCCCTCGTGGAATCACTGCCTTTTACCAGCATCTAAAGAATCCACTATCTAGATGAATTGATGGGCATCGTATCTGTTTAGATACCACATCCGGGATTATCTGAACAGCCGATGGTAACAACAGAACATATAATTTCAGAGCACGTATGACAAGACAGAGGGGTGCAAGGGCAACAGGGTGACTTATTCCTTGGCCATTGGAGCCTTGGTAGTAGAGGCAGGGAAAACTTCCGCGAAAGACTTAAACCCAATAATCAAACTTAGAAATGCATTAAAAAAGAAAATTGGAATGCTGAGCCTTTCTTTTGAAACTTTAAAGAAATAATCACGATTCTTTTAAATAGTAAAATAAAAACACAACCAAAACGTTTCCCATGGAATGAGATTGGATGGAAATTGAAAGGCATTGGTTGAACTAAGTAGGTCAGGAGGAAACAACTAGATAGAAATATGTAGGGACGCCTAATTTGGATTGGTCAATAAAAATGTATTATTATGACAATGCATATCTTAAAAGCTATTTAATATTTTATTGTTGAATCTACACACGGAAAATCATCAATATACTTTTATAATTATTTCACACACATTAACTAATATTTTATGTGTATCAATAATTTAAAGATTTTCAATTTTTAAAATATTAATTTTTATATCCATTTTGATAATTTTTTTAACAAATAACACAAGAATCAAAACCAAACTAATTTAACTCAAATTCTATATCATAATATGTGTTGTTTGTCATAAATTAAAAATGACAATATCATTATCAATAAAGAAGAATTAATATTCAGAATAATATAGCAAACCATAGGATAAATCAGCGTTGCATTAAAGCTATAAATCTAAATCTCAACTGTAAAAAGTGCCAAAATATTCAGAATAATATAGCAAACCCTAGGATAAATCATCGTTGCATTAAAGTTATAAATCTAAATCTCAACTGTAGAAAGTGCCAAAAGCCATGATTGTTTTGAAGTTTGCATTATGGTTAATTTTATATGTAAATTCTCTTTTGGACGCTTCGTGCCTTCGCTAATGAGGAATCGCAGATTGAGTAATTTTGAAAGTAATCTAGTTACATAGGAAACATGACAGTAATTTTGAAAGTAATCTAGTTACATAGAAAAAATTACACGAAGCTACCGGGAAAGGGAAAAGAAATAGGACAATAATTTATCACACTCAAGGTACGGTGGAGAGGATGACAACAATCACTCCCATTACTTACAAAAGTTTTTGTTAAATGTGTAATTTCAACGCAGCCGAAAACCACCAAACAAAACCACCTATCTTGTTCGCACCGCCTTTTGGCAAAGGCTATTTTTTCTTGGAGCCCTCCGAACACATTCACTGGCCGCCACGCGTCCCATGTACGAGCACCCAAAAACCACTTTCCCCGGACGGTAAAGTTTGTTTGTTTTGCCCGAGGTTGGTGTGCGAACCTCGTTGGATCAGCCAAGTGATCTGGGCACGAAATCTTCACCGTCGATCTCCGGAAAGTGCACAGGCCCACGTCAAATCGATTTTTACGTGGAGTAAAAGGTTTATGGGTTGACCGTCGTAGGAGGAATTCAATGTTTTTAATGTGTCTTCGTAGATATTAGGTGGAGGCGTTAATTTTAGTCATGGGCATATGTTTAATTTTGGTAATGGGCATAAGTCCCATATATCTTTTATATATGTTTTATATAGATTTAGGTGAGGCCCATTTAATATCGTTATGGGCATGTATTTAATATAGTTTTTTTTTTATATATGTTTTATGTATGTCGTAAAAAGTAGTTTACGTGCAGTAGTTTTGTTGTTGTGGTAACTGCGCACAGCAGTGTGTAAAAAATATATGAACAGGTTGTAATGTTTTAGTGTTGGCTATCGTAAACTGAGGAATAGCGAAAACCATGTGTGGTTTTGCACAGCAGTGCATAAAGGAAATGGTGGAGCGATTTTTGTAAGATTGTGTGAATTTTGTTTACAGCAGTAAACTTATGTAAACTTTTATTACAACAGTAAGTTGTTTTTCACAGGCAGTGAATGTTAAAAAGATTCTACAGTGGTAAATCCCTCTTAGTAACAGAGGATGAATATGTATGAGGCAACATATTTTTGAATAGAAATGCTTTGTGTTAGTTTAATGGTGTCATCTGAGTCATTTTGTTTCTAAGAGGTTTTCTGTCAAAAGATCCTGGACAGAGTAAACAGAGCATTGTCTCTGTAGTGGTTATTTTATTTGGTTTTGGTATTTCTTCATTAAAAATACCCAACAGTGGTATCAGAGCAAGGACCAGGCTCTTTAAAGAAGTTAAAGAAGCTGAAGGGAGAAGGTTGTTGCTGCAGCAAAACCTCTCAGGCAGTTAGAAGACTCAGACAGCGAAGGATTCAGGTATTCCCCAAAAGCATTTCTCTTGTTATTGCTGAAGACAGTCAGTTTTTTAAAAAGGATCACAGTCAAGGATTTAAAACCATAGTTCAAGATGCAAGGAATGGCAAGCACAAGCATGGGTATGTTCAACACCCAGCTCCCACACTTTAATGGGAAGAACTATGACTACTGGTCTATAACCATGAGAGCTTTGTTCATCTCTCAAGATATATGGGAACTAGTAGAATATGGGTTTGAGGAACTAGCAGATGAAACTGAGTTCAATGCATTAACTCAGGGAGAGAAGGATCAGCTGAAGCTCAATAGGAAGAAGGATGCAAAGGCCATTGTCTTGTTGTATGAAGCAGTGGACCAGAGTATATTCCCAAGGATAGCAGCAGCTACAACATCACATGAAGCATGGCAAACTCTCAAGACAGCCTATCAAGGCATGGAGAGAGTGAAGACAGCAAAATTGCAAATGCTGAGAAAGGATTTTGAAAACTTGAAAATGAAGGAATCAGACAACATTGAATCATTCTTCACTCATGTGATTGGTGTAATCACACAAATGAGAACTCATGGAGAAACCATTGAAGATAGGAGAATAGTGGAGAAAATATTGAGGGTTTTACCCTCAAGGTTTGATGCCATAGTCACCACCATTGAAGAGACAAAGGATCTCTCAAAGTATTCAGTTGATGAGCTACATGCATCACTGATAACTCATGAGCAGAGGTTGAGTAGGAATGAAAACTCATCCCTTGAGCAAGCCTTCAAGACCCAGATGTCCTTTGGAAAAGGAAGAGGTCAAGGAAGAGGAAACCGAAGAGGAAGAGGCAGAAACCAGAACAGAGGTGGAAGGAACAACCCATCAAATGCACAAGGAAGAGGCAGCAATCCAAATCAGAACCAAGGTCAAGGCAGCAACCAACAAAGAGATCAGTATCAGGCTCAAGGACAAAGGTATGATAAATCTAATGTTCAATGCTATTATTGCAAAAAGTATGGACATTATGCTAGTGATTGTAGAAAGAAACAGCATGATATGAACAGCAGACAAAATGCAAACGTTACAAGAGAAAACAACAGTCAAGAAAATGTCCTGTTAGCTTGTAACATGGCTGAAACACATAGTGAGGACATATGGTTTTTAGACTCAGGTTGCAGCAACCATATGATAGGGAATATAGCCCTCTTTTCAGCCTTAAATCAGAATTTGAAATCAGAGGTCACACTAGGAACTGATAGTAAAGTGTTTGTTATGGGAAAAGGGGAGGTAAAAATATTTACAAAACAAGGAGAAAGGAAAACCATAGCAGATGTATACTATGTCCCCGGAATGAGATGTAACCTATTGAGTGTTGGACAGCTTATCCAAAAGGGTTACAATGTTTACTTTGTAAATGATGTGTGCACCATCATGGACATACCACCCAGCAAAAGATGCATTGCTGAAGTGAAGATGACAAGGAACAGGGTGTTCCCTCTCCAGATCCGGGCAGACATGAAGAACAAAAGGGAAATGGCAGTAGTCACCCAAGAGGCCTTCCAAAGCGTGCCAAAGGATGAGAACTGGTTATGGCACTTGAGATTCGGGCATCTAAATTTTGGAGGTCTAAACTTATTGAGCAGAAAAGGAATGGTAAAGGGATTACCATTGATAGAGAAGCCGGACAGCCTTTGTGAAGGTTGTATATTGGGCAAACAACATAGAGAAAGTTTTCCATCAGGGAAAAGCATAAGGGCCAAGGCACCCTTAGAGATTATCCACTCAGATTTGTGTGGACCAATGCAAGCTCCATCATTAGCAGGCAGCCTATATTTCTTAACATTCATTGATGATTTTACAAGGAAGACTTGGGCATATTTCCTTAAAAACAAAAGTGAAGTGTTTGTGAAATTCCAAAATTTCAAAGCACTTGTGGAGAACCAAAGCGGGCTGCATATAAAAGTTTTGAGAACTGATAGAGGAGGTGAGTATATCTCCAATGAATTCCTAAAGTTTTGTAGAGAAAATGGAATACATAAACAGTTCACAACTCGGTACACCCCACAACAAAATGGAGTTGCTGAAAGGAAGAACAGAACCATCATGGAGATGGCAAGGAGCATGTTGAAGGAAAAGCATTTGCAAAATGAATATTGGGCTGAAGCTGTGCATTGTGCAGTGTATATTTTGAACAGGTGTCCTATAAAGGCAGTCATGAACAAAGTGCCAGAAGAGGCATGGAGTGGGAGAAAGCAAGTAGTCACCCACATGAGAGTTTTTGGGTGTGTGGCCTATGCACACATTCCAGATAAACTAAGGAGGAAGTTGGACAGCAAAGGGGAGAAATGCATCTTCATTGGATACAGTGATGAATCCAAAGCCTACAGGCTGTACATTCCATCTACCAAGAAGTTCTTTGTCAGCAGGGATGTTCAATTCATTGAAGAGGAAGCTTGGGATGGAAGCATAGAAAAAACAGTGAACATTAAAAACTGTTTGTCTCATGATGAGGATGAAGAGGAGGTGGCTGAAATGAATCCCCAAACAGCAGCACCAACACAAGGACAACAAGGGACACCATTGAGGATCAATGAGAGTGCTTCTCCAAGCACACCACAAGGAGGAAATTCAAGTGCATCTTCAAGCACTTGCACACCAAGTGAAAGAGGTAAGAAGTTTAGAAATCTAAGTGACATTTATGATGAAGGAATGAATTCCTTATTTTCCTTGTATTGTCATGTTGATGATCCTATTCATTTTGAAGAAGCTATTAAAGATAGGAAATGGATAGAAGCTATGGATGAAGAGATGAATGCCATAGAGAGAAACAAAACATGGGATTTGGTTGAGCTACCGAAAGGCAAAGAAGTCATTGGTGTGAAATGGGTCTACAAGACCAAAAGCAATGCTGAAGGCAAGATTGAAAGGCATAAAGCAAGGCTGGTTGTCAAAGGCTACAAGCAGCAGTATGGGAGAGATTATGAGGAGACTTTCGCCCCGGTTGCAAGAATGGAAACCGTGAGAGCAGTGTTGTCCATAGCAGCTCAAAACAAATGGAAAGTCTACCAAATGGATGTGAAATCAGCATTCCTAAATGGAGTGTTAATGGAAGAGGTCTATGTGGAACAGCCTCTCGGATATGAGAAGAAAGGAGAAGAGCACAAAGTGTGCAAATTGAAGAAAGCTCTTTATGGGCTGAAGCAAGCGCCAAGAGCATGGTACAGCAGGATAGATTCATATCTATTGGAGAATGAATTTGACAAATGTGAAGGAGAACCCACAGTCTACATCAAGGAAAAGGATGGTAAAATTTTAATTGTTGTCTTGTATGTAGATGATGTTATTTTCACTGGAAATGATATTTATCTTATTGAGAATTTTAAATCAGTCATGAAGAATGAATTTGAAATGACTGACATGGGTTTCTTGAGATACTTCTTAGGCATAGAAGTAGATCAAAATGAAAAAGGAATTTTTATATCTCAAGCAAGATATGTAAATCAAGTTTTGGGCAGATTTAAGATGCAAGAATGCAAGGCAGCCATCACTCCCACAGTGATGGGATTAAAACTCAGCAGAGAGGACAGCAGCAAGGATTTTGATCCTAGCCTGTACAAAAGCATTGTGGGTAGCCTTATGTATTTAACAGCAACTAGGCCTGATTTAATGTATGCTGTTAGTTTGATTTCCAGGTTCATGGAGAGGCCAAAGGAGGCACATTGGCAGGTAGCAAAGAGAATTTTGAGGTATGTCAAAGGTACCAAAATGTTTGGAATTCTATATCATGCCTCAGAACATTCAGATTTGGTTGGGTACACAGATAGCGATTGGGCTGGAAGTGTAGATGATCGGAAGAGCACTTCCGGTTATGTTTTTAATATGGGTTCAGGAGCCATTTCATGGGCTTCTAAGAAGCAGTCCATTGTAGCATTATCTACAGCAGAGGCAGAATATGTGGCAGCGACAGCAGCAGCATGTCAGGCAGTATGGATGAGAAGGATGTTGAGAAGCTTAGGCCAGGAGCAGGCAAAAGCGACAGTGGTCTTTTGTGACAATAGCTCAGCTATTGCTTTGTCAAAGAATTCAGTGTTTCATAAGAGAACGAAACACATCGACACAAGGTTTCACTACATCAGAGAGTTAGTGAACAATGGAGAAATTGTCCTAGAACATTGCAGGACCCAAGAACAGGTTGCGGACATCTTGACAAAGCCGATGGATCAGAAAAGCTTTGAATTTTTGAGGAAGTGTCTGGGTATGACCGAATGCCCAGCTGTTGAAATTAAAGGGGAGTGTTAAATGTGTAATTTCAACGCAGCCGAAAACCACCAAACAAAACCACCTATCTTGTTCGCACCGCCTTTTGGCAAAGGCTGTTTTTTCTTGGAGCCCTCCGAACACATTCACTGGCCGCCACGCGTCCCATGTACGAGCACCCAAAAACCACTTTCCCCGGACGGTAAAGTTCGTTTGTTTTGCCCGAGGTTGGTGTGCGAACCTCGTTGGATCAGCCAAGTGATCTGGGCACGAAATCTTCACCGTCGATCTCCGGAAAGTGCACAGGCCCACGTCAAATCGATTTTTACGTGGAGTAAAAGGTTTATGGGTTGACCGTCGTAGGAGGAATTCAATGTTTTTAATGTGTCTTCGTAGATATTAGGTGGAGGCGTTAATTTTAGTCATGGGCATATGTTTAATTTTGGTAATGGGCATAAGTCCCATATATCTTTTATATATGTTTTATATAGATTTAGGTGAGGCCCATTTAATATCGTTATGGGCATGTATTTAATATAGTTTTTTTTTTATATATGTTTTATGTATGTCGTAAAAAGTAGTTTACGTGCAGTAGTTTTGTTGTTGTGGTAACTGCGCACAGCAGTGTGTAAAAAATATATGAACAGGTTGTAATGTTTTAGTGTTGGCTATCGTAAACTGAGGAATAGCGAAAACCATGTGTGGTTTTGCACAGCAGTGCATAAAGGAAATGGTGGAGCGATTTTTGTAAGACTGTGTGAATTTTGTTTACAGCAGTAAACTTATGTAAACTTTTATTACAACATTAAGTTGTTTTTCACAGGCAGTGAATGTTAAAAAGATTCTACAGTGGTAAATCCCTCTTAGTAACAGAGGATGAATATGTATGAGGCAACATATTTTTGAATAGAAATGCTTTGTGTTAGTTTAATGGTGTCATCTGAGTCATTTTGTTTCTAAGAGGTTTTCTGTCAAAAGATCATGGACAGAGTAAACAGAGCATTGTCTCTGTAGTGGTTATTTTATTTGGTTTTGGTATTTCTCCATTAAAAATACCCAACAGTTTTGACAAGTGCATAATTAATTGTTACTCAATAAGAAATATAACAACAATTTGTCATACTCAAATAACAAAAGTAGGGTGGAGAGTATAACAACAATCACTCCACCACTCACAAAAGCTTGACAACACGCGTAACTATTGTAAAACGCACACACTTAACTATTACATAACTTATTACAATAGCATCCTAAAGTAATATTATTACAGATTATGCACATCCGTATCTCTGAACCCACTTATTATTACAGATTAAGGCCGAGAGATTGCAAGATGAGCGTTACATGTGTACCAACTCTGTAATCGAAGCATCTGCGTTTGACGGAGGAGCGTGAGATGCAGCAGATGATGGGGAAGAAATAGTAAATACTAGCAGATTGTGAAACCCCAGAGCCACAACCGGTGGACTTGCTGTTTTCGGAAACAAAAGTAGGCTGGGTGGGATCCGGCAATGTCACAGAATGAGATGAAGCAGAAGCAAGCCGCCAGCAACACCCAAAATTATGGGTAAATTGTTTGAAGATTTGTTGTTCTGCGTACTATTACTGGATGGTGTGGTCTGATTCGGTGGTGTATCAGCAACTGGGCTATTAGCTGGTGCTTCCGCAGGAGGTGGAGACGAAGTCGAATTAAAGAAACTATACAATTCATAACGAACTATGCAGCTTCCCATATAACCCCGTGCTCCTTGCCTTCCACTGCAAACTGTAGAAATATCGATGATTTTTTGTTGCAAACATGATGTGCAGTTGTCTATCGACATATCTCTGGTGCACTGGACCAGACCGTAAATCATTCGAGACAAGGAGTCTATTTGTGTTCCAGAAGCATATAATGTAGATCCAGATGTTGCTTCATCTACCAACTTGATGAATAAGCTGTTAACAGCCTTAATAAGAACATCAGCACTAGGTGTGACATTATCCGGATTACAAAGATTCCATCCATCAATGGTATCCAATTGTCCGAAAAAACTATAGTTCTCATAACGCAAAAAGCATTTTTCATCTTCAATCCACATTAAACCGCCGCCTGCATTCCCACAATTTTGTCGAAGAGTAGTGTTTGCTTGTTGTGAACAATTGTAGCACTGGTCGGGTGTTGTGTCTCCCCGACATTGCACAAGGCCATATACTTGGCCATTCTCAGAAGTGTTAAACCCTGTGTGGGACGAATCTTTAATAAGCCTAGTCATGACACTGTTCAAATTTCTCTCGTACTTACTGTCTGTTGTATAGTTAAAATTGTGGTCGCATGTAGAATGCTGCATCACATGTACTGTTGCCTTGCAAATCTGCGACTGAAGAGTAATTATCATCAAGAGAAGTGCCATTCCATAGAATAGTTGAACAGCTTGGGTCATGAGAAGTGTCGAGCACGAAACTCTGCCGTGGAGGATTGTCATGGCCATTGGAGAATGGAGAACCTACGATGCTCGAAATTCTGATTTTCTCTGCACACATAGACGCATAGACCATGTTTTTAAGTTTCTCATGCATTTAAAGATTCTACGCGCATATGAGCTACTAAGAGTCAATGAAAGCAGGTCATATGATAATAATTAAACCGTCTAAGATCAACAAAATAAATCGTTGGAAACTATAGATATGATGACTCGCCGGATTCATGGAAAGTATACCTGTAATGCTTCGCCAGATTCAAACATCGCCGGATTCAAACGTCGCGCACCCAAAATGTGACTGCCACTGGTCAAACTCCGCCGCCCCTGCTTCCGTGTTATCGAGAAAATACTTTTTAACGCACTCATGAACTTTCCAAGCTCCTACGCTAATCTTTATCTCTTGCGTACTTGGAATGTGTGTATTCACTAATCTATTCATGTGGCTGACCCAGAGAGATGTCGACGGTCTTCGCTGTCGCTGGAAGGAGTGTAAATATATATTGTTTAATTCGCTCAACATTGGGACGTCCGTAGTTCAGTCTAGTGGTGGAATCTTTCATGGCTTCCTCTGAGGACTAAAAATCGAGGGGTTCAATGTCTCTGCGGAGTAAATATCGAGGGTTTCGATGTCTCAATAATTAATAATTAATAATTAAAAAGTGAAAATTGAATATGAATCAAATCATTTCACATAAAAATAAATATGTCAATATAATATTTAAAAAATAAAAAATTATTTAAACACATTAAAAATAAAAAATTATTTAAACAAATTAAAAATTAAATCAAATGTGTCAAAATGTTCAAATCTCAGAATTCTATCAAAAGCTACCGACTAAAAAACGGATTAAAAAATCCGAAATTACACGCCCAAAACAAAAACAAAGAAAGTTGTAATCAACTGAAAACAATCTTCAAATATTCGTGTGAATACCAAAGAAACATGTATTTCCTGTATTCATGAGTCATTCATGTGCTTAAATACAATAAAATAGGGAGAATTCTCCTAGTCCTGCTCCCTCAAGAAGGGCCTATGTGCTGGCAATTCATAAAATTGGTGACAAGTCATAGTCATCACTATGATTAAATTAATTAAATACGGTTTGATAATAGTTTATTAAATGGCACTCTTGGGTTGTCTATGACTTTTTTTGGTTGGGTTCGACCAAAAAAACCTTGTAGTCAAGGTGTGATATTATTAAAGATTAAAAAAATTAGAAAAAAATAAAGTAGTTGATAAGTGTATATATATATCTATATATAATTAATTATTTTAGTAGATTTTTTTAATAGAAAAATAGAGTAGTCTGAGCATGTGATAATTTTATCTTTAAAATAAGGATTTTTTGAGTATATTTTTGGAAAAAATGGTTGAAATTTTTGGAAATCTAGGTTACACTTGTTAAACTATAAAATTTTAGGTACCCTAGGGTTTTTGAGAATGTTGAATCTATCTCTACCTTTAAACTCTCGATTGGAACACTTACAAATCAAGATTCTGCAAAATAAAAAATATTTGATTCCGATAAAAAAGTTATTGCCTAGGCAAAATTATTGCCTCACTACATAACACCATAGAAGAATATGTCTTCATGTATAGAAGAGCAATCCAAAAGTTATGTTGGTACTATAGAAATAAGGGATAAAATTGTGTTGAATGAGTGCAAGAAAACCACTCCCAAAAGTTGAACTAGAGAAATGTATAAAAAGGGATGAAAATCTACATTGGATGAGTGTAGAAACATGGGTCAAAACTATGTTGGCTTGAAATAGATAGTGGAAGATTTTAAATTGTTTTTAAGATGTAGTTTAAAGCTTCTAACTTAGTGACTTGTATAAAACTATAATATATAGAAGCATAAAACAATTTCAAATTCTAAACTACGATTAAAAATGTCAAAGGGAAAACTGACACACCATAATTAGGGAAGAACATTTGGAAATTTTCCGTAGTGGAATTCCCAATCTATTTGTAATACCCCTACCTGATTATATTATCTTACATTATTTTATTAGCATACCTATTGGGTGATTGACTTTTTGTGCTTGATTCAAATAAGTATAATTAGTATATGTACGAGGTATGCTTATGCTAGTTACATACCCACACCTCGCATAAATACATTAGTATTTGTTGGACACCTAATCCACTAAGGGTTGGTGTGGAAGGTGAACAGTCACTGGAGTCCAAGAGACCACTTGCTATGTGAAGACCAAGGATCACAAAGAGATGTATAAATGTACATTATTGTGAATAATAAATGCAGTGAATGTTCTATCTTATATTTTACCTTCTCCATGTGTGTTTAACATGGTATCAAAGCCACAATGTGTGGCCTTCTCCATGGGTTTCTCAACCACTAATTGCATAGTCTTCTTCTTCATTGTGCGTTTATGCACTAGGTTGTTTTCCCTGTCATTCTCTTCCAAATTTGTCAACCCTAACGCTTGTCTACTATTGAAGCCAAACAACTATGGACGTTTTGAAACATAGAGTTGTTCTGATTTTTCCTAGAAAATCCATCAAAAAGATGAAACATATGCACACTTAACCATTTCATTTCTTTGCATACCCATCTTTTGGTTAAAAGCACTCCTCTATCTCACTGAAATCATTGGCAACACTCTTTCTAACGTCTCTAGCATCGTATGAGTATCTTTTTTTATCATTCCACTCCCTTCTTCGGCATTGTGTTCAACATTTTCAAAGAATAGATCGTGGATTCGTGAAGTATTTGTTGTGACCTATGAGTTATTTTTTTTTGATATTGTTAAACCATTATGTACCAGACCTCATAGCTCAGGCTTGGAACCTGACAAGGGATTCTTCGTAGGTCAGCGTTATCTATTCATGTGGCTGACCTAGAGAGACGTCGACGGTCTTCGCTGTCGCTGGAAGGAGTGTAAATATATATTGTTTAATTCGTTCAACATTGCCCTTTGTCAATTTTTAATGAAAATTCATGAACCTCAATTCGAATACAGACCAAGCCTATCCGAGTAATTATCTATTAAAATGTAGTTGCTAACTGGTATGGGTGAAATATTATTATTTTCTTGTTTTATTTATCGGTGAGCAATCTAGTAGGCCATGTTATTTAATTATCCTATAACTTTTCACCGATGTATGACTTTAGGGCTTTAGATGTTGATATGAATTATCAATTTCTTAGTTTAGAAGTTTTATTGTTATTTATTTTGTTATATTATCTTTTATTTATTTATTTATTTATTTTAACTTCAATTTAAGGTAGATGAAGATCTGTTGATTTTATTTTTTTAATTGAGGGTTTTTCAACGGAATATGTTGAGCATATGTTTTGTCTAAACATTTGTAGTGTGTGACATAATTTGTTATATTGCATTGACTTTTAATAAATTTAAAAAATTATATTCGTGTGCCATGTGGCTCTCGGCCCACCAATTTACTAGGAATTTGATATTATTCTAATTATATTATTGTATTAGATAAACGTGAAAAAAGTAAATGCACATTTAAAAATACAACTCAGTTAATATTGAAAATTATATTTGTATTATAAAAGAAAATAATATAATTATGCTAACCTCTTTTATTATAATTATATCAACCTAGATCCATCTTTACTTTGGATTTACCAAGCACCCAGAGCATCAAATCTCTCTTTATTTTAAGAGCGGGTTGCAATTCACGAAATTTGACAAGGATTGTAGATTCAGAAGTGAGATGGATCTAGGATGTTTAATTATTAGTTATACTTATAAAAAGTGGATCACCTAAGAGGAAATATTCGATAAAATATAATATTATAGCATTATATTTTACTTAATATTTATTACTACTCCACCCGGTAAAAAGTTGAGAGAAGTGGGGGTGGGGGAATTACTGATTAAAATGTAATATTATTACATTTTATTCAATATTTCCCCTCACTCGTGCTAATTTTATATAGTTGAGTTTGTTTACTTTTAAATATAAAGAAGAATTATAATAAAAGGGGACTTGTTGATGGGAAAATTTTGATTAAATATAATATTAGTTTATTTTATTTTATTTTACCCAGTATTTCTCGCAAGCTAATAAAAAGTGGATGAAGGTAGATATAAATATTAGATAAAATGTAATAATTACATTTTACTTAATATTTCTCTCACCTCCTCCCCTCACCTCAACTCACTTTCATGATAATCTTATTCATTTCTAAAATTACCATCCTAGATCTTTCTCTATTTCTACAGCACATTGTTACACATAAATTAAGAGAATACACTACATATATTATATTAATTTGATTATAAAAAAACCCATTAAAATGAAGAATAAACTATTTTTAGTACTATGTGCAATCTTGTTTAACCTTACACTTCTTAAAAATACCTTCATGAATCACCCAATAGCCTCCAGGAAGCTCTAAAGCTTCTAAGAAGATATACACATTATGCAATCATCCATTCAATGATAGAAACAAAACATACAAAAAGACAGAGAGCCACCTAACAATTCCATACAAATGCAAGTGTAAACATATCCATAAAATTGTTTTACCTGTATTTTCTACATCTAATTATGTATCTAAAAATAACATCAAACTAAGATGGATCTAGGCTACTTTAATTTCCCCCTTAAATAGGTTATATTCCACATGATTACCAATGGTCAATACCATGGGTTCTTAATCCCATGGTCAACAAGATAGGTCATTTTTTTATTATTAATTTTTATAGGATTATTTTTATTTTATTTTCACCTAGCAAAAAAGTTGGCGTTATAATAAGTGACATTAATGTTACACATCTCTACCATATTTTATTTTTATTTTTACCGAGTCATATTTTTTACATTAACTTTACACATCTCTAACATCGTGGACTCGAGGATACCTATGAGCCCAATAAAAAATGAGTAATTTTATTAAAAAATAAAAAATATTACTGTTCCATTAAACTAATTCCACCTAGCTTTGAGTAAAACCAATGTTGAATTTATATTTTGTTTATAAATAATAATTATATCGATTTTTAATTAGGACAAACATTTACAAATAGAGTAGATTTATTCACACACCAGCTAGAGATAGAAGCACCAACTTCCAACCCACACTCGATAAGGAATTAATATTCTCTGTAGAAGGCAGCTACTATACGTCATATTAGCTTTGTTCTCCTCAATAGTCTTTCGTCTACTCATCCCACACTGCACTCTTTCCTCTGCTCACTCTGCAACAACTCGTTGTTCTGCTCAATAGCATTTACTAACACACAACCCACACAAAACTCTATCATTCTCTGCTCACTCTATAGCATCCCAATAAACACATTCCTCTAGATTGGGCAGCATACACTCAACTCTCAACCTTTTTCTTATGCTCTGGCACTTTTATCCTTTCACACAATAATATAGGCTTTCTCGGGGTCTCTTTTCTCTACATAGGAACTCTTAGCCTCTTCTCTACAGCACAGGCTCACTTGAATTGACACAACAGTGCACTCACACCCACTGATCTTTCCACACAACTCACTAGCAACAATGATGCTTCCCCCCATTTTCTCAATGGAAATCCTTAGTTTTGTTCCTCTGTTGCACATTGGTCGATGTTGCTTCTACTGCCATCCATAGTGCCCAAGAGTGTACTCCTGCATGGCTTCTCCATCTTGTTGTTGCATCTCTTACTTGAATTCTTCCACTACATTAAAACATGAGAATGGGCTCTTGAGTGTTCGCATGTTGAGGCATGAATCTTTAGTCAACTTGCACACTACAACAAGGAATTTTCCTTTATGTGAAAAAATCTCTTGTCCTCGAGGTTCTGATATTTTTTCAAATCCTTGTAGCATGTAAGAAAGCTCAGGGATGGATTGTCTCAACTCATGCCAAACTCCATTATTTCATCTTGCACAATCGTGGTCCATTCTGCCTTGACGCAGTGATCCAGGTGGATGTTGGTGGCCACCCACCTATCCCACTTGGACCCCCACAACTGTCTCTTTCAATTTTTCAAATTCCTTAATTGTAGCACAATTTACTATTTTTAGCAGTTTTTCGGGTCCTAAACTTCCGGAGCCGTTTTGAGGCCCTAAACGACGTTTTTTGAGAAATATGGGAGCAACATGGGTCCATGGACGAATGTTGCTCTTTTCTCGGGGTCTCTTTTCTCTACATCGGAACTCTTAGCCTCTTCTCTACAACACAGGCTCACTCGAATTGACACAACAGTGCACTCACACCCACTGAGCTTTCCACACAACTCACTAGCAACAATGATGCTTCCCCCCATTTTCTCAATGGAAATCCTTAGTTTTGTTCCTCTGTTGCACACTGGTCGATGTTGCTTCTACTGCCATCCATAGTGCCCAAGAGTGTACTCTTGCATGGCTTCTCCATCTTGTTGTTGCATCTCTTCTTTTTTTTTCTATGTAAAGACTGAGCTAATATATTAAGAAAAAGAAAATATTTACAGAGAGAGGAACAGGCCTCTGAGGATGAATAACTTCACCCTCCATCTGAAAAGCAGTACAGGTGCACAAGGCTACCTGATTTACAAAGATAGATGCAATAGAAATGAGCATGGACAAAACAGCAGCATTTAGTCCTCTGACTTACAAGGGAAATTCCTCCAAAAAGAACAACAGCAGCATAATCGTAGAACCAAAGAGCCTTGGCATGCCTCTCGCACCTTGCTGCTGAATTCATTGTGGCATTAGAGGGTAGGATGACAGGGGATTCCAGAGATCTGGAATCACTGTGAAATCTGGGCATATCGCTACCCTTAAAGTAAAAACTGGGCATCTCGGAAAGAAGAGACCCCTCCAAAACTCCAAAACCAAATCACTGTGCAGCAACAAAAACAGCAAATTTAGCCTTCGAAGGCTCACCTTATGCTTTGTTGTCAAATTCTGGTGTATTTTCATCTTCGTTCACTGGCTGACGGGAACCCGGCGGGAATGCTGGCGGTTGAAGCGGCCCCAGAACACGAGCATGCTCCTCAGGGTTGACTACGCCTGGAGGAGGATTATCATTACCAATTTCCGCCCTCTCTTGAGTAATGCCAGCCTGAGCCAGCTCCCCAGCATCTTCCTCCTGGCTATCTGAATCTTCATCATCTTCCTCAGTCGCAATAACAGTGATTAGCAAAGACACCTTCGATCTCTTTTTCCGGCATCTGAAAGTGAAACTAGAGGTATGCATTTGACTATCTTGCTCGTCCGATTCCTCTGACGGAGAAGACGGAGGCGCAGCCATAGCCAATGGTGGAATTTCCCTTGCCTGGACCTCCTCCCTTCTGCTAATACCCCAGACACCACCTCTGCGCGGGACTCCATGCTGTCTCGGCGCCATGAACCTTGAAACGTGAGGGCGATTGACGATGTGAAACCGAATTTCCCCACACAGAATTTGAGCTCCCCGAACCACACTATTTGAAAGCTGAACCCGGTTATGAGTTCTTGGCTTAGAGCGATAGAGCGCCCCCTGAGCAGAGGTGTGGCCTCTGCCTCCGCTCACAACTCCAAAAATCGCACCCTCTCCTCTTTGCTCAGAGCAGAGCATGAAAATACCACAGACATTCTCATTCTGGCACAGATGCACATTTATGTAGTTCCCTATGATGAACTCTCTGGAGGCCTCCATTACTAAACCCAACAACCTTGCGTACAGAACCGTTAAGTTCACTCACTCGAAGCCATCTCCTCTCTGCATAATCTTCACCTTAGCCTTTAATGGCATTAAAGTATGGCAGAGCCACCTGGTGTTGCCGTCCTGCCAGGTTTCAAAGTCATGCCAGCTGCCCATTGCTGGTAAACATATTGCCACCTGCATCCGGGTGAGAATCATCTTGTAGTTGCAAATCTCTGTCTAGCAGTGCTTGGAAGGTGGATAGCTGATCTGTCGACAGTATATCATATAGAGGGCCAACTGAAAGGTTGTTTTCGCTTTCCACTCCCAGATTAGCAAGGAAATCAGCTGGCTTATTCCCATCCCTCTTTATGTGTTGGAAAGAAACTGCTTTGTTCTCTTGCAACCAATGTTGAATTTGTTCCAGTCTAGATGCCAAACGCCAGCTACTGCTGATTTTATGAACTTGGGAGCCCTGTTGGAGTTTTAAGGCCATGTTTATTAGGAGTTGGGAGTCCCCTTCCACTATCAGTGGGAGATAATTACCCTGCTTCGCCAGAGTAAGACCTTTCCATAAAGCCTCCAGTTCCGCCGCATTGTTAGTATTCCACCCAATAGTACCATGATAGATGAGAAGGGATTTACCCTTATGGTCTCTTATAATGCCACCGTAACCTGTCTGACCCGGATTACCTTTCGATGCGCCATCGAAGTTCAGATGGAACACATTGATGGGAGGTGGCTTCCACTTTACTGAGTCAGTTTGGTGCTTTGCTGAGCTATCCTTGACAGGAATCTGATCTTGTATCGTTATCTGCCATTTGTTCTAGATAGCCAGTTCCTGAGATTGCTTTGGGTAGTCATCTTGGGCCCATTTCTTTGTGGTGAGAGTTTCTCTGATAGTGTTATGAATTCCTTTCCATACCTGCTCCAGTGTCATTGTTTGACCTTTGAAGATCCTCCTGTTCCTTTCCTTCCAGATATTCCACATCACGAAACCCGGTATAGTTTGCCAAAGGATGTTTAGAATTTTGCACTCGTATGGTGATTGAGGCCATTGACTTATTGTTTTTTTGATATCCCCCAGAACTCTACCTTCCTTTTGACATCGAAATGCCACCTTTTCCCAGATATTTTTGCTCATCTGGGACGTCTGCATTAGGTGTAAGGCGGTTTCTTCTTCCTGATTACATATAAGGCATATGGAAGGACTAAAGAATCCCCTTCTTATGAGATTATCCCAGGTTAATATTCTATTATATGAAAGGAGCCAGAGAAAGGTGGATACCTTCGGCCATATTGGGGGTTTCCATATTTTGCTCCATATCTGATCTTTGACCATTCTGTCTTTTATGATGATCCTGTAGGCCTCCTTTGTGCTGAATGTACTCTTCTTTTCATAACCCCATCTCAATGTGTCCATGCCTGCTTGCTTTAATATCCTGCGTTTATTTAACTCGGTATTGAGAGTGAGTTGGTTGTGATTTGAGCTATGTGGAAGAATAAGGCTGGTTTCTTTCCACTCTCTCTGCTCTTGATTACTTTGTTCTTTCCAACAATTGCTTATTTTCTCCTGCGGGGTGATCTCCCAATCCTGAATTGTATGCATACACTCCTTTAGATTTGGTAACTGCTGCCAGGAGTCTTCCCAGAACCTGGCAGTTTGACCATCCTTCACCTCCCAAAAGCTATGTTTTTGGATAAGGTCTCTATGTTGAATAGCCAAATTCCATATTAACGATCCTTTACTTGTTTCTGACATTCTTATCCTTTCTTCTAAGGGTAAGTTCCTTGAGTATTTTGCTGTCCAGAGACACGCCCAGGGGGTATTGCAGTTTGAAAGCCATCGCCACCATATTTTCGCCCCCATGGTCATATTGCTTAGTTTTGGATCTCTGAGTCCTAATCCTCCTGCCAGCCTCGGAAGACAAACCTTTTCCCAACGAAGGAGAGCCCATTTTCTGTTTGGGCCAGAGCTGCCCCATAGGAAATTCCTCTGTAATTTTTTAATTGCCTTAAGAACCCATTTTGGCACTACTAAAATGGAAAATAAATACAACGGCATAGATTGCAGAACTGACTTGATAAGTACAATCCTACTGGCCATATTGAGCGATCTGTAGGTCCAAAGGAGTAATTTGGCTTCAAGTTTTTCAAGCAGGATTGTCCACGATGAATGCTTGAGGGCTGATGCGATAAGAGGAGCTCCTAGATAGGAGGAGGGCAGAGAAGCCTTGGAAAAGCCAAGAATACGCACTATGGCTCTTTGGGTATAGGGAGGGGTATTAAAGAAGAATACTTGGGATTTTGCATTATTTATGAGGGCTCCAGATGCTTTTGAGAAAGAGTCCAAAATGGATTTGAAAATGCGGGCTTCTTCAACAGAGGAGTGGCCGAATAACATATTATCATCAACAAATTGTTGATGAGAGACAACAGGGAGATGGTGGACGGCTATACCCTTGAGCTTATGCTCTTGAATGGCTGCTTTTATACTTCGCCCCAAACCTTCAGCCAGAATTACAAACAAAAAGGGGGACAAGGGATCTCCCTGCCTAATGCCCCGAGAAGGACGAAAGGTGTTAGAAGGAATCCCATTGATGAGGATAGAGAAGAATGAAGAAGAGATGAGACTACTTACCCATCTGACCCAAGGGGGAGTGAATCCAAAAGCCAGGAGGGTTTTTTGAAAATAATTCCAGCTAATACAATCGAATGCTTTTGAAAGATCGATTTTTAGGAGCATCCCCGGCTTTTTTAATTGTTTGAGAGAATGCAATATTTCATGGGTAAGGATAATCCCATCAGTTATTTGACGCCCTTCAACATACCCGGATTGCTCAGGAGAAATGATGAGGGGCAGCAAGGGCTTCAACCTAATAGCAATAACCTTTGAGACAATTTTATAAATGATATTACATAAAGCAATGGGTCGATACTTATCTGGAGTGCTTGATTCCGTAGAATTGGGAATTAAAGCTAGAAAGGTGGCATTCATGGCTGGATACATCCATCTGAGAGTCCTGGATTCCTCCACGACCTGCCATACTTCCCATTTTATTAGTTCCCAAAAATGCTGAAAGAAGTTCGACGTAAATCCATCTGGACTAGGAGCTTTCCCTGCCTTTAATTGGTTCACTGCTGTTTCTACCTCTTGGAGACTGATCGGTTTAAGAAGTAGAGTATTCTGATCTTCCGTGATTATTCTTGGTATGTGCCTGGTGATGTTCTCAATGGCTGCGGATCTGTTAATATTGGGTTCTTGAGTCATCTGTTTGAAGTAGTTCACAAACTCCTTTTCTATTCCTTCATGATCTTCGATTTTGATTCCTTGCTCATTAGTTATAGAGGATATTTGGTTGATCATACGCCTTTGGACTGTTGTTTTGTGAAAGAATTTTGTATTCTTTTCACCTTCCTTCAGCCACCTAATCCTTGACTTCTGCCTCCACAGTGTCTCTTCCTGCAGCTCTCTTTCTAGAATTTGCTTTTCAATTACTTGTTCTTGTAGAATCAATTCCTCGGATCGGCCATGAGAAATGATTCTTTGTTGGGTATCCTTCACTCTTTGAAGTAGGATTTCTTTTGATTTGAAGATATTTCCAAATGTAGATTTATTCCAACGTTTTATTTCCTCTTTGAGATACTTCAGCTTCTTTTGAAATAAGGCCATTCTTGTCCCCTCCGTTGCTCTAAAGCTTGCCCAGGTTGTCTTTATGAATTCATGGAAGTCCGGATGTGTTAACTAGAAAGCTTCAAATCTGAATGGCCTCCTTAAACTCTGGCCCGGTCTACTCCAGTTTAAGGCAATGGGCCAGTGGTCCGATCCTGAATACGGTAGGATTGAGGCTGTAAATTCTCCACCCATGTACACTGCATTATCAGAGATTAGGAATCGATCCAGTCATGGAACCACCTGCATCGGTTCCATCCTCTTGTTGTCCAAGGTATATATGCCATTTTCTGTAGGAAGATCAATCATCCAATTGTCTTGAATGAAATCTTTGAGTAGAGTACCATCTCTGTTAATTCTGCAACGTCCTCCTCTCTTTTCCTCCAGATTTGCAATCATGTTATAATCTCCGCCTGAGATCCATAGCGGGTACATTCTGTTTACATTAAGTTGTGTTAATGCATCCAAAATATCAGCTTTTTGTTGGGTTTCTTGTGGAAAGTAGACATTTGTAATATGCCCATCAATATTTGTGCCTAATAGATGAAACTTGGCTTGAATGAAGTTTCTATTTGCATGAATATTCTCCAGCTGTATCACCCTTGCGTCCCAGAGGATTGCCAAACCTCCTGAAGCGCCCTGTGCTTCCACTGCTGTGACTTGCCCTGCCGGCCAAGCCTTAGCTGCTACTTTTTCTAGAACTACTTGTTTACATTTTGTCTCTTGCAGGAAAAGAATTGCTGGTTTTTCCTCCATTATCATGTTTTTGAGAAGTCTACCTTTCTTCTGGCCATTAAGCCCTCGAATGTTCCATGATATCAATTTCATTGGGAATGTTTGGGGTGGATGTTAAAATACCTGGTAAGCTGGGCGTATCTGCCTGAATCGACAAGGACTTCTCCAACCTTAATGGTTCTCTCCAGAGTAGACTTTCTTCCACGCTTTTTGCTGTCTTTTGAAATAAACGTCCCATCCCATTGGCTGCCTGTTTGCACTCCTAGTGAATATTTCTTCTGGGCTTTATGCAAAACCGCCACCAGTTTGTCCACTTGTGCTACAGTTATCTTGTCGAAGTTCTTAGTTTTACAAGCGGCCTCCAGACCAAGAATGTCCAGTTCTCCTATATCAAATGTTTCTGTATCCTCATCCATATTTTTGACTTCTTGATGGCTTGCTTCTTCTTCCCGTGCTTGTACTGAGCCTGAATCCGTTGTGTCTATCTCCATCTCTGGTTGGCTCCAGATTTTCATTTTGGTGCTATGGATATTACCGTCCTGTACCTCGCTTTTTCCTTTTGATGACTCTTTGGGATCCTCTGACATGTTCGGATTTGATATACGCTCAGATGACATAGGATTTTGGACTGGTTGCTCTTCCTCAGCTAAAGCAGCAAAGCTATTACTCGTTGAAGGCTTTGTAGGATCCTTCGTGACCTGCCTGTTCTGAGACGGCTGTTTCTTATTTCCTCTTCTGCGGTTCGCTACTCTGGTGAACCCGTCGGTCGATTGCTTGTCCTGATCTTGTTCCGTGGGCTTATTATTTAACGGGCAATCTCGGAACAGGTACCCTAAGGCATGGCATCTTCTACACCTAAAGGGAACATGTTCATAGTCTATTAACTGGATCCATTCTTCATCCTCATGAGTAAGTTTTACCTTATCAGGCAGGGGTTCCTTTAGGTCCATGTAGACGCAGATCCGGGCATATGAGGTATACTTCTTCATTTTCATTTCTTCTGCAACCTTGACAAAATCCCCCAGAACCTTCCCAATCTCCTTAAGCGATTCTTCTTCCCAGTATTCCCATGGCAATGAGTATAACCTGATCCAAACTGGTGCCCAGCTCAGATCCTCCTTGTCTGGGTTAAACTTTGCTACCCATTCTCTAAGGAATAGACCCGTTGAGTTAAAGAAATAAGGTTCGTTCTCAAAGACTCTGTTTCTGTCCTCCAGGCAGTTGAAAACTGCTGTAAAGAAACCTTTTGGGCCTAAATGCAGGGATATATGCCCTTTTGGGTGCCATTTGATGTTAATCCATGTCCTCAGGGCTCTCTCATTTGGCTAAATGCCTATAAATTTGCCAATGAGGGCGTGATCCTTCATATATTGGATTCTTGCATTGATCCTGTGACTGGGGAACTCCACTGTTGGCGTATGCTTAGCAACAGACTTGCATGTAGATGATCTCACTCTCTGATCCTCTGGCTGAGCCTGATCTGTCTGCTTGTCCGGCGTACCTTCATTTTCATTTTCATTTGTTCTCTGTTCCTGCCCAGAATCGGATTGCTTTTCGGGCTGCCTTTCATCGTTTGGGGAATCCCCTTCTGCCCCCTGGCGGGGGTTCATTTCCTCTGTGCCAACGTTCTACGATCGTGCTGCGCAGCGCTGCCGCCTTGGGGTGGGCAACTGCCCCTGCAATCCGCCTGCCGCTGCAGGTCTGCAGCAAACCCTAGCCGCTATACCCTGCTTCTCTGCTCATCTTCTCCCGTTCGCCGTCCTCCGACCCGACTTGTTTATTCGTCGAGAAGATGTCTTGAGTTTTGTTGTTGCATCTCTTACTTGAATTCTTCCACTACATTAAAACATGAGAATGGGCTCTTGAGTGTTCGCATGTTGAGGCATGAATCTTTAGTCAACTTGCACACTACAACAAGGAATTTTCCTTTATGTGAAAAAATCTCTTGTCCTCGAGGTTCTGATATTTTTTCAAATCCTTGTAGCATGTAAGAAAGATCAGAGATGGATTGTCTCAACTCATGCCAAACTCCATTATTTCATCTTGCACAATCGTGGTCCATTCTGCCTTGACGCAGTGATCTAGGTGGATGTTGGTGGCCACCCACCTATCCCACTTGGACCCCCACAACTGTCTCTTTTAGTTTTTCAAATTCCTTAATTGTAGCACAATTTACTATTTTTAGCAGTTTTTCGGGTCCTGAACTTCCGGAGCCGTTTTGAGGCCCTAAACGACGTTTTTTGAGAAATATGGGAGCAACATGGGTCCATGGACGAATGGGTCCATGGACGAATGTTGCTCTTCCAAAAGTTGTAGTGCTCGGATATATCTTTCTAACAAGCTATTGTAGGCGTCAAACGGAGATTGTATGCCAAAGTTACGACCTCGGGAAGTTGATGTACCAATTTACCCAAACGAGGCCCACAGTTTGGCGTTTCATCTTCTAGGGTTAGGTTCTTGGATGTTTATTGTTTTCCATTATTTCTCAGCAATAAATAGGCCTTTGAGCCTCATTGTAACACAGTTTAGAGGCATGTAGCTGCCACATCCCTTCTGAGAGATAAGCTACCATCACCCTAGCTAGTTTATTTCCATTTCTATTTGTAAGCATATTTCAGTATTTTACAGTAATGAAATGAAGTATTATTTCCACTGCATATATGTATTTATGGTTATCTCTGTAATTTGTTGTGTTCCTATTTAAATCCAGATCAGTGGTATCAGAGGGGTCTGCTCTTTCTTTGTCTTTCTTTGCATGTCCCCAACAAGGTCGGGACATAAGGAGTCAGGGCTTGAATTGGTCGAACCTTTGCAAGACCAGCCTCGCAAATCCAAATGGCCTCCTATGGCAGATGAAAATAAGGACGAGGGGGTAGGAGATCCTATCAAAATCTTGCTCGAAGAAGCCCTCGAGCAACAAAGGAACACGATGATCGACAACTTTTCCCAGATCCTTCAACGACTACCCAGAGGCGATGCATCGGCTTCCAACAACTACTCTGGAAATGCCACACCCTTTAAGGTACAAGTTAATTTTGAAATCCCCATCTTCGAGGGTCAAATAGACGCAAATTCCATAGATAAATGGTTAAATCTGCTAGAAGGGTACTTTTCTGTTCATGATTTTTCCAGTCGGGAAAAGATTATTTTCGCTCTTCTTAAAGTAGCCCCCCACGTCAAGGACTGGTGGGAAACCTACTGCGAGCAGAAGGATGAAAGTATGGGCTCACTATTTTCAGTCACACCCACTTGGAATTCATTTCAAGATGTCATCAAGGAGCAGTACTACTCTATCAAAAGCTATGAGGACCAATACATAAAGTGGACCACGTTGCGGCAGGGAAGGGACTAAGATGTGTCGGAGTTCACAAACATTTTTCATACCCTTCGCACACAGTTGGGTATCAAGGACTCTGAGCTGCATTTGGTACTCAAGTACCGCCGCTGCCTACACAGATACATCCAGGAAGAGATGGAGTTCCTGAACATATCCTCACTCGGCACAGCATACCGATACGCTGTCAAGATTGAGAAAAAGTTTAAACAAAAGAAGCAAGACTTTGGATTTGAAAATCTGAAGACCAAAGGACAAAGCCAAGGTGGGGTGACCCAAGACAACCTGTCAAAGATGCAAGAAAATAACAACACCACAAAGTCAAAGAAGGACATATGAAAGTGGTGTGAGTTCCACAAGAGCCCCACTCACAACACAAGTGAGTGTCGGACCAAGCAGTCACTGATGGCTGAGTTGAAGGCTTCAGAATCAGATGCATGTTCTGACCCTGAGTCAGAACCCGACAAGGGGAATAGCAAAGGGAAGCAGATCATTGAAACAAAGCCCAGCGCCACTATAGCCACAGCCAAGATCTAGAAGAATGAGCCCAAAGATCCAGAGGTGGGGGAGCATATTTTCCACTCATAGGTGTGGGTGAAGAGTTTGCCGCTGCAATTCATTATTGACAGTGGGAGCCAAAAGAACCTCATTTCAACAGAGGTCGTGAAGCGGTTGAGCCTACCGACTACACCACACCCATAGCTATATAGTATTGGATGGCTTCACCAAGGACGATATCTCTGAGTGCGCCAGTAGTGTCACCTTCCCTATAGCATCAAACGCTTCACATATGAGGTATTGTGTGATGTTGCACCTCTTGATGTTTGTGATGTAGTATTACACCAACCATACTTATGGAGGCGACATGTTGTGCATGTGTCAAGGCCTCGCACTGTTATTATCACTTTGGTTAATTCATATATAGGATACCGGAGGTAGCCCCACCTATCACCACCTCTTTGATCTCTGCTAAGAAAGGTAGCAAGCTCATCTCTCAGACTAGGAAATTCATTTTCTATCTGGTTTGCTCCCAAAGTAAGGGAAAGATCATCGCCACATCCATGACCCCCACGAAGGGTTCCTCCACGCAACAATAGCAGCAGAGGGATACGGTCATGAAAGAACACAGGAACAACTTCTCCTCACCCACAAGGGTACCACACAAGTTTCAGGTGGGCGACAAAGTTTGGTTGCATCAGCAGAAAGAACGCCTTACCAATCAGAAGCTCAAACCACTCCGACATGGTCCTTACACCATTACCAAGGCTATGGGAAACAATGCTTTAGAGCACAACATTCCCTCATTCCTTTTCCTACACCAAGTGCTCAATGTGTACCACCCTCAACCATGCTTCCCACCATTAGTGGACACATCCGAGATTGCAGAACAGCTCACTAGGGACCAAGTTTAGTAGATGGAGGAACTCAACGCAATGTGGAACATTACTTCCTATGGGGGGAGGAACGACCTAGGTGGATGTTGGTGGCCACCCACCTATCCCACTTGGACCCCCACAACTGTCTCTTTCAGTTTTTTCATTTCCTTAATTGTAGCACAATTTAGTATTTTAGTAGTTTTTTGGGTCCTGAACTTCCAGAGCCATTTTGAGGCCCTAAACGACACTTTTTAGGAAATATGGAAGTAGCATGGGTCCATGAAATGATGTTTCCCTTCCTAAAGTTGTATTTCTCAGATAGATATTTCTAATGAGCTATTGTACGCATTAAATGGAGATTGTATGCCAAAGTTACGACCCCGGGAAGTTGATGTACCAATTTACCCAAACGGGGCCCACAATTTGGCGTTTCATCGTCTAGATTTAGGTTTTTGGATGTTTAGTGTTTTCCATTATTTCTCAACAATAAATAGGCCTTTGAGCCTCATTGTAACACAGTTCAAAGGCATGTAGCTGCCACATCTCTTCTCATAGATAAACTACCATCGCCCTAGCTAGTTTATTTCCATTTTTGTTTGTAAGCATATTTTAGTATTTTACAGTAATGAAATGAAGTATTATTTCCGCTGCATATCTGTATTTATGGTTATCTCTGTAATTTTTTGCGTTCCTATTTAAATCCAGATCAGTGGTATCAGAGCGGTCTGCTCTTTATCTCTCTTTCTTTGCATGTCCCCAACAAGGTCGGGATATAAGGAGTTAGGGCTTGAACTGGTCGAACCTTTGCAAGACTAGCCTCACAAATCCCGACAGCCTCCCATTGCGGATGAAAATAAAGATGAGGGGGCAGGAGATCCTATCAAAATCTTGCTCGGAGAAGCCCTCAAGCGACAAAGGAATGCGATGATTGACAACTTTGCCTAGATTCTTCAGCGGCTACCTAGAGGCGACGCATCGGCTTCCAACAGCTACTCTGGAATCACCACGCCCTTTAAGGTACAAGTTAATTTTGAAATCCCCATCTTTGAGGGTCAAATAGATGCAGATGTCGTAGATAAATGGTTAAATTTGCTAGAAGGGTTTTTTTATGTTCATGATTTTTCCAGTCGAGAAAAGATTATTTTCTCTCTTCTCAAAGCAGCCCCCCAAGTCAAGGACTGGTGGGAAACCTACTGCGAGCAGAAGGATGAAAGTACGGGCTCACTATTTTCAGCCACACCCACTTGGAATTCATTTCAGGATGCCATCAAGGAGTAGTACTACCCTATATAAAGCTATGAGGACAAATACATAAAGTGGAGCACGATGCGGTAGGGAAGGGACCAAGATGTGTCGGAGTTCACAAACATTTTTCATACCCTTCACACACAGTTGTGTATCAGGGACTCTGAGCTGCATTTGGTACTCAAGTACCGCGACTGCCTACACAGATACATCCAGGAAGAGATGGAGTTCCTGAACATCTCCTCACTCGGCACAGCATACCGATACGCTGTCAAGATCGAGCAAAAGTTTAAACAAAAGAAGTGAGACTTTGGATATACAAATTCGAAGACCAAAGGACAAAGCCAAGGCGGGATCACCCAAGACAACTTGTCGAAGCCGCAAGAAAAGAGCAACACCACAAAGTCAAATAAGGACATAGGAAAGTGGTGTGAGTTCCACAAGAGCCCCACTCACAACACACGTGAGTGTCGGACCAAGCAGTCGTTGGTGGCCAATTTGAAGGCTTCAGAATCAGATGCATGTTCTGACCCTGAGTTAGAACCCAACAAGGGGAATGGAAAATGGAAGCAGATCATTGACGCAAAGCCCAATGCCACTGTAACCACTGCCAAGATCCAGAAGAATGAGCCCGAAGATCCAGAGGAGGGGGAGCATCTTTTCCACTCACAGATGTGGGTGAAGAGTTTGCCACTGCAATTCATTGTTGACAGTGGGAGCCAAAAGAACCTCATTTCAGCAGAGGTCATGAAGCAGTTGAGCCTACTGACTACACCACACCCATAGCCGTATAGTATCAGGTGGCTACACCAAGGACGAGATCTCCAAGTTTTCCAGCAGTGCCGCCTTCCAGTGAGGTATTGTGTTATGTTGCACCTCTTGATGTTTGTGATGTACTATTAGGCCAACCATACTTATGGAGGCAACATGTTGTGTATGTGTCAAGGCCTCACGCTATTATTATCACTTTGGGTAATTCATTATATAGGATACCAAAGGTAGCCCCACCTACCGCCACCTCTTTGATATCTACTAAGAAAGGCAGCAAGCTCATCTCCCAGACTAGGAAATTCATTTCCTATCTGATTCACTCCCAAAGTAAGGGGAAGATCGTCACCACATCCATGACCCCCGCGAAGGGTTCCTCCATGCAACAGTAGTAACAGAGAGATACGGTCATGAAATAACATAGGAGCAACTTCTCCTCACCCACAGGAGTACGACACAAGTTTCAGGTGGGCGACAGAGTTTGGTTGCATCGGCAGAAAGAACGTCTTACCAGAACCCATCAGAAGCTCAAACCACTCCGACATGGTCCTTACACCATTACCAAGGTTGTGGTAAACAATGTTTTGGAGCACAACATTCGTTCATTCCTTCGCCTACACCAAGTTCTCAATGTGTACCGCCCTCGACCATGCTTCCCACCATTAGTGGACACATTCGAGATTGCAGAACAACTCACGAGGGACCAAGTTCAACAGATGGAGGAAATCAATGCAATGGGGACCATTACTTCCTATGGAGCGAGGAATGATCCAGGTGGATGTTGGTGGCCACCCACCTATCCCACTTAGACCGCCACAACTGTCCCTTTCAGTTTTTCAGGTCCTGAACTTCCGGAGCCATTTTGAGGCCCTAAATGACGTTTTTTGGGAAATATGGGAGCAACATGGGTCCACAGACAGATTTTTCTCTTCCCAAAGTTGTAGTGCTCGGATAGATCTTTCTAACGAGCTATTTTATACGTCAAATGGAGATCGTATGCCAAAGTTACAACCCCGGGAAGTTGATGTACCAATTTGTCTAAACGGGGCCCACAGTTTGGCATTTCATCTTCTAGGGTTAGGTTTTTGGATGTTTAGTGTTTTTCCATTGTTTCTCAACAATAAATAGGCCTTCAAGCCTCATTGTAACATAGTTCACAGGCATGTACCCTCCACATCTCTTCTCATAGATAAGCTACCATCACCCTAGCTAGTTTATTTCCATTTATGTTTGTAAGCATATTTCAGTATTTTACAGTAATGAAATGCAGTATTATTTCCACTGCATATCTATATTTATGGTTATTTCTGTAATTTGTTGCATTCCTGTTTAAATCTGGATCACACAGTGATCTCTCTCTCTGTCTCCTTCCCGCGATAGTCGTAATTGATTCCATCAACAAACTCTTCTGCACGCATTTACTTAGCTGCTGACTCATTCATCCTTCACACTCCTATGTGTTGGAATTTTTTAGCCCAATCATTTACTAACTTTATTAAGTAGATGTTACGAAATCGTGAGATCTTGATTGGTCTTTAGCCCTTTTTGCTTAGCCCCCTTTTTTTTGCTCCATGTGATTACTTGTTGTGACAGGCGGCTTCATACACCTCCATATTGGAATTTTAGAGCTCCCACATATTGTAACTTTTTATTAACGCGATCTTACAATATTACAAGATCTTGAAATCCCAAGCCTAGCCTTTAGCCCCGTTTGCTTAGCCCATTATTTCTTTTCACCATATGATCGGGTGTTGTGACTAATGACATAACACTTAGATGTTAGGGCCTTCAGTCTCCTATCGGGGGCTGATCTCCTTGTGTTCTTTCTCTTCTCCTTTGGTTCTTTGGGCTTTCACGACCAAACGCCAACACATCATAGCTCCATGTATTAGGTCTTTCTCAAAATTCACTTACGAAGGAGTTACGAAATCTCCAGCATCTGAAATACCCATGTGGTGTCTCAACAACACATAAGTGCTAAGCCTTTCTTTGTGCCCTTATTTCTTTGGGTATCCATGACCAAACACCAATTATCATCGGAAGCCCTTTGCATCAAAATTTTTTCAAATTTCAATTAGAATGAAGTTACAAAATCCCAACCTCTGATGCGTACTTCTTAAATGATGTCATTCTATCATCATAAAATCCATGTGGTGCCTCCATAGCGGTGACACGTGTCACCAATATTTTCCCCATTAGGCCACCTAACTGTAATACCCCCTCCTCCCATGTCTACCCAAGCAAATGACCAGGTAGGGTAAACATGTGACAAGAGAGGCCACTATAAGGGATTCAACCTCCTTAGTGACGTTAACGAAATGGAATCGACGGAAAACATCAACCAAACCCACCCACATCAGCAACAACACCCTCAGGAGACATGTCAGCCACTCAAACATCTTGTCCCTGATCCCCACTGATGTTTTAAGCCTTTCACCCCCTGGTTTCCCTCATTCTATAGGCATGAAAACATCTAGAAACCCAGAGACGCTCTCACAGGCATATGTGTCAGTGTCCATGGACTCTTCTTAGTAGACTTGTGCCAGGTTCACCAAGATTTGAGCTACTTTTCTAGCCCAGAATCTTGACCTTTTCCAAGAACTTGTTACAACCTCCATAATCCATCAAAGACATGATGACAATACTATAAATAAAAAAATAAACCTCATTATTAAGCATGAGCATCCCCAACCGAGATTGACATTCTATCAAACACTTGGCATCTGAATGCAACCTACAAGTCTAGAATACAAGACAGAGCATGAATGATTGAAAGCAGTTATGAAACATAACCAAAAGGATCAACACCTTCTCCATTGAACTATTATAACCTCAATTATGTCTTGCATCCATCATTTTAAAAATTATAAGTAAATACATGAGATGGCCATGACATGAACCAATCATATAACCATTCTTACAACCAACATAAAACCATATAAAAATTAGAGATATGACAACCATTAAATCCACTTATAAACAAGTGAAAAAGTAAGAGAACTTAACTTTTATTAATCGAAGGAAAACCCGACTAGGTTCAGGACTTCCACGTACCACCCGACCATAAACATGGCTGAACCAAATCTTTTTTTCAACTAGTCACCCTCGTGCCATATTCCAAGCATGAATGTGATATCTCATAGAAAAAAAAATCCAAGAACAATCAAGGGAATCCAGAGGTTAATCAACTTCCACCCTCATCAAACTGGGATCACACCAAAACCGGTGCTCCGATCATAACCAAACTTCCAATGCCATCTGGAATCCATCACTATCCTTGAGGATTTTTTGGCCTCCTTGTCTCTCAAGCTTTACCACAATCCAATCCTGGATCACTATGCCCTAAATCGAGATCAGTCTCTCAAGCTTTACCATAATCCAAACCCAGATAACTAGGCCCTAAACTGAGATTTATCCCTTAGGCTTTACAGTGTATCCTACCAAAACTGGTCAAGAGATTCCTATGCCTTTGGGAATGAAACTTTAGACCACCTCCACTCCAGATTCTGGAATCCATCCAGCAAACCAAAGCTCAAATATTGAAATAAACATCCCAACACCATGGCATCCAAAAAAAAGGCAAGATTATGCTGAAAACTATTGTCATAACTCGGTAAAACCATACCACCGACAATAAGAGAACCATACACCAACATGCAAAGCCATGCATGTCCAAACCAGCTAGGAAATCACACATGAAAAAGGTTACCTGCAAATATACATGTTGAAGCTTCTTGATCCTACTTTTCCTTCCTTGATACTTACCTTCCTTCCTTTCCCTTTGCTTTCTTTTCCTTCCTTGCTCCAAAACTAGATTGCTCCAAGAAAACTCTATATGACCAAGAGTGTGAGAGAGAGAGAGAGAGAGAGAATAATTAGAGAGCTCCAAACTTCAACTGACAAAAGGTTAGCAAAAGCTTTCCCATTGATCCTCAGAAGCCTTTTTATTAATGAGGCCTCTATTTCTTCATTTTCCTTCATTTTCCTCCTCACATGCAACCTGTGACCTTTCACCTTAATTTTCTCCTAATTTCCTTTATTTTCATAAATAAATGTGCAAAAAATGTCTTTTTTCCTTTTTAATGCCTTTACCTTAGCCTTTGCCAATTTTCCTTATCCAAATAACACATCTAGTGATGCCTACTAGGATATCTTTGCCCAACATTCAACTTGGAATAATTGTCCCTTAACCATGGTCTTATTTTTCCTTTAATAACTTTTATTACATGAAGTTTTCACCAGGGTTGTTAAAGAACCCTCCCCCTTGGGGAACATTGTCCTTGGTGTTAAACCACACCATGACCTCAAAAAAACCGCTGAAAAGAAAACATACTACCCATGGAGCTTTATAACTTAGCTCGTTCTAGTATTTACAATGAATATCTACTCAAAAGAAAAACATCATGACAACATGAAAAGATAACAACCATAAAAACATGACACCCATAACTCTTATTGGAGATTCATAAATTATCTCATGGTGGTATTTACATCCATATACATATACATACATATACCAAAACATCAGCAAAACATATGCCAAATATGTACCAACATCAAACCAAAAATACAATGCCTCAATAGGAAAACAATGAAGGATACAGGGTCCGCATCTGATTCGCCATCTCCCATATAGCTTCTTCAGGCCCAAAGTGCTTCCACTACACATTACATCTCTCTATGGCTCTGTTCCTGAGCATGAGATGTTTCCGCTGCAATATGAACTGAGGCTCTAGCTGGAACTCTCCTTCTTGCTCCACCTGCAATACAGACCAATCAATAACATGATCAACATCCTTTATATACTCATGAAGCAATGAAATATGGAAAAATCATGGAATTTCATTGTTGGAGGTAGTGCAAGTTGATATGCCACTGGTCCAATCCTCTCAAGGATCTCAAAAGGCCTGCAATACCGTGGTGCCATCTTAGCACATGATCCAATCCTCAAAGAGATTTTCTTGGGCTTGATGCATAAATACACATGCTCCCCATCCTGAAACTCCTTGAATACCCCTTGCTGATAAGCATAAATATTCTATCTATATTGTATTTCCTTTATATTCTTCTTTATAACTTTGATTTCCTACTCCATGTCTGTCAACATATCTGGTCCAATAAGTATCCTATTCACTGGATCACTCTAGCTGATGGGAGTGTTAGAAATTGGTCCATACAATGTTTCGAAAGGACTCATCCTCAATGACTCCTGATAACCATTGTTGTATGCAAACTCAACCAATGGAAGATACTCCTCCCATTTCCTTTGGTGGTGCATCACATACACCCTCAACATATCCTCCAAAATCCCATTGACCCTCTCTGTCTGTCCATATGTCTATGGATCATAAGCTATAGTGAAGTCCAACTCTGTACCCATGTTTACAAATATCTCCATCCCTTGGAAGTGAAATTTACATCCCTGTCTGACACAATCTTCTTTGGAACACCATGCAGTCTCACTATCTCTCTAATGAACACCTATGCTACCACACTGGCTCAATATGTAGTCTTTACTGGAATGAAATGAGCTACCTTGCTCAACCTGTCAACCATGACCATAATAGAGTCATGCTATCTCGCTGTCCTCGGAATACCTGTAATGAAATCCATGGAAATAACCTCCCATTTCCATTGAAGAATCACAATAGGCTATAGTAAACCACCTGGATGCTTACATTCTACCTTTACCTATTGAAAATCTAAGCATCTAGCCACGAACTCTGTGTTATCACTTAGAATGAACCTCAAGGCTGAGAAGAGGCAATTACGAGGTAACCACAGACCAAGCTTTCAATTTGGCATCTAGCCCTGCCAGACCAGAGAGGGATCTCTCTTTGCCACCAAAATGTGGCTACAATGAGTGAATCTTAGGCTAGTTATGGAGTGCAAGGATTTGTTTGAAAGTTTTTGGGTCGAAACAGCAAGAGAAAGGACGATTGGGCTATGGAGTCAATGCCAGTTTCTGCTGGCAAACTTGGGGAAAATTAAGTGCCATGTTTAGCCAGATAGAAGATTGCAAATGTGAGAAGAATAGAGGGGAGAAAGCCCACTGCCCTGCAGGCATCAAATAAGGGATAGATCTCCAGTAGCAGCATTAGACGAAAGAGAAACATGAGGTTTCTCAACAAAGCATCTAGCAAAGTATGAATTCTGCAAAGACAACCATTACATCTAACAGCAAAATCATCATGAAAGGAGCATCATAGGGGATGGATTCCTAACACATCACTTAGATAACGTCGTAACAAGGTAGAGAAAACAAAATATGTAAGTGAATTACAGGAAAAACATATTGAACAATAAACACTGTGATGGATCCCAGGTCTAAAGGGAAAAAACTGCTTTATTAAAATGATATTAAGGAAAACTTTACACAGTGCCGAGAAGCCTCTCTCTGCTGCCAAAATCAAACCTCTACCCTTTAAAAATAATCCTATATATACTAACTTATAAATCTATTTTTATTTCCTCAACATAGGAAATAAAAAAATTAAAATAAAGAAATACAATTAATGATAAAATCCTATCATAAAACAATATTAGAACTAAAAAATATTGAATAAAAATCTCATGAAATATGGAAAATAGAGTTGCTTTGGAAAACCAAAATTAGTGAATTTTGGTCAAGATCTGCTTCCTTTAAGGGTGGAATTCCACAAAATCTTCCCTTTGATTGCCAGTTTGCACCTGCTTGCACGAATTTTGGAGTTGGTTGATTAACTTGGTGTTCCTGTTTCCTCCTTGGATGTTCTATGACCGCCATTTGTACCTAGAATTCTACGAGCTATTAATTTGTACAACAATAACTATAATGTCATCACTACAAATGTCATACTCCAACCATAAATGATATAATTCATTAACAATTTCGGCACAAGCATCGCGAGGATCATCGAATTTGGCAACCATATCCACCATCGCTTTACTGGAGATAAACTCAAAGATTCCATCACAAGCAACATTGCAACAAGATCCTTTCCATAACCAGGGATTTGCTACAATTGTTTGACCATTTCCATAGATTTAAAACGTTACCAGCATTTTGTATCATTTCTGAAAACAAATTTTATAAACTCAACGATCATTCCAGCCCAGTTCAACAAACCTTGTTTAATAATCATTAATAAAACAACTAGTTTGTTTTCGATTTGCTGAAGGTGTCATCATTGGACATCTGGAACTTTTTAACAGCTACACTCTGCCACCATTTTGCTCATAATCATCGTAGGCATGATATTTTCCTTTGTCATAGTTTCTATCGCTTCTTCTTGCATTGTACTGCTTATTTTCCAGGTCCATGTATCTACCAAATTCCCTCTCTTTCCCATATCCAGTCCGATCATCATTTCTTCCCCTATAACAGCTTCCAAATCGATCTTCGCCATATTCATATCCACCACCAGTGCTTGGCTCACTACTAATTACATCAAAGACCTTTTTGCTCGATTCCGAGCACCTTTAGAACTTTGTTTTATAAGATGGCTATACGCACAGTGCCATAGTCCAGAAGCACAACGCCACAGCCAGGAGCGTAGCGCTACACTCCAGATAGGTTTGGTTTCAATTTTTGACTTGTGTGTGTTTGTGGATGCAAGGGCGATGAGCTAGGCTTTCGGTTCTCATGGTTAGTATGACAGAAAAACAAGAATGTTTGTAACCCATACGCAAGGTTGCTTCAAAACCATGTTGCAACTTATCCTCCCCAAAATAATTTAACAGTTTGACTACTCTCAGAGTAACCACCTGTGTACCAAGTGTTGTTTCTCTGGTCATCAACATCAAAGTCATGCTCTCCCCAGAAAGCAGTTGATTGAACTCCCTTGCATTAAATAAGCTCATCCATGATGGTGAAATCAAATATGATAATCCTTTATTGAATGCATTTATTAGTGGCTGGATCTGCCGATTAAGTTTATAGTCTGCCATTGCATGTACATACTGTAACCTATTTTCATTTGTAACAATCATATTAGCACCACCCGGTCTAAGCTCAATAACCACTAGATTTCCAAAAACCTCCTATGTTACTGTGAAATCCAAAGCAAGGTCTCTAACATCCCCTTCATAATGCTTTAGGTACACAAGATTTTGATGCAATTCTGGATCAAGGCCAGAAAGCTCATCAAGGAAGCTATATCCACCTAGCAGTTTCCAGACAAAAACATGAGAGAAACAGTAATCTAGTAAAATTCCCTCATACAAAGTTTTTCCAACAATTCTACCGAGGAACTCAATCATCTGCACCCCAGTTGCAAGGATTCTTGTTGACGAGTGTGGAAATAGCAGACACAGCTTCATGTGCTCTAGTTGCTACAATAATTGGAGGACGATATTTTATAGCAAGAGCAAGCCATAGAGATGGGGGCCAGAAACTACATCTACAATCTCTTTCATAAAAAAAGTACAAACACCTAACAGTTACATCCATGAAGGGATTTCTATAATGCCCAGAATTATTCAAAAATCCATTGTAGACCATTGTATTAAGCATTGCCCCAATTGTTCTTTGTTGTTCCAGTGTAAAAAGAGCCAGTTTTTCATAGAATTCTTCACCATCAAGAATCATAAGCAAGTGGGGATAAGTTACACAAAATAGAAGTAACATTGTTGAAGTATCTTTTGGAATGCCATGAGGACCCTTCTACATAGGTTCCAAGTCCCATACTGTGCATGCATCATCTTTATCAGTATATCGTTGAAGAGAGTTATCTTTACACATATCAGTACTGCTATCTCCATTTGAAGACTTCCCTTTCATTCTTAGAAAGGCAGAGGCCCATTTATTGCTTACATTTCTGATCAAACTTTCCTCCTTTCTGCCAACTATATCGTGAATTTGGTTCTCACCAATACTTAGACTGGTCTGGAATTGCTTCTAAACTCTTGTAAATCCATCTTTCTTAAAAATAAGAAATCTCTCTAACCATTCCCACAAATGTGACAAAAATCCCTGAGTGAAAGCTAATAAATTAAGAATAGGCAAAGGTCCACCAAAGGAATTCAAGGAAGAAAAGGTAGCGAGCAGGTATGAATACAATTGGGCAACATCTTTCAGTTCCAATTTTGTCTTTAAGCCCCCATGACCCAGATATACTTCATGCACAGAAGAACCCTCCTTTTTCACTATAGCTAGAAGCTGGTGCAAATGCCACTGTTGATGGACTGGACTCAAATACTCGATGAGTGATGAAGTCAATTCAGTAAATCCATCCCCATTTTCTGTACCACTCAAAAAATGGTGCTTGCGAACACTAGAACTATGGTCATCATATTCTTCCTCATCCTCATCTACTTTCCGCTTTGATCGCTATTTTTTTCTCAATCCATGGCATCAAATTCTCTAAAATACAGGAAAGAGCAAACACATATTCTCTACAACATAAGCCCTCCACAAGGTGTCCAGAATGTTCAGGGCTCTCGATAGAACCTAATGCCAAATTAACAAGATAACTTCCTTTGAAATCTGCCATTACCACCATTGTTCTCAAACATGGAGAGAAATTCGATGAATGTTGAAGAGCAGGTAACAATGCAGCAGGAAGCCTCTATGTGAGATAAGAAATTGTAAGTATATATACACAAAACTATTCTGCTGCACTTTTAACTCTAGCATCATAACCTTAGAGACAATTTTTTTGATTTGATATAGAAAAGACACTTTCACATAAATCCGATGGCATAGAATGGAAAGGACGGAGGACCATGGTTATAGCACTTGCAGTAATGATAAAAGTTTCATCTGTCTATACAACAACCTTGTTTTTCCTATTCATTGCACTATTGCATGTCATAATGTATTGATGAACTGAAGAAACAGTTTGGCTGGCCGACATATGAAGAAAAGAAAGGGTCTTACAATATCTTCTAATATCTGTTTTGCATTCAAAGAAATATCTTCTGACTGAGTTAAATGTGCATCCCACTGATAACGAAACTGTTCTGCAATATTTCCAGTCGCACAGTGTCCTCTCCAGACCCTCTAAATGAATAATGCTACAGCAGTAGCCTTTTTGGCATGATTACGAATTTCCCTTTCATGTGTAACTTTCTCCAATAAAACATCTCTAGTTATCTCGTTCACACTTTCTCCCCTTAGTGAGACCTTTCACCCGCAATATCGTTGTCAGCAATGTACAGTGTCCTCTACACAGATTCATGGATATCTCTTTCAATCAAAGCAGAACGAGCTCGGCATATGTTGAGATGAGGATTAGCAGCATGGTAATAGGCATTCAAATGCTATGTTCTCTCCTTCTCTATCATAATTCAGCCACTGACATCTCCTAGTTTCCTCTGGATCATTAAACACATAAACAGCTGCACGGGGAGATCTTTGAGTTAATCATTCATTTGATCATATCTTCTGATCCGAGAACCAGTTTTTGGAGTGTGATATACCGTTGGAAATCTCTTTCCAAGCTACTTCTGATGGACACATTTAAGACATGTTTTGTGCTAAAAATCATGTGCAAAACATCTAACAAAACCAGACATAGTAAGAGGCCATGTTGATCCCTAGTGACAGGCTGCGAAGACTGGAACTAACATCGGCCTTATTGGGGATGGCAGCTCCTTGGAGGTGCCAAGAATCGTAGATCTCTAGGAACATGTAGATTAGTGCCTCATCCATTGGGCAATACGGTCAAACAACTACAAACTTGAACAACTTATACCAACCCAAAAACATAGACACACTGCAACCTATACATAAACAAATATGGGAAGAAAAATGTTTCCTTGGGCAGCTTATTTATTTACAAATCTACCCTACTCTGATGCAAAATCAATAGATCAAGTAATGTTGTAATGCTAGATCAACCAATCAAGTAACTGTGACAAGGATGTTGCTTGGAAGTGCTTGAACCACGACACAAGTGGAAATGTTGACATCCATTCATGCACATAAGGAGTCTGGTTGTGTAAAAGACAATCTAACCTATCATTCAAACTGAAAAAATTTTCCATGTACGCTGCAATAGGATCGAAGAAACCGGACTCTGTTTTCTGCCTTAACTCCTCAATGCATGCTTCCAGCTGCAAACTATCAATGCAAATATCCACGACTAGCCCTATTGTTTCTTGTTTTGAAGGAGGGAGAGTTTCCAAGAACTTTTTGGGATCTCAAAATTCATGTGATTTAATTTGAACATCCAATATTTCAATTTCATTTTCTAATCTTTCAACAACTAAGCCCAGAAAACAATATTTATTTTCAGGTATGAGTCATCTGGATTTCAAACAAAGAAATACTAATGTTGAGAAATTCTGATCAATCTGAAATTTTGCTAAATCATCCCTTAAAGTCAATAACATTTCACTAAATAATGGATTTGCCACATACCCTGTCATTGGTGATTACCATCAATGTTCTGAAATTTGTATTGGCAGTGAAGTCGCTTTAAAACTTTGAAGTTTGGGATCTTGAACAATGGAGTCGTCAGGTGGATGATTCCAGCCTTCATACGTGTCTAACTGCTATCCATCATCAGCAATCAGATCTGCAACTTGAATGATCTTTTCCGTAGAAGATCTATCACCTCGTCCCTGGCAACGACGACAAATTGTTATCACTCAGAATGAACCTCAAGTCTGGTAACCACAGACCAAGCTTTTGATCTGCTAGACTAGAGAGGGCTCTCTATTTGCCACCAAAATGTGGCTACAATGACTGAATCTTTGACTAGTTATGGAGTGCGGGGATTTGTTTGAAAGGTTTTGGGTAAAAACAGCAAGAGAAATGACGATTGGGCTATGGAGTCAATGCCAGTTTCTGCCGGCAAACTAGGGGAAAATTAAGTGCCATGTTCAGACAGATAGAAGATTGCAAATGTGAGAAGAATAGAGGGGAGAAAGCCGACTGCCCTGTAGGCATGAAACAGGGGATGGATCTCTAGTAGAAGCGTTAGACAAAAGAGAAACATGAGGTTGCTCAATAGAGCATCTAGAAAAGGATGAATTCTGCAAAGACAACCATTACATCTAATAGCAAAATCATCATGAAAGGAGCATCATAAGGGATGGATTCCTAACACATCTCTTAGAGAATGTTGTAACAAGGTAGATCCCCAGATGTGGGTGAATAGGGAGGCGATCAGTGTGATGGGACAGGAGTGGTGGGAGGCGGCTCGACACCTGCTCACCCTGTACGTGAAGTGTAATGTCAATCGGGGGAGGACAGCCTGGCATGCAGGCCATTACATTCTCCCGTTAAGTGCCATAGGATCCGCTGTTATGGCTTCGGCTCTCGCACGCTGTGACCTGCAAGCGATGGCGGCCTCCATCAATGAGGCAGTTATGGTGTGGGTTAATCGAGAAAGGGCAGACAACTGTAAGGAGGGGCAGGGTAAAGCTAGTGCGATGCAGCTAGGTGAGGTGTTAAGCTAGGTTGTCTCTGTCAATTCTGAGCCTGAAGCGGAGACGCTGTGTCTGGTTTTTTCTAATTCTCTTTGGGGTGCTGGTCAGAGTTCGGGCTCTGGGAAGTGGCCTCTGATTTCGGGTCTTGGGTGCATTGGTCCTATCTCCCGCAAAGATTGTGAAAAGGGGGGAGGGAACATTGTGGGAAACTGATTTCTGCTCCCGTTCGTTCCTATTCCATCTCTGTTAGCTCTGAGGTTTTTAGTCTCAAGGTCAGCGGCATTCCATTTGTTATGTTATCTAGCTCTGAAAGGAAGCCTCTGTATTTCTCTTCCCTTAGCTTGAACCTCCTATATGTTGGCCCTGTTCTATGTGTGGTCCTTGAAAGGGGTGGGTGGAAGACAAGGGAGAACAAGCCATCTTGTCTTGTTCGGTCCTCGCACACCTCTGCGGGCTTTCAAGGCTTCAGTGTGGTGTTTGGTGAATATTCGTCAGAGGCCCCTCCTATAATGGCCTGCCTTCGAGAGAGAATGGGTTGCCGTCAAGGCCAACCCAGGCGTGCCTCCAATGACTCCACTTCAGACTCGCCGGCCACCAGCGAGCTATTCACTGGGCGTTATCCGAGTACCCGTAGTGGGCGAGGAAGGCGCCGCATATCCAATCTGCCTCCGGGGCTACCTGCAACAACTGGGTCAGCCATTTTTACTTTCAATAGTTCACTTCATTGGCCACGGGTCATTGCACACATCTCTGTGGTGTTCTACAAAACCACACAATTGGAAGGCTCTGATAGCCACACGGGAGGTTCAGTAGCTGCTGATGGTCCTCCCCTTGCGTTCCAGCTTGGCATTGGTATGATGCCACAGCCTGCTCGAGTGGAACTGGGGACAGGTATTCAGGACCCGAAGATGCAACCTACCAATCCCAGTCCCTCTGCTCAGTTCAACGCTCCGTTTGAGGATCAATAGGAATTCGGCTGGTGTTGAATTGTGGAGGACGGCCTGATGAGTAGCATGCTTCTGCTGGAGGTGATCCTCCTTCTTTTTGATCAAGTTTTGGCTATCCTCGGCTGCTTCTTAGTCATCTGGGTTTTGGGTCTTCTGGCTGCTGGGTCTTCTGGATCCTGGTTTTGTTTGGGATGTATGGGACTCCATGGGTGTTTTTAGAACATGGTCATGTGTTTTTTGGAATGATGGCTCTCTTCAGAGCAATGTACTAACTTTGGTCACCCTGTAAATACCTTCTCCTCTTCTTAATAGAATAAATTTTACTTAGAAAAATGTTGTAACAAGGTAGATAAAACAAAATATGTAAGTGAATTACAGGAAAAACATACCAAACAATAAACACCGTGATGGATCCCAGGTCCAAAGGGCAAAAACCACTTTATTAAAATGATATTCAAGAAAACTTTACACAGTGCCAAGCAGCCTCTCTCTGCTGCCAAAATCAAACCTCTATCCTTTAAAAATAATCCTATATATACTAAATTGCAAATCTATTTTTATTTCCTCAACATAGGAAATAAAAAAAAAATACAATTAATAATAAAATCCTACCATAAAAAAACATTAAAACTAAACAATATTGAATAAAACTCTCGTGAACTATGGCAAATAGAGTTGTTTTGGAAAATAAAAATCGAATTTTGGTCAAGATCTGCTTCCTTTAAGGACGGAATTACACAAAATTTGCTCTTTCACTGCCAACTTGCACCTGCCTGCACGAATTTTGGAGTTGGTTGATTAACTTGATGTTCTTGTTTCCTCCTTGGATGTTCTCTGACTACCATTTGTACCCAGAATTATGCCAGCTATTAATTTGTACAACAATAACTGTAATGTCATCACTACAAATGTCATACTCCAGGCATAACTGATATAATTCATTAACAATTTGGGCACAAGCATCACGAGGATCATCGAATTTGGCAACCATATCCACCATCGCTTTATTGGAGATAAACTCAAAGATTCCATCACAAGCAATATTGCAACAAGATCCTTTCCATAACCAGGGATTTGCTACAATTGTTTGACCATTTCCATAGATTTAAAACATTACCAACTTTCTCTATCATTTCTGAAAACAAATTTCATAAACTCAATGATCGTTCCAATGCAGTTCAACAAACCTTGTTTAATAATCATTAATAAAAAAACTAGTTTGATGTCGATTTGCTGAAGGTGTCATCGCTGGACATATGCAACATTTTAACAGCTGCACTCTACCACCATTTCACTCATAATCATCGTAGGCACAATCTTTTCCTCTGTCATAGTTTCTATCGCTTCTTCTTGCATTGTACTTCTTATTTTCCAGGTCCATGTATCTGCCAAATTCCCTCTCTTTCCCATATCCAATCCGATCGTCATTTCTTCCGCTATAACAGCTTCTAGATCAATCTTCACCATATTCATATCCACCAGCAGTGCTTGGCTCACTACAAGTTGCATCAAATACCTGCTCGATTCCGGGCACCTTTAGAACTTTATTTTATAGGTCCTACACATAGCGCCAAAGGGCTACGCATAGAGCCATAGTCCAGAAGTGCAGTGCCACAGCCAGGAGTGCAGCGCTACACTCCAGATAGGTTTGGTTTCAATTTTGACTTGTGTCTGTTTGTGGATGCAGCGATGTTGAGCTAGCCTTTCGGTTCTCATGGTAAGTATGACAGAAAAACAAGAATCTTTGTAACCCATACGCAAGGTTGCTTCAATACCATGCCGCAACTTATCCTCCCAAAAATAATTTAATAGTTCGACTACTGTCAGAGTAACCACATGTATACCAAGTGTTGTTTCTCATTTCATCAGCATCAAAGTCATGCTCTCCCCAGAAAGCAGTTGATTGAACTCCCTTGCATTAAATAAGCTCGGCCACGATGGTGAAATCAAATCTGATAATCCTTTATTGAATGCATTTATTAGTCATTGGATATGCCAATTAAGTTTATAGTCTACCATTGCATGTACATATTGTAACCTATTTTCATTTGTAACAGTCATATTAGCACCACCCGGTCTAAACTCAGTAACCACTAGATTTCCAAAAACTTCCTCTCTTACTGTGAAATCCAAATCAAGGTCTCTAACATGCCCTTCATAATGCTTTAGGTATACAATATTTTGATCCAATTTTGGATCAAGGCCAGAAATCTCATCAAGGAAGCTATATCAGCCTAGTATTTTCTGAAAAAAAACATGAGAGAGACAGTAATCTAGTAAAATTCCCTCATACAAAGCTTTGCCAAAAATTCTGCCGAGGAACTCAATCATCTACACCCCATTTGCAAGGATTCTTGCTTATGGGTGTGGAAATAGTAGACACAGCTTCATGTGCTCTAGCTGTTGTAGCAATTGGAGGACGATATTTGATAGTAGGAGCAAGCCATAGAGATGGGGGGCATAAACTACATCTACAATCTCTTTCATATAAAAAGTACAAACACCTAACAGCTGCATCCATCAAAGGATTGTTATGATGCCCAGAATTATTCAAAAATCCATTGTAGACCATTGTATTAAGAATTGCCACAATTGTTCTTTGTTGTTCCAGTGTAAAAAGAGCCTTTTTTTCATAGAATTCTTCATCATCAAGAACCATAAGCAAGTGGGCATAAGTTGCACAAAATAGAAGTAACATTGTTGAAGTATCTTTTGGAATGCCCTGAGGACCCTTCTTCATAGGTTCCAAGTCCCATACTATGCATGCATCATCTTTATCAGTATATTGCTGAAGAGAGTTATCTTTACACATATCAGTACTGCTATCTCCATTTGAAGACTTCCCTTTCGTTCTTAGAAAGGTAGAGGCCCATTTATTGCTTACATTTTTGATCAAACTTTCCTCCTTTCTGCCAACTATATCATGAATTTGGTTCTCACCAATACTTAGACTGGTCTGGAATTGCTTCTGAACTCTTGTAAATCCATCTTTCTTGAAAATAAGAAATCTCTCTAACCATTCCCACAACTGTGACAAAAATCCCTGAGTGAAAGCTAATAAATTAAGAATAGGCAAAGGTCCACCAAAGGAATTCAAGGAAGAAAAGGTAGTGAGTATGTATGAATACAATTGGGCAACATCTTGCAGTTCCAATTTTGTCTTTAAGCCCCCTTGACCCAGATATAATTCATGCACAGAAGAACCCTCCTTTTTCAATGTAGTTAGAAGCTGGTGCAGATGCCACTGCTGATGGATTGGCCTCAAATACTCGATAAGTGACGAAGTCAATTTAGTAAATCCATCCCCATTTTTTGTACCACTCAAAAAATGGTGCTTGGTAACACTAGAACTATGGTCATCATATTCTTCCTCATCCTCATCTCCTCATCTACTTTCTACTTCGATCGCCATTTTTTTTCGCAATCCATGGCATCAAATTCTCTAAAATATAGGAAAGAGCAAACACATATTCTCTACAACATAAGCCCTCCACAAGCTGTCCAAAATGTTCAGGGCTCTCGATAGAACCTAATGCCAAATTAACAAGATAACTTCCTTTGAAATCTTCTATTACCACCATTGTTCTTAAACATGGAAAGAAAGTCAATGAATGTTGAAGAGCAGGTAACAATGCAGTAGGAAGCCTCTGTGTGAGATAAGGAATTGTAAGTATATATACACAAAACTATTATGTTGCACTTTTAACTCCAGCATCATAACCTTCGAGACAATTTGTTTGATTTGATATAGAAAAGACACTTTCACATAAATCTGATGGCATAGAATGGAAAGGACGAAGGACCATGGTTATAGCACTTGCAGTAATGATAAAAGTTTCATCTGTCTGTACAGCAGCCTTGTTTTTCCTATTCATTGCACTATTGCATGTCATAATGTATTGATGATCTGAAGAAACAGTTTGGTTGGCTGACATATGAAGAAAAGAAAGGGTCCTACAATATCTTCTGATATCAGTTTTGCATTCAAAGAAATATCTTCTAACTGAGTTAAATGTGCATCCCACTGATAATGAAACTATTCTACAATATTTCCAATCACACAGTGTCCTCTCTAGACCCTCTGAATGAATAACGCTGCAGCAGTAGGCTTTTTGGCATGATTACGAATTTCCCTTTCATGTGTAACTTTCTCCAATAAAACATATCTTGTTATCTCCTTCACACTTGCTCCCCTTAGTGAGACCTTTCACTCGCAATATCGCTGTCAGCAATGTACAGTGTCCTCTACACAGATTCATGGATATCTCTTTCAATCAAAGCAGAACGAGCTCGCCATATGTTGAGATGAGGATTAGCAGCACGGTAATAGGCCTTCAAATGCTATGTTCTCTCCTTCTCTATCACAGTCCAGCCACTGACATCTCCTAGTTTCCTTTGGATCATTAAACACATAAATAGCTGCACGGGGAGATCTTTGAGTTAATCATTCATTTGATCATATCTTCTGATCTGGGAGCCAGTTTTTGGAGTGCGATATACCGTTGGAAAGCTCTTTTCGAACTGCTTCTGATGGACACATTTAAGACATGTTTTGTGCTAAAATTTTTGTGCAAAACATCTAACAAAACCAAACATAGTAAGAGGCCATGTTGATCCCTAGTGACAGGTTGTGAAGACTAGAACTAACACTCTATGACTTCCTTATTTAGATTTGGCCAATAGCAAAACTTCTTCACCACCATCAATGTCTTTTGATATCTTGGATGAACCAATTAGGGCTTGGCTTGAAAATCCCTCAATATAAGCTTCTTGATCTCACTGAAATTCGGCACATAGATCTTGTCCCTGAATCTCACCAAACCATCTGTCGTGAGACTATAATATGCATCCTGATCACCCATACCTATACCTATACCTATACCTGTACATATTCTCTATTGTAACCTATGCATGATCTCCAAGTATTTTCATCCTGTTGTCCTTCTTGCAAGATCCTATCCTATAACTTTGTCCCATAAGAGCTCATAGCTACTATATGATTTACATGTACCTTCCTGCTAAGAGCATCTGCAACCCATTTCTCCTCTCATTTCCTATATCTGATCTCGATGTCAAACTCACTAACGGTAGCCAACTATATGATTTGCCTAGAATTTAGATTCAGTTGGTCAAACAAATACCTCAACCCACTGTCATTGCTCATCAACGTAAACCTCTTTCCCAGAAGATAGTGTCTCTACATATTTAATGCATGTATGATCGTTGCTAGATCAATATCATGCGTTGGATAGTTCTGCTTGTGCTCATTCAGTTTTAGTGATTCATAGCACATTACCTGTCCTTCTTGCATGAGAAATCCACCAAGGCCTCTCTTGCAAGCATCTGTACATGCTACAAACTCCTTGTATGGATCCACAATCTTTAGCACTGGTGCATGTGTCAACAACTGCTTAAGCTACTCAAAACTAGCCTCACATTCTTCTGTCCATTTGAACTTCTTAACTTTTCTCTATAATGATGTGATAGGATATGCAATGCATGAGAAGTTCCTGATGAACCTCCCATAGTAACCTTCCAATCCCATAAATGATCTCACCTCATCCACATTCCTAGGATCTTCTAACTCCATGATAACCCTTATCATTCCTGGATCTACTGTTATGTCATCCTGGGAGACAACATTCCCATGTTGTTATGAAACCAACTCACCAAAAGAGAGAAAATATATATCAACACCTTAGAAATCAGCCTCTTCGAGGAGGCAAACTCCTTTACATTACACAAATGAACAATTCTTGGATGATACAAATGACAAGACCTCCTTTCTATATATAGGAGTCTAAGGTGTCATAATATAATCAAAGTCGACATAACAATAATAATATAAGGGCACAATAATAACAATAGTGGGCTTCTATGGGGCACAATAATAACAATATGGGGACTACATGGGCACAACAATATAATAAGGGGGTTGCACTAATAACAATAAGTGGTTACACAAGTAGTATCATGACCTAACATGCCCCTCTCCTTCAAAAAGTGTTGTCCTCAATGCTTGAGTAGTTCTTGAAGCTTTTGTATAAAATTCTTGTCCTCCCATGTGGAATCTTCAGCGGGTAAGTTCTTCCACTTGATGAGATACTCTGAACTTGATCGATTTCGTAGCTGTCGAGTTCTTGTTTCTGTGATTGCTCCAGGTTCCAATATGATTTTTCCTTCCTAATCAAGTTCTGGCAATATTATTTGGACTGGGATCTTCTTATAATGTAAGGTCGCCATTCCGTAAGTGTATGTAGCCTTGACAACATTTCCTTCTCATAAATAGCTTTGTGTAAATACTTTCCTTTGATTGGATGACTTTCGAAAGCAATGGGTCTTTCTTCTTGCGTCAAAACATCATCAATTCCATTTCCTGATGTGTCATATTCGACAATAAATATTTTTGTGAAGTCTGGCGTAGCTAAGACCAGTGCTTGACACATTCCCTCTTTAAGATGTTCAAAGGCCTTCGTTGCTTCTAGATTCCATGAAAATGCATCTTTCTTCAATAATGTTGTTTTTGGAATGTCTTCAATTTTCATTCTTATTTGATGATATCCTGAATGAAGATCTAACTTGGACAAGTAAATTAATCCATGCAATTCATCCAATAATTCATCAGTGGAAGGAATGGGAAATTTATCTTTAATAGTGAGTTTGTTGAGTTCTCTATAATCTAGACACATGTGCCATGACCCATCCTTCTTGTGCATCAATACTACTGGAGCAGAGAAAGAACTTTGACTACGTTGAATTATACCAGCGTCTAGAATTTCCACAAACATACGTTCAATTTCACTCTTTTCGGCATAGGGATATCTGTAAAGCCTAATGTTTGGAGGAACACTTCCTGGAATCAAATGAATAGAATGATCATGATCACGAATAGGTGGGAGACCTTTGGGAGTATCCAATACCTTGGAATGATTGTCCAAGGCTTTTTGGAGATCTGGATAAGTAGATGATTTTGATGTGGGAATCTCTAGCGAACATAATTGTGAAATTACGCCTCGTTTTTCTTTCTTTAGAATCTTTGTCATTCTGTTAGAGCTGATTATCTTTCCAATTTCCTTGTGATACCCCTTAATTCAACTTCCTTTCCTTTCGAAGAAAATTTCATGAAAAGTTCTTGAAAATTAAAAGCTATTCTACCCAAGGATTATAGCCATTAGACTCCTAATACAACATCAGCACCACCCATTGGAATGGAAAGCATTGGGCTATTCAATACATATTCTCCCATGGATATCTTGATATTATGACACTTTCCATAGCAATTTATGGTTCCTCCACTTGCAACCATCACTTGACACTCTGGTGCTGGATATAGGAAGCAATTCAATTCCTTGGCTATCATACAATGAATAAAATTATGGGTACTAGCCGAATCAATCAACACTATTATCTTTTTCTTCTTGATATGTCCTTCTATATTGATAGTTTGAGGAGTGGTAATTCCAGCCAATGCATTACAAGATATGGTCGGATTCATTTCTTCTTTCTCGATGTGATCTTTCACTTCTTGAACCTTTTTCTTCTTGATATGTCCTTCTATCTTGAGAGTTTTAGGGGTGGAAATTCTTTCCAATGCTTTACAAGATATGGTCGGATTCATTTCTTCTTTATATGGGGTTGGTTCCTGGTGTATATCCTCTTCTTTTGATGTTTCTTGATCCTTTTCTTCCTCCTCTTCACAATCTGTGTAAAACAGTTTCTTCTCATCACACTTATGACCTTTAGTGTATTTTCTATCACAAATGTAACAAAGCCCTTTTTCTCTTTTTCTTCCAATTTTTGTGGTGTAAACCTTGTAGGTTGGGGAAGGCTAGGAGAAAAAACACTTCCATATTTATAGTTTTGAGTGGTGGGATTGCTTGTTTCCATAATTCTGCTTTCAGTATCTCTTTCCAACCTGAATGACTTCTCTAATGAATCAGGTTCCCAAAGATGAACCTCATGTTGAATGTTATCCTTTAAAGTCCCTATAAAGACATCAATCCTTTGATTCTCTAGAATATCATTTACCCTTATATCCAATTTTTGAAATTCCTCAATGTGCTCTACCATTGAACCCTTTTGTTTGAGATTTATCAATTGGCTAAAGAAGGTTTTTCTCTTTGTATCCTCATAATGTGCTATCATTTCCTTCGTGAAAATTGACCACGTGACAAGTGGTTTACAAGAACAAAGCCCTTCATACCATAAAAATTGATTCGGTTCTAAATATAAAGATGCAATACGTACCTCTTGTAACAGTTTCAGCTCATGTAGATCAAAATATTTCTCCATCTGTAGTATCCAATTTACCGGTTCCTTGCCATCAAACTTCCTCATATCATTTTTTCTTTTTTTTAGGAGCTCGATCTTGAAATGATTGTAACTCTGTAATTTCGAATCTTTAAGTTCCGAAATTTCAGTCTGTGATTGTCCTCTATGTCCTCTTACTAACCCCTTAAGTATGATCGTAATTGTATTCCCGAAGAAAGCATTATGTCCAATCTCCTGAGATGACCTAATTATAGACTGGTTCAATAGAGCGAACTTCTATGACATGCCACGTGTCACTTTTTTGACCTTAGGTATTGAAAATGAAACCAAAAAAACTACAATCCATCTCATTTCTATCACTTTTTATAAAATTTGAATTAGATGCTCAGAGAGAGAGAGAGTTATGACGATTTTCCCAAGGTCACCTGTTTGGGTGTAATTCGAGAGCCTGCAAAAATCCATAAATGTCTCGGACCATATCTTTGAAAATATAGCGAAACAAGATCTGAAATTTGTGACAAATATTCACCAAGATTTTGGCTCAAATGGATTTTAATTTCAGAATCTAAGCCTTCGTAGAACAAAAATTAGAGCGAAAATGCCACGATGACCTGTTTGAGATGGAATTCTGGAGCTTGCACAAACCCTAACTTCCTCAGATCATATCTCTGAAAATATAGTGATACAAGATTTGAAATTTTGAATCAAGGTTAAGTGACATGTGGACTCAAATGGGTTTTTTTTTGAGCTTCTGAAACATTGTAGAAAATAATTTATAGTGAAAATTACACGATGACTTGTTTGGAGAAACGAAACCCTAGAATCCAAAGCTTTGATACCAAATGTTATGAAACCAATTCACAAAAAGATAGAAAAGTAGTTCAATGCCTTAGAAATCAGCATCTTCGAGGGGGGAACCTCCTTTAAATTACACAAATGAACGATCATTGGATGATACAAATGAAAATACCTCCTTTCTATATATAGGAGTCTAAGGGGTCATAATATAATCAGAGCCGACATAACAATAATAATGTAAGGGCACAATAATAACAATAGTGGGCTTCTATGGGGCACAATAATAGCAATATTGGGACTACATGGGCACAACAATATAATAAGGGGGCTGCACTAATAACAATAAGGGGTTACACTAGTAGTATAGGGACCTAACACAACTAATGTACCTCAGTTGGAAAGAAGTTGCATTTGCTAAGTTTAGCATATAATTGGTGCTCTCTTTGCAATCACAACACTATTGTTAAATTCTTGGTATGTTCTTCCCCAGTTTTGCAATATACCAATATGCCATCAATGAATACAATTACAAACTTGTCTAGATAGGGATGCAACACACTATTCATCAAACACATAAATCTAGCTGGAGAATTAGTCAAAATAAATTGAACTACAACAAACTCATAATGTTAAGACCTGGTCCTAAACGCAATCTAGAAGAAGTCCTCTTCCTTGATGCATACCTGATGGTGTCCTGATATTAAGTTGACCTTTGAGAACATTGTTTCTCCCTTAATATGATCGAAAAAATCATCAATCCTCGACAATGGCTACCTATTCTTTATCGTTACTTTGTTCAACTTCCTATAGTCAATGCACAATCTAAGAGTATCATTTTTTTTCTTTACGAACAACACTGGTGCACCCCAAGGGTATACACTTGACCTAATGTATCCCTTATCAAGCATCTCCTTTAACTGCAACTTCAACTCTACCAACTTAGGTGTGCTCATACTGTAAGGTTCCTTTAATGTTGGAGCTACCCCTGGCACCAACTAAATTGAAAATTCTACCTCCTTGTGAGTTGGAAACTCTATAATTTCCTTGGGGAATACATCCTGAAATTGTTGCAAAAATGGGTACTTTCTTAACACATCTACATCCTCAATTTCCTTACCTTTATCACTAGAAATTTTGTTAAACACACATGGACAACAAAGAATAGGAAAGATAAATCAGTGAGTACATTTTTTTTTATTAACATCAGATATACATTTATAGTACAATATGTGACTCTTGGGTTTCAGATCCCAAGGTCTCTTGGACTGCTTTTGTCCATTCGACTTCCACACTAACCCATTGAGGATTAGGTGTCCAACATTCCCCCCCTTAATCCGAAGGGTTATGTATGAGTCCAAGAAGAGAGCTGTAATATAAAATGTGCAAATAAATGCATCGCAGCACTAGGCTGAATGTGCTCTATGAAATGTTGGTAAAAAAGGCGGTGGTTTAAGGATGACCACCAACACTGGAACGCTTAGTGCAGTTCCTGGAACTCTTCCAAAACTGGCAAGAAACTGAAGTTTTCTGCTAGAGGAAGTGATCCTATTGTTTTAAAGAGGGAAACCTTCAACCATAAAAGGGAGGTCTCACCTGTGATGGTTTAAGGATGACCAACAACTCTGGAATGCTTAATGCAATTCCTGGAACTCTTCCAAAACTGGCAAGAAGCTGGAGTCTTCTGCTAGAGGAAGTGTTCTTAATCTATGATGGTTTAAGGATGACCAACAACTCTGGAATTCCTGGAACTCTTCCAAAACTGGCAAGAAGCTGGAGTCTTCTGCTAGAGGAAGTGTCCCAGATTGCCAACTGAAGGCATGTTCAAGGGCATCTTTGTCTCTGGCTACAACTCTGAAACTGGTGTGGCAGGTTGTGGCTCAGGCTCGCTTGATGTGACTTTGAAGCTTGTAGATGACCATCATTTCCCCCCCTGTCAGATACAAGGTGAGATGATGGAGAAAACTCAGCTGCAAGACTGTTCAATACTCTAGAACAAGTTCTGACATGTGTTTGGAATATCTTCTTGGCTGTTGATGCCCATTGCCAAGAAGTGATCCATCCAAGATGAATCTTTGTTCTTGCAGGATGTTTGTTTTTGAAGCATTTGTTTAAAGAATGACTGGTTTTTTGATAGTGCTTACATGGATGAAGATCAAAATAGTGATCTTTCAGATGGCCAACTCGGTCATAGTGTTGGCATTTCACAATATGTTGTTTTTGTTATTGTTGTTGTTGCTGTGGAAGAGGAGCAGAATCTGGAATAGCTGGAGGTGAACTGTCATGAAGAGCAGGTGAACTGTCATGAATGAATCCAGCACTCTGAAACTGAATGGGCTTGGCATAGTCTGGAATATGAAAGGACAAGTCCTTGTCATATCCAAGACCAGTTCTGTGCTTGTTGTGGACAAGCTGTTCCCAAGGTCTGATGATGAGCTTGGGAAGTGCAGACTGAGTTTCTGCATCTGCATGTACAACTGCTGCTTTATTTGAATGAACAGTAACATTATTGACTTGCTGTTTATGGGAGTCTGTTTCAATCCTCTAAACAGAAACAGGTTCAGAATGATGACTCCACTGTTGTAGCTTTGTTTCCAGCTGCAAAAACTCAATATTTTCCTGTGCATTTTGTAGGCATGTCTGAATTTCTGAGAGAAAATCCTTACTGATTCTGATTGTCCCATCAACAGTGGAAAAGATTAGACTATTTAGTAACTGTAATGCATCATCAATTTTCTCCATTTAATGACAATGTTGCACAAATATCTCATACAATGCCAAATAACCGCAACTTTAAAGAATATAAATAGCCCCCAATGCTTATGAACATTGAACTCTGTCGTTCCAATTAATCCTCCAATTGATGAGGGTGCCCTTTTAATAGCTCAGAGCACATTAATAGAAATGTCTCAGTTCTTTGATGTAATGGATGAGGATGGAAATCTTCGAAATACCAATGGACATGACACAGATGGAGATGCTGGTTATTTTGAAAAATAATGCAAAGTGGCACCTTCTAGTAATGGCAAGCAGCAATGCTATAAGGAAAGGTGCAATCAGTGGTAAACAAGGAACCCCAGGAGATAAAAAAAAAGCAATGGGAGACACAAAATCACATATTCAAAAGCAGAAGAATATTGATCATAGACATTCAATTACTATTCCAAGTGATGGAGCTGCCACTTCTATGTGTGTTAAGAATACAAGTGGATTGCCTCAGAGGAATGAACTCAGGGACAATGTCCGTTGGTTTCGCAGGCGTGCAAATCAAGTAAAGACTGTAAAAGACAATAAAAGTGAGCAAGGGTAGCAATGGCTGATCAATTTCAATTTGGAGATCACAGCACCGCTGACATTCAATTACAGTTAATCTACACAGATGGAACTGAGTACCAAAGAAAGCTTCTTCATCTTCATTCCATTGTGCTCAGAAAATCTGAATTCTACAACACCTTGTTGTCTGAGCGCTGGTCCTTGGAGAAGACGAAGCCTTTTGAAATCACTGTACCAAGCCGTTACAGTGGTGAGATTTATATTAAATGTATTCAGCTCATGTATTCTTCTCATGCAGGAAAACCCTTGCTTTTCTCAAATGTGGATGAAGCCCTTGCTATTCTACCAGTTGCTTCAGAACTCTTGTTTCAACAATGCATGGAGGAATGTATGAAATATTTGAGTGCCGTTCCTTGGAGCACTAAACAAGAAGTCAAACTGCTTGCTGTGCGGACGATTTAGCACTTCGGAGGCCGGTAGAGACCGAATTCGGGCGTCAGGATGAAGGTTTTCGAGTGAACAGCGGCTGCTGATTTATCAGGGCAAGGCACTGAAGGAAGAAACTTTCAATTCTCAAAGCAGAACCTAGCGAAAATCTTCAACTCGGAAAATTATTGATGCTACACAAGAAATATCCTTCAGCTTAAAGAAAACGGCAAGCAGGCCAGGTATTTCTTGATGCTTCTCAGAAATTTTTCAAAATGTTACCAAATCCTTCACTAACTTGTTACCAGCATGGAAAGTGACGGTGCCAAAGTAATCCAAATCGAAGGGAGAAACATTCCATTAATTGTTGTAAAGAGGGATGGTGGCTTCAACTATGCTTCGACTGATATGACAGCACTGTGGTACCGGCTTAATGAAGAGAAGGCACAGTGGATCATATACGTGACACACAAATTTGGCCTCTTGATTATTGTATGATCCAGGTTCTTTCTCCAGCAAGGCACGTTCAGCTCAGCAATATTTTTGAGAGTAGCAGCCTTTATACACCAACAGAATAAGCCAAATTTGGTTTTTAGAATGGTACGCAGTCCAGAAGTGGCATTACAGTAGCCTCCAGTACAATTAAGAACTCCATTGAGAGGAACGCTCTCCTACTGAGTCAGCCCATATACATCCCAGGCACATCCAATAAAAAAATAAGAAGACCACTTATATTTATTTATATATCAGTCATATAATGAGTAACACGTTACCCCTTTTGCTCCAAATACTTCAGACACAGACGATAAAGACTTCTGTCATGCCCAACAAGGATAAGTCGAGTCTCTCCAAGTCCAATGTTTTCCACTATAAGCAAAGGCTATTCTGGCAATATTCACGCTCAGGAAATAACAGGAATGCTTGGCACATACAGTTAGTAGCAACACGGCCAACTTTAGATTGTGAATTAGGCCCTGGCAGCGTATATGTTCAACCCAGCATCCAGTACGTAGCCCAGAAAATGCAGACTACGTCCAATAACAACAGGAAACTCATACAGCAAGAGAAATGATGGTTTTGGGTTCTGATCCTGCTGTTTACAACAAAAGCTTCTCACACATCCCCAGAGTAATCTATGAAAACTCGGTTTGGACCATTGAATCGGGCATAGAGAAAAGAAATACTCGAGAGAAGACGACTTCTCTTCTTCCTTTGGAAATGAAACGACATGTTACAATAACCAGAAGCGTTTAAACTTCATATCTACCATAAACGAGATTGAAAGGAAGGATAGCACCGTGCCTTGGAAAGTAAAGGATGTACGCACGTGGAAACGCAATCAAGATACCTGGGGATGGCTATCTTCTCCAACAGCGACCAGTCAAACTGTGCATGTTTGAAGGGTCAGAGTTGACAAACTTAATTTTTTTTTTTTATTCAGCTCCACGCTTACCATGTTAACATATAAACTTGAATCAGGCTCTGGGCTTGCAGAAGATGCAATCCAGAGACCGTCACTGCAGCTCAGACCTATAGATCAGGCTTTTTGGCTCTTAATCGCATCACGCGTGCTCTCCAAGCAATGTCGGATAGACTCGGGCAGCGCTCTCTACTGATATTGAAAGCCATTGCAAATATCTTGTAAAAGAATCTTCATACACTTAAATCTTCATACTGCCATTGCAAATCGTAGAACCCCACGGTTTCTAGCCATAGTTATACTTCATCTATTTGTCGAATGAGTGGAGAAACAAAAGGCCTGTTAAAAAGCGCCCACTGCAACTGAGGTTCCAATCCGGTCCATGGCGTCGGTTGAGGTGGACTATATTGAAGAGAAGAGGACTGCGAGATTGGAGCAGAGAATATATTGAATATGAAAAAGGTAGCTAACAGAACCGGCGAGCGAGAGTGAAATAGCCTTTTGACGAGGCGATCACCTTCCCTTTCTCTAGTCAGATCCAACTGGTCCACACGATGAGGAGTTGAAATTTATATTCGAAATCGATTGGGTTGTGTAGCAGGCAATAAAACACCGGCCCGCACAGTGAAATCCATGAGCCCTTTTCACCCGAGAATTCGAGCCTCAAATATTTTTTCTTCACCCAATGATTGATACCCTGTGCAAAGGATTAGAGAACGACTATGAATCAATAAAGAGCCGAGGTCACAATCCGAACCACCCGGCCACTGCATGCTAAAAGACACCACACAGCCATGGGATTCGAATCTGTTCTCAGTGCAGCACCTCCTCTCGATCTATCATCTTTTTTTCTCAAGGTGGATTCTCAGTCCGTTTCTTAAGAGCGAAGCCATTTGGAGCTGACCCGTCGCAAACCGTAGCAACTTAATATTTTGTCAGACCCGTGGCACCAGAACAGCCAGATTCATTCTGTACCAAGGCCCAGTTACATAAATAAAACCTCTGCGACATTATTTGACACCCATTGAATGTTTCTCGGACCAAACAAGGACAGTGCAAACGTTTCAAATCAGGTCAGGATGACAGCGTTCAGTGAGAACAGTGCTCAGGTCAGGGTAGGTGTGAATTCATTCAACATTTTCAAGCGTTAAACAACTACCGTCAGCGCATTCTAGGGCATTTACACGCAGACCTCTGAGCACACAGCGCATGGTCTCACATTCATTACAATGCAGCCAACGCTCCAATTTCTGGCAGAGGGACAGGGAATAATGAGGCCAATGACAGAAAACTTGCGGGAGTTACAGCACAAAAAAACTAATTTGGGAACCTGGGACCTGTGGCAGCATCAACGCATAGTAACATGAGCGTTGTAATGAGCAGCATCAACGCATACTAATGTAAGACCATGTCAGACCAGTGTACAGCACACAGTAAAACTGGCAATTCTGATTAGGAGAAAGACAGAACTGACATGTAGGTAGAGACCACAAAACAAGTGGCTCAAATATGAGCAGGGCCAGAATTCGCCTGCTCTGATACCATGTTAAACACACATGGACAGCAAAGAATAGGAAAGATAAATCAGTGAGTACATTTTTTTTTATTAACATCAGATATACATTTATAGTACAATATGTGACTCTTGGGTTTTAGATCCCAAGGTCTCTTGGACTGCTTTTGTCCATTCGACTTCCACACTAACCCATTGAGGATTAGGTGTCCAACAAATTTTTACTACAAACATCACACAACCTTTTCTACAACTATGCTTAGCGTGCATAGTGGTAACCATTCTCACTAATGCAGGCTTCTTCTTCCCCTGCAAAGTCCTATTTTCTCCACTATCATCCACACACTCAATGGCCTTGTCTAAGAAATCCACTTTGGTTCTATGAAGGTATAGCCAATCCATACACAAAATCATACTATACAATCATGATGGAAAGACATTCAAGTTTGCTATTGTAGGCATACCATTTAACTCAAATGCACAAGCTCTTAACCAATGTTGAACTTGCTTCTTTGTACCTATAGCCAAATATACCAACCAATATTCTGCATACACTTCTTTTCTCAAACCACATTTATCTAGCAGGTTAGGATTAATATAACTATAGTTAGATCCATGATCAATCAAAAGAGAAACAACTTGATCATAAAGCTTACCATCCACTCAATTATCGATGCCTGATGATCCGCTTGCCTGTTTTCCACAACTATATAGATGCGAGGAATGTTATGACCAACATCTCAAATTGTATATGCCTCCTGAGAGCTATAGATTTTAGGCCTACCACCACTCTAATATTGTGGAAAATCCCTCTTACGATGATCCTTACCACATATCCAACACTGTAATGGTTCCCTACTACTCCCTCTAGCCTCCTGCTCTCCATGTCCTTTCTCAACTGTATTGAATCTCTTGTAAGGAACTGAATTTTATTTCTCACTTACATGTTGAGGTCTTCCTCTCTTTGGTGGCCATTTTCCTTTAGTTTTCTCATTTCTTTTCAAGTCATGCTTAGGCTCAACTTTTCGCTTCAACTACTCATAACAATGTTTCAACTTTCAGATGGCTTCCTCCAATGATCTAGGCTCATCAAACTCATTCTGGTCTCTGAATGCTACTGGCAATCCACTGATGAATATTTGAACCTTGGCCTTCTCCTCCTCGAGGTAAGGCACATATCTCAAAACCTCCAAAAATCTATTATTATACTCCTCATCGATCATAGAACCCATCCGCAACTCATAAAATGCCTTAGCCCTTTCATCATAGTACCTCTTCGACAAGTACTTCTTCTTGAAGAGCCTTTCAAATACATTGTTGGGAAAATTATATATGTTATAATTCCAACATTAAATTATCAATCCGAGGATTGTAAGCTTTGAGGTGAAAGCGTAGGTAACGCAGGATCAGAGCGTCTAACCTAGATTAACATCATGAAATCTGAAATCTATTCCTAAATTAAGTATGAAATTTCTATTCCTAGTTTGAAACTAATCTATTGATAAAAACATGCTCAAACAAAGGAATAACTCTAATCAAATGATGAACTAATTAAAACTTACTGAGAACTAATGAGCGATCTATTTAAATGAGTGCTATTTGATTCAAAACAACTCAACATGTAAAAGCCTAAAGCTAATTTCTCACACAACGCAATTTATTAACAAACTGTCTTTAATTCCATAAACTGCAAAATCAACAAATGATTAACTATGATAATTACTCTATTCAACTTAAGAAATCATGACAGGCTTAATTGAAATCACACAACTCACACTTCCAAACTAAATTCTACCAATCAACTAAAACAAAGAAATTATGAGTACAAAATGTAGCTATAGGAATCCTAAGTACATAATGTGGCTACAGGAATCCTGAGTACAGAATGCGGCTTGAGTACAGAACTAGACTATGCGCAACCTTCAAAGAGAAACCAACATCAATGCACTCACTGCCCTCTACTCAAATTGTTGCCCTCTACTCAAATTTTTTCCCTGTACTCAGATCTACAAAACAAAAATAAATCTAGAATACAAAATGGAGTGCTATAATTTCGACAACTATTTAGGAAAAAACTTGGAAATGAAATGTAAATCTATTGATTGAAGAAAAACAAACTTCCTACATAAAACTATTCCCAGGATCACACCATAAATCAAAAATAAATTACATAATCTAGAATGTAGAAATAAATTGACAAAGCAATTAAATCTACTTCAAACCATTTGCAAGAAATAAAATATAAAAAGGAAATAAACACACTTACATAATCTATATTAACCTTGCAAACACGATGGGTTCAAGCGGGTTTTCTTGTCCATGTGTTGTAGGTCTAAGCTCAATTCATAAAATGGGCACCAAGGCTACAACAATTTCATCACCTTTTATTAATTCATCCAAAAACAGAGTTCAATGTACAACAATTGTGCTTCCTCTCCTACATAACTCCTCTATGTGTAACTTGTAACTCATAACTCTAACTCTAGTACTGAGTGACTAAAATATATACTATGCTTTTACAGTTTGAGATCCCAAACTCAAGGATCTGATCTTAGCCACATGCCAACAAAATTACAAAAATACATTTCAATTTGATTTTTTTGCGATTTGGTTATGTCAAATTTGTCTTGGAAAATCTCATGATCCATGCATAGCTTGATTGAGATATAAAATATCTATTTGCAGATCCATATAGCTTTAAAAGTCAATGAATAAGTCTTCAACCTGAAATATCCAAAAATTTGGCTGATCCAAAACCATCAAACCCATAATTTCTATACTTACCCCAAAAATTTTGTACTTGATTCTATACTTAAGATTCCATTGACCATAAATTATTCATGGTGACGAATTTTGACAAATAGTTTCTAGGTTACCTGAATGAGGGTACTTTGAACAAACCCCATGTATCAGAATCCTAAGATTCTTCTTCATTTGATAACAAAATGAGAAATTAATCTACAGGAATTTGGCCCTTTCGTACTAAACCTCTAGCAACTAGTTTAATTGACTTATGAAGAATTTCAGCATTGAATCCCTATAGTAAATAAACTTGGAAAAACAATCATTATAAAATCTTAGCAAAGTCACATCTAATAATTGAAAAGAAGGAAAACTAATGATAATCAACCTTGAAGTGTAAGATATGAATTGGCAGCAAGTTGTGAAATTATGGTATGAAATGAGTTAAAAATATAGGAATTTAGGTTATGAATGGCGGTATTGTACGATGGAAAAAATGGGCATATTTGAGGCCCAACACACAATGTGCCAAGTCAAATATTCCTTAGGTATACCTTTGCCATTCTTCATGTCTTCTCACCAAATATCTGTTTTACCTTTGACATTGAAAGTGGCTATCTTGGCTTTCATGTTTTCTGAATAATCATGCAATTGGAAGAACTTCCTCATACCAAGAAACCATGTCTCTGCATCCTGTGATTTCTTCATCTCTCCATCAAATGTAGGTGGCTTTTCTTTCTTAAACTCATCTAGCAAGTATCCCCTTTAAGTCCTCTTGTATGGATGATAATGATGTCTGTCAGAACCAAAACTAGAATAGTAATTATGTCTATCACCTCTCCTATCTCGAGTGTCCAACAGCCTATCATCTCTCACCATGTCAAATCTATTTGACCTGTGACCCCCATGCGACCAACTACCATATGCCCCAATGGTTCTATCCTCCTATCCATGGTTGATCTGAAGTGGCCCCCGTCGTTGCAATTTTGACAAACGTTGAAGTAGTATCATATTCACCTCTTCTTGTTTCTCTTGTGACTGCATGATTTTTTCATTGTCTACTTTGCAACTCCTTATTTCTTCCTTCATGCTTCTCAATGTGTCTGCCAAGTCAGAATAGTCCCCCACACCACGCTGGCCGTCTCATTCATAGGGATATTCTATGTAGTCTGCCACCTTTCTAGCCATTTGATCTCTTTCTTGTAAGGCATACTATGCCAGCTAAACCAAATCGCAATAAACCATCGTACCTTAGCATAATTTAGGGAGGATAACTTTTCTTGAAGATCATCAAATCGACATGATACATGTACAACATACTAATAACAACATATAGAAATTTATTGAATAAGTGTATCAACGCATAAACATCATTCTAGTTAGGGTCCAGTCATCAATGCAAGAACATATCAACAATGCATGCTATGACCTCATGCATAACAATAACCATTACTCCATTGTACAGATTTCCACATGCAACTAACAACATACATAAGAAATGCCTAATCAACTACACATATGTATGAACACATGTAGTTGAGAATAAGTGATCAATTCCTATAACCAACCTACAAGACTGATACATGTAATCAAACAAATAAGAATGAAACTTAACATATGAGGATGTAATCAAGCTACATATAATCATGTAGCTAGTCATATACTCCTAACGATGCATCCCACAAAATCAACATCAAGTTCCTCATGAAAACCTTACTACAATCATGATCAACATGATGCAATGTAACAACCACATGGAATGCAAGTGTAAGAGACACACATGAAACTGACATGCATACATGAGCAACACATTTACCCAAGGAGAGCGCAACAATGCTATGATACCAATCTATAACATCCCCTCCTCCCAGGTCTACCCAAGCAACCTGCCATCTAGGGTAAACATGCGATGAGAGGGGCCACTATAAGGGATTCAACCTCCTTGGTGACCTTAAGGAAATGCAATCAATCAAACACATCAACCAAACCCATCCACCTTAGCAACAAAACCCTCAAGAGACATGTCATCCAATTAGACATCATGTCCCTGAGTCCCACTGATATTTTAAGCCTTTTAACCCCTAGTAACTCTCATTCTATGGGCATGACAACATCCAAAAATATAGAGTCCCTCTCACTGGCCTACGTGCTAACGTTCTTGACTCTTATTAGAAGACCTGTGCCAATGTCCTCGAGATTTGAGCCACTTTTCTAGACAAGAATCCTAACGTCTACCTAGAACTTGTTACAACCTCCAGAATCCATCAAAGAGATGATGAAAATACTAATAAATCAAAAATCAACCTCAAGATTAGGCTTGAGCATCCCCAACTGGGACTGACATTCTGTCAAACACTTAGCATCATGCAACCTATAGGTCTAGGATACAACACAGAGCATGAATGACTGCAAGAACTTATGAAACATAACTAGAAGGATCACCACCTTCTCCATTAAACTGTTATAACCCCTATTAGGTCTTCCATCCATCATTTTAGTAATTATAAGTAGATACATGAGATAACCCTGACATGAACCAGTCATATAACCATGCTTACAACCAACATAAAACCATATAAATATCAAAGCTATGAAATCCATTAAATCCACATGTAAACAAGCGAAAAAGTAAGAGAACTTAGCTTTTATTAATCATAGGAAAATCTGACCATATTCGGGACTTCCACGTACCACCTGACCATAGACATGTCTGAACCAAATCTTTCTTTCAGCTAGTCAACCTCATGCCATATTCCAAGCATGCATGTGGGATCTCTTAGAACAATCAATCCGAGAACAATCAAGGTAATCCAGAGGTTAAACCACCTCCACCCTCATCAAACCACGATCACACCAAAATCGATGCTCCGATCACAACCAAACTGGACTTGGAATTCCATCTGGAATCCATCACTTTCCTTGACAAATTTTCAGTTTCCTTGTCTCTCAGGCTTTACCGCAATCCAATCCCAGATCACTAGGCCCTAAACCGAGGCTAGACTCTCAGGCTTTACCGCAATCCAAACCGAATAACTAGGCCATAAACTGACAATTATCCCTCAGGCTTTACGACGTATCCTGCCAAAACCGATCAAGGGATTCCTAGGCCTTTGGGAATGAGACTTGAGACCACCTCCGCCCTATATTCCGAAATCCATCTAGAAAAACAAAGCTCAAAATATGAAATGAACATCCCAACTCCATGGCATCTGGAAAAAGGCAAGGTTATGTTGAAAACCACTCTCATAAACCAGTAAACCATGCCACCGACAACAAGAGAACCATACACCAACATGCAAAGCCATGCATGTCTAAATGAGCTAGGAAACGACACATGCAAAAGGTTACCTATAAGTATTTCTATTGAAGTTCCTTGATCCTACTTTTCCTTCCTTGGTCCAAAGCTAGAGTGCTCCAAGAAAACTCAAAGTGACCAAGAGTGAGAGAGAGAGAGAGAATAATGAGAGAGCTCCAAAATTGAACTGAGAAAAGGTTAGAAAAAGCTTTCCCATTGATCCTCATAAGCCTTTTTTTTTAAGGAGGCCTCTATTCTCTTCAGTTTTCCATTATTTTCCTTCATTTTCCTCCTCACATGAAACCTATGACCTTTCACCTTACTTTTCTCCTCATTTCATTTATTTTCATAAATAAATGTGCCAAAAATGCCTTTCTACCTTTTTAATGCCTTTTCCTTCCTAAGCCTTTGCCAATTTTCCTTAGCCAAAACAAACATCCAGTGATACCCACTAGGATATATTTTCCCAACATTCAACTTGGAATAAGTGTCCCTTAACCATGGTCTTATTTTTCATTTATTAACTTTTATTACATGAACTTTTCACCAGGGTTGTTACACCAATAATGTTGAATCTAATTGCCATGTTTCCTCCTTACTGCCACATCGTGCTAACATCATCTTCAATTGTCAAATCCTAAGGTCCAATCACTTTCTTCCATTTGTCCTATCTGAGGAGAGAGAAAGGGTCCCTTGGTCCATGGTTTTGCAAACAATTCCTTTTGTAATCTCTTCTCCCCGCAACCCTCGAGGATGACCAAATGCCAACAATATCGACAACCACTGTTATTGGAACTCTTAAAATAATTCATTAATGAGAAGTTATGATGTTCCTGTTGGAAAATCCATAGACTCGCTGGAAGTTAAATGATTTTCCTTATTAATGAGAATAACTTATGATGTGTTTAGTATTAGTATTATATCTTTTAATTATCTTTCCTTATCATCAAGATTAATTCCAAGCAACAAATAAAAGAGATCAAAAGATGTAGGCACGCTACCAAAGAAAAATCACACTCTAGGGGAAAACCCGGTCAAAATTTTTCCTTCAATAAATTCAGGATGAGACGACCAAGACCCTTACAAATTAGACTCGAGACTACCTCCATCAATTCATCCTTCTTCCTTTCATTTTGTTAGCATTGAATACTTACCACTAAGTTTGCATCAGGACATTATCACTACAATACTACTTAGTCATTATCATTGTAAGAGCACCGAACTGAGGTTACACCGAAACTGTGAGACTAAAATAACACCGAGTCACTATGACATATCACATAACTATCTCCACTGAAATATGCATTTTAAAACTTGTCTATGTAGTTCTATCTCTCTGAAATCACTGAGAATCCATCTTTTAAATCACCGAACAATCATCTTCAAAATCACCAAACAATCACCTCTGAAATCACCAAACCTATGATTCTAAGACCACCAAAACATCTCTTTGAAATACGAGCTCTGAACTATGCTTAATTCGAAGTCTTTAGGATTGTATATATAGTTAGTTGTTCATCATAAATGAGTCGAAATGTGTTCATGAAGCGATGTATCTTTCTTTAGGTCGACTTGAGTTCATTTGATTATAATTCCTTTGAGGCCGACTTGAGAAGAATTCTTTCAACAACAAGGAGACTTTACTTGATGGAGGAGTCTTCACAAATTTACTTTGACAATAACCTAATGCCTACAATGGAGGCTTGATCTATACAATTGACCCAAGCATGATACCCATGCTATAATAAGTCAATTCAAAAATAATAATAATTATTTTTCTTCTCTTTTGACAAATATATTATAAGATGATTGAAATACATCAAATGAAGACCGAACCTAGTTACATTTCCCAACACTCCCTCTTAACTAGGGAGGTATTCATATTTACATATAATCAAAGAATTACATGGAGGTATCAAAACACATCATCTATTAAGAATTTTAGGCACCACAATTCCATGGATTAGATTCCTGACCAAGGGAATCTATACATTGGTCTCTCAATAATTTAGGCACCACAATTCCATGGACTAGATTCGTGACCAAGGAAGTCTATCTAGGTGGGACTAAGATGGACTCAAGATTCATGCAGTCTAGGTACCATCAATCTTACTTGCTAACCATCAACCCAGAGATCTAGGTGCGTGTCAGAGCTCAATGCCCAATGCCACCCTTCCTGTTGAAATATGGAAACAAGAATATTCCAATATAATTTGTCCTTGAATTAAATTGTGAATTAAAATCAAATTTAGTATTAACAACGACTTGGAAATAATTTATTAATTCATTTTAAATTAATTAGTTGGAGAAATTCAAGTTAGAAGTCTTTCTGAAGCCATGAAAGACTTATCCCTTAAATTAAGGAGATAAGATTGAGTTATATTTGAGTTGCAATTAGTTAACTCAGACTGAGTTAAGTCCAATTAAATTAGTTCTAAAGTGTTTGAGGAACTAATAGAGAGTTAATATCTCAAAGTCGAAACCACCCCCACGGGCAGGAACCAGGCCATTACTGTGATGAAGCAGGATAAATGGGGTACGCCTCCATTTCCTTCATTCAAACTGAACTTTGACGGGGCGTCAAAGCAAAACCCGGGGAAAGCTGGGTACGGTGGAGCAATCAGGGATCACACCGGGAACATCCATCTTATCTACCATGGCAATCTGGGCACAAATACCAACAATGCTGCAGAGCTAATCGCTCTCATCAAAGGCATCACCCTGGCTGACCGCTACAAATTTCTACCTCTGGTGGTGGAAGGAGATTCGGAGATTGTCATCAAGATGATGAGAAAACTCCAAAACGGCACGCAAGTGGACAAGCTAACACCCAGTTGGAGGCTCTCGGCAATCCTGAAGGATCTGCAGGGCCATCTCAGCAACATTCAAGGTGTCACCTTTCAAGTGGTCCGAAGAACAGCAAATAAGCTGGCCGACACCATAGCCAACGCCGGTGTTCAATCCAATCTTGAAGATTATCACATCCTCTAGCAAGACTTGGAGGAGGGGGAACTCAGAGAAAAATGCAACACCATAAACAATGCAGACCATCGAGCATAATGGATGCCGAGTTCCCTTGATTCTTCTATGTATGCATCTATCGATAATTCCACAAGCTGTAAACGATCCATTCAAAAAAAAAAGCAGAGACTAGACCAGCTCAGCTGTACAAAGGCAGACACAGGGAGGTCCCATCGACTCCCACTCTACATCATGTATTTTACTGTATTCTATTAATATAAAGTCCTGCTGAACCTTTACAAAAAAAAAAAAAAAAAAAAAAAAAAAAACTAATAGAGAGTTAATAGTCAATTGATGCATTAGTGCACTCAGCTAGTGCTACTCCAGTTAACTAAAGATTCCCTCATCAGAAACTCATGCATGTCTATTCTAAGAAAGACCTAGTTGAGATTAATGTTCAAGGATAGTGTACTATTAGTTGCATGTGTTTTCTCATGGAGAAAACTCATGCATGCAGTCAAGGATTCATTCTTGAGGATTATGCAGTTTTGAAGCCTTGGTTTTCCACTTGGTAATAGGAAAAATCTTCCATAAGGAACAATGCAAGGAAATAGGAGCTTGGTGGGTAAAGAGGAAGGCTAGAGAGAAGCCAAGATTTCTTGTGAGCATCTGTGAAGATTGTACTGAGAGCTGGCTAGCTGTGAGAGCTAAGACTTTGTATAATTCCTATGTATTTCCACCATGTATGATAATACAATAGTGTGGGGTTTCTATTTGAGACTTTCCCCAAAATATTTTCATGTGTATTGTGCAATTAATTCTTCTTCTTCTGGTTATATTGTTTAACTTGATATTTAAGCTTCCGTAAATTGATAGTAGAAGTAGGTTATAGTATTCTGCTTTGATTTATATTGCATTATCGGGTTAACCTACAACAGATTTTCTACATGGTATCAAAGTTGTAAACAATATACTGAGAAGAGAATTCAAAGTTTGAAGTTCGGGGTTGCAGGTGTAAATCGAATCCATATCATACTTCAAGGTTGGCCAATGGCATTCTATGGCTTGAGACTCAAGTATGCCTTGGAAGGTAGCTCGAATTACATAGAATGGAAAGATAGAATGGAGGTTGTATTAGAAGACAATGGCTTGAAGGAATTCATTGATCAAGAAATCCCAAAGTCAGCTTCAACTAATGCACAAGAGTTGGCTGAGTGGAAGAAGTATGTGGCGAAGGTGAGACGGATCATCCTTGAGGGAGTTCGAGACCATATTGTCTCGAGTCTCCATGAAAAGGATACTCCATTTTCAATGTGGAAGACATTGAAGGACCTCTACCAGAACAGTAGCAACCAGAGGAAATTGGCGCTTAAGGATAAGCTTCGAAGAATCAAGATGGAGAAGGGTGATACTATTTCCACATATCTAAACAAGCTCACCACCTGCAGAAATGAGCTTGGCAGTGTGGGAATAACTACTGTCGATGATGATATGGTGAGCCTCGCTCTCCCCAGCCTTCCAAAGAGTTGGAATAGCTACAAGGACTCTGTGAATGTAAGGGAAAAACTGCCAGATTGGGAATGACTATGGTCAGATCTTATGCAGGAGGAGATCAAGAGGAGCACACGAGATGGTTCTTCATCCAAGAATGATGATGAAGAAAATCTGGCTTTAGCAAGTAAGGAAAGGAAAGGGAAGGGGAAGGCTTCCCATTTCAAATCGAATTCTTCTCATGGAGGGAAGAAGGGTGACATGTCTAAAGTAAGATGCGTAAATTGTCACAAGATTGGACATTATGCGACTAATTTCCTATCAAAGAAGTCCAAGAAGGGATCTTCGGAAGGATCGGAAGGTGAGGTATTAGCCTCTCAGTTCGAAATTAACTTTACCCTCATCACATGCATGGTGTCATTGATGATGGGTTGTGTCTAGTATCTTGACAGTGGAGCCTCATTCCACATGACCAGTGATAAAAATTTATTCAGTGCCTTGGAGGAGAAAGACCTCAAGATGCGCTTAGAGATGGGTGAAGACAGAAGGTATAGTGTTTCAGGAGTGGGAATGGTTGCTTTTCAGAGGGAGCATGGAGCTCCTATCACCTTGACAAATGTGATGTATGTGCGTTGACTGAAGAAGAAATTGGTATCGGTCACGATGTTGGAGGACAAAGGCTACGATATTGTCTTCACTAAAGGAAAGTCGTTCCTAAGATACATAGCCATGGGTCAGACCAAGAGGATAGGGATTCGGGTGAAGAATCTCTATAAACTAGAGGTAGATGATTGTGCAGCATTGAGTATGAAAGAAGAGTTGGTGCAAAGCCAAGACATTGGCGAGTTGTGGCACAGGTGGTTGGGCCATTTGCGTCATGGGTCTTTGAAGATAATGCAACAGATATCTACAGGGCTTCCCAAAGGTAAACTTGAGCAAGTTGACACATGCAAAGGTTGTACATTGGGAAAGTACACCAAGTCTTCCTTTCATGATCGAGACAGTAGGGCAAAGGCTATCTTAGAGTGAGTTCATACTGATTTGTGTGGACTATTCTCGATGACATCCACATCGAAGAAAAGGTATCATGTGATTTTCATTGATGACTATTCTCGTAAATGCTAGATTTATTTCATGCAGAAGAAGGACCAAAATTTCACAAAGTTTTGTGAGTTCAAAGCTTTGGTCGAGAAAGAATCAAGGAAGAAGATCAAGGCCTTGAGAAGAGACAATGGTGGAGAACATGTCTCTCAAGAGTTTAAGGAATTCTGTGCAGCGGAAGGAAATAAATGAGAGTTGACGACACCTCATAACCCACAACAGAATGGGGTGGTCGAGAGGAAGAATGGAACTATTATAGGGGTAGCATGGGCAATGTTGCATGACCAAGGCATACCACTTCACTTATGGGATGAGGCATGCAACACAATGGTCTATTTGCATAATAGAAGCCGATGTTGCATACTTGGGATGAAGACACGTGAGGAAGCTTTCTCCGGTAAGAGACCAAAAGTGGGTCACTTTAGGATCTTTGGCTCATCGGTATATTGCCATGTGACAAAGGATGCACAGAAGAAGCTTGAGGCGACAACATAGTTGGGGATATTTGTGGGGTACACTGATACACCTCACAACTATCAGGTGTACTTGCCTACCAGTCGGAGGACAGTGGTTCGCAGAGATCTCAATTTTGATGAGCAAAAGACCATGCGAGTTTCCCTTGAGAGGGAGCTCCAACTACAGGCTGTGGAGGAACTGTGGGTTCCTAAGGAGGAGGTGCCTCAGACTGATGTGGAGCAGCCGCATGCAGAGGTTCTAGGAGTGGAGACATCCACTCAAGTAGAGTCTTCTAGAGATGGACAAAAGCGCATAAGAGAAGCTGACAGATTGTTGGAGGATGAGAGAGAGAATGTCGGAGAACCATCTTCTCAGTGAAAACAGAGGAGGTCACCTAAGAGGTACACTGGATACATGGCCCTTGCTCGAGAATGTGTTGAGACTGAGCCATCTTCCTTTGAGGAAGTAGTGTAGTAGCCGATATGGGTTGATGCTATGGTGGAGGAGTATGACTCCATAGTTCATAACAGTGTTTGGGACGTGGTTCAGAGACCAAAGAACAAGTCAGTTGTGAGTTCCCATTGGATTTACAAGGTAAAGCAAGCTGCTGATGGTAGTGTGGAGAAGAATAAGGCAATATTTGTTTCCTGTGGCTTTTCACAGGTCAAGAGGATCATGTTGCTGCAGTATATTTAGACAAAGGAGAAAGATGCTGAAATTTTGAAAAAGGCATTGTCAAAGTGTAAATTTGAGTTCCACAGAGACATGATCGGGGTGGCAGATAATCATTTTCTTGTTGAGAGGGAGTGTTGAAATATGGAAACAAGAATATTCCAATTTAATTTGTCCTTGAATTAAATTGTTAATTAAAATCAAATTTAGTCTTAACAGCTACTTGGAAATAATTAATTTATTTATTTTAAATTAAATAGTTGGAGAAATTCAAGTTAGAAGTCTTTTTGAAGTCATGCAAGAGTTATCCCTTAAATCAAGGAGATAAGATTGATTTATATTTGAGTTTTAATTAGTTAACTCATTTTACTGAGTTAAGTCCATTTAAATTAGTTCCAAACTATTTGAGGAACTAATAGTGAGTTAACAGTCAGTTGATGCATTAATGCACTCAACTAGTGCTACTCTAGTTAACTGAAGATTCCCTCATCAAAAACTAATGCATGTCTATTCTAAGAAAGACCCAGTTGATATTAATGTTCAAGGACAATGTACTATTAGTTGCATGTGTTTTCTCATGGAGAAAACTCATGCATGTAGTCAAGGATTCATCCTTGAGGATTGCACAGTTTTGAAGGCTTGGTTTTCCACTCGGTAATAGGAAAAATCATCCATAAGGAACAACACAAGGAAATAGGAGCTTGGAGGGCAGAGAGGAAGGATGGAGAGAAGCCAGGATTTCCTGTGAGCATCTGTGAGGATTGTACTGAGAGCTGGCTAGCTGTGAGAGCTAAGGCTTTGTATAATTCCTATGTATTTCCACCATGTATGATAATACAATAGTGTGGGGTTTTTATTTGAGACTTTCCCAAAAGTATTTTCATGTGTATTGTGCCATTGATTCTTCTTCTTCTGGTTATATTGTTCATCTCAATCTTTAAGCTTCCGCAAATTGATAGTAGAAGTAGGTTATAGTATTATGCTTTGATTTATATTGCATTACTGGGTTAACCTACAACAAATTTTCTACACTTCCAACTTCGGGACCTAGACATTAACACAAAGTGTCAACTGGATGTCCTCCTAGGTAATGCTTCACTCACAAAGCCCCAACACCCCTTTATCCAGTAGATCAAGAACAACAAATCTTACCTGATCAAACTGATTAGTAACCATCATGCAATCAAAGCCTTCGAGAGATTTACATGTACAAACACAACCCCAATCAATAATATACTTTCACATGTACATAATCAAATACAAACCTTCAAGGTATTCTAGACAACTTGATATTGCTTCTCAACTTTTCATAGTAGGAATATCAACCAAATCTTTGAAAAACTATTCCTCAATCATACACTTTCCTTTCCTACTTCATATGCAGCAAAATAATGTTCAATCAGATCCTTCTTTCCTTCTTTTAGCAACACCTCAAAACACATTCTCCAATTTCCTTCTCTCACTCATGGCCTTCACTAAAACTTACAGTTGTTAGTCCTAGTCTAGAGCATGCCACATGAAGTAGAGAACCATCTCTATCACTCCATCTTAATCAAAGACGATCTAATCATTCCTATACAAGGAATATTCTCAACCATCCTCTTATAATATGGAGATCGCATCCAAGCTCCCTCTTAACCTAGGGAGATTTCATCCAGACTCCCTCTTAGCTTAGGGAGTTCTAATTCTTCTTTACGACATCGAAGAATATTTTATGGCTTCCATCCTTCTTATCAGAGTCATTCATATATCATTCTTATCACATCAACTTTACTTACGATCATCTTCACCAACATGAGGATGATGTACCTACACAACTTTGATAACCAAAATTATGAAAGCATGATGTTATCCATATCAAAAACTTATAATATCGGAAGAGTTAGCCTTTACACACATAATTAGCAAGATACTATACTTCAACTTCTTGCTCAGGGTTAGTTACAAACCTTAACTCACATTCATATCTCATCAATCAAATTCATTATATCTAGGGTTTCAATATTCTTTCAACGAAAAATTCCTTCATATAGAAAACCCTAGAAACAAATCAAATTAATGAATCTAACAAATTTCAGAATTCATATGTTAGACTCCTCACTAAGATTCATACATATCCTAGATTTCATGAGCTTCAACAATAAAAACCAATCATATCTTAATCAACATCATGACTAGCATCTACTAGGGTTTGATATTCACTCTAGATTTGATCATTTACACAATCTCAACAATCACTATGTAGATTCATAGATTGTCGTATCACACATACTTAGAGAGTTTAACTACTACCAGGTTTTAGCTACAAGACCCTATATTTTTCCAAACATCATCCTAGACCATCAAACTTTGACTATGGATTGTTTCCAAACCCTAGGAATCATAACCATTAATACTTAGGTCAACACATATGTCTAGGATTTCAACAACACATCATATGTCAGGCAATATTAATATGTTAGACATATACTAACATAGGACAGTCTAGGGTTTCAACCAAATGAACACATACCTAGGGTTCATTCCTAGGACTCTAAATATTTAACAAGAGTTTTTCTTATAGACCCAACCAAACCCTAAATATCTAGGGTTTCATAACTTAGCAAAGAAAACCCTACTATTAAAAAAAATTCAAATGTTTGTGATCTCATAAAAACATCATTCAACCCTAACAAGTTAGGTTTTCATGATCATACAAAAATCCCAAACATGAGATCATCAACAAAAACTTCAAATAGAATTTCCCAATAGCCCTAAGTAGTTTTATGGTTTCAAAATTTAACATTAGCATACCCTAAGGTTAGGGTTTTCTAGATAACCGGTCTAGGGTTCTATAATAACAATCAAGGATGTATGGAGGGTAGATTTATCAAAAGATGAATTACCCTAAGCAATAATATTTATGATTCAAGATATCTAGACATAACGATGTTAGTAATGTAATGCAAACTTTAAAAATAGGATGATCATATCTTTAAGAGAATATTGTAAGGAGTATAGTTTGAGACACACCTAGATATTTTCCTTAACAAACATGATAAGGATTTCTTGAAGTGTTCTCTTTGTATTAAGCCATCATCTCTTATACATGTAGTCGATACTTACAAGCACAACATGTGATACCAAGGACATGATTTAATTTATTAGGTTAGATTTCCTACATAGCCATGGAGGATGCAATTCTATGAAAAAATATTCTTTCTTTCAGTCAAGGACTTTTGCTTGGAATCCTAGATTACTTGTAAATCCTAGAGGGAGAGGATTAAGGTTCTAATATGTTAACTAGAAAGTACACTTTAAATCCTAGACTAGTTAGAAACAAGGATTATATGAACCATTAGTGATAATAGAAATTCAAATGTTTATGAGCATACATAGCTTGTGTATTACAAACCTCTATTTTATTATACTTGTTGTATGTGCTTCTTGTTGGTTACGGAGCACTTACCATTGTGTTAACACTGAATTCTTTTTCGAAATGTCAATGCCTTCAAGAAGTGTTGAGACTGTGCCTTTACTGAAAATATTAAGACTATATCACAAAAATGTTAGGACAATGTCATCACTAAAAATTTTAAGACCCCATTCTGGAAAAGATCCAAATTGTGGAAGCATAGAGATTATCTTGACACCCTATCCAAGCTCCTTGTAATGACAACAAAACATTTGTTTTATTCAAACTTTATATCTTTGTTATTCTTCTTCATGAGATCATATCACTGTAATTACATTGGGACAAAGATTGCATCGATATATTCACTATTGTAATACTGATCCCTTATCACTGTTGATATACCCTTAACCTCAGACCGAACCATTAACGTTGACCCTTCTTACTACTATGGTACCGAAATAGTGTTACTCCCATACTCATATATTCGAACTTCATCTCAAAGGTAGGTTGAAATTTCTCATTGTGTAATAGCACTAAAACCAATTCACTATAATCTGCAATAATATCAGATATCCAACCTTATGTGAAAGCACCGAGATCATCCGAGCTCTTGTAGTGAGTTCCCTTAGTTTCATTAGCCCATAATTACCTTTGATCATGACCATAGCTCTCATTCCATGTTGGAAAATCCATATAGGTGACGGCTAAAATATTTTCCTTATTAATGAAATAAACTTGTGATGTTTTCATTATTAGTATTAGATATTTTAATTATCTTTCCTTATCATCAAGATTAATGCCAAGCAACAAATAGAAAAGAACACAAAAAGTAGGCACGCTGCCAAGGAAAAACCCTACTCTAGGGGAAAACCCAGTCAATATTATTCCTTCAATAGATTCAAGATGAGACAAGCAAGACCCTTGAAACTTAGACTAGAGACTACCTCCATCAAGTCATCCTTCTTCCTTTCATTGTGTTAGCATCGAATACTTGCCACTGATTTTACATCAAGACATCATCACTACAATACTACTTATGCCTTATCACTATAAGAGCACCAAACTAAGGTTTTTTGATACCACCGAACTGAAGTTATTGTGATAACTCTAAACTGAGGTTACACCAAAACTATGAGACTAAAATAAAACTGAGTCGCTGTGATCTATCACAAAATTGTCTCCACTGAAATCCACATTCTAAAACTTGTCTATGTAGTTCTGTCTCTCTGAAATCACCGAGAAACCATATATAAAATCACCAAACCTATGATTTTGAGACCCTCGAAATATCTCTCTAAAAACCGAGCTCTGAACTATGCTTAATGTGAAGTCTTTATAATTGTATATATAGTTGTTTGTTCATCATAAATGTGTTAGGTCCCTATAACACTAATGTATTCCATCATTCTTATTAGTTTAGCCCCCTTATTATTATTGTTGTGCCCATGTAGTCCTCGTATTTTTATTGGTGTGCCCTACAGAAGCCTACTATTCTTATTTTTTTTCCCTTACATTATTATTGTTATGTCGGCTCTGATTATATTGTGACCCCTTAGACTCCTATATATAGAAAGGAGGTTTTTTCATTTGAATCATCCAATAATTGTTCATATGTGTAATATAAAGGAGTTTTACCCCTCGAAGAGGCTTATTTTGAAGTCGTTGATCTATCTCTTCTTCTATTTTGTGAGTTGGTTGCATAACATTGGGTATCAGAGGTTTCGATTCTAGGGTTTCACTACTTCAAACAGGTTATCGTGGAATTTTGACTATAAAGTTTTTTCTACGAAGCTTTAGAAGCTAAAATTAAAATCCATTTGATCTGAAATATTGGTGAACCTTTTGTAGGAATTTCAGATCTTGTCTCACTATATTTTAGGAGACATGATCCAATGAAGTTATGGATTTTGTATGCTCTCGAATTATATATCAAACAGGCGATGTTGGGAAAATCGTCATAACTTTCTCTATGAGCATCAAATTCAAATTTCATAAAAGGTTACAGAAAGAGGAAGGACTGCATTTGGTTGAGCATCGTTTTCAGAGCTAAAGGTCTAAAAAGGGACACATGGCACTTTGTACAAGTTCGCTCTACTGAACTAGTCTATAATCAGGGCATCTTGGGAGATTGGGAATAATTATTTCTTGGATAATCAAATCTTGATAAAAATTGTCTCCTTGTAAAGAGGATGCAATTTTAGGCCTTGGATATGTGAAATTTTAGAGATACATCAGATTCAATAGCGAGCTCCTACAAAGCCAAAAATTGTGTGTAGTCTTTTTAAAAATGTGCATAAGTTTTGTTTGAAAAGTTAGTTTGAATTGATTAAAAGCGAATAGTGAAGCATAATTATTATTAACTGATGCCCCAAAGAAAGAAAATGGAAACACCTAGTAAGCAACCTGAAATCTCTACTATGGATCATGAATAAGAGGAAGAAATGCAACATGATATATCAAAATTACAAGACCAAGTGCTACAAATTTCACTCTCACCAAAAGTAACATAAGCTAAGATGGAAGGTTTGAAGAATAAAATGGAAGTTAAGTTGGATGGTTTAAATAATGACATCAATGAAAAAAAAGACAACATTGCAGATTTCAAGAAAGACATAGAAGGTTTGAAGAGAGGTTTGGAAAATTTACTACAAGAAATGCTTCCTAATGGCGAAAAGGTAGTGGAGGAAATTCATGATGAAAACAAAAGAAATGTTAGTCATGATTTCATAGACTCTAACATTTGATTGAAGACCCACCATATTCCAAAGATAGATATGAGGACGTTTTATGGAAAGGATCTTGTAACATGGATACTACAAATGGAGCGACATTTTGATCTCCATAATGTGAAAAACACACAAAATGTAGGCATTGCAACTTTATATTTAGAACCCAATCAATTTGTGTGGTATCAATGGATTTCCTCTCGTAAAAAAAATTTCACTTGGTCAATTTTTATGGAGGAAATGATATCAAATTATGAGGATACAAAGAGAAACACCTTCTTTATCCAATTTATAAATCTCAAACAAAAGGGTTGAATAGTGGAGAACATTGAGGACTTCCAAAAATTGAATATAAGGGTAATGATATTCCAGAGAAGCATAGAATTGATGTCTTCATAGGGACTCTCAAGGATAACATCCAACATGAGGTTCACCTTTGGGAACCTGATTAATTGGAGAAGGCATCTAGGTTAGCAAGAAAAATTGAAAGAAAAATTATGATAATAAGGTAGCCTACCACTCACAACTATAAAGATGGAAGTGTGGTTTCTCCTAGCCCTCTACAACCTACATGGTTGACGCCACAACAATTGGAAGAAAAAAGAGCAAAAGGGCTTTGTTATAGTTGTTATAGAAAATACATTAAAGGTCATAAGTGTGCTAAGAATAAATTATTTTACATCAATTGTGAAGAGGAGGAAGAAAAGGAACAAAAAACGTCAAAAGAAGAGGATATACACTAGGAACCAAACCCACAGAAAGAAGAAATGAATCCAACCATATCTTGTAATGCATTGGTAGGAATTACCACTTCTTAAACTCTCAAGATAGAAGTACATATAAAGAAGAAAAAGGTAATAGTGTTGATTGTTTGAGGTAGTACCCATAATTTTATTCATTGTAAGATAGTGAAGGAATTAAATTGCTTTTTATATCCAACACTAGAGTGTCAAGTGATGGTTGCAAATGGAGGAACTATAAATTTCTTGGGAAAGTGCCACAATATCAAGCTATCCATGGGAGAATATGTATTGAATAGTCCAATGCTTTCCATTCCAATGGGTGGTGCTGATGTTGTATTATGAGTCCAATGGTTACAATAGCTTTTAATTTTCAAAAACTTTTCTTGAATTTTTTTTGGGAAGGAAAGAAATTTGAATTAAGGGGTATCTTAGGGGAATGAAGAAATATAATAAACTCTAATGGAATGACAAAGTTTCTAAAGAAAAAACAATGAGGCTTAATTTCATAATTATGTTCACTGGAGGCTCAAACATCAAAACCATTTATTTCTCTAGACCTCCAAAAAGTCTTGCAAAATCATTCCAAGCTATTTGAGACTCCTAAAGTCCTCCCACCTATTCGTGATCATGATCACGTTATTCATTTGATTCTAGGAAGTATTCCTCCAAACATAAGGCATTACAGATATCCCTATGCCCAAAAGAGTGAAATTGAACGTATGGTTGCAGAAATGCTAGAGGCTAGTATAATTCAACCCAGTCAAAGTTATTTATCTACTCCAGTAGTATTGGTGCACAAGAAGGATGGATCATGGCACATGTTACCATATTATAGGGATCTCAACAAGCTCACTATTAAAGATAAATTTCCAATTCCTGTCACTGATGAACTATTGGATGAATTACATGCAACAATTTACTTCACCAAGTTGGATCTCTGTTCAAGATATCATCAAATAAGAATGAAGACTGAAGACATTCTGAAAACAACATTTAGAACTCATGAGGGTCATTATGAATTTTTTGTCATGCCTTTTGGCCTTACTAATGCACCTTCTACATTTCAAGGTTTGATGAATTCCATTTTCAAACCATTCCTTAGAAAATATGTGTTAGTATTTTTTGATGATTTACCAATCTATAAGAAGTCTTGGAAGGACCATGTTCAACATGGTGATAGGGTTCTCAAGCTATTGGATGTTAGGTCCCTATACTACTATTGTAACCCCTTATTGTTATTAGTACAACCCCCTTATTATATTGTTGTGCCCATGTAGTCCCCATATTGTTATTATTGTTGGTGAGCACCAGTATTGCAGCAATAATGTTGCAACTCCTGGGCTTCCTACTTTACTTTTATCAACCTAGTAGTTCATAACAAACTTGGAAGTGACGATGCTGTATGCACAAGTACTAGTTTTTACTGCAGGCTGTCACTTGGTCATCTGGTGCAATATCACTAGGAGCTCAAGTCAACTTCTAGGAATTCCAGAAGAAGCTTTATATGTGATGAAAGAAAGGAAAGCTTACCCTACAGGGGCTATTATACTTGAAGAAAATGAAAGAAGACTAAAATGTGAAGTAACCCTAGCAAGCCCTAATTAACCAGCTAACCCTATTTTTGCAGAAAGAGAGGTAAAAAAAAAACCATAAAATGAATGCCATTACCTACTTAGGAAGTAAAACACATCTACTCAAGCTATTTCTAGAAGGAAATGAGAAAAAAACATCTTTTTGGATTTTTATGTATTTTTAGCTGAAATTGTCATGCATGTAATTTATTTGTTTGTGAATGTGGTAGCGATTAGGTGGCGATGGAGGGAGACTTTGGAGTTTGCAGAGGTATAGGAAGGTGTGGAGGGGTCTTAGGAGGTCCCAGGTGGCCTCCTAGAGGCTTTCCCTACAATCAAACTTCAAAAAGACACCTACAAGAAATTCTACAGGAGGCTACACGGGATCTACAGGAGGTCTACAAGGGGATGCTGAGAGTTGTTTTAGAGGTTTTGAAGGGGGGGAAATGGGTGGAAAGGATAGCTGATGGCTAGGAGGATGGTTTAAGGTGTCTAAGGTTCATCAAGGAAGATTAGGGAAGAGAAAGATGGTTGGACTTGTTCAAGGAAAGAGAGGAAAGTTTATGGGAAAAGTGCAGAAAATTAGGGCATATTTGTGAAGGACTTTGGATGACCTATGGAACATGGATCAAAAAGAGATGGTGATGGCTGATTGGTGGACTTATTGTGATCAGAGATGTACTGCAAGAGGACTGAAAAAAAAGCTCTGAAACTAAGTAAGCAGAGAAACTAGCTACACTAAAAAAACAGAACTATTCATCAAACTAGTCTAAACTCTGATCTAGGAAAGTAAATGTTGAAAAATGCTATATGGAAAGAAAGCATGGAAATAAATTTATTGTAAATACAGAAATGAGCATGATGAAATAGATCTACAGCAAAGCATTAATCTTCTAACAAGCTGCAACGCTAGAAATCCTATTGGCAAAGGCAAATTTGTGTTTTTTTTGGCAGCAATAAGGTCTTGGCCTCAGTTCATGGTCCTGGAGGAGAGAAAGGAGGTCTAGGCCCTGTTGATGGGATTTTTGTATCTTCTTCTATCACTATTCAACCTGCTACAGTAAACTGAAATGGAAACAACGTTTTAAATTACCAAAGGCAACCTATTCTTGACTAAGGAATAAATCTATCTAACATCAACTCATTCATAAACTGAAAGAAAGCATATAAATACAAAACAAGAGGTGCTTGACTTCTTGGATAGGGCCCTAACCCAAGAGCTTCAGCCCTCTGAGCTAACTCAGTGCTAGCTTAGAAACAATCTCATCTTCATTATCAAAATAACAGTAAAATTGCATGAAATTGTCTACAAAGGTAAGCTCGAAGTTGAGCCAAGCAAGGGTACAAAAAAGTGAGAAAATTTGACTAAAATCCAACAACCTAATGAGGCCCTTGGCCTCTCTACTTATACATCTGGAGCTTCCAACAACTCCCTTAAGATTAGGGAGGCTCGACTCCTAGAATTTGAGATAGGCAGCAGTTATACTCCACTTGATCGGCTACCTCTTTGGTGAATTGATGTGGTTGCTTGTGCTCCGAGCTTTCGAAAGGAGAATTCAAAGTAGGGAGCCATAAATGAGGGGAACACCCTCCTATAAATCCTCTCCCTTGTTTTCATCGAATATTTGCTGCCAAATGTTCATTAAACCTTTGACTTTGTCTCGAAAATTGACCAAAATTTTGCATTAAGCACACATTAGACTTCAAGGCATAATGACCAACCCAACTCACTCTATTAGCATAAATATAATAAAAAACATGCAATAAAATAATGAGAATGGTGGATTAAACTAAGTTAAGAGGCAAAATGAGCCCATATAATTACACATTTATTGGGCTCATCATCACCCCCCTACTGAATGTGTTGCTCATCCTCTGAGAAACTAGTCCATCTCTGCGTCTTTGATGGCCCTGATGGCCTCCCTGACATCCCATGCTTCTGATGTGAGGTCCTCTTCTTTGTCATGGAATCCTGCTTTTCTGTCCACCTCTTCCCACTGTTGTTTTTCTTCTTCCTCTTTGGTTGTTCTTCTACCCTTTTCTCAGGTTTCTCAGTCTCCTGTAGCTTAGTTAGGGTCTCCTGTAGAATAGTCTGTGCTTCCTGTAGAGCTGTTTTTGAGCCCTGTAGTTTCACTCTTTCCTTTCAAATGGAAGATCTATGACTTCCTCTTTCATATGTGATGGGGATTTAGAGGGAGATTCTTCCCCTTTGACAGTGGGTGAATCTTCAATTACAATAGGCACAGTTGAAGATTGTTGTGGTTTTCCCATTTTTATCCTTGTGCTTTTCTAAGCCCTGAAGTACATTGATGTTTGCCTCTTCCTCTTTTGTTTGGGTTTCACAGGGGTGCTGAGGGCAGCAAGAGAAGCTGCTGCATCTCCTTCTAGGGTCTCAGGAGACACTTCTATCTTTTCTGCCCCTTGTTCCTCTCCTTTTGTCTTCTCTGTCTCTGTTGATTTTGTTTCCTCTTGCTCTATTTTGTTTTCCTCCTCCTCTGGTTTAGTTTCCTCCTTCTCTATTTTAGTTTCCTCCTTCTCTGTTTGCTCCTCAGTTCCCTCCCCTTCTTCTCCTTGCTGTTATTCCCCCTCACTTTCAGAAGGACTAAGGTCATATGTGAGGGCCTTTACATCATCTTTCCTTGTCATATTTCTGAAGATCTCCCATGCTATGGGGATTGTGAAGGTGTGGAGGGCTTCTTCCACCATAGTTTTATTAACCCATGGTGAGCCAATTTTTTTTTTTTTTTCTAGGTAAGAGTAATCTATTAAAAGAAAATAAAAAGGTATTTACAAAGGTGTTCTGGCCGTGAAGGAACACATCCTATCTCAGCTTGCTCCCATTTAACTAGATCTAAGACTGCCCCAACAGAGGGGAAACTAGTCTGATAGAGAAGGAGATGCAAAAAAGAAGACAACACTAGAAATTAACCATAGTTTTCTAAAGAGAGCCAGTAAACCCGCATTGTAACCCCAGCTAATCTACCCAAGAATAGCCGACCACCCATAAAACCAGTAGTACATCTTCATTGGATCACCTATGTGGACAAAAAGAGGAAGAAAAAACCAGGAGTTAAATGAAGTGCCACCTGGCATTCGTGATGCGATTAATGAAATCCTCCGTGGCAGGTTCCTCCACTATCGGGCAACCCCAATCATATGGGTTGTCTGGCTCAGTTTGGTCCACGGACTGATGCTCACCTTCTCTGCTACTTGCATCTAGCTACGGGTCTGGCACGTCCATCATGCACCCTTCCATAGCTTGCGTGTCATTTTGTGGTTCCAATTCCTCATGCAGGCTGCCAACGATGGCCTCCCCACTCCGTTTGGTCTGACCACCATGACCTTCGTGTGATCTTCCTTGTCTCTGTTTCGACTCAGTCCAGCCCTGTGCATCTCATCCATGGAGAAGGTCATCGGGATACTCTGCTCTACTTCCTCAGAAAATGAGATGGAAAGAGTGGTCATGATGATCGGTTTATTGAGAGAGATTTTGAGCTGGAATTGCGTGGTATGGGGGGTGTGATGCAAGGGCAGAGGGAAGAGAGCAAAGCGAAGGCCTGCTCTACCACGGCCACTTCTTGTGTTAGGATAGTGGGGATTTTCCATTGAAGAAGACAGAGAGTCTGAGATAATTTGCTGCCTGGCCTAAGGCCGAGAGCTACCACCCCACGATTCGCCCCGTCTACTGAGCATACGTTGGCGAACCATGGTGGAATGAAGAGCAAGGAGAGCACCCAGGTAAGCGGAGGGGGGATTGATAAGGAAATTGGGAGAAGACAGAGGCAGTGTCGCAGAGTTGGCCAAGCATAACCAAGCAGCATACCAAAACACAACTTTACCAAACCAGCAAAGCACTAGAGGCTTCCAAACGATTGCAGAGATGAGCCTGTATTTAGCCTCATCCTCCCTTCCTTGGATTGCACCCGCAATAACTCCAGCATTGAAGAGAGTTGAGGCCCAGCTCAGGTCAGAGCATGCGGAAGTGATGGAGAAATCAGTGTACAGGCTGTGCATATCAAAGCCACATGATGTGAAACCAAATGAAATCTGATGCCTCTGTTTAAACTTTGTCCGGCGATGAACCAAGTGGTACAGGGCAGGCAGGTGTCGTCCAACCTCACCGCACCCCTGTCCCATCACATTAACCAGCAGTATAAGCACCCGCATCCGGGGGAGCTGCATCCTTTTGGACCAGAATGTTGCATTCCTGTTCTTGTTCATGATTCTGAATTATGTCTAGAGCTCCAGTGAGAAGAGAATGCCTATTTTCCACTCCCAGGTTAGCCAATAGATCCGCGACCTTGTTGCTTTCCTGTTTAACATGGTTGAATATGATTGCTCTGTTGGTGTTGAGTGTTTTTTCTATGGTGTCCAGCCTGGCTTCAAGTCTCCAGCTACTGGAGATTTTATTCGCATGAGCTCCATTGAGCAGTTGTTTGGCCAGATTGATGAGGATTAGGGAGTCTCCTTCAATCTCGAGAGGCTGGAAACCATGGTGTTGGGATAGGAGTAATCCTTGCCAGAGCCCCTCCAGCTCAGCTGAGTTATTCGTGTCCCATCCAATGTTGCCGAGGTAGATCAGGAGAGGGGAGCCCTTATGATCTCTGAAAATGCCGCCAAATCCTGCTTTGCCAGGGTTACCCTTAGAAGCTCCATCAAAGTTGAGTTTGAATCTATGCCTTGGAGGGGGGAACCAGGAGTGCTTACTGATATTCAAGCTTTCTGAAGTTTTGCAAGCAGGAATTCCTTGAGGGAGTTGAATGTTCCAATTTTCCCATATGGCTATCTCATTTGCCTGCGTGGGAAAGTCATCCAGGAGCCAAGATTTGAGCGCCAATGTCTCTTTCAGGTTATGACAGAAGTTGCCCCAGATGATTTCTAAAGGAGTGCTTTGGTCTTTGAAAATACGCTTGTTCCTTTCTTTCCATATAGTCCAGAGGAGGAGGCCAGGAATGATTCTCCATAGATGGTTGAGAAGTGCACTTTTATAAGGGCTTTGGTGCCAGAGGCATATGGAGTTGATGATGTCCTCGGACTCTCGGCATTTTCTTTGGCAGCGGAAACTGGTCTTCTCCCACAGATGGTTGGCCAGAGAGCAGGAGTCCAGGAGATGTTGTAACGTTTCCTCTTGAGACTGACAGTTGGGGCAAATGGAGGGCCCGTGAATGTTCCTCTTCCTTAAATTGTCCCAAGTTAGGATTTTACGATGCCCAGTGAGCCACAGAAATAAGGAAACTTTGGGCCAAATGCCTGGAGTCCAGATTCTTCCCCAGATAGGATCCTGAGGCGCAGAATCTTGGCATTTGATTTTGTAGGCCTCTTTCATAGTAAAGGATCCTCTTGGGGTGTATCCCCATCTCAAGATGTCTTTGCCTTCGGAGTATCTGATTCGGCATTTTTGGAGCTCTCTTTCCAAGATTTCTTTAGTCTGGTTGTCAACATTTCTGATGAGCCTGTCAGATTGCTTCCATTGTCTGTATCCTTGTTCTATCTCCTGAGTCCACTGTTGCTTGACCGATTCCTTTTGTTGCTCCTCCCAATCTTGGCTGGGTGGTAGGTTGAGAATGTGATCAAGCCTTGGAAGCTGATTCCAGGCGTCCATCCAGAATCGAGCTGTGCTGCCGCTTCTAATCTCCCAAAAGCTGTGTTGTTGGATCAGCAAGAAATGTTGACTGGCCGCATTCCAAATTAGCGAGCCTTTCTCAGAAGGAGTGAATCTGATAAGCTCCTCCGCTGGTCTGTGGTTGGCATATTTGGCTGTCCAGATGGCAACCCAAGGCTTATTGGGCTCAGAAAGCCATTGCCACCATATTCTTGCACCCATGATTTCATTACTGTGATTAGGGTCTCGCAGACCTATGCCCCCTTTTTCCTTTGGCTTGCAAGCTATAGTCCATTTGACAAGGGCCCATTTGCGATTTGTTCCATGTGCCCCCCACAGAAAATTGCGTTGAAGATCTCTGATTTTTTTAAGAACCCATTTAGGTGCTGCCAGGATTGAGAAGAGATAGAGGGGCATTGCCTGAAGCATAGCTTTGATAAGTACTAATCTACTAGCTATGTTCAGAGCTCTATGAGTCCATAAAGAGAGATGAGATTCGAGCTTCTCTAGGAGCCTACGCCAGGAGGCGTGCTTGATAGCAGAGTCTATGAGAGGAGCGCCCAAGTAATTGGAAGGCAGGGATGCTATGGAAAAACCTAGAATGTGTGCAATAGCCTGTTGAGTGATAGGAGGCGTGTGAAAAAAGAAGATTTGTGATTTGGCTTTGTTTATGCTTGTGCCAGAGGCGTCTGAGAAATCCTTCAGAAGGGCTTTGAAAATGGTGGCTTCCTGAACAGATGGGTACCCGAAGAGCATGTTGTCATCAACGAATTGTTGGTGGGTGGTAGCAGGGGAATTGTGAATTGAAATTCCTTTGAGATGCTGGGAGAGAAGGGCATGCTTGATATGTCTACCTAGCCCTTCATCCATTAAAACAAAAAGGAAAGGGGATAGAGGGTCCCCTTGCCTGATGCCTCTGGAGGGGCTGAATGGTCGAGAGGGAATGCCATTAATGAGGATTGAAAAGAAGGTAGAGGAGATTAAACTCTGAATCCAACGAACCCACATTGGTGAAAAACCAAAGGCACATAACATTTTTTGAATGTAAGTCCAACTTAATTTATCAAAAGCTTTGGAAAGGTCAATCTTGAGAATCATACCTGCCTGTTTGGAAATCTTGAGGGAATGGATGATTTCATGAGTGAGGATGATGCCATCCAAAATTTGACGTCCTTCAACGTAACCAGATTGTTCAGGCGATATGAGCAGGGGCAGCAGCGGCTTCAACCTGTTGGCAATGACTTTGGATATAACCTTGTAGATGACATTGCAAAGAGCGATTGGGCAAAATTTGTCTGGAGTGATAGTACTTTCTTCTTTGGGAATGAGGGCGATAAAAGTAGAATTGAGCGATGGCAATAGCCAGTGAAGAGAGCGTGATTCCTCCACCACTTGCCACACTTCCTCTTTTATAAGTTCCCAGAAAGAGTGGAAGAAAGTTGTGGAGAAGCCGTCCGGTCCCAGAGCTTTGCCCTCCTTAAGCTGCTTCATGGCCAAATCCACCTCCTCGGGCGCTACAGGTCATAGAAGGAGTTGGTTGTGTTCTTCTGTGATAACTTTTGGCACATTTTGAGTGATCTTTTCTATAGCATGCCGTCTATCAATCTGGGGTTCTTGTAGGACCTCCTGGAAGTGATTGATGAATTCCTGTTCAATCTCTGCATGGTTTTCCACTCTTCCCCCCCTTGCTTTTGTATAAAAGAGATAGTGTTGTGCATTCTTCTTTGAATAGTAGTTCTGTGGAAGAATTTAGTGTTTCTTTCGCCTTCTTTCAGCCATCTAATCCTGGATTTTTGTTTCCAGAGAATTTCTTCCTGCTTTCTTCTCTCCTCCAATTGATTATGTATGTGCCTTTCCCATTCCAGAGTCCCATCCTTGTATCCCTCTGTGATTATCTGTTGCTGGAGATCTTTCATTTCCTTGTTGAGGTCTTGTTGGGCCTGAAAGATGTTGCCAAAAGTCTCTTTATTCCAGCTTTTGATTTGGGCTTTTAGGAATTTGAGCTTCTGTTGAAACTGGAACATTTTTTATCCCTCTGGCACAGAGAAGTTGTTCCAGGTGAATCTGATGAAGTCGTTGAAAGCGGGATGGGATAACCAAAATGCTTCAAATCTAAATGGACGTCTGGTTGAGTCACCTGGCCATTGCCATTGGAGAGAGATAGGCCAGTGGTCAGATCCAGAGTATGGAAGGATGGATGTTGTTAGGTCACCTCCGAGATGCACTGCGTTATCCGAGATGAGGAATCTATCAAGTTTTGAAGCAATTTGATGTCGCCCAGCCCTGCGATTGCTCCAGGTGTGCATTCCATTGGAGGTTTGCATGTCTATTAGCATATTGTTGTGGATAAAATCTTTGAAGTGGTCCATTTCCTGTTCCAGCCTGGCCCGACCCCCCGTCTTTTCCTCTAACTTGGTGATCATATTGAAGTCTCCTCCAATGATCCAAAGAGGATGGTCTCTATTGTAGTTGAGTGCTTCTATGGTATCTAAAAGAGCAATTTTGTTGGCTGCTTCCTGCGGAAAGTAAACATTGGTAAGATGACCATGAGTGTTAGTGCCAATAATGTGAAACGTTGCCTGAATAATGTTATGGGATGCATGGAAATTTGAAAGCGTTATTGCTTGCGTATTCCAGGAAATTTCCAAACCTCTAGAGGCACCTGACGCATCCACAGCAACCGAGTGACAGCCTGGCCAAGCTTTTGAAAGGATGTTTCCCAGGGTGTTACTGTTGCATTTTGTTTCCTGCAGAAAGAATATCTGGGGCTGTTCCTGCTTTATCATAATTTTAATCATTCTAAGTTTCCCAGGGCTATTGAGCCCTCTTAGATTCCATGAAGTGAGCTTCATGATTCACTATTAGTAGTGGGCTTGTAGTACTTTGTCAATTTAGCATATCTACCTGAGTCAACCAGGATTTTCCCTATGGCTATAGTTCGTTGGAGGTCTATCTTTCTTCCATGTTTTTTGGTGTCTTTTGGAAGGAGGTAGCCGTCCCATTGACTTCCCGGTTGTATTCCCAACTGTTGTTGCTGATAGGCTCTGGATATGATGACTTCCAGAGTACTAAGCTGATGCTCTTGGATTTTGTCATACTCCTTCTTTTTGCAAACTTGTTGTAGTTCAAAAATATCTAGACCACCCAAATCTATGCTTTCTGGTTCTTCATCCATGTGTTGCGCTTGACTACTTTCCTCTGAAATGAGCGCTAAGTGCAAGGATTGGTTTTGGGGATCATCCACATCCATCTCCTTGGATTTCCCTTCAGGGTTTTTTGGGCCTACTTTGAGAGTCCCACTTAAGATTTTTGGAGGCAGGGGTTTGGGAGAGGAGGCCGAAGGGGGGATCAGGGGAGATGAGATAATCGGCTGAGGGATTGACATAGAGATTTGGGTTGGGTCTTCCAGAGTTTTTGCCAGAACCTCGAAGCTGTTGCTCATGGAGGGGATGGAAGCAGCATCCTGATGGGGTTTTTTCCCAGAGGAGGGTTTTTTGTGCGATCTCTTGCGACTTGCAACCTTGGTGAAACCCTCATGGTCCGCCTTGCCTGAGAGTTCAAATACTTGTGGATGAGAATTTAGAGGGCAGTCCCTGAACAGATGTCCGAGGGCATGGCATTTATGACAGTGAAAGGGAACATGTTCAAAATCTAAGGGTTGAATCCATTCATAGTCATCGTGGAAGAGGCTTACCGATTCCGGAAGGGCTTTGTCCAAGTGCATGAAGACACAAATGCAGGTGTATGAGGTATATCTACACAACTTCATTTCTTCAGCAATTTTGACAAACTCTCCCAGCCCCTTTCCTATCTCTCTGAGTGATTCTTCATCCCAATATTCCACGGGGAGCGAGTATAGCCTAATCCATACTGGCGCCCAGCTGAGATCCTCCTTGTCAGGGTTGAATCTCTCTCTCCAAGCTCTTAAATACAGGCCAGCAGAGTTGAAGAAATAAGGACCTTCATCCATAACCCTATTTCGATCTTCGATGCAGAAGAAAATCACCGTGAAAAACCCTTTCGGTCCTAGCTGCAAGGTGACCTGTCCCTTGGGTTTCCATTTGGCTGAAATCCATCCATGCAAGGCTTTTTCCGTTGGCCAGAATCCAATAAATTTTCCAATGAGCGCATGGTCCTTCATGTATTGGATCTGACCATTGATTCGGTGGCTGGGAAGTTCTATTTTGGGTCTTTCAGTAGCTACAGGTCTGCATGTCGATGAGGTACACTTTGGCGTTTCCTGTTGCTTGGAGTTTCCTTCTTGTTCTTCATTGTTTCTGTCGAGCTGCACAGTGAAGTCTTTTGTCATTTCCTGCATTAGAGGGTGTCATTTTTCTTTGTCATGCTCAGCAGTGCCCAGAGTTTCAGTGGTATTCGTCGCTTGAGGACCACTATCGAAAGTGTCGGGGGGGCTTGGAACCCCCCTGGGGGAATGCCATTGTGGCGCAGCGAGTAACAGCAGGCTGAAGTCACAGTATGGAGTGTGAAACGGAGAGAGGATCCAGAAAAAGGATAACGGGATGCGTCGTTGCAGAGGCACTTTAGAACCCTAGGTTGTAGAGAGATCTTCCTGGGTTCCATGGTGAGCCAATTGATATGGACCCCCTGCCTTTAACTTAATGCTGGAGTCTATAAGGGACTGCAGGAGAAAATAGGGGATGCTGAGTTTTTGGGGTGTAGGAATGTTCATGCCATATCTCAACTCGTGGACAAGTCTAAAATGGTAGCCATAAAATATGCTATACCTCCCTTCATAGGAAATATACTTGATGATTTGGTAACTGACCTCATCCAAAGGGTAAGTTATGCTTGTTCTTCTAATGCCATTTTTGTCTTCTATAGGATTTTCATCTGGTTGGAAGAAGGTTTTCTTGGAAATTTGTCCCATTGGATTTTCCTCTTTGCTCCAAGGTAATCCAAGGGGAAGGCTGGTAACTCTACTGATATATTCTGGGGTGATTTCCATGGTGAGACCTCTGAAAGTAATAGTGGTGTCTAGTCAATTTAACGTCTTAAATTGCTCTACATAAATTATCAATCTGGGTATCGTAAACTGATGAAGTGTGGTGCACCATATGTGCTTAGTTAACCTTTCTCTTACTTCGTTGTTTTATAGTTTATGTTGTTTTTGGGGTTTTGTTCTTGTTGGTTTTCTAAAGTGTTTAATGCAAATGGAAATCCTATTCTAAGGTCTTAAGAATACTTTTAAAGGACAAGTATGGATAAAGATTTCAAGACAAGGCCTATGTCCCTAATGGTAACTTCCAAAACTTAGCACTTCAAAAGAACTTAAAACATGTTATTGATGGAATTAGTATTTAAACAAAAGTGTAAATATACAGCTAGTTCAATCAAAATAAAATGCAATAACCAAACAATGAGCTAGTGACTATGAGACCCAGTATCCTTGCTGCTTCAGCAGAAGGACAAGATGATTCTATCATGTCATTAGTCATTAAAAGGCTATGTGCATCACTAATCTACAATCAACTTGAAAGAAATTTATGTACAGCTAATATACAGAAGCATAACAAAATTAATGTAAAACAACAGTAATCAAAACAGCTTGTTATGTACAGCTAATATACATGATGAAATAAAACGCAGCATTTAAATGACAACTGTACAGCTAATATACATGAACAGGAGAAAAAAAATAATGCAAGAGTTAAAGGACAACTGTACAAGGCTTTAGTGAGCAGGGGCCCTCTGCCACTTATGAAATCAAAGCAAAATTGAACACACTTGCATGAATTAAAATTGCATGAATGAAAAATCTAATCTATCAAACTTGAAAGCAATCAAATAACATAATGAAATCAAGGCAAAATTGACAAAATGAAATCTACTCTACCTTACATTCTACAAAGCAATATTTACAAAATGAAATCTACTCTACCTTACATTCTAATATGCTCCATGACATCTACTTCACATCTCCTTCCATGTTGAGAACATCAAAGCTTTATTCAATTTCTTCAAAAGTACAAAGTACAACAAAGTTCTCCAAAGCTTTCAAAAGCCATCAAGGAAGAACTACAAACTTAAGAAATAGGGACTAAGGACTAACAAATGAAGGAGAGAGATCTCCTATTTATACAAAAAGATGAGAGCCATCTCATTAATGAGAATCCATGAATCTCTCCCTCTACCTCTAGAGTCCTAATCAAAATAGGAACTGATAAGACACATGTCTTCTTAGAGTTACAATACAATTAGGAGATGTGACACATATCCTCATGATCCCATGATTCTTTCCACTCAAATTCGAATTTGTTAGAAAATTATATATTACGGAGCAATGGAACACATAAAATATTGCAGAAATATAAACACAGAAAACGCACAAAACAAGAGAGACACAGATATACGTGGTTCACCCAGTTTGGGCTACGTCCACCCCGAACAGCCAGTCCTTCCTTTCTATTATCCAGCAAAATGAAGAGACACAACCTACAGCCAATCCACTGTAATATCCTCTGTTTTCTCTCACAGTCTCACCTCTCCGTTTCTCGCTCACAGAATACACATCTATCACACAGCCTCAAATACAATACCCTCATACAAAGAGAGGGGTTGCCTTCTAGGGCAAAAAACCCTAAACTAAACATAAGTTCTACCGTCAGATCATCTGCCTAATGAACGGCCCAGATTGACTAGAAATTACTATACTTTTACAAGGCAATTTTACAACTATTTTTAGCTTCGGGGGAGCTGCCCCCGAAACCCCCCTACAGCGAATATTTTACGGGCGGCGTTGCCACCCCCATTTCAAACTAGGGTCCTATGTGGTGATACCTTTGAATATAGAAGATAATCAGGCTCCACACCCAACAGAATTTGGCCTTGGGGTGCCACATAAGGGTCTTCTAGAAGCCTCCTTTCAACCTACACATGTCAACAATCTCAACCCATTTGTTAGGTATAAGCATATGCACATTATTTTCTAATGTTTAACCACAAATTCAATTAAAAGGCTTAGAAATAATAAATATTGGAAAAACATAAAGGTGGCCCAATGATAATGAAAGTGGGATGAATGTGGTGACATAGTAGTGAAATGGAGGTGATATAATGGACATAATAGTGAAAGTGTAATGGAAATGAATGACATTTTCAAGACTCAACAAGTGGCATGGGTCCTCGAACAAGGTACTAAAGCAAGGGAAAACTCCTGAGCCACTTCTTCATCAAACCCTCAAAAATTTTCGAAAAATGGCATCCAATTTTCTCTCGTAAAAATGGCTACTACTTCAGGATGCTTGATGAGCCCCAAAAATGGATAATTATTTGGGCTCATTCAACCTCCTAATTTGACTTAATCCACCATTCTCATTAGTTTATTGCATGTTTTTTATTATATTTATGCTAATAGAGTGAATTTGGTTAGTCATTATGCCAACAAGTCTAATGGGTGCTTTGTGTAGCCTTTTTGGTCAATTTGGAGACAAAATTGAAGGTCTTAATGAGCACTTGGCAGCCAAATTCGTGGGAGAACAAGGGAGAGGATTTGTAGGAAGGTGTCCCCTTCATTTATGGGCCATTACCTTGAATTCTCTACCATCAGCTCGAAGTTCAAAGGCCACCAAATCAATTAGCACAAGGGCAGCCAAGCAAGTCAAGTAGGACTGCTGTTAACTACATGTTTTGGGCAGCCGAGTCCCTAAATTTTAGGAGGACTGTTGGGGTCCTCAATTTGTATAAATAAGAAGGCTTAGGGCCTCATTTTGGTTAGCTAGTGGTTAGTCATTTTGTAGCTGGTAGTTAGTCATTTCATAGTCTTGTTGTAGTAATTTTGTAGTTCGATTTTTAGGCAATGGATTAGCTTTGCTTTCAGCTCATTCTCAAGCTCTCCTTGTGGACAGTTTTGATGTAACTCTTCATTTCTTGATCAATAAAGATGAATCCAGCTTTGCACCAGCTCTAAATCTCTCTTAGGAGGTTGTAGCTCTTGGGGTTGGGCCCATCTCAAGCGCCCAACACCTCCTTTGTTTATCTTTATGTGTGTTTGCTGCATTCTTAGAATAAAATCTGCCATTTGTATTTAAATCTTGCTTTGTTATTTAGATTTCTTTTGATGGTTAAAGTAGCTTCTCATGGTTAGAATAGATTGGTAGGCTAATAACAAGAAAAAGGCTACCAAACACCTTGGATCTCACCTCCCCCTCAGTGGAATCATGAGCTGGGACCAATGTGACTTTGTTGCCAACAAAAACGCTGTTTTGCTTTGCCATGCAATTCTTAGTGTTGGAATCCTCTTTTGTAGATGCTGATATTAGTAGTATTTAAATGCTTCAGTTGATGATTTCTTAGTGGCATAAGTTAGTTCATGCATTTCATTTCGAATAAACTGCTGTTCATTTCCTTTTGTTGTTACTTAGGTCAGAATAGAGTAAAGTAACTAGGTCATAGGTTTTATAAGTGTTTGTGTGTTCAGTTTGAAATACCACTTGCAGAGTACCTATTACCCTTCCTTACCTGTACATACCCCATCCAACCTACCTGTTTCATCCTTCACTCAGAACCCTTACCTTACATTTACCTCATTCGCTTACTTTGCCATGATTCTCATCTTCTTGGGCAACATCATCTCATCCCTCCTTGAACAAATCTCACCATCTACACCTTCTCCTCAACTCCATTCCCCAAGTCCTAGACCTCTTCACACCCCTATTTCACCTCCATACTCATTCCTCCATCTTTTTCCCTCCATCTATGCTCCAAAATCCCATTTCGAAACATCCTGTAGAAATCCTAAACATCCTGTAGAACCCCTGCAGACTTCCTGTAGAAGCTCACAAATGAGGTTTCTTGATAGCCAAACTCTGTGAAACTCTATGGAAGGGTGTTGGGGACTCCTTAGACCCTCTCTGAACCTTCCTGACCTCTTCCAAGCATTTCTCCTCCTTGATCCACCTTTGCACAGTAAAAAATAGTTAAAATCACATGCATGATAATTCCAACAACTTAATCAAAAATACAAAAAGACGCTTTCTTCAGATAGAGGTAGTCTAGACACATGTATTTTACCTTCATAGAAGTAATGGCATCTCTTTCAGTAGTTTGCATGCTCTCCTTTGCATCAGTGGGACTAGCTGGTAGAATTAGGGTTTGCTAGGGTTTGCGTTTCTTTTTGGGTTTCAGTTTCTTTTTGAAATTAGATTAGCTTCCTTCGAGTTAGCTTTCATCCATCAATTAAAAAGCTTCTTCTAAGAGCTCATAGAAGTTGGCTTAAGCTCCTAGTGGACTTGTGCCAGCTGACCAAGTGACAACTGCGGCAAGAGCTAGTACTTGTGCATACAGCACCGTCGCTTCCAAGTTTGTTATGAACTATCGGGTTGATAAAATTAAATAAGGGAGTTCCAGGAGTTGTAGCATTATTGCTACAATACTGGAGCCCACCATCTTTTTGGCACCGTTGCCGGGGAAGCGTCAGAGTATTGGTGATTGTCGCTTTTCTTCTATTTTCCACTACAATCTTCTGCTAAGTAGTTTATTTCATTTCCATTATGCAATTTCGTTTATGCAAAAGTAGATTAGCATTTCCCGCTTTCATAGATTAGCATTTCAATTCCGCAATTTCAATTCCGCAAGCGTAGACTAGCATTTCATTCCTGCAATTTCATTTGAGTAAAACAGATTAGTCCTTTTCTGCTTTCATTTCAATTCCGCATTTTCATTTTAGCAAGATAGTTAGTTGCAGTTAAATCTATTTCAGTTTTGCAGGTAGAAGTAGAAAAAAATCAAAAATCAACCAAAAAGATTTCATTTCATGCCTTGTAGGAGTAGAGATAAGTTAGAAAAATGATTGCACAACACCCCCACTGCTTCACACAGCCAACCTTCTCTCTCTTCTTCGATGGCTGTGATTAAAGAACCCTTAGGTGGACAGCAAGACATATTTGAAGAACCTCAAGGGGAGAAGAAGAAGAAACCATTCCTGTGGAGCAAATGGCTACAAGCAGAAATGTTGGGAGCAGTCCCTTGTCCAAAGACAAATTTGAAGATCAGATAGAAGATTTCAAGAGTGATATGAGGCAGTTTCTTGCCATGCAATTGGATACCCTGTGGATCCAAAAGAAGCAAGAGGAAGCCAAGAGGGCTTTGGTCATCTTTTGTCCTAGGTGCACTAGAAAGCATCCTAGGAACAAATGTCCAATGCACTCCCTAGAAGTGTGTTTTGTCTGTGAAGAATACCATCCTATGAATCAGTGCCCTTCCTTGCCTGGACTTAAAGTTTCTTATCAAAGAGTTAAAGGAGCCATTGAACCACTCTATCATATGAACCAAAGGAAGCCGCCTGGACCTAGATCTTCCCAGCAGGAACTGCAAGGGACATCCGAGACCTATTATGACCCTTATCAAGCCACTTTCATGCCTTCTTGGGGTCCCCCTGCTCATCCTTCCTGGTTCACACCTCCTCCTTGTTCCTTCATAGATCAATATTATGCCCAACCAACTGCTCATTCATTTCACTCTTATGCTCAGCCACAACCTCAATGGAATGCACCTCATCAGGGGTGGAGGCCCCAATACAACACTCCTCTCGCTTCTTTTCCTCCACCACCTGCTCATCTGCAACCATCGCCTCCTGCTCCACCAAGGCAACTACAAATGCCTGCTCAACCACAACCCCATCCACATCCATCTCAAATATACACCCCCACTCAGCTACCCGTACCACCATTTCCAAAACCATACAATGGAGTAGCTCAACCCAATTGCAAAGCTGAGGCACAACATGTGCAAATGACTGCTTTTGAGCTCAATGATGTTCACCAAAGCTCAGGAAGAGTGTTGCAAAACAGAGATTATATTGACAACATTGAAGGACCAAAGGAAAAAGAAGATTCCAAAGAGGAGATCAAAGAACCATGGGCTGCACTTGATGGAGAGAAGAGATCAGAATCAGAAATCGAGAGAGTTCCTTCATGGTTACCATCAAATCCTCCATGTACTCAAGAGAAAGATTAGCAAAAAGAGGAAAATGAGAAGGTCATGATAGAAGGTGACATGAAGAATGATCCAGATCAGCAAAAGGACCAAGGATATCAAAGCTATATTGAGATATGGTTTCAGAAGGTGACTAAGTTACAGCAGTACTCTCTTCCTCAGCTATGTGTGATCCCTTCAAAGTCAGATCATTTGGTCTCTAAAGTCCGGATAGTTGTCCAAGCATGCATTTCAAGCCTTCACATCATTTTTCTCTAATCTCGATGTGCACATGGCTCCATTGGAAGTATTCTTATACTTGAAAATGATTTTGTTTTTCAAGTAGGGTAGGGTACAAAAAAAAAAATGAAAATAAGAATAAAATAAAAATCTAAGGTGAAAACCTCCTCAGAGGCGCCTTAGATTGGCTCATTGATTGAAAACCTCCATGAGGCGGTCAATGGGTTGGAAAGAAGAGAAAATAAAAGGGAATAAGATCCTTGGGTGAAAACCTCCCTTGGAGGCGCCCAAGGCAGGCAATTAGGGTGAAAACCTCCATGAGGCACCCTAGTTGTTTTTCAAAAAAAAGAAGAGAAAAAGAAAAAGAGAAATAAAACTAATTTCCATTGGCTAATTTCAGGTTGCAGCAAGGACATTGCAGGGCAGGAGGATCACTCGCAACCAAGTCCAAGGGAGTTTTGTGCCTTCTACAGGAAGTTCTGTATTTCTACAGGAAACATCCTGTAGAACCTTCAAGCGAGCCAGATTCGATTTTGGAAGGGAATCTAAAGCTTGGAATCTATTGGTTATGCCTGCAAGCATCCATGTTTCCATACCTCACCCATTTTCCATCATTTTTTTCCATGTCATTGTGCTTCTTTCCTCAAAACTGTGTTTTCTACAGAAAGTTCCTGTAGGAACTACAAGAAGTTAAAAATGGATTGAAAAAAGTGGTTTGGTGAACATGGTAGCTTCCTCAAGGGTTCAGAAGTCCTCTTGCAACCTTCCAACTCCTCCTCCATCATCTCCATACCTGCATCACAGCCCAAATTCATTTTTCATACCATGCAACAAAAATGCAAAATGCCTTGAAGCAAAAATACCTAGAACAAAATTTGTTTTTGCCATAACTTGAAAACCATGCATCCATTTGAAAAATCGTTTTATGGGGAATTGTACAAGGGTGATGGCAACATGCCTGAGCAGTTTCAGCCAATTCCGGTGCACGGTTTCCAAGAAATTAGCCTCCATCGCCATCAGCCATTTTTGCATTTTATCCATATCCATGCATCCTTTGAAAACTTGTTTCATGGGGATATGCATATGAGTGATGGTAACCTACCCAAGCAATTTCAGCCGATTCTGATGCACGATTTCCGAGAAATCGATCTTTGAAATCTTCAGCCATTTTCCATTTTTCTCGAAATCCGTGCATCCATTGATCACGATTTTGCTATGGGAGGTGCATAATGATGATAGGAACATGCTCAGCAAGTTTCAGATCGATCCGGTTTACCGTTTGGGAGCAATGGCGAAAATAAGTTCCGGTCTGGTGAAAATTCAGCAGCAGCAGCTTCAAGGTGCAGATCTGAACGTGGAAATGAACTCCTGCAGCATGCATCCGGCCAGAGGACACCTGCACAAGGAAAACAATCAAAAATCATCAGCCAAGCCCTCATGCAACCAAAGGATCCAGACATGTAGCAGCAGAACATGAGCATGCAGCAGCAAAAAGCACTTCACAACAGCCATTTGACTTCAGGTACGTAACTAAAACCTTGTTCCTCTATTGCATGAATCTAATCTAAGCATTGCATGAACGAATGAGATGGTGAGATTCAGTTAGAAAGGTAGCAAGTCTGATTTCACTCATCCAGGGATCATCAGCGCATGTGTGTAGTCAGTCATGGGAAATTAAAAAAAAAAAAAAAAAAAAAAAAAAAAAACAGATAGTGGTAGAGAGTTTAACTCCAGTGCAACTGATTAACGGGAAGAGGACATGCAGCTCATCACAGCACTGTCGTCTGCATGTGGCCACGTACGCTTGGCCACTACACTCCCTCACCATGAATCACGCCAAAATTAAATGACGCTCGGCTGACTCTCACACCCTATGTTCAACTACGGTCACAACTGGCGCACACATCCGCCACTTCCAGATCAGTTAACCAATGGTCCTCTACAAGTTTTCTTCCTGATTTCTTAGATTTTTGCCGTTTTTTAAAAAAATCTCCCACCTATCACACTCTACAGGCGTTTCTATAGGAAGTCTTCTACAGGAAACGCAGAAAACAACCATGTAGAAAGAAAATATGGGATTTTCATCGAAATTTAAGCTCCAAATGAGTGGTGGACGAAGCTAGAACAGATCATGTTATGGTAAGGACTGCAGATGTTTCCCATATCATGGTGGATGAAGGTGGATTAGTCAGAGCCATGGAGAAGAATTTGAGCTCACAGGTTCTCGATGGTAACATTGAAATTTGTTCCCTGTCCAATAGTCTGGGCCCTCAGTTCTCTTTCTGCCCTGGGGAGTTTGAGAATGAAAAAGGGGCAGTCGATGCAAATACAATATTGACAACTACAACTAGCCTAAATGAACTTCTAATGCTGGCGGAGGAGATTGAATCTGAAGAGGCCACAAAAAGAAAACAAGCAGAAGAGAAAGCAATTGTTCAAGACAGTACTGAGACAGATGGTGAAGCATACGATGACCACAAATGTCAGTCTGAAGTACGTTATTAACCTGTAGGCCAATCTAATGTGACTGACGATAAAAAGAATGGAGTTTCTAAGGGTAATGGAAATATGTCTAACCAACATTTGACAGAGTTGAAATCACATAGGCCTGGTTCAAGTGTTCTTAGTAAAGGTGGAAATTCTCAAATGCAAAAGTCAAGGCCATTTCATCCAAGTACTTCTATCAAAGGGGTTGTAAAGGTTGGAACAAGAGGTAGCATTGACTTGAGTTCACATGGAAATACAGGAGAAAAGTCTCAATTGGAACATATGGAAGTCACAGTGTCAGCTACAGAAGGTTTAGTTCATCGGCCAACAAAAAATGGAACTGCAAGGTTGAAGTATACTGTTCCACAACCATTTGCTCTTGCAAATGACAAAAGGGCTTCCACAAGAGTACGACCTATTGATGTAGCAGCTAATGACATGAACAAGCATATGGGTGCAAGAGGTACCCCATCTTCTTCAGTTCCTAAAAAGGACAAGATGTCAGTGAAACTGGATACACAAGTTGCTTGCAATCCTTTTCTCTTTGAAGATCTACATCTACATGACCAGAATGTGAATCCTTCCAAGCAAGTGAATATGAAGCTAGAGGAAGATGCTCATTCCACTTTTTCCTCAACTTCAAGTGCAAAATCAATCAGAGATTCTAAGGGCAAGTCTGGCAGTGCTCCTTCTGGAGTTGTTTTCAGCTTTAGATGTAATGAGAGAGCTGAGAAGCGTAAAAAGTTTTTTTACAAAATTTGAGGCAAAATTGAAGAAAGGAAACACGCGGAGGCAAGAGATAAAGGTAGTGGTAAGAAGACCCAGGATAGGCCATCACAGGAAAAGCCACAAGAACAAAAAAAGGAAAAGCAAGAAAAAGGGCCAAATTGTTGAGGCCAAAACTGTGGGAGGAATGAAGGCACAAACACCAAGGGAGAAATGGTTTCAAACACGGGCAGAGAGGACTAAAAATGTCAAAACAAGTAGGGACACACCCAAGGCAACCACAGCATGGGTAAAGGAGAAGGCATCTTCAGTCAAGCAGGCAAAAACATTGAAGACTGTTTCTACAGGAAGCCAGAACTCAGCTACAGGACTTTCTACAGGAAGTTCTGTATTTTTACCAGAAACATCCTGTAGAAGCCTTTGGGTAGGCTAGAATCAATTATGGAGAGGGATTTGAAGCTTGAAGACTGTTGAGGAGACATGCAACCATTCTTTTCTTCCATCCTCCACTGGTTTCATCTCCTTTCGCCACCATTGCTGCCATCAGATTGAATATACTTGCACACTCATACCAAGGCTGAGAATTCACTAGGAAAAGGAACAGGCAGTGGGAAGAAGCAAAGAAGCATGGTTTCATGATAGAAAAGAGGACATCACTTCAGAAGCTTGGCATGACAAGGAGGCCACCAGGGCCATCAAAGATGAGGAGAGAGATTGGTTGCTCAGAGGATGAGCAACACTTTCAGTAGGGGGTGATGATGAGCCCCAAAAATGGATAATTATTTGGGCTCATTCAACCTCCTAATTTGACTTAATCCACCATTCTCATTAGTTTATTGCATGTTTTTGATCATATTTATGCTAATAGAGTGAATTTGGTTAGTCATTATGCCAACAAGTCTAATGGGTGCTTTGTGTAGCCTTTTTGGTCAATTTGGAGACAAAATTGAAGGTCTTAATGAGCACTTGGCAGCCAAATTCGTGGGAGAACAAGGGAGAGGATTTGTAGGAAGGTGTCCCCTTCATTTATGGGCCCTTACCTCGAATTCTCCACCATCAGCTCGGAGTTCAAAGGCCACCAATTCAATTAGCACAAGGGCAGCCAAGCAAGTCAAGTAGGACTGCTGTTAACTACAAGTTTTGGGCAGCCAAGTCCCTAAATTTTAGGAGGACTGTTGGGGTCCTCAATTTGTATAAATAAGAAGGCTTAGGGCCTCATTTTAGTTAGCTAGTGGTTAGTCATTTTGTAGCTGGTAGTTAGTCATTTCATAGTCTTGTTGTAGTCATTTTGTAGTTCGATTTTTAGGCAATAGATTAGCTTTGCTTTCAGCTCATTCTCAAGCTCTCCTTGTGGACAGTTTTGATGTAACTCTTCATTTCTTGATCAATAAAGATGAATCCAGCTTTGCACCAGCTCTAAATCTCTCTTAGGAGGCTGTAGCTCTTGGGGTTGGGCCCATCTCAAGCGCCCAACACCTCCTTTGTTTATCTTTATGTGTGTTTGCTGCATTCTTAGAATAAAATCTGCTATTTGTATTTAAATCTTGCTTTGTTATTTAGATTTCTTTTGATGGTTAAAGTAGCTTCTCATGGTTAGAATAGATTGGTAGGATAATAACAAGAAAAAGGCTACCAAACACCTTGGATCTCACCTCCCCCTCAGTGGAATCATGAGCTGGGACCAATGTGACTTTGTTGCCAACAAAAACGCTGTTTTGCTTTGCCATGCAATTCTTAGTGTTGGAATCCTCTTTTGTAGATGCTGATATTAGTAGTATTTAAATGCTTCAGTTGATGATTTCTTAGTGGCATAAGTTAGTTCACGCATTTCATTTTGAATAAACTGCTGTTCATTTCCTTTTGTTGTTACTTAGGTCAGAATAGAGTAAAGTAACTAGGTCATAGGTTTTATCAGTGTTTGTGTATTCAGTTTGAAATACCACTTTCAGAGTACCTATTACCCTTCCTTACCTGTACATACCCCATCCAACCTACCTGTTTCATCCTTCACTCAGAACCCTTACCTTACATTTACCTCATTCACTTACTTTGCCATGATTCTCATCTTCTTGGGCAACATCATCTCATCCCTCCTTGAACAAATCTCACCATCTACACCTTCTCCTCAACTCCATTCCCCAAGTCCTAGACCTCTTCACACCCCTATTTCACCTCCATACTCATTCCTCCATCTTTTTCCCTCCATCCATGCTCCAAAATCCCATTTCGAAACATCCTGTAGAAATCCTAAACATCATGTAGAACCCCTGCAGACTTCCTGTAGAAGCTCACGAATGAGGTTTCTTGATAACCAAACTCTGTGAAACTCTATGGAAGGGTGTTGGGGACTCCTTAGACCCTCTCTGAACCTTCCCGACTTCTTCCAAGCATTTCTCCTCCTTGATCCACCTCTGCACAGTAAAAAATAGTTAAAAGCACATGCATGATAATTCCAACAACTTAATCAAAAATACAAAAAGACGCTTTCTTCAGATAGAGGTAGTCTAGACACATGTATTTTACCTTCATAGAAGTAATGGCATCTCTTTCAGTAGTTTGCATGCTCTCCTTTGCATTAGTGGGACTAGCTGGTAGAATTAGGGTTTGCTAGGGTTTGTGTTTCTTTTTGGCTTTCAATTTCTTTTTGCAATTAGATTAGCTTCCTTCGAGTTAGCTTTCATCCATCAATTAAAAAGCTTCTTCTAAGAGCTCATAGAAGTTGGCTTAAGCTCCTAGTGGACTTGTGCCAACTGACCAAGTGACAGCTGCGGCAAGAGCTAGTACTTGTGCATACAGCACCGTCGCTTCCAAGTTTGTTACGAACTACCGGGTTGATAAAATTAAAGAAGGGAGTTCCAGGAGTTGTAGCATTATTGCTACAATACTGGAGCCCACCAATGCTCATGGATCCTAGCTGAATTTGTGGGCTCCTTCCTCATGAATCCCCCTGTCATTTTTCATATACGGTATAAGTTATACCCTCCTTTTGACACCCAAAATGGAGATGGAGGCAAGAATTTTAAGGAAACTAGAAAATAGAGAAAAACTGTGCTTTTTTAGGAAAATAGGCAGAAATGTTTTATGGTATTCCTCTTCTCCTACAAGCTTAATTCCTCCTTAGAATTGTATCATTTCTTGCACATGTTAATATTCAAGGTGGGTCTGTACAGAGCCTACCTCTTCAAGCCAAAATCTGAGCAGAAACCCTGTGTTTCTTCCTTAAAAGCTGCTCACTCTCCCTCCTGTAGAACCGGCTGTAGGTGCTCCTGTAGAACCCGTTCCTGTAGAACCTATTACTGCTCCTGTAGGAATTCGATAGCAGAAGGGTGGCTGGAATCGACAGAGAATGATGTTTTTGAGGCTATGGAGGTGGTATGGAGCTTGTTGTAGCTGAGTGAACGAGGACAAATGGAAGAAAAGGTAATGAAGGAGTTTCGAGGAGGAATACTTATGTCTTCTTTGAGATATTTCCAGTGATGGGGTGAGCTAGCAAAAAGGTACGTTGCCAGATTTGGACCGTTGGTCCCCACTGCTCTATCATCATGGCTCTTTATGACTCTTTCCTGAAATCACTTCCTGTCATTGCATCGGAGTTCATCGGAGTTTGTATAACCTCCATTACCTGTCCTTTGGATTTTTTGTCAGTTGACTAGGCACACATGTGGTGGCATCTCCGGATGAGCGCAATTAACTGGATGAGGGTGGCCAATTAGCTGGCCACCTTTATCATTCAACCCTAACCATCTCATTCATTTATACATGTTTTCAATTACACAGATGAAATAGAGGAGAGGGTTAGACACTTACCTGCAAGTCGAATGTTTGTGTTGTTCTGCATTTTGATTTCTTTGCTACTGCATGCTCGTATTTCAGTTGTTGCATGCCTGTATCTCCTTTGCTGTATGATTTCTGCTCTTTGATGTGTGGTTTGTTTGCTTTTTGCAAGTACCCTCTGGCTGGATCTGCTTCCAACATCCTTTTCAATCCTATGGATGCATCTATTATGCTACTGTGGCTTGATTTTAAGGGGATCAGCTGCTACAGGAAATCCTACAGGAGCTCCTGTAGCTGCTTCTCCCATTAAAAATTTTAGCTGATTCTTGTGATGGGAGATGTGAGGATGCTACCAAATATGATTATGGTGATGGAGAGGTATTTAATAAGCTGCAGGTGAGCTTTGGAGGTGTTGTTCCTTTTATTTCTTGATTTTTTCTGTAGGAAAGGAAGAAATCCATGATAATGAGGTGGTGCAGGTGTGGGATGGCTGGTTAGGAGGGTGGATAGATGTAGGAGGGCCTACAAGCTCTTCATGACACTTCCCAGCTCCTCAAACTATTTTTAAAATCCATTTCGAGCTCTTTGTGATTTCTACAGGAGCCTCCTGTAGAACACACAAGGCCTCTTGTAGGATACACAATGTTCGGAAAAAACACACAGTGAGGTGGAAGAAAGGTCAGAAATGATTGAGAAGAGTATGGAGGAGGTGAAATAAGCTCTGTGGCATCCTCTCTTGCTTCCTGTGGTCCACCTGTAACCTGCAATGCATGTTAAAAGTCAATTTCCTCTTCCTTTTTTCTCTGTTTTTTTTTTTGAAAGACAACTAGGGCGCCTCCGGGAGGTTTTCGCCCTCATTGCCTACCCTAGGCGCTTCCAAGGGAGGTTTTCACCTAGGGATCTTATTCTCTCTATTTTTGTTTTTGTCATCACTGGGCCGCCTCAAAAGAGGTTTTCAACCCAATGATGGGACTCAAGCGCCTCATGGAGGTTTTCACTTGAGCCCTTATTATTATTTTTTATTTTTTTAGTAAGTGGGTGGAGTGGATGCTGAGACCTGCTCCACTACCAACATTATCTTATTCAGATCTTCAATGAACTCTTGCATGGAGAGGGGCTTCTTGTAAATTTTCAACCTATGTCCATTGACAAGCATGGGGATGGCTTCCTCATCAATGGTTCTAATCAGGACTGAACCATTTTCATTGCATTTTTCCGTAGTGTAGGGTCCCAGCCATCTTGTCCTCAGCTTGCCTTTGAAATATTTATACCTTGAGTCATATAGCAGTGCCCAATCTCCCTCTTGGAATTCCTTCTCCTTGATGTTTTGATCATGCCATATTTTCCTTTGAAGTTGGACTACCTCGGTGTAGAGAAGGGCCTGCAATCTTTGTTCATCCAATCCATTGAGTTGGAGTAGCCTTTCCCTCTGTGCATGGCTGAGGTCTAGGTCCAACTGAGCTGCCATCCTTAGTGTATTGTATTTAAATTCTATTGACAACAAAGCCTTCTTCTCATAGACCAGTTCATAAGGTGTGAACCCTATGGTGGTCTTCCATGTTGTGTTATAGGCCCAGGTGGCCTCAACTAGTCTATCCTCCCAATATTTTTTGTTGCTGCTCACTACCTTGGTCAAAATTCCTTCCAAAGCTCTGTTAATGACTTCCACCTACCCGTTGGCTTGTGGATGGTAAGGGGTGGAAGTCCTGTGCTTGATTTTATGATGTGTAAGTAGGTCTTCAATCAAATTGGAAGTGAACTAACTGCCTTGATCTGTAACTAGTTCTCTTGGATACCCAAACTTATAGAAGATGTTCTCTTTTAAAACTCAGCTACTTTTTCCTCTGTTGCTACCTTGATTTCTTTTGTCTCTACCCATTTTTTCAGGTAATCAGTGCACATAATGATGTATTGCCTTTGTTTTGAAGTAGGGTTGATAGGACCCACAAAGTCCCATGTCCCACTTCTCAAATGGCTCAAAAGTCACTTGAGGTTGCATGGGAATCTCATCCTTTGGAGTAGGTTTCCCCATCCTTTGGCACCAATCACATTGGCTGGTATATATCTTCACATCTTGATGAAGAGTGGGCCAATAGTAACATGCTTGCAAGATTTTGAAGGCAGTCCTTTTTGCTACAAAATGACCTCCACAAGCACTGTCATGACAGGTTAGGAGAATGTCAAAAGCTTCCTCCTCCCTGACACATCTTCTCAAGATCTCATCTAGGCCAAGTTTGAAGAGATTACCCCCAATCCAAGTGAAAGGGGAACTTTACCTCACGATCTTGCTCTTCTCTTTTGAGGACAGGTGTGGTGGGAACTATGCTGAAACCAAGTAATTTGCTATATCAGCAAACCATGGAGAGAGTACTGAGATAGAAAATAGGTGCTCATCTGGCATATGCTCATCCACCATTCCTTCCTCAACTGCAGGCAAATCTATTCTAGACAAAAATTCAGCAACAACATTTTCTTTACCAGGCTTATCAACAATGGTTAAATCAAACTGTTGCAGTAAAAGAAACCATCTAATAATGCGAGCATTTACATCTGGTTTATTCATTAAATACCTAATTGTAGCATGATCGGTGTGTACAAAGGTTTGATAGCCTGTGATGTAATGTCTGAACTTATTTAAGGAATGCACTACAACTAGGAGTTCCTTCTCGATGACCATGTAGTTTAACTCTGCCTTGGACAAATTTTTACTTATAAAGTATATGGCATAAGGTAAATTTTCATCAATCTACCCCAAGGTTGCTCCTATTGCTTTGTTCGAGGCATCTGTGTGAATTTGGAAAGGTAGGGGCCAATTTGGGCCTCTCAAAATTGGAGCAGTCACAAGTTTGCTTTTCAAGGTATCTAAGGCTTCTTGACAGTTTTCAGTCCATATGAATTCGATATCTTTTCCCAAAAGGCCAAATAACAGAGAGGTTAACTTGCTGAAATCTTTAATGAATCTTCTATAATATCCTGCCAAGCCTAGGTAACTTTGGACATCTCTCACCTTTTGAGGAGGTGGGACCCTTTGGATGATGGCGATTTTGTTGGGGTCCACCTGCAATCCTTGTTGAGACATTGCATGACCTATCACGATCCCTTCAGTCATCAAAAATTCACATTTTTCCTGATTGAGGGACAAGTTCATTCCAATACACTTGTCCAAAACTTTCCCTAGGTTAGATAAAGCTTCTTGAAAGTTAGAACCATAAGGAGTAAAGTCATCCATATATATTTCCACCGCATCATGAACCAGTTCAGAAAATATACTCAATACTTCTCTCTGGAAAGTGGTTGGAGTGTTGCACAAACCAAAAGGAAGGACCTGGTATGCAAAGGTACCCCAAGGACAAGTGAAAGTGGTCTTATCATGGTATTCTGAGCTGATTTGAATCTGATTGCACCCGCTAAACCCATCTAGGAAGGAGAAAAACTTTTTCGCTGCCAGACCATCTAACACTTGATATATGAAAGGCAAAGGAAAATGGTCCTTTTTAGTGGCCTTGTTCAGTTCCTGATAATCAACAAAAATTCTCCACTTACCATTTTTCTTTGGCACTTGCACCAAAGGAGAGATCCATTCACTGTCAGAGATGGGGTAGATGAATCCTACATCAAATAGTTTTTGCAATTCTTCCTTAACAATGTCTTTAAGGGTTGGATTCATCCTCCTTTGAGGTTGTTTGACTGGTTTGCAATCCTCCTTAATGTATATATGATGAGTACATACTGAAGGGTGCACTCCCTTAATCTCCTTATAACTCCAGGCGAAGGCATCTAAATGTTTTCTTAATAAGCTGCATAGTTCCTTATCCTGGGAGGTGGATAGGGATGAGTTGATTTTCAAGGTTCTTTCTGGGACGAACTCTATATTATTAACATGGAGAGAGGTCGTGTTGGCCACACAGAGATCAGTTAGGGGATTGTCTTGGGTTTCTTTCACTAGATATTCTAATGGAAACATACTGGGGGGTGGATTCTGAATTAAATTTCCAATGATATCATCCTCATTTTGCGATTTCCCCCCACCCATGACAGTTTCTACTGCACACAGTAGTGCAGAATAGACTTCATCCCCATCCTCCTCCTCTAACCAGAGAGGTAGATCATGTTCTAGCAGGGTTTGGGAAGGAGGGTATAGGATTAGCTGCTTGGACATATGCCCATTCTTGATAGTCATGTTCCCAGCCCGACAACTGATGTAAGAATCAGCAATGGCCAACCAGGGTCTTCCCAAGATGAGAGGATACCTAGTAAGCTTTGCTTTTGGCTGGAGAACCAAGAAATCAGCAAGTTACTCCCAAGAATCAAGGGATACCATCACATCCTCCACAATCCCTTCAGGGGTCATGGTGGAGCGGTCTGCTAGCTGCAGTACTTTCGTGGTCTTTCTCAAGGAGTCCTAGAGTTTGAGCTTGACCATGGTGTACTTTGTCATCACATTAATAGCAGTTCCTAGATCAATCAAGGTATGTGGGATCATGGTGCCATTGATGTGGACATCAACTACTGGGCTTTCGTGGTCTAAATATATTTCAGACAGATTACCTGCTGCAACATTAGGTCAGACAGTTGTCCTATGACATTGATGGGGCATCTCTTCTGCGCCTACCTGGATGGCTGAAGCACTTCTCTTTGATCATCTTATTGTATATAGGCACATCCTTTATGGCTTGGAGAAGTGGTATTTTTACACATAACTGTTTCAATTCCCGTAGAAGTTCAATTTCTTTTGGGTTGGGCTGTGTTGTCCCAGATAGTCTCTCAGGAAAGGGTGGATTTGCTTTTGGTTCACTTTCCTCTTTATCTTCCTCAACATCCTGAGGGGGAGGATGGCTACCTAGGAGAACTTTCCCAGATCGTAGGTTAATCTCCTGAATCTCCACATCATAGGTTGGGCATGATGGTTCCCCACTGTATACTTGTTGAGCCTGTCTATTGTTCAGGTTCGGGTTCGGTTGAGCAGGCATTTGGGGTTGCCTTGGTGGAGCAAGAGGAAATGGTTGAGGTTGAGCAGGTGGTGGAGGAAAAAGAGTGGGAGGAGAGTTGTACTAGGGCCTCCACCCCTGATGAGATGCATTCCACTGAGGTTCTGGCTGAGCATAGGAGTGGAATGAATGAGCGGCTGGTTGGGCATGATATTGAGATGGATAGGACCAAGGAGGAGGTGTTGACCAGGAAGGATGAGCAGGGGGCCCCAAGAAGGTATGGAAGTGGCTTGGTTGGGGTTATAGTATACCTGAGATGTTCCTTACATTCCCTGCTGGTATGGTTTAGGTCCATGCGGTCTCCTTTGGTTTATGAAATAGAGTGGTTTAGTGTCTCCTTCGGCCCCTTGGTATATAGCTTTAAGTCTAGGCAAGGAAGGGCACTTATCTATAGAATGATCTTCTTCAAAAACTGAACAAACCTCTATGGAGTTCAATGGACATTCGTTCCTAGGATGCCTTCTGGTGCACCTAGGACAAAAAATGGCCAAAGCCCTCTCTTCTTCCTCTCATTTTCTTTTGATATCCAAGATATCCATTTGAATTGCAAGAGTTTGCAGCATCTCGCTCTTGAAGTCTTCCAGCATGTGTCCAAGCTCACCTAATGGATGAACGCGATGAGGAGGTACTGGTTATGGGTTGACTCCCCCTACCTCTCTTTCTGGCTACCCTAGAATGGTTTCTAAAAACAGTCTTTATGTCTTCATAAGGTAGTTGGTAGATGTCTCCCCCAGCCAACAGATGGAGGGTGTCTAGAAGGTCTTCTGGAATTCCCCTGAGCAGGACCAACTTCAGTGATTTGGGGTCAAGTGTGCACCTGGCCCTTTTATAACTGAGTTGGAACCTCTCTTCATAACCTTCCAATGATTCGTCACTTCTCATGGTCATTCGGAATATTGCTTCCTTGGTGTCTTTTGCCCTACAGTAGTCTCGATGTTTGTTATTGAATGCTTTCTGCATCTGAGCCCAAGTTGTGATGCTATTTCCAGGTAACCCCATGAACCAGCACAATGCTGCATCTTTGAGGGTAGAAGGGAATAGTTTCAACTTTTGCTCATCTTCTGCATAGTCATAGGTTCGATAGATAATAGCAAACTCAAACAAGAAGCTGTTAGGATCTTCTGTAGTCAATCCATGGAAGTGAGGTAGGGCTGAAGGGCTTATTTTTTTCATTTTAGTGTCCCCATTAGTTTCTCGAATGGGAAAGGTACCCTCTACTCTTTCTCCATTCCCCATAACATTTATGTTCTCAGCCATTGTCTCGGGAGGGATGTTTTCTTCTTCTTCTTCCCCTATAGGTTCTTCAAATATCTCTAGTTGTTCACCTAAAGGTTCTTCTAGATCACTGCCACCGAAGAAGAGAGAAGGGTGGCTATGTAATGTGGTAGGGGTGTTGGGTAAGAATTTTCCTGAATTATCTCTGTTCCTATGAGGCATGAAAGGAAATCTTTTTATTGGTTGGTTTTTGCTTTTTTCTACTTGTACCTGTGTTATAGACATATTTGGTCACTACAACCCCAATCTCATATGTCCATAAACCAAGGGCTTCTAAGTCCCTAAAAGTGTTGTTTTATACCCTAAAGGAACAATGTCAGCTGATTACATCATCTCCCAGAAGTTCTCCCTAAAAAACTACTCAGAACTAGTCAAAACTAGACCACACAGACTGCTCAATGCTAAGGGTGTGATGCGTCTCACCTGTCACATGAAAAAAGTGCGATGCATACTGGAAAGCCCTTCTGTAGGGTGCGATGAGTGAGAGAAGACAAATGGCAGAAGTAGTTTGCTAGGTGGAAACCCAGAGAATCCTCTAGAAACTACTCATTTGACACTTGCCTCTCTGAATTTGCCCAGGGATGAGTAAGAGATCATGAAATCTCCAAGTGAAACCAATGACTATCAGAGAGACGACACTAATCAAAATCCCAGAAGTTGACTCACCCACCTGCAAACATCTATATATGGATCCCTCATCCTAGAGATCTAGAGGCTAGAATTTTGTATTTTGTAAGGAAGTGCTGTTGGTTTCTCTGTGCAACATTGTATTGTTGGGTGATCTAAGCTTTTCATGAGGTGAAGAGGGCTTTCATGCTGGGAGGATGGCGTTGGGTCAGACCAATGGGTTGTAATCCTCTCTTCTACTACTTCTATCAATAAATCTATTTTAGTTTTCCTCCATATGCTTGTGTATCTCTGAATCTTGTATTTGTGTATGCATATGTATGGTTAATATACATATGATCCTATATTGTTTATGGTTATAGATCTCTATGCTTTGATAGTATTATGTTGCTTTGAGTCTACAAGTGTTCTTTGAAGTAGGACAAGTGAGGAAAGAGTGGTGAATTTTTGTCAAAGGGGAAAGGAAACAAGCAAGGAGCCAAGCGAAAGACTGAGGTTGGTACTCTCTGCTTCTTTCTCATCTATTTACACAAGTAGCTTTAGTTTGTTTGTTTCTAAGATAGCTACCCATCTTAGTGGGACTAGCAGCTCTGAATGGAAACTAGTTTTCCTGATAACAAAATGGCAACTCCATTGAGGAGTGAATAGCTTATTTTCTTGTTTATATTTGTTTTCTTTATAAACTACAGATGGAGCCTGAAGTTAAGCCAACTAGCCTTCGAACTGCATTTGCTATGAAAGTGCAAAGTAGATAAACGCTGCTTCAGTCAATCTCCGAGTTTGTTTATGAACTAAAAAACTGACTTGCAAACATCCTAAGAGCCCTGGTGGTAGCTTAAGTAGCCTCATTAGATCAGCCCCTATACTTTGTGTTTACTGCCTATCATTAGCTCAGCCTAAACCCCTGAACTTAACTGTAAACTGTGAGAAAAAACCAAGCTCATTCTTGTCCCTGGACCATCGCACTGTCTCTCATCGGCAGTCTGGATGCATCACACCTCCCATGTGCTATAGGTGAAATGCATCCCTGTTTTCCTATGTTACAAGTGCGATGATCAGATAACACTGTTTCTGGCTCCAGATTTTGGTTTTTTCTTCATTGTCTTCAGCTTTATTCAGGAGTTTTGTTGTCTATGATCAATATATCACTATTGAAACTCCCTTCCTTTGCATTATTCAGCCTCCATTGATAAAGAATTGTGAATGTTTTTATGTATTTTTCGTCATTTACAGTTCTCCTTTGCAAACAGTAGCTTAATCGAACTGTCGTCTGTTGATTTGAAAGTGTCGCAAGTGTCATTTTCAGTCAAAGAAAAGAGTCTTCCTCTTGTTGATAGTCGATTACACTTTTTCCATTGTATTTGATTTGAATTATTAGTATTTCAAGTGTCGAAAGCAGTTTTAATTCAAAATCGCAAAGTGTCGTCATAGTCTTCCTTTCGTTTTTTGAAAAGAAAATTGTTAGTATTGTCGCTTTGAAAGAAAAATAATTCAGATCTGTACTTAGCATTCTTTTTGTCATTCACACATTAAGAAAGCGGAAAACAAATACATGCATGTGCATTTGCATTTAGACTGCTTGTGGAGTTGATTTAGGAAAAGTTCATCTAGTGTGTGCTCTCTACTCTATGTTGAAAGAATTTTACTTCTCTTTCCTTAGTAGCTACGATTTTCATTGCAAAAGGAAGAGTAAACGACTGTTTATCACCTTAGATTGCATATTTAGGAATGGTATATCTACATCACATGGTGAACCTTAAAGGCAAAGTTCTTAAGAAAGATCAACTGTAAAATAAATTTCAATGAACATAAAAACGCTTTGGAACCTAATGCACAACATCTAGAAGTCTAGGCTAGAGACGTATTCCTACGTCGTAAAGCCTAGTAACTATCGCTTTCATTGGTGTGATTCCTCCTCTTTGAGACGACAAGTGCCAATACGGACTTGTGCTCCCACGTACTGTCAAGTATATATTGGGAGACCACAATAGGCCATATCATTTATCCTTAGGAAGACGTGTCTGCCGCCCTATCAACTGCAATGCACTAAACACAGCATTCGGGAAGATTGACTGTCGTACTGTAAAAAGTATTCTGCAGTTTTGTGATTAGTTTGGTAATCCCTCTATCTAGATTTCTAGAGTAGTCACTTTCGTTCCTTTTTAGACTCCTTAAAAGAAAAGGTCCATCTAAGAACTTGTCACTTCAAGCTCATTAAAATCCAAAGGCGACTAGAGTCATCTTTAGCTTTTTGTCGACTCTTAAAAATTGAAAAAGCAAGTTGTGTCAAACCATCATAAAATTCATTTTAATCGGAATAACGTCATTGTTCCCTCATTCGTCTTAGGTTGAGAAAATGGAGTCCACTAATCAAGGATTTCCCCTTGGGGGAAATCCTAGTCCCTTATCCTCTTGGGGAGATGTTGGTGCACCTCATATGGCCACATTGTCCCTTCCAGGACTGACAATTAGCCTGCCGGTATGGATTTTCTCGACCTCTATCATTCAAAGCACCGTGATTCTTGAGCAATCAAATCAGCAACCAGATGATACTGGAGTTTCCCCCCAACCTTCCACTTCGTTTATTTCTCCCTCTCCTTCTTCCTCTTCGCTTGGTAAAGATATTAAAACTAAAAACCAAGTAACTAAAAAGAAGAAGAAAGAGAAGGAGAAGGAGAAGAAGAAGCCAACGGCAAAAGGGGGCAACCATGCATCATCTAGCGAAAATCCAGACACTACACCGTCTAAACCTAAATCTCCATGTGTCATTTGCAAAGGAGACCACTATCGTCGAGACTGTCCTTGCATCCCATGGATCTTAAGGGACTGGTCTCCCCACTTGCACAATCTAGTGTCCTCAACCTCTGACGATCATGTTCAAAGTACACCGTAAACTAGTGAAAACGAAGTCAATGGAAAAAAAGGAAGATCTAAATTTCCTTTTAGACTATGTGAAGGCGATCATGCCCTCCATCGTTGTCCCTTCCTAGACGAAGCTAAAAGAGTCTCGGATAACCATCCTACGTCACCGCAGCGACTTCCTCCTAGACACAAGAAACTCTTGCCGATTCCATCACTAGTTGAAAATCTGACTGACACACCTGTGTTGTCGGTCGAAGAACCTATCATTGAAGGTGAACCTTCTGAGTCCATACTGGACCAAAGTCAATAGGTCGAGATGGCAGTTGACCCAGTCTTGTCTTCGAAAGGTCCACCTTCAAATGATACAGTCACCAAAAAGGATGAGAACGACATTGTTCAAATTCTTTTCGTCAATACAGAATTCGACGAACACGGGGGCAATCTACCTGTTCCTTTACTGTAGGAAGGAAGTTCATCAGAGATTTATTCGACAGTTTATTCGGTCCCTCCTCTAAGCAATCTAGTCATTTCCTTCGATTGGAATCTACTAGGCAGACCCTGCCTACCATCTAATGTACAATTCTGAATCATAGTACAAGCTTACAGAATGATCATGGTTGGTACTATCATAGATGAAGGGGCTTCTGTGAGTATACTTTCCTCAACTACTTGGAAAGCACTTGGTTCACCATTGCTTCTGCCTAAGATTCGAAATCTCACAAGCTTCAACAAAGGAACCAATCGACCGTTAGGGATCCTTCCAAATTTTCCTATAACTTTGAGAAGGAAAATTGTTCATCTAAACGTGATGGTAGTCCAAGGACTTTTAGATTACAATCTACTCCTTGGGCATGACTACATTTATAGCATGGGAGCTATTGTTTCCTCGCTCTTTCGAGTGATGTGTTTTCCGCATGAAGGCAGAGTGGTCCAGCTCATAGACTAGCTTGCATTCCCCGGTTCACGCATAACTACTAGTCAAATGCCATCCCTAACTGGTTTTTTTCCTCAAGGAATGTCTCATCAATCTCCAATTCGTCCACCTGATGAGCGCGAGTGATTCGGTGATTGTGACTGAAACCCAAGGGGCATGCACCCTGGTCTACTTCGGCAGGAAAACTTTAGGTATAGGGTAGGTTTCCGCAGAGGATATATGACTAGTCTGACACACCCGTCCGTTTAGGAAAATGGGATTAGACTAGAATAAGATTCCCTTGTCAAAGTTATGTGAGTGGATGCGTCCCACCATTCACCTTTGTCTATTTCGATGGATAGAGCCAAGGAAGTGTTTTGTCTACAAATGTGGATGGAGCAATCTTGCAAATGCGAGAACTTTCATATGGTAACCTGGAAACTCTACTTTTCTTTATACCTGGGGGCATGCAAACCTTTTGCATGCAAGTGAAAAGTGACCTTTTATTTTCGTAGTTTGTAGGCTTATTTTCTTAGTTTGTAGGCTCTCAACCCTTTAACCTCATAGGTGGGTCATTCCTAGCTTGCATAAAAAAGGCTCCAGAGCAAAGTTTCGAATGGGGCAAGCTCCCTAAAAAATGAACCTATCAATGATACATCCTTATTATACGACTGGCACGAGCAGTTTTACGCGAAGTTCAAGCTTGTTAAAAAATAAACCTAGCAATGATCATATGTTCCACCAGAGTTTAAGCTCATTAAAAAATGAACCCACCTTCGGTAAATGACCATTGCGATTGCATAATTATCACCTTTTGAACCTTGGTCGTGTTCTTACCATCACCTCCACTCTTTTCTTTCCGATCATATGCCTCCATTTGATTTTTTACCCCTTTTGAGGAACAGCTGTGACGAGTAATTCTATTAGTCATCTTCTTTACACTGTCATGATTGAAAAGTTCCAAACCTTACCTGGAACCAGCTGCTACCTGAAAATATCACTCGTTCCTAAAAAAAAAGTCTCCTTTAAGCTCTTTTCATCTGACTCGTAAAATATGAAAAGATTGCCAAGCGATTAGCCTCTCCAGCTCGTTAAAGTGATTGGAAGTGCTATCCCTCCTCTAGATTTTAATCTTTTTGGACTTGAGGGATCATTACATAAAAATATCGAGCGTTTGTCTTGTTCGACTTGTTAAAACTATCGAAAAGTCATCCCTTTCATATTATTTTATACTTTTTCGGACTTAAGGGATTATATTACGAAAAAGGAATACTGGAGTTTCCTTTCCGTCTCTTTTCAGACTCTCTAAAATTGAAAAGGACCGAGTTATCTTTGTTGTTAAACTCGTTAAAACAATAGCGACAAACTTGTCCATGCAGACAAGAGCGAGTTTCACTGTCGCTAGGCTCATTAAAACATAGCGACGGGTTTGCCCGAAGGGAAAATTATAGAACAAGCATATGTTATCCTCCTCAAGCTTGACAAAAATAAAGAGGTACTGGTCAAAAATGACTGGGGAAAAATTGGGAAGAAAACTTGAAAAAACTTTATTGGTAGCAGGGTAGCAGGTCGCTCTTGAACATGACACTTTCACTCCATCACCATGATTGAGTCGGGTTGGGTTATTCCGTTCACTAGTCATATCACCATTGGTCCTCCGTACCATCCATTTTTGGGGTTAATGCTACCAATCCATTTCAGTGTCACCGATATGTTCAAGAGAAGTCGCTCAGAGAATTCACCAACCCATCTTATGTCTCATCCGTTGCAATACCTTCGCGCTTCATTATTTCATCACCGCCACCATGAACCTTGTATCATCATATCATTTTCACCCTCACAAAATCATTTGCTTCGTTTTGTGTCGTAGATGTGGGATTCATTAAAGCCCTCCTATGATGGGTCACGTCTTGTCGACATCAGCTCACCATCCAAGAAGTTGACCTAGGAACAACCCTTTCAGTACTTTGAAGCTTGCATGCCTCAATGGCAAGTTTCTCACTTCCAATGACAAGTTTACATTAATGACCTTCGACTGAAATATTTTACGTGGTGTTCGACATAGACTCATGTATTCACACCACGTGAATTGTATTGCAGTACCTTGAGGGTCATTATCATTATCGGTGATTCCTCTCACGCCTGTTAGCAGCTTACATCATTGACTGGTAATCAGGCGATGTATTTCCATGTTCGGTGCCGGAACATCTTTTCACATGGATCGACTTGTACTTCGAGCGAAGATTGAATGAGTTTGAAGACCCCAGATCTAGTTTCATCCATTTGGGTTGCGATATATTCAGGAAAATAAAGACATCAAATCTACATCATTGCTGCACAGATAATCATCCAAGCCAAAGGATGATGACACTACTAGAATCATCAATCTGCCACACAGACGGTTGTCTATCCTATGTACATGAAAATGATTTTATAAAGCTAAGCATGGGAATGCCCGCCTCAGCTAGATCATGAAAATATTATGAAGATAATGTATTGTATTGTATCTTATTACAGGTCACCTTCCAGTTTGAAAAACCTCGGATCCTCATGATAAAGAATTTCACCCGACATCAAAAGATTTACGACCTCATGATTTAGGGGGCAACTGTTATAAACATATTTGGGCACTGCAACCCCAATCTCATATGTACATAAACCAAGGGCTTCTAAGTCCCTAAAAGTGTTGTTTTATACCCTAAAGGAACAAGTTCAGTTGATTACATCATCTCCTAGAAGTTCTCCCTGAAAAACTACTCAAAACTAGTCAAAACTGGACCACACAGACTGCTCAGTGCTAAGGGTGTGATGCATCTCACCTGTCACATGCAAAAAGTGTGATGCATACTGGAAAGCCCTTCTGTAGGGTGCGATGAGCAAGATCAGACAAATGGCAGAAGTAGTTTGCTAGGTGGAAACCCAGAGAATCTTCTAGAAACTGCTCATTTGACACTTGCCTCTCTGAATCTGCCCAGGGATGAGTAAGAGATCATGAAATCTCCAAGTGGAACCAAGAAATATCAAAGAGATGACACTAATCAAAATCCCAGAAGCTGACTTACCCACCTGCAAACATGTATATATGGATCCCTCATCCTAGAGATCCAGAGGCTGGAATTTTGTATTTTGTAAGGAAGTGCTATTGGTTTCTCTATGCAACATTGTATTGTAGGGTGATCTAAGCTTTTCATGAGGTGAAGAGGGCTTTCATGCTGGGAGGATGGTGCTGGGTCAAACCAATGGGTTGTAATCCTCTCTTCTACTACTTCTATCAATAAAGCTGTTTAAGTTTTCCTCCATATGCTTGTGTATCTCTGAATCTTGTATTTGTGTATGCATTTGTATGGTTAATATACATATGATCCTATATTGTTTATGGTTATAGGTCTCTATGATTTGATGGTATTACGCTGCTTTGACTCTACGGGTGTTCTTTGAAGTAGGACAAATGAGGAAAGAGTGGTGAAGTTCTGTCAAAGGGTTAAGGAAACAAGCAAGGAGCCAAGTGAAAGACTGAGGTTGGTACTCTCTGCTTCTTTCTCATCTATCTCTCATAAAGGAAAACACAAGTAACTTTAGTTTGTTTGTTTCTAAGATAGCTACCCATCTTAGTGGGACTAGTAGCTCTGAATGGGCAATAGTTTTCCCAATAACGACCTGCAAAACTAAAATTGGTTGAACAAACAACTTGCAACTAACTGAAATGAACTTGCTGAAATCAAATTGCAGAACTGGAAAGGAAAGCAAATGAAATGTGGAAATGAAAGCAAGGAAATGACTAATATAATTTTTCTGGAATGGAAATTGTAGAATTGAAATGAAAGCAAGGAAATGGCTAATCTACTTTTGCTCGAATGGAAATTGTAGAATTGAAATGAAAGCAAGGAAATGCAAAAATTGAAAGAAACAACTACTCTACTTTTGCTGAAATAAACTACTTAGCAAAATGTTGCAGTAGAAAATAGAAGAAAAGCAGTAATCACACAATATTCTGACGCTTCCCCAACAACAGTGCCAAAAAGTGGTGAGCACCAGTATTGCAGCAATAATACTGCAACTCCTGGGCTTCCTACTTTACTTTTATCACCCCGATAGTTCGCAACAAACTTGGAAGCGATGGTGCTATATGCATAATTACTAGTTCTTACTGCAGGCTATCACTTGGTCAGCTGGCGCAAGATCACTGGGAGCTCAAGCCAACATCTATGAATTCCATAAGAAGCTTTATATGTTATGAAAGAAAGGAAAGCTTACCCTACAGAGGCTATTCTACTTGCAGAAAATGAAATAAGACTGAAATGTGAAGTAACCCTAGCAAACCCTAATTAACCAGCTAACCCTAATTTGGCAGAAAGAGAGGTAAAAAAAACCATAAAATGAATGCCATTACCTAGTTAGGAACTAAACAACATCTACTTAATCTATTTCTAGAAGGAAATGAAAAGAAACATCTTTTTGGATTTTTATTTATTTTTAGGTGAAATTGTCATGCACGTAATTTATTTGTTTGTGAATGTGGCAGCGATTAGGTGGCGATGGAGGGATACTTTGGAGTTTTCATTGGTGTAGGAAGGTGTGGAGGGGTCCTAGGAGGTCCCAGGTGGCCTCCTAGAGGCTTTCCTTGCAATCGGACTTCAAAAAGACACCTACAATAAATTCTACAGGAGGTTGCACGGGATCTACAGGAGGTCTACAGGAGGATGCTGAGAGCTATTTTAGAGGTTTTGAAGGTGGGAAAATGGGTGGAAAGGATAGCTGATGGCTAGGAGGATGTGTTAAGGTGTCTAAGTTTCATCAAGGAAGATTAGGGAAGAGAAAGATGGTTGGACTTGTTCAAGGAAAGAGAGGAAAGTTTATGGGAAAAGTGCAGAAAATTAGGGCAGATTTGTGAAGGACTTTGGATGACCTGTGGAACATGGATCAAAAAGAGATGGTGATGGCTGATTGGTGGACTTATTGTGAGCAGAGATGTACTGCAAGAGGACTGAAAATCAAGCTCTAAAACTAAGTAAGCAGAGAAACTAGCTACACTAAAAAAACAGAACTGTTCATCAAACTAGTCTAAACTCTGATCTAGGAAAGTAAATGTTGAACAATGCTATATGGAAAGAAAGCATGGAAAGAAATTTATTGTAAAGACAGAAATGAGCATGATGAAATAGATCTACAACAAAGCATTAATCTTCTAACAAGCTGCAACACTAGAAATCCTATTGGCAAAGGCAAATCTGTGTTTTTTTTTGGCAGCAATAAGGTCTTGGCCTCAGTTCATGGTCCCAGAGGGGAGAAAGGAGGTCAAGGCCCTGTTGATGGCCTTTTTGTATCTTCTTCTATCACTATTCAACCTGCTACAACAAACTAAAATGGAAACAACTTTTTAAATTACCAAAAGCAACCTATTCTTGACTAAGGAAGAAATCTATCTAACAACAACTCATTCATAAACTGAAACAAAGCATATAAATACAAAACAAGAGGTGCTTGGCTTCTTGGATTGGGCCCTAACCCAAGAGCTTCAGCCCTCTAAGGTAACTCAGTGCTAGCTCAGAAACAATCTCATCTTCATTATCAAAATAACAGTAAAATTACATGAAACTGTCTACAAAAATAAGCTCGAAGTTTAGCCAAGCAAAGCTACACAAAAGTGCGAAAATTTGACTAACATCCAACAACCTGATGAGGCCCTCAATCTCTCTACTTATACATCTGGAGCTTCCAACAACTCGCTTAAAATTAGGGAGGCTCGGTTCCCGGAACTTGAGATAGACAACATTTATACACCACTTTCTCAACTGCCTCTTTGGTGCATTGATGTGGCTGTTTGTGCTCCGAGCTTTCTGAAGGAGAATTCAAAGTATGGAGTCATAAATTAGGGGAACACCCTCCTATAAATCCTATCCCTTGTTTTCTTTGAATATTTGCTGCCAAATTTTCATTAAACCTTTGACTATCTCCAAAATTGACCAAAAATCTGCATTAAGTACACATTAGACTTCAAGGCATAATGACCAACCCAACTCACTCTATTAGCATAAATATAATAAAAAACATGCAATAAAATAATGAGAATGGTGGATTAAGCTAAGTTAAGAGGCAAAATGAGCCCATATAATTACCCATTTACAGGGCTCATCAATTGTGCCCCATAGAAGCCCACTATTGTTATTATTGTTATGTCAGCTCTAATCATATTATGACCCCTTAGACTCCTATATATAGAAAGGAGGTGCGTCATTTGTATCATCCAAGAATTGTTCATTTGTGTAATGTAAAGGAGGTTGCCCCCTCGAATAGGCTGAATTGTAACGCGTTCATCTAACTTTTCTGTCTTTTTGTGAGCTGGTTTCATAACATTTGGTATCAGAGCTTTGGATTCTAGGGTTTCGCTACTCCAAAAAGGTCATTGTGGCATTTTTGCTATAAATTTTGTTCTGTGACATTTCAGAAGCTAACAAAAAAACCATTTTGGGCCGAAATCGTTATGAACCTCGGCGCCAAATTTCAGAGCGTTTTGCGCTATATTTACGAAGATATGATCTTAGAAAGTTTGCCTTTTGTAGACTCCTGAATTACATTCCAAACAGGTGACCTGGGGAAACTCATCATAGATTTGGTTTTGTACATTAGATTAAAATTGCATAAGAATTAACAAAAAGAGGATGGATTGTAGTTCCCTGTATATATTTTTCAAATCCGAAGGTCAAAATAGTGACATGTAGCAATTTCTATAAGTTCGCTCTTTTGATAAGGTATATAATCAAGTCATCTTGGGATATTGTTCATAACTCTTTCTTGTAGAATCCAAATTTGATCAGACTGGTGGCATTAGAAATAGGACGCAGAGGAATATTGCAGGTCACAATTTTAGATCTTTTCTCGCTATACTTTCGGATATATGATCAGAGGAAGTTAGGGTGTTTGTAGAGTCCTGAATTACATATTAAATAGGTGACCTTAGGAAAATCATCATAACTTTCTCTCTGAGCATTAGATTGAAATTGCGTAAGAAGTTACAGAAAGAGGACTTCCAGTAGTTTTCTTTATATCAGTTTCAGGTACTAAGGTTGAAACAGTGAAACGGGGAACTTCGTATAAGTTTGCTCTACTGAACTAGTCTATAATCAGGTCATCGTGGGAGATTTGACATAACATTTCCTTGCAAAATCCAATCTTGATTAGACTTGTAGCATTAGAAAGAGAACATAGAGAGATACTGCAAGAAGAAATTTCAGAACTTGGAGATCTGAAATTATAGAGTTACATACATTTCAAGATTGAGCTCCTAAAAATAAGAAAAGGCGATATGAAGAAGTTTGATGGCAAGGATCCAGTAAATTGGATACTTCAGATGGAGCAATATTTTGATCTACATGGTGTACCATTATTACAAAAGGTATGTATTGCATCTTCATATTTAGAACTGGATCAATTTTATGGTATAAAGGGCTTTGTTCTCGTAAAAAACTTGTTACGTGGTCAATTTTCACGGAGGAAATGATATCACATTATGAAGATACAAAGAGAAACACCACAACGATTGGAAGAGAAAAGAGAAAAAGGGCTTTGTTACAAAGTGGAAAGAAAAATTATGGCAACAAGGAAGTCCACCCCTCACAACTATAAAGATGGAAGTGTTGTTTCTCCTAGCCTTCCACAACCTACAAGGGTTTGGAATAAAAAAGAGAAAAAGTGCTTTGTTACAATTGTGATAACAAATACATTAAAGGTCATAAGTGTGCTGAGAAGAAATTATTTTACATTGATTGTGGAGAAGAGGAAGAAAATGATCAAGAAATGTCAAAAGAAGAGTATATAGACCAAGGACCAATTCTAGAGAAAGAAGATATGAATCCAACCATATCTTGTAAATCATTGGAAAGAATTACCACTCCTCAAACTCTCAAGATAGAAGGACATATTAAGAAGAAAAATGTTCAAGAAGTGAAAGATCACATCGAGAAATAAGAAATGAATCCAACCATATCTTGTAATGCATTGGCTAGAATTACTACTCCTCAAACTATCAAGATAGAAGGACATATCAAGAAGAAAAATGTTGAAGAAGTGAAAAATCACATCGAGCATCAAGAAATGAATCCGACCATATCTTGTAAAGCATTGGAAGAAATTACAACAACTCAAACTCTAAAGATAGAAGGAAATACCAAGAAGAAAAAGGTTCAAGCAGTGAAAGATCAAATCGAGCATCAACAACAAGTTCTCCAACTTTTAAAGGATAATGCCACTTTGGTGTAGAATCGAATGAAACAATAGGTAGATCAACATCGTAGTGAAAAATGTTTTGATGTAGGTGATTGGGTATTTTTACGGCTACATATCAAGCAAGCTATTTATGAGAAGGAAATGTTGGCAATACTACATGCACTTAAGAAATGGCGACCTTACCCAATGGGAATACACTTCAAGGTAAAAATGGAGCTTGAAAGTCTTAAATACTTTTTAGAACAAATATTATCTTTATAAGAACAGAAAAAATGGGTCACAAATATGTTGGGTTATGACTTTCCCATCATCTATAGAAAAGGGAATCAAAATTTTGTTGCAGATGCACTCTCAAGAAAGGATGAGGATGTGGAAGCATTGTTTTGTGCTATTTCTATTATCCAACCAGATTGGATAAACAAAACAAGGTATGAATGGAAGAAGGATGAAGAAGTGTGGCCACTCATTCAAAAGTTGCAGAAGATCCCAATTCAAACAATATTGCTAGAACTTGAAGAGGAAGGAAAAATCATATTGGAACCTAGAGCAATCACGGAAGCAAGAACCCGACAGCTACAAAATCGATCAATTTCAGAGTATCTCATCAAGTGGAAGAACTTACCCACTGAAGATTCCACATGTGAGGACAAGAATTTTATACAAAAGCATCAATAACTACTCAAGCATTGAGGACGACGCTTTTTGAAGGAGAGGGGCATGTTAGGCCCCTATACTACTAGTGTAACCCCTTATTGTTATTAGTACAACCCCCTTATTATATTTTTATACCCATGTAGTCCCCATATTTTTATTATTGTGCCCCATAGAAGCCCACTATTGTTATTATTGTTCCCTTACATTATTATTGTTATGTCGGCTTTGATTATATTATGACCCCTTAGACTCCTATATATAGAAAGGAGGTCTTGTGATTTGTATCATCTAAAAATTGTTCATTTGTGTAATGTAAAGGAGGTTTCCCCCTCGAAGAGGCTTATTTCTAAGGCGTTGATCTATATTTTCTATCTTTTCTATCTTTTTGTGAGCTGGTTTCATAACATTGGAGGAGAAACAATTATATTCAAAAACCTTCAAATGTTTCTTTGAAGTACAGGGGGTGGAATATATGGGTCATATTGTATCTCATGAGGGTGTTAAGGTAGATCCTAACAAAATTAAATCCATTAAGGAATGGAAAATACCCACATCCATAAAGCATCTGTGGGGATTTCTCGGGTCGACAGGGTATTATTGCAAGTTTGTTAAGAGTTATGGGAGAATAGAATCACCTCTAACAACATTACTGAAGAAAGACTCATTTTATTGGACTCCAGAAGCAACTAAGGCCTTTGAGCATCTTAAAGAGGCAATGTGCCAAGCACCGGTCTTAGCTACACCAGGATTCACAAAAACCTTTATTCTAGAATGTGATTCCTCAAGAAATGGAATTGGTGTTGTTTTAATGCAAGAAGGAAGAGCCATTTCTTTTGAAAGTCATACAACCAAAATAAAATATTTACACAAAGCTATTTATGAGAAGGATTTATTGGCAATACTACATGCTCTTATGAAATGGTGACCTTACCTAATGGGAAGGAACTTCAAGGTAAACACAGATCATGATAGTTTTAAAGAGTTTTTAGAGAAAATATTATCTTTAGAAGAGCATCAAAAATGGGTTACAAAGATGCTGGGTTATGACTTTGAAATCATCTACAAAAAAGGGAAGAAAAATGTTGTTGCAAATGAACTCTCAAGAAATGATGAGGATGTGGAAGAATTTCTTTGTACCATTTCTATTATCTAAGCAGATGGGATAATCGAAGCAAGGGATGAATGGAAGAATGATGAAGAAGTGTGGGCACTCATTCAAAAGTTTCAAAAATATCTTAGTACATCTAATACATTCAACAAGAATAATGATTCATTATGGTAAAAATATCGGTTGTACCTTTGTAAGAATTCCCAACTCAAACAAAATATTCTTTGGGAATTGCACACCTCTCCCTTAGGAGGGCACTCAAGATTTTTAAAACTTACCATAGGGTTAAGAAGGAATTTTTTTTTGATGGCCTTAGATATGATATTCAAAAGGTTGTGGTGGAATGTTTGGTTTTCCAACAAAATAAAGTTGATACAATTAAGACCCTGGGTATATTACAACCTTTATCCATTCCAAGTGAACATTGAGAGGAGGTTTCAATGGATTTTATCACAATTTTATCCATGTCTGAAGGAAAGAGTGTCATCATGGTGGTAGTTGATATACTTACTAAGTATGCACACTTTTGTATCATCCATTTAAAGCTAGTACAATTGCTACTACATTTATGGAAACAATTAAAAGCTACATGGAAACCCAAAGATTATTGTAAGCAACAAAGATCCTATTTTCACTGGAAATTTTTGGATGAAATTATTTTCTTGTCTGACTACTCAATTAGCTCATAGCTCGTCTTATCATCCTCAATCGGATGGGAAAATTGAGATAGTGAACACATTTTTGGAAGGATATCTTCGTTGCTTTGTATTTGATAAACAGACACAATGGGTCAAGTGGTTACCTCTGGTTGAATCATGGTATAACACTTCCTCCCATACTGAAGCAAAAATTACTCCATTTATAGCACTTTATGGATATCATCCACTGCCCATCACATCATATTTATGAGAAAATTCTAAGGTTAAAAAAGTGGAAGATCACATCAAGCATCAACAACAAGTTCTCCAACTCTTAAAGGATAACCTCAGTTTGGTGCATAATAGAATGAAACAACACATAGATCAACATCGCAGCGAAAGAATTTTTGATGTAGGCAACTGGGTATTTTTATGGCTACAACCATACAAACAAATGTCCCTCAAACAAGCTAAGAAGGATAATAAAGTATCACCAAAGTATTATGGTCGTTACAAGCTGTTGCAGAAGATTGGTACTATGGCATACAAATTGGATTTTCCTACATCTAGCCGAGTGTACCCAGTTTTCCATGTTTCATGCTTAAATAAGGTTATAGGTGACAAGCTCCTAGTTCAAACAATATTACTAGAACTTGACAAGGAAGGAAAAATCATATTGGACCCTGAAGAATTCATGGAAACATGAACTCGACATCTATGAAATCGATCAATTTCAGAATATCTCATCAAGTGGAAGAACTTACCCGTGGAAGATTCCACATGGGAGCATGATAATTTTATACAAAAGCATCCAGGACTACTCAAGAATTGAGGACAACACGTTTTTGAAGTAGAGGGGCATGTTAGGTCCCTATACCACTAGTGTATTCCCTTATTTTTATTAGTGTAGCCCCTTATTATTATTGTTGTGCCCATGTAGTCCCCATATTAGTATTTTCGTGCCCCATAGAAGCCCACCATTGTCATTGTTGTTCCCTTACATTATTAGTGTTATGTCGGCTCTGATTATATTGTGACCCCTTAGACTCCTATATATAGAAAGGAGGTATTTCCATTTAAATCATCCAATAATTGTTCATTTGTGTAATAAAAAGGAGGTTGCCCCCTTAAAGAAGCTCATTTTGAAGTCGTTGATCTATCTCTTCTTCTATTTTGTGAGTTGGTTGCATAACAAAATGAGCTGACATGTGTTCATGAAGTGATGTGTCTTTATTTAGGTCAACTTGAGTTCATTTGATTATAATTCATTTGAGGCTGACTTGAGAAGAATTCTTTCAACAACAAGGAGACTTGACATGATGGAGGAGTCTTCAAAAAATGACTTTCACAATAACCTAAAGCCTACAATGGAGGGTTGATCTATACAATTGACCCAAGCATGAAACCCATACTTTAATAAGTCAATTCAAAAATAATAAAAATTATTTTTGCTTCTCTTTTGACAAATATATTACAAGATGACTCAAATACATTAAATGAAGAATGAACCTAGTTACATTTTGCAACAATTTCGAGGTTCCGAACCTCTAAGGTTCCAACTTGCTTCTGATATTAAACACTTCTGATATCCGACATTCCGAGAATCAGATCCCTGGTATCATATTAGAACTTTCTCATAAATGAATTATAAAGGAGTTACGAAATCCATAACTCTGATATTCCGACCTCTCGAAGCTCCAAAGTTCTAAGGTCTCGAGGTTCTGATACTCCAATCCTTTCGAGATTTCTACTTGCGAAATTCAGGGTTCTAATATTTGACCTGCTTCCAAGTATCTTTTAAATAAATGTTCGAGGTGCCAATATTCCAACCTTCCATGGTCCTGATATTTCGATATCTTGACGTCCTAAGCTTCCGACCCTTCGAGGTCTCGATATTCTGAAATTAGGCTTGCTCCCTTGGTTTTGAGGTTCTGAAATTCAGTTTTTTGAGGAATTGAAGTTCCTAGCTTTGGCAATTAATAACTTTTGATCCCGAGATCCATTCATGTAATTTAACATAAAAATAATTTTGGAAATATGTTACCGAGCACTAACCAACTATTGCTTACTCCAAGAGTATCTAAGCTGATCTCTTGAGGAAAAATATCCTCCAAAGTCTGGGACTCCCAACTATCATATCCATGATTTTATGGCTTCTCCAATAAGCCTATTACTATGGTGATTCTCTGCCATAGACTATAGCAACAATAGGAATCCCCGTAAAAATGACACTTCAAGCATATCAATGCTAGAATCTTCTACCACAAACATCCATGCTAGTCTGGTTGAAATCAATGCCAACACTCTTGCCAATTGTAAGACAATGCCAATTTCCCAACACATTTCCCAACATGATTGTTCACATCAACTCCAACACACTTGCAACCACTAGCCATCTATACAATGCCAATTGTCCAACAGCTCGATGGTGGAGAGAGAGAGAGTTATGGGTAGGGGAGATAGAGAGGGAGAGAGAGGAGGGGAGGTAGATGAGAGAGGCAGGGAGAGAGAGAGGGAGGGCAGAAGAAATACATAGAGAGATAGAGGTAGAGAGACAGGAAGTTACAAGGTAGAGAGGGAAAGAGGATAATAGGGAACATAGATAAGAGAGGTGAGAGAGAGGGAGAGAAAGGGAAGAGAGAGATGGATACATATAGATGGAGGGGGAGAGAGGGGGAGAGATGAAAGAAGATAATGATAGAGATGTAGGGTATAGAGAGAGATGGGGGGGAGAGAGAGAGATAGGGGAGATAAAGGGAGAGAGAGCAAGGAAGAGAGAGCGGACTTAAGGGAGAGGAGAGAGGAAGAGTGGATCTATCTGAGATATGGTATGCGTATATAAAAATCAGCCTAGAATCTCTTTTCACTTTAAAATAACTTGGCACTTGATGGATCCGGTGTTAAGGTAGATCTAGACTAGTAAGTAAACTTAACTCCTATGTAAACATTTTATCCCAGTATGGTAGAGATGTTGCAATGTTTAACATTTTGACTCGGTTGAAATAAATAAAAATAAGATAAAATAAACAAAAGCAGCCTAGATCCATCTTAACTCCGTATCTACCAAGTGTTGTGAGGGATCAAATCTCCTATCATTTTAAAAGAGGTTTGCATCTCAAGAGATTTGATCCCTCTGGGAGCTTGATATATCTGGGGATAAGATGGATTTAGGCTTATAAGTTAACATATATCCTATGTAAACATTTGATCCCAGTATGGTAGAGATGTTGTAATGTTTAACATTTTAACTCGAAATAAATTAAAATAAATAAAATCAACCTAGATCCATCTTAACTTTGGATCTACCAAGCGTCGAGAGAGATCAAATCTCTTTTTACTTTAAAAAGATTTGAAACTCAGGAAATTTGATCCCTCTCGACCCTTCGTAGATCTTGAGTTGATATGGATCTAGGCTGATTTAATTATTAATTATAATTGTAATTATAATTATTAAGAAAAACTCTTTCGGACATATCACATTAGTTTTTGGATCAACGCTTTTTGAACCCTACTGAGGTTCATCATCAGGAAAAAATGGAAACACCTAGGGGTTCGAAACGCGTTGATCCAAAAACTGATGTGATCTATCCCAAGAAGTTTTGCTTAATAATCATGAATCACATAGGTCTCCATTTTGAGATAAATATAATTAATTATTTATTAATTTATTTTTATATTATATTACTTAAGCTACACATCCCTACCATATTTTATTTTTATTTTTACAAAGTCAAAACTAGCATCCTAGCTAGAGAGCACCTCTCAGCGCAATAAAAAATAGTATTTTTATTAAAAAAATAAAAATCTTATATTTTATTTTATTTTTTCCAAAGAAAAAATCGAACTTTTTATTAAACAAAATAAAAAGTTACATAGTATATGCAATTAAGCATTCAGTTTGGCTGTATGATTGTAGATCATAGAGCCCACAAGATGTAAAATATACAATCTTGCTTAAAAGAAGAAAGCAAAATGAGTTATTCCTGAAATCAGGAAAGCAAGAAGAAAAGAACCAAATAATCCAGCTGGCCTAAGCTTTCCTGCCCTTCTTCTTCTCCACTCTTCGCCAACCATCAGTGTTGGGAGTGGAGTCGATAATGGCAAGCTGGTTTTCCATTATGTTCGTTGGTTGTTCCTTGTCTAAATCCGATCCTTCGGAGCCATGAGTTCATTTGGTGCCACTTATTTCTAGTTGGATTTCTTGTTCCTATTCCAAGTTGTTCTCTTTTTCCTTATTGTCCTGAATTTTTTGTTCATCTTCTTCTGCATTGTGTTCTACTTTCTTTGCTGTAGTTGCCTTCATTACCAGAGTTTCTATATTTTCCATCCTTTCGGCTTCCTTTGTTGCTGCTTACTCCTATTGGGGCTGGTACGTGGAGATGCATTGTACATATGACCCGTTTGTTAACATCCACGACATCAGAATGCTGTGTTTTCATAGTCCAAAGGTTGTGTCCACTATGTATTATTGAAATTCAGGATTATACTTTCTGGTAAGCCTTGGCTGAGGTCTACTTCGACACATATTCTGGCAAAAGTAAATATTCCTTTTAGGTGTCTCTCTGCATCGATCTTTATGTGTTTTCCCAAGGTATTTCCAATAGCGGTTAAAGCCTTTTGATGCCAAAAATGTAAAGGGAGGTTATGCAGCCTAACCCAAACTGGCATCTTTGATACCACCATTGTATTGGCATCGAAATCTGGAAACCATGGGGTGATGAACAATCCAGCACTGCCCTAGAACCATGGCCCTTGGTTGAGGATTATTTCCCTTTCCTCTTCTATGTGAAATCTTACTATGAAAAACCCCTTGGGGTATAAGTAGATTTCACATTTTTTTTTCCAGACCGTATGGATCCATTGATGCAGTACGTCAGATCTGGGCCAAAAACCATTAAATCTGCAAATAACTATGTATTTGTGTAGATCTGAGTATATAGCTTTTACCTCTGGTATATCGATGGTGAGAGATGGGCTCTCCGGTGTTTGATCTACAATGTAAGGCCCCGAGGGTTCAGTGGCAGCTGTGGGATTTGATTCCCCTTTGCCCTTCACTGCATCCTTGAAAGACCCTGTATTTTGCGAGCTAGTTCCAGAGCTTGTGGCACCTCCTCGAAATCTCATATTGAGAATGATTGTAGATCCTCGCTTGATATTGTAATCTTGCATGGTTCTATAGTCCTGCAGTGATCTGCCCCCATCTATTAGGTGTTGTTTCACAGCCGGGTAGCCAGTCTGAATGGCAATGTTATTCTTCAAGTCTGTAACACTGTCATTATCATAAGTCCAGATCATGGTTGTTTTCCCCGTGGGTGTTTTAACAAAGATTTGAAATCGATTAGGAATTTTCCCATCAGAACCAGAACTGAAAATCTGTGGCCAGACACTAGTCTGGAGTTCTTTCCTTCCCGCCATAGAGGCTTCGAATTTGTCTACTCCAATGGTCTTGCAGCAAACGGGTATGGTCTTTACGATCAGAAACCTCTGCTTCCGGAATGCGTATTCAGCCATCAGCCAAAGATCCAGTGCCTTGACTGCTTTTTGGTCTTCGCCGTGCTTCAAACCATCTGCCATATTCCTGACTGGTTCCTCCAAATCTGCAATGTCAATCCCCTCGACCCTAAAAGGAATCTTTTTGATTGATTCCACGTCTTTCCCGTTGACCAGATCCGAGCAAGACACCTCTGCTTCAGATCTGAGGAAAAAGACCCGTCCTCGGCTCCATACCCTGGTTGTCGGTGGCTCTCCCTCATACCCTATGTTGTTACAGCCTTCCAATTCTGTGATGATGGTCCCCTCGATCCAAAAAAGGGTTTTCACAATTGATCCTGTGTCTTCCTCGTTTTCCAGATATGCGCAACACACCACAACAACAAATATGTGGAATGAAAGCTAGCCTCGGCTCCAATCTCCCTCTGATCTCATAGCATTATTTGCCACCGCCTTCTTGTCTATCTCCGGGCCCTTGAGCTTACTCCTGGCCATCAATGGCAGTCCCTCAAACCCTGCTCTGTTACCACCTAAGTTTGCCTTGATCACAAGATCGAAGCTGTGGAAAGGCCATGCCATGAGGAAGCTAGCCGCATCTGACCTATGGGAAATACGATTTGCGGTGGAAAAGTCAGATCTTGTTCCATGTCCATACCTTGACATTGCCCATGGTTCGAGATCAGCCCTCCCGTCTGCAATAGGCCTTCGATCTGGTTCCGGGGAGCTCCCTCCATTGGTTTGCAGAGAGGCGACAACAATGAATACATTTCCAGAAACCCTAGCCATGGCGTCGCTCGGAGATCAGCCAAAAATCTTATATTATATTTTAAAATATTATATTCAAAATTTAGAGTCCACCAATTTTAAATTAACTATTTTAGTTTAGTTATTTCAACTTTTCTCACAAATAGAATACCACTTCTCAATGTGTGATGGTAAAACTAATGTTCAATTTATTATCTCAAATTTTAATTAGGGCGACATTGACATTAGATTAAATTTGTTCACTTTTAAATTTGTTAAATATTAAATGCTAAACATTTAAGCTTGACATCTACCGCATAGTGAATTGTAGAGCGTCTCTTGGCGCAATAAAAAACATAAAATTAATAATTATAATTATAATTATAATTATAATTAATAATAAAAAGGGCTTAGATCCATCTTTAACTCCAGAGTTACTAATCTTTTAGATCTCGAATTAAGATGGATCTAGGTTAGTTCAAAAAAAGAAGTAAAATAATCAAAACCTAATGTAGCCTTCCATATTTATTTTCTATCACATATTTTTTTATTTATTTAATTATTCAAAGTAGTTGAGTGAATATGAATTTATATTGATTGCATATTACGGAGGAAAGAAAAGTTTATTTTTTTTACAGTTAGATTTTTACATATTCTTAAGCAATCACATAGGATGTGGTCCAATGATTAAGTGGGGAGATTTGGTCCCCACAAGTCATGTGGTCCAATCCCAAACCAGACTATGTTCGCCTGAAAACTTGTGTAATAAGCTTGAAAGTTGAACAATTCCAAAAAGTGACCTCATCATTAGTGTGCGTAGAATCTACAAATCCATCCCAAACTAAAAAAAATGGTCTATGCTTCTGTTAATATCTGTGTAGAGTAATTTAGAATTTTGAGGAAATCCTTGCACTTTAGGTTCTTCGTTCTTCATTGGCCATGGAATCCTCCATGGGAGATTTTCTTGCTCGAATCTCCTCATGAGCGAAACCGTTAAACTATTCTATGGAATGGCGATTTTTCTCTTGATGATCATTACTCTTCAGTGATAGATTTGCAAGGCACAACAAACTATATACCACCACAATGTAAACCATACGAATGGTAGTAAGTTCGAGGGAAATATGAATACAATCATCAATAACCTTCTCCAAGACATGTCCCAAACATCATTTAACACGCGTGTATGGCCAAAGTCCTGACCAAGTATATGGCCTCTTGCAATGTCAGGGGGACACAACACCCAACGAGTGCTACAATTGTTCACAACAAGCAAACAATTCTCTTTGACAAAGATGCGAGTATTCCGCTAGTGGCTTACATTGGTTTGGTTCCTTCTTTTTACGCTATCAGAACTATAATTTCATAAGACAATTGGATACTAATGATACAACTACTGTTGAGAATGGAGGGAATATTTCACCTAACCCAGATGCCTTTGATGATGCTCTTAGTAACCTATTCAACAAGATGAAAGATGAAGCAATATCTGGATGTAAATTATATGCTTTTGGAATGAATTATGATTCCTTGGGTCAAGACATGTATGCTATGGTCTAGTGCAATAGAGATATGTCTATTGACAACTGCACATCATGTCTATCAGAAACAATTATTAATATTCTTCAATATTCCGCTCGAAAGCAAGAAGCCCATTATTTTACGGGAAGCTGCATAGTTTGTTAAATTTCCATAAGGAAATCTATATTCTTTGATAAATTATTATATTACATATATACAAGAAGTTTTGTCTCAAGATAGGGAAACTATCTTGGACACACAATCAGTTGGTTGAGAGAATATCTCAACCAAACACCAAACTAGGGACATATAGATATAACCACTCCTATATAATAGGAATAGACTCATTTACATGGAAAGTCACAACAGAGATAAGTAGGAATTACATTTTCAAACACTCCCCCTTAATGACTACTTGTCTCGATATCAATCTACAAGATCTACATCTGTCCAGTCTAGTAATTACACCTTGTACCTTGTTGGTGTAATCGTTGATGTCCATATAAAGGGACAACCATATACCAGAATGAGTGGGTTCCAAACTACTGCAACCACCACTCTACTATAAGTCATTCACATACGTGATTCATCCAACCTCTCGATGAACTCCCCTTAAATATAAAGTTTCACCTCATGGAGTCAAAACCAATACGGCCCCCACCCAAGTGTATCCATCCCGTATGACACACTCTTCCAGGGTGTTAAAACTCTCTCATAGAGGGAACACATAGCAAAGAGTATGCATGCCTTTTTGGGTCTGACAACAGGTACATAAAACATTTCAAGGACAACAATTAACCATTACAAAACTATAACATGTAGATTTTCTATAATTACAGTGTGTGACTCATAATACACCATGATCATGAGTCTATTCCACAAACTCACACAAAATTTAACTGCTTGTCCATCATCCTTTAATCGCTATTGCTGCTCCTTTACCTCATATTTTTTAAATTATCCACATCCTGGGCATCTTTGCCTTTGTCAATTAAATCTTGGAACTCCATTGTTAACATATCATTTGTTAGAGTCGTGAATTCTAACAAAATAACTTTACCTAAATTGAGTTAGCTAGGATCAATAAGGAACAATAATTTTATCCATGACTCCAGGGCATAAAAAATTAAAAATAAACTTTGATATTTACAAAATATCTAATTTCTCTATCTCTGCCCGCATATGACTTTATACAACTATTTTAAAAAACAATCAGTGAAACTCCATGCTTACTATACCATAGTCAACTCTCCACCTTAGGTCGTTCCAGGTCGCACAAACCCAACCATAAGCTTGGTTCAACAACACTGATCTTAACTTTTAAAAATTCATGCAAGAAAATGAATCAACATCGTGGCAATCTCCCTAGGCAGATTCCATTGGCTCTTCTCCAAAAAACGCAGTTGCAAAAGACTCTTCACTGAGCACACACCCTGCTGGCTTAGATGCATGATCTCCACTAACACTCCGTTGATCACAAGCTACAATCGCAACTCCTCCTCCAATCAAGGCAACTAAATTGAATTTGTAGACCATACTAGCCATCAATTCCTCTTAACTTCTGGATGATGGCTCAATAACGGTGCAAAAATATGCTTCTCAAGCTAAAACACCCACGCACTTAGCTATATTCTTATCTTAGGTGTACAACTCATCTAGAAAAAACATATTCCACAAGTGTTGGTAGCATATAACCTTTTAGATCTTCCAAAACTGCAACATCATCAACTCCTCCTTAGTAGCCTCTCCGTCTTGTGCCCTCGGAATTTTTATTCTCATCATTTGACTTATACCATGCAAAATCTTTAAGGTGAACTGGCCTTAGCCTAGTCATGAAGTACAATGTTATCTCAAAGACCAACAATGTGGAACATATAATTACAGTCACTCCATTATAACGAACATGGTGCCATAAATCAAACAAATCTTGAGGCTCAAGAGTGCCCATTTTTGCTGCGACAATGACTATAATTGGAGATAAAAAAGATACATTTCATGGCTAATCACATAGTGATAGCCCAATTTCACAGACTTCAGTTTCACAGATTGCAAAAAATATGGGAGTTTTTTAACTGTTTTCACTAATATTGCTACTTGAGCCTGCTTCTTGGATTCCATTGACACAAGATTATCCCTGTCATCGAGTTTTTTGGGTTCCATTGTTTAAAAAAAAAACACAAAACCAAATCCAGAAGGAAAAAATAAATATGGTAGAAAAATTTGTGAATCTGAATCAAAAAACAATTTGTGAACTCGAATTATAAAAGGGGATTCAGCTCCAAAAATATGAGAAGCCAAACCAAAAATGGTCCACCCACTTTGATAAACTAGCCCAGCGGAAAAAAAAACCCAGATGATGAAGCTAAATTTCATCTAAGAAATTAAAAATAATGTGCTAAAAAAATTAGCAAAGAAGGTTTGATCGTTTCAGGGATTCTATGGGAGGAAGGAGAGTTCACAAAACTAGTTCGGGCCCCATGATGGGCACCAATAGGAGCACTGCTACTCCAATACACATCCGCCCAGGCTCCAAAACTCTGCAACTTGACCTTGATAGAGAATGATGGCTCCAGTGCCGAACCTCCATGCATCCGACTCGATCCACAAGTCGATAGCAGCATGAGACTTCACCTACTTTTCTACATAACTCAACGTCCAGTCCGCGGTGTCAAATGTAGTAGCCCCGCCAGCTCTCCATTCATGGGTCTACAGCCTCAACAGGTGTGCTGATGTTAGGAAACCAGCTCACACAAGGATAGAAAAGATAGACCAAGACCTTAGAATTCAGCCTCTTCGAGTGGGCAATGTCCTTTACATTAATGAACAATTCTTGGATGATACAAATGACTAAACCTCCCTTCTATATATAGGAGTCTAAGGGGTCACAATGTAATCAAGCCGACATAATAGTAATAACATAAGGCCACAAAAATAACAATAGTGGGTTTCTATGGGGCATACTAATAACAATATGGGGACAATAGGGACACAATAATAACAATAAGGGATACAATGACAATAGTAATGGGGGAATCACTAGTATTATAGGGGCCTAACATGCCTGTTGGCATTATGATACAGATATGATACAGGTGTTGTCCTTGATGGCAACTCACTCCGATGATAGATCATAGTACAGCTAGTAAATAGTAAAGAATTAATGATCAGAGAGGTATACGCAGGTGTGTTGTGACAAAGAAGCGTATACACGTGGGTGCACCATATGCCAAGTTGCGTATATGTACACGCACATTTACAAAAGGAAAGGCGCGTACATGTTGGGAATCTATGTTTTGGTCCGTGGTATTTGGTCCATGGTATTTTGGTATTGGTCCATGGTATTTGGTCCGAAGTGTTGACCCCAGGTATTGATTCCAAGGTATTGGTTCTACGTGGTTTTGGACCATGGTATTGAGAGAGGCCTAAACCTATATAAGGAGAAGATCATTAGGCCAAGGAGAGCAAGTGTGCAAGTGATGAATATCTGATGAAGTGAGAGATCTAGTATGCTGGTTATGGGTTTGTGATGCTTTGCTTGATTTGAACCTAGGAGGCACCTATGCGGTTGATAAAGGTTGATGGACCAGGATCATGAAGACTAAAATGCATTATCATTATATGGTATGATCATGAATAGATCTGAATACTAATGCATGTTTTGTCCTTTATATCTTATGTTCAGGGTATATCTGAAGTTGAAAATTGCAGCGAAGGTATAAGTAATTATTTTCAGATCTGTATGCGGGTTCTCTCTGGTGAAAGGGCGTATACACGCTGGTTCGACACAGTCAAGTAGCATATACATTATGAGATTTGATGTTTGAGGTTGTTGTTGGTTCTAGTGGTTGTTGCAGAGTTCTGGGCTCTGCTTTGTGTTCTGGTGACTATGTTTTTATGACAAGGTTTCAGTGATTAAGTTGTTGGGTGATTCAGAGTTAATGATTGTATTGTAGTAGTGATTGTTTTGTCTTTATGGATCCAGTTTGAAAATTTATGAAACGTGCTACGTGGGAGAAAAGAGAAGGTTGTAGCCTTCTGTAGGCCAACACCTACATACTAGTAATCTTAGTACAAGAGCTAGGGGGTTGTAGCTTCCTTCTAGGAGAAGATGGAGAACGAGAGAAGGTTGTAGCCTTCTGCAGGTAGAAGCCTACGTACTGGTATAAGACTACACCAGTACATAAATATTGTAAAAAGAAGTTTCTTATTAAAAGAAGATAAAGACGAATTGCAGCAGGTGGTTTTCACCCATATTGGGTTTCCACCTTATACCATGGTGTTCATGTGTGCTTCTTATGTGTGATGATCTATTCTGTTTTACTGCACCTGTTTACTATTCATATGGTTAATAATGTTCTGATACACTCATTGAAGATCAACTAACTGAATCATAAGTTTACTGGATATATGTTAGTTGCATTAAACACAGTTGTGTATACACGCAAGTATCCTTAACTGAAGTAGCGTATATGAATCTGATAATGGAAATGAAAAGATTATTGATTTGCTAATACTGATTCACCCCCCCCCCCAGTATTATTTCCAACAATTGGTATCAAAGCAGGTCCTTCAGAAGAAGCTTGATCGCTTGAAGGAAGATCCATCACGATGAGTAATCAAGAAAGAGATGGATCCATCAGATCACTAATCTTCGATGGGAGAAATTTTGTCTACTGGAAGATAAGAACCACAACATATCTATAATCGCTTGGAACAGATGTTTGGGGAATCGTGGAAGGAGGATATACATATCCATCAGCAACTCCTATAGATACAGCAGGTAGAAAGCAATATGAACTCAATGCCAAAGTTGTTACTATCTTATTGGGAAGTTTGTCACAATCAGAATTTTTCAAGGTCATACAATTCAAATCAGCGAAAGAAATATGGGATAAAATCATTCTAAGCTACAAAGGAGATGATCAGGTAAAACATGTTAAGCTTCAAACTCTCAGAATACGGTATGAAACTCTTAAGATGCATAGTAATGAAAGCATAGCTAATTACTTCCTGTGTATAGATGAGATTGTCAATTGTATGAGGAATCTGGGTGAAGAAATTAAGGAAGTTGTCTTAGTTGAGAAAGTTTTGAGATCCTTGTCTACTAAATTTGAATCCAAAGTGTCTGCCATAGAAGAAAAGGAGGATCTACAGAAAATCACTATGACGCAGCTTCACGGATCTTAACTACTTTTCAGATGAGAAGAGGACCATTAGATATGAGAGAAGCCGCATTTAAAGTATCAGCAAATGGAAAAGAAAAACTCAATGAATCAGGATACATTTCAAAAGAAGAATATGAGGTAAATTTTGTCAAGAATCTTGAATGGGGATCTGGAAGGTTCAAAGATAAGCTACCTTTCAAATGCTTTTCTTGTGGTAGAGTTGGTCACTACGCTACTAGGTGCCCTCATAACAAATGAAAGACGTCTGAAGAAGGTAATAGAAGTTATTATACTCATGATAAAAGTAATGAATCATCCAATAGTGATGAAGACATTAGACTTCTCATGGCATATGAAAATAAGGACGTAGAAACAAAAGAAGTTACCAAATTAAAAGAACAGTTGGAGACAATAACCAGAGTAAGGGAGCAGCTGTAGGATGTAGTAAAAGATCAGAGCATAACAATTCAAAGACTTGAATCTAAGATCCTCTCTCTAAAAGAAGATCTTAAAGAATCAAAGAAAAAGAATAAAGAATCTCTTGAAGAACAAGAACATGAAATGATCGAATTAAGGCAACAAGTGGAAGAAGGAAGAAAAGCTGAAGAAAACATAAGGAAGCAAAATCTGGAAAAGGAAGAACAACATCAGGTTGAGGTAAATATCTTAAAAGGTAAATTAGAAGAAAAGGATAAACTATTACGATTTCAATACAGTACTAAGATTTTGGATGATATTCTTAGTAGTCAAAGATCCCCTACTATCAAAACTGGTCTTGGTTTTTATGACATTGTCGAAGGTGAATCTAGCTCATAGGTGTTGGAAATAATACTAAGAGGGGGGGGGGGGGAATCAGTATTATCAAATCAATAAAACTTTTTCATTTCCATATTAAGATTCATATACGCTACTTCAGTTGAGTGAACCCGCGTGTATACACAACTGTGGCTAATGCAACTAGCGTATATCCAGAATACTTATGATTCAGTTAATCCATTAAATTTTTATCTTTAGGTACTGCATCAAAACTTCATTAACCACATGAACAGTAAGAAAGTGCAGTAAAATAGAACAGATCATCACACACAAGAAGCACACATGAACACCATGATGTAAGGTGGAAACCCAATGTGGGTGAAAACCACCTGCTGCAAGTCGTCTCAATCTTCTTTAATAAGAAACTTCTTTTTACAATGGTTCTGTACTGGTGCAGTCTTATACTAGTATGCAGGCTTCTACCTACAGAAGGCTACAACCTTCTCTCGTTCTCCAGATCACCTGGAAGGGAGCTACAACCCCCTTTTCTCTTGTACTAGCCAATCCATTTACTAGTACGTAGGTGTCGGCCTACTGATATGCTCCAACCTTTACTCGTTTTCCATCTGCTACTGGAACGGAGCTACCACCGCCTTAGCTCTTGTACTAGTTGATGTACTAGTATGTAGGTGCCGACCTACAGAAGGCTACAACCTTCTCTTTCTTCCTCCAGGTACCACGTTTCATAAATTTTCAGACTGGATACTCGTGAAGCACAACACCATAATCTGAAGGCCACGTTTCATCCAATTTTCATACTGGACCCATCAACAACATTGAAGCACAAAATTAATCATCACTGCAATTCTCTGAATCACCCAATACTAAAACACTAAAACCCTGTTAACAACACAGTCACCAGAACACAGAATAGACAACTGAACTCTGAAACAATAACCAGATCCAACTGCAACTTCAAATATCATATATCATAATGTATATGCTACTATGACGAACCAAACCAGCGTACATACGCGCTTTCACCAAAGCCAACCTGTGTACAGGTCTACAAATATTTTCTCATAACTTTGCAGCTATTCCAAACTTGAGTTATACCCAAATCATAATGTTTACAGAACATTACATGCGTCAGTATACAAATCTAAAGTAAAAAAGATCAAACCGTATAGAGATTATTCATTCCAAGCCATTAGATCCCGATATATCCTTAGATCTTGTTCTCCATCAACTGTTGAGATTCCTCCTTAGCTTAGATCAAGGAAAGCATCATGAACCCATATCCTGCATACTGGATCTCATACATCATTAGATATTCAATACTTTCTCAATGCCCTTGCCTAATGATCTTATTCTCCTTTTATAGTCTTAGGCCTTACTCAATACCATGGTCCAAAACCATTGAGAACCAATACTAGGGACCCAATACCTGGGTTCAACACTTCAGACGCAATACCAAGGACCAAAACCATAGGTCTAAATACCACAGACCCAAAAATAAGCTTTCTCACATGTACGCGCTTTTCCGTGCATGAAAGTGCGTGCATACGCATACGCGACTTTTGATTAGCAATCCCGCGTGTATACGCGTCTTTGTATATAGTGAACCTACGTGTATAATCTATGTGTATACCCTACTTGGTATATAGCGAACTTGCATATATTCACGACTTGGTACATATGAACCTGCATATAACCTGCCCATGTACGCGACTTGGTATATAGTGAACCTGCGTATATACTCTTCTTTCTTCATTTGTGTAGTCTGATCATCAATTCTTTGTTACTGGCATGCTGCACTATAATCTGACATCTTGTGTGAGTTTCCATCAAGGACAACACTTGTCACATAACGCCAAAAACAGGGTGAGGAAAGGAATTCTAATGCAAAATATGAAATGATCAACGAAGAGATAAATGGTCAACCCCAACAACAACCAAGGAAAGAAATTCTTCAAATAAGATCTTTTCCTCCTAACTATGGAAGTGATAATCAGTTATTTCCTCAAATGATAATGTTGAATGTTATGTATGTCATAAATTTGGACATATTGCAGCTAGATGCAGAAGCAAAATGGGTCAAGACCATCACACAGAAAGATCATCACGCTCTAGATACTTCAAGGGATATTGTTTTGCTGGCAATATGTTTGGTCACAAAGCCATTGACTACTATAGGAGGAATATGAAACATGTAAGATGTTATGCATGTAACAAGTTTGGACATAAAGTAAGGGAATGTAGGAGCAAAATTCGAACTCCAAAGCAAGGGGATCTGTTACACTAAAAATTGTCACCATGACTATCTACAGTTAGTATGGCTCCATCAACTGTCATACTATCCTCCTTGGCAAGTCTCATGCCTCTGCTTTTCATGTCAAACTCCAAGAAAGAGAGAAAAGTCATTTAAAGTCAATTATCTCTGGGTATGCAGTTTCTCTTAGCCTTACCTGTGTGTACGCACTTCAAGTTCACAATACTTGCGTACTTGTACGCTCTGTCTGTAAAGCAATGGGTGCGTACTCCTGTAAAGGTCAAAAGGCGCAAGTTTCACTCCAAAAAAGTTACTTGTGGTCATTTCTAGAGCATTCTAGAAGCTTGTTTGACGTGTATTGAGCGCCTCCAGATGGTTCATGTATCCCTATGAAAGAGGAACTTATCCCATCAAGAGGGGAGCTAACCCATCCAAAGAGGGGCTTATCCCATTGATGGTGGACCTGATTAACTTCCTCTAGAGCACTATAAATACAGGCATTGGGCCAGAGGGAGGGGAGGTTGAAAGCTGAACATTCCTAAGGGTAGATGCTGCTGAGATTAGGACTCCCTTATAGAGCTTGAGATGAGAGATTCCCATCCTTTCTTGACTTCATTTGGAAGTGGGTGAGCTGATCAAAGTAAAGGAAAACTCTTGCTGGACCCTGGGAGGAACTTGCACAACACCAAGGCTCAGGTTGTAATGGTTTCTTTTGTTTCCTATTAATACAAATAAGTCCATTCTTCTCAACAATTTGTTATTTATGAGTTGTTTCATATACTCCTTGGTCTGTATGTTAAATATGTTTTATTTTATGAGATATTCAGGTGCCATTTAATCATTTGATTGTTAGTGAATGCAGGTTTCGAAGAGAAGGAGGAGCTCATCCGAATCGACGAGGCTGGACTAATACAACAGCGTTAGACTACAGGTAGGATCTAAACACTTGATTTATGATATGGTAAATGCATATTTAGAGAAGGATTGTTCTTAATTGTCTTGTTTGTCACTAGAAATCCTTAAGCTTCTAGGGAGGTTGGTTTTGTCCGCAAAATTGACTCTTTCCGCATGACAAAATGGTGACTCCGCTGGGGAACTCCATTGATGTGAATGATTTTTCCTTTGTCTGAACCTTTGATCTGAGAAAAGTCTTTTTCTTTCTGGTTTTTGGTTGTCTGACTGTGTGTTTGGGTGGCTTAGCTTAGGGTTAAATTAGATTTTACTTTTTCTTAGTTTTGCTAGATGTACGCAGCCTCTGAGTTGAGCACAGTGTGTACCTGTACACACTGCAGCTTTGTGCACAGAGCGTACCCGCACCTGTGTAAACAGGTTGCCTGTGTACCTTGTCAAAATTGAGAAAATTTCAATTTTCTCCTTTTTGCCTCTTAGATTTTGCTTTTAATTTGTTTTTTCCACCCAGATCCACTGGTTACCTACCAGAGATCTTCATCTGAACTTGTTTCATCAGTGTCAAGTGTTTTAGTGGAATTCATAGAGGTTCTAGCCTTAGGGTTTGATTTTTGCATTGGTCCTGTAGTGATTTTGGCTTTAGAAGTCGTAAAACCTTGGATCTCCCTGGTATTTGCAGTCTTCTTAGGAGTCGGACCTTTCACAGAATCCACCCTTGTGAGACACCTACCTTTGTTTTGTCTCTTTGCCGGATCTCGAAAAAGTTTGTTGATTGAACTGTGAATTTCATTTTACGAAAAAGAACAAAAGATTTTGATGTTTGTTTTTGACTAGTTTTTTATTCTGCATTGACTAGTCCTTAGTTAAATCACGACTGAGTAAAACATCCTGGGATCATACTTTGTAGGTTTTAGCCTCATTAGACTTGCTTATTAGGTGAATTTCTTTTGATTTTCTTTTAAGTAGCTTTGATTTGATTGTCATAGATTTGTAAAGGTTTGCTTTTTGATTTTTAAATGCTTTGTTAAGTAGGAAAAAATCCAAAAATCTCTTTTGAAGGAAAAGTTTGCTTAGTGGCATTTGAGTCTTTGAAAGGAAAAGGAATTTTCGCGAAATAATTAGTGGTCATGTGTTGTATGCTTTGGAAAAGATAAAGAGATTGTTTCTTTGATTTTCATTGCCAAGAAAGTTGTCTTTAAATTTTGCATTCTCCAACTCTCTTAGCTAGGGAATTCATTGAAAAAGGAAAATTAGTATAAATCATCCTAAGTGCATCTTTTTAGTGGATTTGAGTCGAGTCTACACACCATCAGTTTCATCTCCGCTACCTTTTGTCTTAAAGAAAAGCCATAAAAAATTAACGCTTAAAGTAAAATCAACTTAGTAACTTTTTATTTACTAGGGCTCTGAAACACCAATATAGATCAGGCTAGTGTCTTGGAGTAGGAGAGTAATTAACTCTCCAAGGTAGTAAAACCAAACAAGTAGCTTATCTTGTGGTAGGATAAATCCAACTGTTTCATTTGTACTCTGGGAAAGCTCCTCTTAAAGGAGAAGCACGAGACCGTGTCCAAACCAGTGAGGGGATCAATCCTCCTTCATTGGGAAAGACGCCAGATACGCACGTATTACAAACGGTAAACCTCGGATTATTGTCGAGGAGCCTGGGGTCACTTGTCGGTAAACCTTGGATTATTGTCAAGGAGCCGGCAAGGGGATTGAGCTTGTTACTCTGCCCTTGCGTGCTATCAGGTCGTAGACTGTTCCCCCAGGTATATTTGTTGCTGTTGGTAACCTTAGTGACCATTATCTTTAGGATTCTACCCGAGGTGACGGTGGAGGGAAGATCCCACTGTACCTGGAGCAGACGTCGGCTAGACTCACTTGGATTTTCCGGGGGGTTCACTTCACTCGAGACGGTTAAAGTGGAGGAACTTGTGCCGGTCTATTCATTAAGCAGGTTGCCAGGGTAACTGTTCCACCCACCACTTCTGTACTGAATTCGGCGATGTTGGGCTTCATCACCAACTAGTGTTTTCGGTCCGAAAGGCTACTGTTTGTGTATGGTGTGACGCCCTAGATTCTTTAGGCGTGTGATTCAAATTTGTTTGGTTCTTTAGAGACTTTAGGTGGTTTGATTTGAGATTTTACTTTGTTTGCGTGTGCAGTAGTTAAAATTTTTTAACTATGGCGGAATTACCGAGACAGTCCTGTAGACTTCGGGGCCAGTCTCCTGAGATTGTTACTGTGGCCGATTTGTTGAGGAAGTCCCGTAGACTTCGGGGTGAGCCTCCTGAAGACGTCCCAAGTCATTACGAAGGTTTGAAAGTCCTTGTAACTCCTCCTAGTGGTAGTAAAGTAGGTTCACCTGAAGAAGGAGAGTCTTCGTTGGTAGTCCATCTAGATTACCAAAGTCTAGAAATAGGTTATAATCCTGACGCTGTTGCAGTTTCCGATCTTGCTGGTAGTTTTTCATCTACTAGTGATATAGGCGAAGAACCTGAAATATCTGAACTTGTTACTCCAACTTCTAGTGTTCCTGATTCACCTAGGGTAGAAAGAGTCATCACCGAAAATCTTCCTTCTGGTTTGATAGCTATTGAAGAACTTGCTCCAGAAGAAGAAGTAGGCGTCCCTATTCCTGAAGATCAACCTACCATTGATCTAAGGGAGCGTGAATCTATTTTTTACAGTCCACCTAGAAGTACTACTTGGTATCTTTCGTTAAATAATTACTTAGACAACTCAGGGATAAGTTTTTCTCCACCTCGCACTCCTTATCCACTCGGAGGTATTTATACTCCTGTAAATATGTCTAGTCAGTCATCCGTGTTTACTCAACCTCCTGAATCTTTCTTGTATGGTGGTCCTTCTGTTCCTGCTGGGTATCAGTCACTTTCTGGTACTTTTGCAGGAGCATCTCCTCAACCCATTGGACATGGGTCATTAACTGGAAACAATGGTACACCGTTGGGCATAGGAGACATTTATATGATGTCAGGTTCAATTCCCGGTTCTCAACCTCAAGGTGGTCAGTTACCGCCTAAGGGGCAGCCTCAATTAACGCCTGGGGGGCAACCTCAAGGTACACAACTTGCATCTGGGGGGAAACCTCAAGGACAGTATGTACCCATGGTACAGTAAATTCCTCAAGGTCAACCCCAGCCTCAATATGTACCCCAGGGTCAACCTCAGTATCAATATATGCCTCAAGGTCAACCCCAGTATCAGTACTTACCTCAAGGGTATCTACCCCAAGGTCAGTACTCGAGTCAAGGTTATCAACCACCTCAAGGTCAATCTTATGTTCAAGGTATGGGAAATGTACCTCTCAATTATCAATCCTACCCTCAATCCGGTTATGGATCTCAATATCCTCAACCTGTCATGGGTCAATACCCCAGAATGAACATAGTGTGGGATCCATCGCAAGTTCAAAAAGTGTTGCAGCCAAGCGTACAATTGTCATCTCAAACTGGACAACCTGTGGTTTCTGGTCCATCCCAGAAACCAGTCCAGTCTAATGTTCAAACTTCTGTACCTTCGGTAGTTACTCAGTCGCCAATTGCACCTAGTACTCCATCTCAAATGACTGCTGCAACTACCGCAACATCTGTTCCTTCCACCACACCTACTTCTGGAGTATCGACAGCTCCGGTTTCTACTGTCTCTGCCACTACTCCACAGACATATTTACCATTGTCTGGATCCACGATTCAAACTACGGTTCAGATGCCTGTGGGGCAGCCAGGTTTAAGTACGGTTGTTACTACTCAACCACAATTTGTTTATCAACCGCACCAGGGACAGTACCAATACGGGCCTGCTGTCCAACAACCAGTTTACCAGTATCAACCGTATCCTGGGTACACTTATCAACAACCACAGCAACCCCAGTACGGTCCGGTTAATCCTGGTTTTCCGGGAGGATACAATATCCCGAATGCGATTCCTGTTCCAAGTTATCCTGGATATCCTCCTCCTGGGACTGGTCTTGTGACTCAGAGTTTTAGGGATCCTAATCGGCAATTGTTGTTTATCGCAACTTTGGATTTACCTAACTTGACGCGCCTAACGAACGATCCAATAAATTATCTTCCGTTCTGGCCGCCAATTCCAAATAAGTTGCCCAGTGACATACCCAAGTTCGAAGGTAAGTCTGGAGAGGATCCATCAAATCATGTGATGACTTACCACCTCTGGTGTGCCTCAAATTCCATCTCGGATGATTCGATCCGTTTACGTCTTTTTCAGCGTACGCTCATTGGTCTTGCGGCCAAGTGGTACATTTCAGTGGTACCATGGGCCTCTTTTTATAATTTTAGTCAGTTAGCTACCTCGTTCTTAACACATTTTCAGTTGCCGGTCAGATATGATAATGGCACCTAGTTATTAACTTCATTAAAACAGTCGACGTCCACTTATATTTCCGATCATATACATGAATGGAGACGTCGAAGACGATTAGTGAAAGTTTTTATCCCGGACCAAATCTTAGCTGAATGGTTTGTTAAATCATTATTACCAAAGATTACTGAAGACGTAGCTCAAGCCGGAGTAGTTACTGAAGAGCAAGTGATTGCTCAAGCGCAGTACCTTGACTTAGTTTATACTCAGTCGGGTACGTTACATGAAGAGATCCCAGATCTTCCAAAGTCGAATCAAATCGCTACTGCTTCTTCGGGATCTCATGCTGCTGATGGCTTGATTGGTACGGTAAATACTAAAAGCAAGAAGAAGTCTTCAAAGAATTCTTCGCCCATTATCACCTTACCAGACTCCCTAACAGGAGAATCTTCTGCTGAAGTCTCCGCTGATATTCACGCTGTAGAGTCATCTACGGCTAAATCAAAAAATGGTGGGAAGAAGAAAGGCAAGAAGAAGAATAAAGTAGACAAAGCTCCACAGGAGAAAACAGAAAAGTCGGAAACCAATGACGAAAAGCGCAAGCCTCGTTATCCTTGTCTTATTTGTGAAGAAGATCATTTTACAAGAGATTGCCCTCATCGGGCCGAGGTTGCGAAACTCGTCAAAGGTTCCCAAATTCCTGCTGTCTTGAAGGACCCGTTTCCGAAAGATAGCAAAATGATAGGTTCTTCCTCGAGTGCCATTGAAGAACCCATATTGATGATGTCTCATGTAAGGATTGCGACTCGGTCACATGATTATGGTAGTAAAAGTCCTGTTGATGGATCGAAAGAAGCAGAATCTTCTCAGCCAAATCCATCAACCTCAGCTCCCGGTTCTGATCCACTACAGATCGAGAAACCTAACCCTGACTTAGTAATTAAACCGCCCGCCAAGGGTGTACTTCGAAGGTCTGCTTTCAATCCACATGCGAGAGCGGCCCAGAATTACAACATTGTTGAGGATTTAGCTGTTTCGCCCTCAGCAATGTCGGCTTTAGAAGTGCTGCAATCATGCCCAGCACAACGAAAATTACTTTTGTCGGCTATAGGAGCTGTTGACGTTCAGGACCCGAACCTAATAATCTTTGATCTAGAAAATAGTACACCGCGTTTACCTCATCAGATGGCTTTCCAAATTCCCGTAATAGTAAAAAACAGGCCTATTCATTGGACTGTAATTGATGAGGGAGCTTCCACGTGTATTATGTCGATACAGTGTTGGAGATCGCTTGGTTCTCCTTCACTAAATCAATCCCCGACAATTCTTAAGGCCTTTGATGGCCGTGGGTTCCATCCGTTTGGCATTCTACAGGATTTGCCTATAGGGGTTGAAGGAAAAATTGTTAGTCTAGATGTGGAGGTGGTTGATGCCCCTCTAGACTACAACCTTCTCTTGGGTCGAAGTTGGTCTTACGCTATGACAGTGGTCGTCTCATCGGTCTTCAGAGTAATAAAATTTCCACATAATGGTAAGATCGTGACCATAGACCAGCTGGCTTACTTTTCATCCAACCCAGCCTCTTCAGAGAGTATCCATCATGTCGGTAAAAAGACTATCCCTTATAAGGATGTTGGTGTAGGATTAGTTAAAGACGCTGGTTTACTGGGAACTTTTCCTTTTCCTCCAATCAACATCGTGTCTTCGTTCGCATCCATTCATATGATTACATCAGATACCATTGTCTATGATGATCCTTGGATCATTCCTTCCGAATCTGAAATGGACTCATTTGGTGATGCTATGCCTTTGAGTCCGTATGAAGTTGCTTACGAAACCGTGCAGTCTTTTACCGACTCGCGTTCAACCAAAATCGACCAAATGAATGTGGTCCGTGAGGAATCACTTTTCACTTCAACCTCAGAGTTAATAGCGTTTCCCGAAGTTGTGTCATCTGACGAACAACTTTGTGAAGTCCTGTGTGTAGACGATTTACCATGGGAAGATCTCCATCATAGATCTTCGTTTTTGCCCGAGGATGATCGTTTTGAAAATGATTTCTCATCAGTTTTTACAGCTGAATATGTCAAGGAAGCTCAGAGTCCAATGAAACATCCTGATTCAGAGCTGAATTTGGGAAACATATCTCGCACTGTTCCCATTGACATTTCAGTCAAGCCCGGAATCATTGAAAACATTCATATAGGTGCCTTGTGTTCAGATGATGAGATTCAGACATACAAGGCCCTATTTCAAGAATTCCACGATGTGTTTGCCTGGTCCTATGAGGAAATGCCAGGAATTGATCCCGCAATTGTTGTCCATGAGATTAAGACTTACCCGGACGCTAAACCCATTCGGCAACATTTGCGTCAGATTCACCCACGAAAAGCGGCTGCAATTAAAGGAGAAGTCGAGAAGCTGTTGAAAGCAGGTTTCATTTATCCGATCCCCTTAATGGATTGGGTATCGAATATTGTTCTGGTTAACAAAAAACAAGGAACAATAAGAATATGCATCGACTATAGGGATATCAATTGTGCTTGTCCCAAGGACAACTATCCAACACCCTATATCGATCAAATAATTGATGATTGTGCCAGCAGTGAAATATTTTTCTTTATGGACGGTTTTTCCGGTTGCAATCAAATCAATATTCTACCTGCTGATCAACCAAAAACGGCTTTCATTTGTCCATGGGGTACATTTGCTTATTGCAAATTACCTTTTGGGCTTAAGAATGCCGGAGCCACTTTTCAAAGGGCGATGTCTTATGCGTTTCATGACATCAAACACATTGTGCAACCATACCTCGATGATTTGCCTGCTCATTCATTACATCGAACTGATCACCTTGTCCATTTACGTGCAATCTTCATGAGGTGTAGGCATTATCGTATACGTTTGAACCCACACAAATGTGTCTTCTGTATAGAAGTGGGACGATTGCTGGGATTCGTAGTTTCAAAAGCCGGCATTTGCGTCGATCCCTCGAAGGTAGAAGCTATCATCAAGTTGCCTCCTCCTTCGAGTCTTCGCCAACTCCAAAGTTTGCAGGGGAAAGCAAACTTTCTACGCCGCTTCATTCCTAACTACGCCGAGGTTACAAAAGGTTTTACACGGTTGTTGAAACAGAACACTCAATTCTCTTGGGATGAGATCGCTCAACAATATTTTGATGCACTTAAACACGCGTTGACCCATGCACCATTGTTGCATCCTCCCAACTACAACCAAGACTACTTTTTGTACCTCACCGCCTCTCATTCCACTATTGGAATGGTGTTAGTTTAGGAAGACGAATTCACAACGGAACATTTGATATATTATCTTAGTAGGACGTTAAATCCCACTGAGCTAAAATATTCGCATGTGGAGAAATTGGCCCTGGCAGCCGTTCAGGTTGTCCAACGTTTTCGTCATTATATTATTCTCCGTAAAACTACAGTTATTTCGGATTGCAACCCTATGATTTACATTTTGACTAAACAATTGCTAGGGGGAAAGTACTCTAAATGGATTGTTATCCTGCAAGAGCTCGACTTAGAGTTTGAAAAATCTAAGTCTAAGAAATCTTTAGTCTTTGCAGAGTTGATGTGTGACTTCCCGCGTGCTGACACGGAAACTGTGGCAGAGGAACCCGTTGCGGACAAATCTTTGTTTCTCATCAGCACTTTAGATCCATTGTATGGGGATATAATCATCTATCTCCAAACCCAATCCTTTCGGCCCGAAGCTTCAAAGTCGAAACGTCGGAAAATTCGATTCCAGTCCCAACAGTACAAAATTATTGGAGATACTCTTTATCGCCGTGGGGCAGACTTGGTTTTCTGACGTTGCTTAACTCACGAAGAGGCAGAAAGGGTTTTGAATGACTGTCACTCTGGGGCGTGTGGTGGTCATATGTCTGGGTATGCCACAGCTCAGAAGGTGTTGCGTGCTGGCTACTTCTGGCCATCCATGTTTAAAGATTTTATCATTGCGGTCCGAAAATGCCACAACTGTCAAGTGTTTGATCGCAAGATGCGCGCACCACCAGCTCCTCTCCACCCTATAATTGCCGTTGGTCCTTTTTCCAAATGGGGTATCGACTATATTACATGTAACCCTCACTGGGCCGGGGGGCATGCGTATATCATCCTTGCGGTTGATTATTTTACTAAGTGGGCCGAGGCGATGCCTACATTCGAGGCAGACGGCAAGACAGCTGCAATTTTCGTATTCAATCACATTATTGCTAGGTTTGGTGTCCCACAAGCGATAATCACTAACCATGGGCACCATTTTCGAAACATTATGATGACAGAACTTACAGGCCAGCTTGGTTTGCGTCACGATAGCTCAACTCCTTATTATCCACAAGCCAACAGTCTGGTTGAGTCCATCAACAAAGTTTTGGTTATCATGATCCGACGAATCATTGCGATTCATCAGTCGAATTGGCACAACATGTTATTTTCTGCGCTTTGGGCATATCGAACTTCAGTGAAAACATCAACAGGGTTCATTCCTTTCCAACTAGTTTATGGTCTGGAAGCTGTGTTGCCCATTGAATGCGAAATCCCATCACTTCAAATGGCTGTCGAATTACTTCCAGCTACTTCTGAAGAGGAGAAGCGTTTATTATACTTAGCTCAATTAGATGAGACTCGACATGATGCTGCACTGGCAATCGAGACTCACGCAAAACGAATGAAAGCTCAGTATGATCGAAATGTGACCCCTCGAAATTTTTCGGAAGGAGACCTAGTGCTATTGTATGATCAAGCTAACGATAAATTAGGTGCTAGAAAATTCGTTCCTATGTGGCATGGGCCCTACATTGTTAAGCGAAAGCTAGCAAAAGGGGCCTATGAGCTGGTTGACTTTGACGGGGACTCTTTGGGTAAACCCAGAAATGGACTTTACCTAAAGAGGTACTATGCTTAAATGATGGGTGTGAAGATTTTAGTTAAGTTAGTTAGGTTAATTTTTCTTTCTAGCTGGTGTGTTTAATAGTATAGACAGTGTGCTTACTGAGTCTATCCCTATTAGTTTGCTTGAAAACTAAGGCCACCCAATCCCACAAGGTAGAGGTGAATGGGTAGAGGTTGAGTAAGTGTTCCATCATCTCCTCTTGTAAAGTGTGTTTTTCGTCGTTATTCTGCTTATCTTGGTTTTACCCTTGATGTTTGCAGATGTCGATGCCTCTCTAAACGTACATTGGATTTGCTGATGGTGCTTGTCGTAATACACGGAATATCTCTTCCGCATCTTGGGTTATCTATTCGCCCTCTGACGAGTTAGTTTCTATGCATGGGGTGAGCCTCGGTCAAACAACAAACAACATTGCAGAATACAGTGCAGTGATTGAGTTATTATCTGAATCCATTTCATTTGGGATTCGGAGTTTGATAGTGAGGTTAGATTCTGAACTCGTTGTATTACAGCTTAATAGAGTTTATGCCATTAGAAATCCAGTGTTATTAAGGTTATTTTTGAGAGTGCGTCTCTTGGAACGTGAGTTTGATTACATTGAATATCAACATATTCCAAGGTCTTTTAATACATTAGCGGATGCAATTGCTTCTCGAATGTTAGACAGACATTTGCGATAATCATACATGTAAATTTAAAAACATTAACATTTAATCACATATGTTTAACAGGATAAGCCGGTAATAATGATATATATAGATAGGAGTGTGTCAAAAATACATCGTCTTCGATCATAGGTTGAAAAACACCTTATGATCGGCAAAAATGATAAGTACAAAAAACCAAAATGTCACATGTGTCTACAAAGTGACCATCCAATCACTGATGGTGCTCCCTATACGACACCACTGTACGGGCTACCCTACACAAGAACCTCCTAAAAGGTCCTGGGACTGCGACTACATAACACTGAAGTCTGATAGGAATATCATCTATAGTAGTCTCTGGTATATCCACCGTCAGACGCTCTAGATCCTGCTCCAACTCAGCTAAGGTCTCTGCAGCTGCGTCCTGTGGGACTGGTGCCGGTGCAACTGGTTGTCTCCTCTCGAAAGGCCAGAGATTGGCTGGACACCGTGGACCTACATCTGCGTTTTGAAAATTGTTACTGTCAGTTTTGAGACGATATATAAAAACAAAAAAAATATAGATAATTTAAAAACTTGTGAAAAATGAAGTACCTCTGTTGTCCCATTGTTCTCCCTATGGAAGAACCATGTCCGGATCACCGCAAAAGTCCACTCTGGCATAAGGAAAATCCTGGATCGCAAAGACCTGGTCCTCCAACCAGTGAAAGTAACCCGCAGGAAATCGGACAACTCCCGCTCCCTCATCAGGATGCCGGGCCATCACCATAACCCATCGCATCAAATTTGGCTCCCGAGGAGGCCCAACCTCAACAGTGAGATGCTACAGGATCAGCATCGGAACTCTCTCTAGGGCAAAGCTCACAACTAAAGGCCCATACCCAAAAGTCTTTAATTTCCCGTTCTTTGCCCTAGTCAGTTGGCCCTTCATATTGGCCAACACAGTGTCGCACCAGTTGAAAATGGTGCCTCGGAAGAAATCAATCGCCATCCGCATTTGGGACCTGGTGGCAATGTGCAAAGCGGCTGCACCGCAGAGTCTGGTAACTGTAAAGGAAATTACCATAAGTTTAGGTCGGGATATGTATTTGATTTCTATCCCCTTCTCCTGGTTCTGATTATTGCACCACTCTAGCCGGAGACTAGCAAGGGATTGGCCACCCGGCCTAGTCCCGAACAGAGATAGTTGCTCGTCCCTATTAGGCAAACTGGTGAGAAAATATATTTCTGAGGGCTCTATCTCGAGCTGGTGCCCTCTGATGTAAAAGCATTGATCTTGAACGTTCCACCTTTCAACCAACCACTCTAAGAATCGCACTTGGGCCCTCATGCCAGGTATGGCCCAGTATTTGTAGAGACCACATGCCTTCAAAGCATCAATGGAAGGTTGATGATCTATTGCGGATAAATCGACATCTTTGTGTTCTCTTTCGCGCCAATCAAGCATGGTGGGCAATCTACACACCAGAAAACATCCATTAGAATTCACTAAATCAAAAATTAATGGTTCAAATTTGAGATTTGGGGGTTTAAAAATGCTTTGCGCGGAGTATGCACCCCGCCTTCAGAAACAGAGCGTGGGTACACAACTGCTCTGAAGGTAGGTTGCGTACACCCGCCATTTTCCCAATGCAGAAAATGTCGGGGTACGCAGGTCACCCATGGGGCACCTGCGTACCCCGAAAAGCGGATCTTGAAACCCCAAAGCCCCCAAAAAATCAAACTAGGACCTAAAATAAAATTCTAAACAGATGAAAACAAAGAGGAGGATGTTGTGAAATACCTGAAAGAGACGACGCTCGATTCCGACGGTCGGATTCTCCGCAAACTCCACGGGAAGTTTCTTGCCAAAAGCCCTTTTCTCTCCCTCAACAGTAAAATGGTAAAAATGACATGATAAAAGGTCTTTTTATAGGTTTTTTGGATAAATGAATGCTAAGTTTGTTTATTTTTCACCATGGAAGGATATTTTTCAATGTATTTTTGCCTATCTTAAACAGGTATGAGTAATGTGTTGTTTTTGTGCAGGACAAAAGGACTTTCAGGGAAAATTATCATTTTTCACGAACCAAGACATCAGAGTCATCTTTTAAGCCCTTTTCTGACTCCTAAAACATGAAAATATTGCCGAGCGTTTCTTTTACACTCGTTAAAATGGAATTAAAAGACGGTCCTCTTATAGCCCTTTTCTGACCGTAAAAACACGAAAAGATTGCCGGATTTTTGTCGTTTCAAATTCGATACTGGAAATAAAACGACGTGCCCTTGATCGCTTTTTACTTTTCAGGTCAGAGGCACTAATCATGAAAGTACTCCTTGGTCGCAAGATCAAGCGGTTCTCTCAAGTATTATTTTATACTTTTTCGGGCTTGGGAGACACAAATTTACGAAAAAGTTCAATCCTGGAGTCTTCTTTAGTTTTTTCAGACTCTCTAAAATTGAAAAACGCCGAGTTTCTCCTATACTGGACTCATTAAAATTTCACAGTAAAGGACCTGTTCAATTACAAACAGGAACGGACCACTCCTTCTTAGGGTTCGAATCTAAACTAAGTTGGACTCATCCGAAGGGTGAGCTTATAATCAAGCATATGTTATCCTCCTCAAGCTTGTAAAAAATAAAGAGGTACTTGCCAGAAATGGTGGGGGAAAAGAGAGAAGAATGAGCCTATTTGTTATCCTTTGTCACATTACCACTCTTGAACACGACACTTTTCATTCACCTGGGTTGGGAAATCCTTTGTCTTAAAGTTGATTAAACCACTTTGAAAGTCTTCAACCGTTTCTGGGTATTAACTTTGGGTCAATCGTCGCCAAGCCATCTGTCGTGTCGTTATGTGTTCAAGAGGTCTCTGTAAATAAACCATTCATATGCAAAATACTTGTCATCCATTTTGACCATCCTTGAGTCAGTCCTTACAGCAACATTTCTTCAACTTGAACTATGATTTCGTGTTGTGGGCTTGCCTGCAACGGGTCGCTTTCTATCGACATCAGCACATTATCTAGAGAGATGACTTAGAAATCGCCAGTACCTTGAAGTCTGCATTCATCAATGGCAAGTTTCTCGCCTTTGACGACAGTTTACATCATTGACTTTCGATAGAAGGATTCCGTGACATGTTCGACATCAACCCATTCATTCGCATCTCATGGATTGTACTGGGTACTTTGAGAACCATTGACATCACTGGTGGTCTCTCTCACACTTGTTAACAGTCTACATCATTGACTGGTAATCAAGTGGTTTCTACCATGTTCAACATCAACTCATTTATTCGCATGGATAGAATCGTACCAATTCGGGAAGTAGAAATGAAGACCCTGGATCTAGTTTCCACCATCCAGGCTGCGAGGTGTTTTGTATTCATTATATAGTAGACTAATCATAAACAGATGGCTGCATCCATACTGTGTCTACATGTGTCTATGATTATGATGTACTGTAAAATCATTCCTGTATCAGAGCAGTAGTTAGATTATTAGTTAAAGTTTTCAATCTGAGTATGGGAATGCCTACCTCAACGATGATATCATCTTATATATGTATTTTGTGTTGAATATTTTCAGGTTCTGACCGGGCTCTCCACAAGATAATCCTTGAAATGATAAAGTACTTCACCCTTCCTAGATGATATGAAACCCTAAATCTACTACAGGCTTCGCACTTTAGGGGGAAATCTGTTACACTAAAAATTGTCACCATGACTATCTACAGTTAGTATGGCTCCATCAACTGTCATACTATCCTCCTTGGCAAGTCTCATGCCTCTGCTTTTCATGTCAAACTCCAAGAAAGAGAGAAAAGTCATTTAAAGTCAATTATCTCTGGGTACGCAGTTTCTCTTAGCCTTACCTGCGTGTACGCACCTCAAGTTCACAATACCTGTGTACTTGTACGCTCTGTCTGTAAAGCAATGGGTGTGTACTCCTGTAAAGGTCAAAAGGCGCAAGTTTCACTCCAAAAAAGTTACTTGTGGTCATTTCTAGAGCATTCTAGAAGCTTGTTTGACGTGTATTGAGCGCCTCCAGATGGTTCATGTATCCCTATGAAAGAGGAACTTCTCCCATCAAGAGGGGAGCTAACCCATCCAAAGAGGGGCTTATCACATTGATGGTGGACCTAATTAACTTCCTCTAGAGCACTATAAATACAGGCATTGGGCTAGAGGGAGGGGAGGTTGAAAGCTAAACATTCCTAAGGGTAGATGCTGCTGAGATTAGGACTCCCTTATAGAGCTTGAGAGGAGAGATTCCCATCCTTTCTTGACTTCATTTGGAAGTGGGTGAGCTGATCAAAGTAAAGGAAAACTCTTGCTAGACCCTGGGAGGAACTTGCACAACACCAAGGCTCAGGTTGTAATGGTTTCTTTTGTTTCCTATTAATACAAATAAGTCCATTCTTCTCAACAATTTGTTATTTATCAGTTGTTTCATATACTCCTTGGTCTGTATGTTAAATATGTTTTATTTTATGAGATATTCAGGTGCTATTTAATCATTTAATTGTTAGTGAATGCAGGTTTCGAAGAGAAGGAGGAGCTCATCCGGATCAACGAGGCTGGACTACTACAACAGCGTTGGACTACAGGTAGGATCTAAACACTTGATTTCTTATATGGTAAATGCATATTTAGAGAAGGATTGTTCTTAATTGTCTTGTTTGTCACTAGAAAGCCTTAAGCTTCTAGGGAGGTTGGTTTTGTCCGCAAAATTGACTCTTTCCGCATGACAGGATCATACATCATCACAATTCTAGGTATTGAAGAAGACAGAATTAGAGACAGAAAGATGTGGCATAACTTAGTTAGCTGACATAACAGACACATGGGAAACTGAAAGTGTAGACCTTCAGTATTCCAATTTGCATACACAGATATTATGAAGATAAGTTGCATATATACATGAGTTAGAGGCTGTAGAGTCGTGTATATGGAGCTCTGAAGAAAAAGCAGCAAAACAGACTCGGGAAATGGTTTAGTCATGGTATATGATGGTTGGCACAAGCTCAGGGGGAGCATATGCTTCGAATAATGCATTGTTGGAATTATGGTTAGAATTCTTTGGTGATGATGCTTATTGACACATCTTGCTACTGGTTGTTGATTTTCCAAGAGAATGGATTGCAAGTTACGGGTCTGGATGCTAGTAACAGATGCTTATAGTGCAGATCATATGGTGTATGACAGTTACTGGTGACTATCATGGTCTTGTTTAGACTTGGCATGTGCTTAGGGGGAGCATGGACGGATTGATGCATCTTGGCATGTACAAAGGGGAGCTCAATCAGATATTTCAGTAGGTACTCAAGGGGAGTATGGACAGCAGAAGGTATACCAAGGGAGAGAACATCTTGGTTTGCCTTTTGCCCTTGAAGTGATATGAATTTGAAACTACTTGAAATTTGTTTGCAAGGTATTCAATTCAGAAATAAACATGTTTAAAAAACTTCCATGTCTTGCAGAAAGGAAACACATGAAATTTTCAGCTGTTTATGACCCATCTAAGCATAGCAGAATTATTTCCTTTTACTGTTTAACACATTAAAACGAATTTGTTCTGCAAAATAAACCAACCACATATGCAAAAGAAGTTGATAAAGTAGTTCACCCCCTCCAGGGCTACGTCTGCTGGGTCCAAAGCCCCCAAATGGGCTTGTCCTTGTTTTTATAAAATGCTCAAATTGAAAATACAGCTGAATAGAAGCATCTACAGGAGAAATAGATGGTAGAAATGGATTCAGAAAACTTGAATCCCTCAGGATTGACTATTGGATCACCTCCAATGGATACCTGCAACCCTGTACAGTCTTCCCAATACTGACCCCTGGTGGCTCCTAGAACTTTCATGGCTCCAAAACGTATGCAAATGACCTCTGATGGCTGTAAGACCTGCACCAATGGCTTCAGAAGGTCGAAAATACCCAAAATCAAAAAAACATTCGTCCAAAACCGACTTTCTGGGCCAAAGTTATGGCCATTTACTCCTGACTGCCAGTTTGGCCTAACAAAACCCCAGTTACATTTAGTGACGGCCAGTTAAGCCTGCCAAATTTGGCGCCACCGCCAACTAAACTGCCAGTCTAACTGCAGTTGCATTAAATGCGCATGTGACCAGCTGCCTCGGATTGCGTTCCCGGCGGTTAGGTGTGCTGGCGGTTGAGTTTAGCCCACGGTCCCGGGCTCACGGTCACATGGAGGGCGGGGCTGGCCCCCTTCTTTCCCGCCCTTAGCACATTTTAAACTTCAAATGAATTTTGTGCCGTTCACATGTTAAATGAGGTAGCATTGGTGCAACAGTGAGTCTGTGCGTTTACTTGTTAGAGGTCTCGTGTTCGAACCCGACCAAGGCCAAAACAATTTTACATATGCCATTGTTTGCTGACGTCATCTGGGGGCCACGTGGCGGATTCTGATTTGTTGCTGCAGAGGGAATATTCTACAGAATATTCTTTTTTTAATTTTTTTTTAAAAAATTCAATTTTCTAATGTTTTGGGCAAAATATTCTTTTGGCCATATCTTCCTCATACGGTGACCGTTTTTCGAACCGTTTGCGGCGCCGGAATCGGGAGGACAAGCACTTTACAGTTGTTTAGCTTTGAACCAGTTCTGAGCACTTTGAATTTTGAGCATTTTTACGATACTTAGGACATGCACCTGATCATGAAGTCAAAGGGGAGAGTGACTTGGTGTGGTGGTTGCCATCAAGTCCAAAGGGGAAGATTGTTTCCATTGTGATACAAATATGATACAGGTGTTGTCGTTGATGGCAACTCACTTAGATGACAGATCATAATACAGCTAGTAAATAGCAAAGAATTAATGATCAGAGAGGTATACATAGGTGTGCTCTGACAAAGAAGCGTATACATGCGGGTGCACCATACACCAAGTCGCGTATACGTACACACATGTTTACAGAAGGAAAGGCGCGTACATGTTGGGAATCTAAGTTTTGGTCTGTGGTATTTGGTCCGAAGCGTTGACCCTAGGTATTGGGTCCAAGGTATTGGTTCTACGTGGTTTTCGACCATGGTATTGAGAGAGACCTAAAACTATATAAGGAGAAGATCATTAGGCCAAGGAGAGCAAGTGTGCAAGTGATGAATATGTGATGAAGTGAGAGATCTAGTATGTTGGTTAAGGGTTTGTGATGCTTTTCTTGATCTGAACCTAGGAGGCACCTATGCTGTTGATAAAGGTTGATGGACCAGGATCATGAAGACTAAAATGCATTATCATTATATGGTATGATCATGAATAGATCTGAATACTGACGCATGTTTTATCCTTTATATCTTATGTTCAGGGAATATTTGAAGTTGAAAATTGCAGCGAAGGTATAAGTAATTATTTTCAAATCTGTATGCGGGTTCTCTCTGGTGAAAGGGCGTATATACGTTGGTTCGACACAGTCAAGTAGCGGATACATTATGAGATTTGATTTTTGAGGTTGCTGTTGGTTCTAGTGGTTGTTGCAGAGTTCAGGGCTCTACTCTGTGTTCTGGTGACTGTGTGTTGATGACAGGGTTTCAGTGATTTAGTTGTTGGGTGATTCAGAGTTAATGATTGTATTGTAGTAGTGATTGTTTTGTATTTATGGATCTAGTCTGAAAATTTATGAAACATAGTCCCTTGAAGAAAAGAGAAGGTTGTATACTTCTATAGACCGGCACCTACGTACTAGAAATCTTATCAGCTAGTACAAGAGCTAGGGGGTTGTAGCTTCCTTCTAGGAGAAGATGGGGAATGAGAGAAGGTTGTAGCCTTCTGTAAGCAGAAGCCTACATACTGGTATAAGACTGCACCGGTACTTAGATATTGTAAAAAGAAGTTTCTTATTAAAAGAAGATAGAGACGAATTGCAGCAAGTGGTTTTCACCCACATTGGGTTTCCACCTTATATCATGGTGTTCATATGTACTTATTATGTGTGATGATCTGTTCTATTTTACTGCACCTATTTACTGTTCATATGGTTAATAATGTTCTGATGCACTCATTGAAGATCAACTAACTAAATCATAAGTTTACTGGATATACGCTAGTTGCATTAAACATAGTTGCGTATACACACGGGTATCCTTAACTAAAGTAGCGTATATGAATTTGATATGGAAATGAAAATATTATTGATTTGCTAACACTGATTCACCCCCCCACCCCCACTCAGTACTATTTCCAACAATGCCCCTCTCCTTTTGAAAAGCATTGTCCTCAACGCTTGAGCAGTTCTGGATGCTTCTGTATAAAATTCTCATCCTCCCATGTTGAATCTTTAGCGGATAATTTCTTCCACTTGATGAGATACTCTGATATTGATCGATTTCGTAGCTGTCAAGTTCTTGTTTTTATGACTGCTTCCAGTTCCAATATGATTTTTCCTTCCTCATCAAGTTCTGGCAATATTGTTTGAATTGAGAGCTCGTCACCTATAACCTTCTTTAAACATGAAACATGGAAAACTGGGTGCACTCGGGAAGCTACAAGAAGCTCCAATTTGTATGCCATAGTACCAATCTTTTGCAACACCTTGTACGCACCATAATACTTTGGTGATAATTTATTATCGTTCTTATCTTGCTTGAGGGACATTTTTTTATATGGTTTTAGCTGTAGGAATACCCAGTCACCTACATCAAAACTTCTTTCGTTGTGATGTTGATCTACCTATTGTTTCATTCTATCTGTGCCAACGTGAGGTTGTCCTTTAAGAGTTGCAGAACTTGTTGTTGATGCTCGATGTGATGTTCCACTTCTTGAAACTTAGAATTTTCTCTTAAATATGATGTGATGGATGGTGGATGATATCTATAAAGTGCCATAAATGGGGTCATTTTTGCTACAGTATTGATCCAGTTCCAGGTGTGAAGAAGGACCCTTCCAAGACCTTTTACTTTCGTGATGTGTTAAAATTGTTTTTTTAAAAGAACATTAACAAATACAACTGCAGACTGTAAGGAAGAGGAACATAACAATCATCAGCACATGAAAACAAAAGCCATTGATAACGGAGTTCATCTAGGAGGGACTACATCTCCGAGCCCCAGTGTCAAGATGGTGTAGGCCACTGCATTATGTGTTGTCAATAAAGATGATGTACACAGAGATGATGTCTCGATCATACAAGGAAGAATGCCCTCACGCAGGAGTGGCTCCAAGAGATGTTCCACAACTAGAACTCTCAATCAAAAGACTCCTATCACTATGACACAAAAACAAGCATGGTGTGCATCTCGCCAACATGGCACAAAAGAAAGGTCAAAACAAAACACATGCATGACAACAACAAGAGTATCCCAACAACATACAACAAGGGATATCAAAGCATAACATAAAGAGTTATGACAGAAAGTACATCACATAGAAAGATTCCACATCAAATCAAGCAAGGAATCATGACAACATGTAATAAATGAAATCTTGCATCAACATCAATCATGGATCTGTACAACATAATGCAGAAAGAAGAAGTACATGAACACATCATATACCTCACCACCAAGGGCCATCTGAAGCAAAGGCTGTCAAAGTGTTGAAGCTTGCTGAAACATCGATCTCACAACATCGATCGCAAGAAGAACACTGTTCGCACACGAAGATGGACATCTACACTGGCACTTAGAAAAGTGGCTGAAAGAAGAAATGAGAGAAAGACTAATCTAAATACACCATCAGATTTGTGGTGTCGAGTAGTGCTGAAATGACTATCCAAAATCTGAATTTTGAGAAGTCGATAATTCTAGGCTCAAGGAATCTTTTAGATTCCCTCGGGATTCCTCAAAGATTATTTTTCACAGATGAGCTGAAAATCTGCTGTTCAGATGTCAAATTTGATTTCACCATTAGGATCCCTATGGAAAACCATGAAAAACAAGTATAAACTTGACCATATTCTAACAAAGTGAAATTTTACCTCCGTGGGAAAATTTCATGGCTCATGGTTTCACTCCCTGTTTTTGCCGAAATCATGGTTCCGCGTGCATTCTTGAATTGACTGGAAGATGCATAACTTAGGTTGAAAAATGGATAGTGCCAATGTGTTCGTGGTGACGAGAGGTATAAAATCCATATAAAATTTGTCAATTTCTGAGAAGTTGAAAATTTTGCCCTCCTGCAAAATTCATAGTTCCTGCATTAAAAAATTATTACAATGCCTTGATTTCGTGCCCACCCCTGTCTCGAAATTCGTGCAGTCCTTCTCCTCCCAGCTCTGGCAAAACTGAGTTCTTAAATAAATTAGTTGGTGGAGTTACCAATGAATCTATTTGACATAGTTGATAAATGGTTAATTTAGTCTTGAGGAGGTTAGGAGGTCCAATCTTGCCTCTCCACAAATAACATAGTTTTTTTTTTATAAACCAACCTTATGTTTGTTTTTTTTTATACCATATATATATTTGTTTAGTATGGATTTGACCTGTGTGTTTGTTTTTTTTCATACCATATATATATTTGTTTAGTATGGATTTGGCCTGTACCCGCGGATCTGATCCGATGCTGTCGGGTATTAATGTTTTAGAGCGATGGTAATGGTGGCTTTGGGTGGCGGGACCACATACGTGGCCGCCTACCCAAGCCCCACCGTAACTGTATATAACCTTATATTTCGTTGACCATCCATGCCATTCGTAATTCTTTATGGCACGTGACTTGTTTCATTAACCAACCATCCGACTTATTTCATTAACCAACCATCTGTTAAACTAATACGTTGATTTTTGGAGTTTCTGCTTAATGGAGTTGGTTGATATATATTAACCCTTTTTTTTAATTTTTGTTAATATATATATATATATATATATATATTTTGTTTTATATGAGTTTGTTAAATTATTTTTATATATAGTTATTTTAATAACTATATTAAAAATAATTGTTGTTGTATGTTTTTTAATAATGATTTTTTTGTCTTTTATGTAGGGGTAAGAGGTCAATGACGCACTGCCATGTGGGTCCCACTCGCTAACTGGGATGCCATGTGGCACACTGTGGGCCCCGCTTTCTCCTTGTCACCTCTAACTTTGAAGAGCTCTATCTTTTGCATACGAGCTCGATTTGACGAACCGTTCGCACCTCTGTGATTAGGACGACGAGATATATGATTTGGTTCTAGGTCGAAGTCATTCTGATGACTTTTATTTTTGAGCGTTCATAAGCCCTCTTTGTCATGTGTGTGTTCCTGAAGATCCACTTGGATCAATCCTCCCCACTGAGGAGCTTTTGGTCCTCCAAAAGCATGGAAAATAATCTACAACTTTCTTTGTACCCTGTCTGCATCACAAGCATCCTGAAAAGGTCCCGCTTCCATCTCCTTCACCTTTGTTCTTCGGAGCCTTAAGCGATGAGCCGACACTTGCCTTCTGCAACCTGTAGTACATTGTTTTGCAAATTACATACTTGAATGACATGACCAACAAATGACCCAACGTCCCACACTTGCCACGAGTTTATAACACATACTCGGTGGACAAGTTTACAATAAGATGGACGCAATACTTTAGTTACGAAAACAAGGCCAACATATCACTGTTGCTTCAATAAGTAATGAAGACACATCATCACTACAACACATGATTTACAAAAAAATAAGGCCAACACTATTTTTTTTTCGACAAGTGATGGAAACATAACATCACTTTCAGAGTTTTAACATGTAACTCAAAATACGACTCAAAACATGACCAGCCATCATTGTTGTTGACCCAGTGATGGAAACACATCATCACTTTTACACTTTAAAATGCGACAAATGATTTACAAAAGACTGACCATGAAATGACAACATGTCTAAAAAGCATTTTTCATTGATCAAGGTGAATGGGTCACCTCCTTGTGGTGACTTTTTTTGTCAAATAACTGCTCTTCCTGGTTCACACACCGACACTTTGTCTTTAAGGCACTGTTCTGGATGGAGCCTCCAACAAGTGGCTCTTTGATGGCCATTTCTATCGCAATGATTGCAGTAGGCTTTCTTCTTCCATATATGTTTAACCTGTTTCTTTTCATGTTGTTGAGAGGGTCTTTCAAGCCTCATGAGTGTTGCCATTCTTTTCCAACACTTAGAAAAGATATGGTTAGGTAAACCACAAAAGGTACATGTTTTCTGATGCCTTAATATTCGTTCATTATTAACAACATGATCATAATCACGATGAACATTCGAAGATCGAAAGTGATTATACCTTCCTTTGTTGTTTCTGATGTCAGTATGGCGATGAGAGATTGCCTCAGCCCTCTCCCTGCAATGGAAACTACCATGGGATGATGGGGATGTTTTCCCATCATTCTCTTTCCTCGACGATGTATCGAACGAATTTGACACCTTTGAGCACTCTCCTTTAGTGTATCTCTAGGTTGCAAATCGATGTTCAGACACAACCTCCAAAGGTTGAGTGATGCCTTAGTTGTTAGCACCAAGCTCTTTCTCCTCGTGCCTTGTCTTTGTAAGGACCCTCATGTTTGTCCTTGTAATTGGGATCTCCAAATCTCCAACAGACATAATACTATGAGAAGATGAAACCGAAAGGAAATCAACAGATTTACCTTCTCTTTCGATTTGGAAAAAACTGATGAGGGTTGCTCATCATCCATTGTTGGTGGTTCGCTAACTGTCTCAGTGCATTCCCCAACTTCTTTCCTGGCATACCCAAGCCCTGCCTGACGGGGTAATTCCTCCACTTTGATGGGATTGATAATGCCTTGGCCATTAACGCCCAAGCCTATTCGTTCATATCCCATTATCTTCAGCAGTTTGGAGCCAATTCATGTGGTATGTTTTTCAAACACAACAAAATCATCATTAGGAAACATGCATGAAGATGGAGAACTACCTTTTACCTCACATGAGTCATGCTGCAGCTTTTCCAAGGCCTCGTCCTTTGCTTGCAACTATCGTAGCAAAACTTTGTTTTTCCTCTTTCTCTTCATGTAGGTGCATCTTCAATTCATCATTCTCTATTTGAATATTATGTTTGTTTTGCTTCAGTTCTTCCATGGCCTCTTTTGTGGCTTGCAACTGAAGCTGCAATCACTCCTTTTCCTCTGTCTCTTTCTATAGAGTTTCATACACGATTTCCACTCTCTTGGAAATGTTGACCATGGTCTCGTACATTTCTCTTTCATTCTCTATCACTGCAGGTTCCATTGATCACACTGCAATTCACATACACGTAAATATTGTTCTGATACCACTTGATCCAGGTCTGGGTGTGAAGAAGGACCCTTCCAAGACCTTTTACTTTCATGATGTGTTAAAATTGTTTTTTTAAAATAACATTGACAAATAGAGCTGTAGATTGTAAGGAAGAGGAGCATAACAATCATCAGCACATGAAAACAAAAGTCATTGATAATAAAGTTCGTCCAGGAGGGACTATGTCTCTGGGCCCCAGTGTCAAGATGGTGTAGGCCACTGCATTATGTGTTGTCAATAAAGATGATGTACACAGAGATGATTTCTTGTTCATACAAGGAAGAATGCCCTCACGCAGGAGTGGCTCCAAGAGATGTTCCACAGCTAGAACTCTCAATCAAAAGACTCCTATCAGTATGACACAAAAACAAGCATGGTGTGCATCCCGCCAACATGGCACAAAAGGGATGTCAAAGAAAAAAATGCATGACAAAAACGAGAGTATCCCAACAACATACAACAAGGGATATCAAAGCATAACATAAAGATTTATGATAGAAGTACATCACATAGAAAGATTCTGCATCAAATCAAGCAAGGAATCATGACAACATGTAATAAACGAAATCCTGCATCAACATCAATCATGGATCTGTACAACATAATGCAGAAAGAAGAAGTATATGAACACATCATATACCTCACCACCAAGGGACATATGAAGAAAAGGCTATCAAAGTGTTGAAGCTTGCTGAAACATCGATCTCATAGCATCAATCGCAAGAAGAACACTGTTCGCACATGAAGATGGGCATCTACACTGGCACTTAGAAAAGTGACTGAAATAAGAAATGAGAGAAAAGAAAATCTAAATACGCCAACAGATTTGTGGTGTCGAGTAGTGCTGAAATGACTATCCAAAATCTGAATTCTAAGAAGTCGAGAATTCTGGGCTCAAGGAATCTTTTAGATTCCCTTGGGATTCCTTAAAAATTTTGTTTTAGGGATGAGCTGAAAATCTGCTGCTCAAATGTCAAATCTGATTTCACCATTAGGATCCCTGTGGAAAACCATGAAAAACAAGTATAAACTTGACCATATTCTAACAAAGTGAAATTTTACCTCTGTGGGAAAATTTCACGGCTCATGGCCCTGCGCCCTGTTTTTGTTGAAATCATGGTTCCGTGTGCATTCTAGAATTGACTAATAGATGCAGAACTCAGATTGAAAAATGGATAGCGCTATTATGTTTTTGGCGACGAGAAGTGTAAAATCCATATAAAATTTATCAATTTCTAAGAAGTTGAAAATTTTGCCCTCCTATAAAATTCATAATCTCCGTGTTAAAAAATTATTACACTACCTCGATTTCCATGCCTACCCCTGTATTGAATTTCGTGCAATCCTTCTCCTCCCAGCTCTGAAAAGAATTGAGTTCTTAAATAAATTGGTTGGTAGAATTACCAAAGAATTTGTTTAGCATAGTTCGTAAATGGTTATCGTGCCCCTCCACAAATAACGTTGTTTTGTTTTTATAAACCAACCGTATGTTTGTTTTTTTTTATACCATATATATATTTGTTTTAATATGGATTTGGCATGTACCCGCAGATCCGATCTGATGCTTTCGGGTATTTAATGTTTTAGAGCAGTGGTGATGGTGGCTTTGGGTGGCGGGACCACATACGTGGCCGCCTACTCAAGCTCCTCTGTAACCGTATATAACCTTATATTTCGTTGACCATCCATGCAATTCGTAATTCTTTAAGGTGCGTGACTTGTTTCGTTAACCAACCATCCGTTAAACTAACACGTTGATTTTTGGAGTTTCTTGGTTAATGGCGTTGGTTGATATATATATTAACTTTTTTTTTTTAATTTTTGTTAATATATGTTAACACCCAGGTTGTTCCTTATATAATCTGCAGCTGACTGTGGCTGCAACATAGTAGGCATGAAATGACTCATAGTCATTTTCCCCTCTGTTATGTCATATGCTGACATAAGCCTCTGCTGGTTTGTGGGAGCCATTTTAAGCAAGTGATTGTACAGCTGGAGCCTGACTGGCTCATTTCTCTTCTTGATGTCAATAAACTGTTGCTTTATGCCTGATTCAGCTCTCCTTTGCTGGCTTGAGGAGCTGACCTCTCCTCCCAGTGTTCTTTCTTGTTCCTGTTGAAAGGAACTGGCAGATGCCTCCATGCTAGGGGGGCCCATACCCAAGGATTGCCCAATAGGCATCTCCTCTTCAGAAAGAGGATTTAATCTCTGCCTTTTCTCCCCTTGATTTGTTGATGTAGTGAGGGGAGTTTCCTGCTCTCTATCCCTCTTCCTGCTTCTTTCTTCATTTAGTGGAGTTTGGAGCACCGAGGCCTCCACTACTGTTTCTTGCCTAGGAGGCACATTTTCTTGAGCCTGCTGCTCTGTAGATATGGGAGCTTCAGCCATTTCTTCTTGCTGTTTGGGCTGCTCCTTCTGTTGTTCTGCTGTAGGGGGTGGCTGCTCTTGTTCCATCTCTTTTTCTTTACCTTTGCTGGCTGCCTGAGGAGTAGTTTTAGCTGCCTGCTGGTGGGCTGTAGAGGATGAGGCAGCTGCTCCAAGTTGCACTTGATAAGAAGAGGAAACCTGCCCACAAGTTTCCAAGTCAGCTTCTTTCTCAAGATTCTTTGCTTCTTTATGTAGTATTTCCTCTCTAGGACTTGCTTCCTCTAATGTGCCCTCTTTCCATCTTAACAAATTGGCATATTTTTCAATGTGGGGCAGCCTGACATGATCATAGCTGGCCATTTTATATTTGACCCTTCTAAGACTAATGAAGTGATTAGGGTCATAGGGTGACCAGAGGAAACTGGTTTGCAATCGGAGGCCCTCTAGGATCTTATCTGCTTCTTTCCATCCTTCTTCCCTTTTATTATAAAGAAATGGGCCTAGCTGGTTTCTGATTTTGAGTTGTACCTTCTTGTTTTTGCTGTGGAAATGGACCATGTCTGCATTTCCAAACTGCCTGAAATACTCTAAGGCAAAGAGTCTCATAGGGACATATCTTGGCAGCCTATATGGGGCTAATTCACAGCCATATATTCTGATTACTGTATGGTGTTGGTAGAAGTACCAATCCCCAATGCTGTAGGCCTTTGAGAGCTGGAGAATCCTTTGCATCTCATCTGTCAATCTTGGAGGAGGGGTACCCAATAGCAAGGACATAGCTGGATGGATAAAGAGGTCTATGAATTCATAGTAGCTATATGGTGAATAAGATGTGTGATGAAAGATTGAAGTCCAAAATACCACAGACCTTGGGTTTCCCTGAGCATCAAACTTCTTGAGAGTAATAGGGAAGCTATCAGGTTGATAAAATAGGAACAAGTGATAGATGTATGAAGTGTATCTAAACACCTTTTCCCTCTCTAGATTCATCAATTGCTCATGAATTTTATTGGCAATGTATGCAGCATAATCATAGTGAACAGAAGGAGGCTTTCCAGGGGAGAAGATAGACATCATTGCCAGAATGGTTTCATCAGCATCCTCAGCTGATCTGTAACCCAGGACATAACTGATCAAATCCACAAGCAATTTTCCCAACTCATTGAAATATACATTTCCTATAGGAGGGGTCCTCACAGTTTGAGAGCCTGATTCAATGAATAGCTGATTAATCTTTATGATTTGGGCACTAGACAACTTGCCTCCTTTCTTTAGCAAGTCCATCATGGAAAGAGGAGTCAATGGCTTTGTAGTGTGAAAGTGCAGCATTTGATTTATAGCCTCAGGGGTGACATGGAACAAAACTGAACCTGAGGAATTGAGGACAGCTCTCTGACATGGGTCATAGTTGGCACTGCATCTATGAATTAAATCTGGGAGGACATTGACTTGAGGAAGGTTATAAATGGGCAAATTGGAGTCCCAAATCCCTAGAATATCAGTTCCACTGAGGTGCTTGGCCTTCAGCTCATTGAGTACATGAATATTATATTTAGTGTCCATTGAGAGTGTTTCTGTCATCTGGTAATCTCTATCACCCAGGGCCTGCCATTCTAGCTCTCTGTGTGGGGCATTCAAGGGTGGAATGTTCAATGCTACTGGTGTTTCCATGGTTCACTAACACTTGGAAATGGATTTGAACCTGATTTTCTGGGCACAGCAACACAGGGCAGTGAATTTTGCAAGAGCAGGGCGATTTGCAGAGGAAACAGAGTGAATTATGGTGAGAACAAATTGAAATGCTCCTGAGAAGGTTCAATGAGTAAATGCTGGGACTAAAAAGCTGTTTTCCTGGTGAACTTGTGTAGCAGAGCTTTTAGTTTGCGACTGCGCAAACAGACTGTATATTCGTGGAAATTAGACACAATGGGGAGTTTTGCAGGTGAAATTGGGCTTACAGTGTGGAGGAAAAGCACTGGTTCATGAGAATTTATGGAATTCACTGTGTTTTTCTCCTCTTCCTAGTTTGTTTTGGTGAATTATGCACAAAACCAGGTGCGGAGGGGAGATTTTGGTAAATACCTGGTAGACTCTGGCAATGGCGGCAATGCAGGCGAATTGAGGGCGCCCACGGTCCTTAAGTCAATTTGTTGCAGGTTGGCGGCGAGGACGTCGTAAAATACATGCAGAGAGCGCAATAGTTGCTTTGTCAAAAATGAGAAAAAACGCGAATTTTGGCAAAAATATGGACATTTTGGGCTTTTGGCGCCTTTTTTGGATGACGTCAGCCTGACGTGATCGGGTGGGGTCGGGTACGGAAGGGTGACGTGGTGGCCTGTGAGTGGTCCATGGGGACTGTTGAGGTGGCGGACAGGTCGGAGTGATGGTGGGCCGGGCGCTGACGCGACGCTGACTTGGCATGACGTGGGCATGACGTGGGCAGGCGGTATATGGAGGGCGGTAAGCGGTTCCATCGGACCGCTTATAGTATGGGAGTGGTATTGGCAGGCAGCCTCCCGATACGATTTGGGAGCAACACATGGCACTGCCCTGACGTCATGGTCTGACATTTTTCGAGAGGTAAAGTACCGCCATCGGGGGCGGTCCGATATCGATATGGGCCGTCGGATGGGAAAGCCCAGATCCGACGGGCGACGGGTTGCCAAAATGATAGGACGATACGGCGGGGAGGCGGAGAATAAACAATTGTTTTTTATGGAAAAGCGCGCCTGGGCGGGACTTTGGAAATCAAAGAAAATATGGGTTTTTGGCATTAATTCACAAAATGGGGTTAGGGCTATAAATCAAGCGGATCTTGATTTAATCCCAATACATAATATTAGCGTTGTTTGGCCTTAGCGCTTTGATTTCTTTGTAGTTCGACCCTTTAGGACTATTAGGCTATATTGCCTAGGGGAAGGGAATATGCATATTTTTAAGGTTTTTGTACACAATAGTGTTATGGTAATAGGGAAATGGGAACATAGGGAGTTAAGTATAGATAGAGTTAGTAGTTAGTATTGGATGGAAGATATGGAGAAGAGGAAGCAAAGACTAAGTTGTTAGGGAACAAACTTAGTTAGGGGAGTAGATCAAAATGAAAAGACTTTTACATAGGAAATGTGGCTCTTTATGCTACAAGGATCAATGAATGAGTTTGATTTCTCTCATAAACCAAGGTGATAGAGGGATGTTAGCAAGGAATTTGATGGGGGATGATTGGGAAGTTAGACATGCTTCATTTTGTTACTACAAAACTGCTGAATAGGAAGATCTGCACTGGCTACCATGTGTTTCCTTTGTTTAGGCCAGAGATCTGAAAGAAATCATGCTTCTGCAACCCCATCTACCTACCCATTCTATCGCCTAGCATTTTTTTTATTACTTCAAGGAGGGTGCACTTAGACTTGCAAACCCTCATGTGCCTTTTCTTTTCCTTTGGCCTTTTCCTCTTGATTTTCTATCTAAAGCTAGCCTTATTGCTTCCAAGGCCCCAGATTAAACAGTTGGAAGCCTTTATTCTCTACCTAACTACTTTATCTTCCAAGTTTCAACAGTTTGGACAGATTTCTTTCTCTAATCTACAACAAAAATTGAAACATGGCATGACCCAGCTTAGACTGTTGGATCACCCATTCAGAAGTAGGACAACATCAACCAACTGCAGATATGTGTCTTCCACAAGAATATGAGATCTTTGCATCACCAAAGTAGATCATATTGGCACTTCCCCTGCCAATCATGAAAAATGAAAGCTATTGGTATAGGTAGCTAACAGTGGCTCCACTTGGGGATGGTTTTTCTACTTGAAAGACCAAGAACAGCAGGTCAGAATGCCTTGGCTTTTGACTTGTTCTCAAAACTTGAAAACTTTCTCTTTGGACCTCCAATCTGGAATCTGTCACCATTGTGGAACTTCTGAAACAAAAGCCTTTTCTTGCTTGTTTACAAAGTTTCTTGAATTGAACTATCTATATGCTGGAAGGAAATACTATATACAACTGATTATGTACAGGGCAGAGCCATGCTATATACATGGAAAATAGTCAAAATAGTGCTTTAACATCCGGCCATTCACAGGGCCCTCTTCAGCTTCAGTGCCATCCAAATTTTTCAAGAAATAAGTGTTATTTCCTTGTACTGCTTGAATAACAAAAGGTCCCCTCCAAAGGGAGTCAAATTTTCCATGCTTACCCTTGTCTTCTCTTCTTGAATCCCATTTAAGCACTTTATCCCCAATGAAGAAATCTTCAGCCTTGGTTCTTCTATCAAGGGATTTCTTTAGTTTCTCTTGTAGGACTTGGACTCTGCTATACACTTGATCTCTGGTTTGCTGCAAACATATAATATCATTGATTCTCCTTTGCATGTTATTTGGTTCAGCTTGACTTTCCTGAAGTAGCTTCATGACAGGGACCCCCAATGATGAAGGGAATTTGGCTTCCATTCCATAAACCAATTCATATGGGCTGACCCCAATAGATCTCTTGGTTGTTAGCCTGTCTGCCCACAAGGCATTTACAAGCTTCTTGTGCCAATTTTTCTTATTCTCTTCTAGTACCTTCTTAATGATGTTGATAAGACTTTTGTTAGATGATTCAGCTAACCCATTGCCTTGAGGATAGTATGCAGTAGAATGGCCCAAAGTAATGTGGAATTTGTGGCAATAGTTCACCATCTTCTTGGATCTAAAAGCAGCAGCATTGTCTGTTATAATCTTGTCAGGACAACCAAATCTAGAAAGGATATTAGTCTCAAGGAACTGAATGATAGTAGAATCATTTGCTTGTCTACATGGAATAGCCTCAATCCATTTAGTAAAGTAATCTGTGGATGTTAGAATCCATCTATGTTGGCCTGAGGATGAAGGATGAATTTCCCCAATGAAGTCCAAGCCCCATTGCTGAAAGGGCCTTTCTGTTGCAATAGGCTTTAAGGGAAGTGGTAGTAACTTTCTTTTTCCCTCAAACACTTGACATTTGTGACATGAAATGGTAAATTTTTTAACATCAGAGAAGACAGTGGGCCAATAGTAACCTGCCCTTAATATCTTATCCACAGTGGACTTCCAATAAAAATTTCCACCACAATCACCTGCATGAAAGTCTTTCATCACATTGTTAGTCTCATCCATATTCAAACAGTTGAGCAGTATACCTTCATGATTTCTCCATAGTAAATTACCATCTATAACACAAAATTTTGAAGCTTTCATATTTAAAAATCTAGATTTGGTTATGGACAATCCTGGGGGAGCACACAGGTTTTTCAATATATAACAGATGTCAGAATACCACAGGGATTGTTCAAAGGCTGCATTGATCTTTGGAGTCGCCAGCTCTGATTCATTGTCCAGTTGGTTAATATCCAAGGCTTGGAAGTTTGCTTCTGTCATCAATTTAGCCCTTTTATCAGTTTTGTAGGTCTTATCTCAATGTCAAATTCCAATATGTTAGCAATCCATTTTCCTCTTCTGCCTTCTAAGTTTTCTTGAGTTAGTATGTCTTTCACAATGGGATTTGGTACATAAGCAATAACATGGGAGTATAGGATGTAGATCCTAGAGTCTTTGATGGCTTTGACCAAAGCATAAGCTTGCTTTTCCATGATCTAATATTTCAGAGGTGCATATCTAAGATCTCTACTAAAGAAAGCAATAGGTTTTTCATTCCCTTGGTCATCTTTCTGCAATAAGACAACAACAATGGTATGCTGGGAGGAAAAAGAGAAAATGATAAATTCTCTGTCAAATTGAGGATTTGTTAAGACTGGGGTTTGGGTAAGGGCCAATTTAATACCTTCAAAAGCTTGATTTGCTTCTACTGTCCACTTCACTTTTGAATCCTTCTTTAGCATGTTATTTAGTAATCTGATCAGTTCTGCTAAGTTTGGGATAAATCTCCTTAAAAAGTTGATCTTTCCCAAGAAGGCTTATAATTCTTTGATGTTTCTTGGATGGGGCATTTGCAAGATGGCCTGTATTCTGTCTGGGTCAATTCTAATGCCCTCCTTTGAAATGATATGACCTAATAGCTTGCCCTCCTCCAAACAAAATAGAGACTTCTTAGGATTTAAGGAAATTCCATATTTCCTACATGTTATAAATATTTGTCTCAAGTGTTTTAGATGTTCTTGGTCGGATTTTGAGAAAGGTGTTAGGTCATCTAGGTAAATAACAAGGAAACCATGAATCTCTTTAGCAAAAGCAATATCCATTGCTCTCTGAAATGTAGCTCCTGCATTTTTCAACCCAAAAGGCATCTTAACATACTTGAAGGTTCCCCATGGGGTTGTGAAAGCTGTTTTATCTTGATCATCAGGATGGACCAGGATCTGATTGAAACCTGAAAATCCATCAAGTAATGAGATTCTTGAAGCCCCCACCACTCTTTGGAGAATGTGATCCATTTTTGGTAAGGAATAATTGTCTTTAAGGGATACCTGATTCAAATTCCTTAGATCAACACAAAGCCTAATCTCCCCAGTTTTCGTTCTTGTGGGGACCAAGTTTGAAATCCAGTCTGAAAACCTGATTGGTGCTATGATACCAGCTTTAAACATTTTTTGCACCTCTTTCTCAATTGAAGGGAGGAGCATAGGATTAATTCTTCTCAATTTTTGTTTAAATGGTTTTTGATTAGGCTTGAGAGGGATATTGTGTTGAATAACAGAGGTGTCATAGGATTTCAAATCCTCATAACTCCATGCAAACACATCTTCGAATTCTTTAAAGAGGTCAATGTATTTAGGCTTTTGGTCAGGAGGTAAAGAAGCAGATATTTCTATTATCTTGGATTTTTCAACAGTTCCAATGTTGCATTCTTCAATGGCAGCATTAAGGGGTTGTATTTTTGGTTTTCTAGGAACATCATTTGAGTAAAAAATGTCCTCTAATGGAGTTAGGCCTGTTGGTAAGAAATTGTCCTTCAGCTATATGACCTCAGCCTCAGCCTCTTTTTTTTTCATCAAAATGCAATTGTTTAAGTTCTTGTATATTTTCCTTGTCAAAGGTTGTTGGACAGAGTATTTGATTTGCTGTTTTGAGTGATATTGCTATTTGGTCTTGCTCACTCAAGGGTTGTGTCTTTTACAGGATCAACATCAATGTTCAAACCTGAAAATTCATGTTGCAGGGTTAAAAAATTATTTATCTGTGTGTCATCCTCAAACACTTGCCAATCTTTGACATTGTTTGGGACAGAAGGTCTGTGTTTTATCTCAGCTGTAAAGAAGTGGTTGGGTTCAAAAGGCAATTTGCATGTACTGGCAAATGTAGCTAAACTATGTGCATGAAGGTTGTGGGTCCTAGGTATTTTGGTCATTTGCAATTCAGTGAAAGCTTTGAGTATTTCAATAGTAGTAGACCTGTATGATCTAAGTCTTTTGTCAGTAGTGACAAAATTGCCTTTCACTTGTTGAATAACAAGGTCTGAGTCTCCCATGATTGAAATTTTTATGGCCTGTAAGGATTTTACCAGTTTGAGGCCTAGCAGAAGAGCCTCATATTCTGCCATATTATTAGTACATCTGAAATTAAGCCTATAGGCTCGACCTTCTGCATGATTGCTTTGTTTGTTATGAATCCACACTCCAACTCCTGCTCCTAATTTGTTGACTGATCCATCAAATTCTAGAAACCATAGGATCTCTTGATTTAGGAGATTCTCAACATCTTCTCTATGACTTGGGATTATAATTTGGAGCTCTTGTCTTTTATCTGGTTTGTCTTCTAGAATTGCCTCATCAATTGATTTCTCAATCTTGATTTCTTGGGAACTTGATTGCTCACTGACATGCATATCTTGTTCAAGTATGACAGATTTGTTATCACTCATTGGACTTATATCATTATTGAACAGAATGAAGGAATCCATATCAGAATGGACTGCATAAATAGGGAAATTTTGAGGTTTTTCTTCACTGCTCACCATGTACTTCATGAGTGATTCTCTATATAGCCTCTTGGGTTGCCCAAAGATAGGGATAGTGGCATATGACATGTCCAATTGTAGGGAGCCTTGGAGTTTAGCCCCCCATGATCTTGATAACAGCATTCCATACTTGGGTGGGATATCAGCAACTACCACATCCATTAAGATTGTTTTATTTGGGTACTAGACAAGGGACACACATAGATCTTTTATCAAGCCTAAACACTTAACTTGGCTAGAGTCAAATGAAAATAGGTCCTTATATGGTCTTGTGATGTCTAGATTCAATCTTTCCATTACTGCCTTAGGCATCAGGTTATGGGAGGCGCCTGAGTCAAACATTGCATTGTGTAATATCTTATAATGAACATGCAAACTGACATAAAAAGGTAGGATTCCAGTAACTGCTGTCTTTCCATCAACCTCCGGACCGAAAAGTAGTTCTGGGGTGTCATCCAACACATTGACATTATCTTTATTATGAGTGAGTTGAAGGGACTTCTTGATTTGTTGTTTGTAAATGTTATGCTTGGCTAGCTCTGAGAGAGGAATGGATATCTTCAATTTACCAATTTCAGCTTCTAAGTCAAACGGTTTTTTAGATTGGATCTTAGTGTTCTGGTTAACAACCTTTTCTCTCTCAATTGAGTTCTTAGAGGTTTCTTTTTGATTCTCATTTTGATCTTGAGGCTTGTCCTTTTTACTCATCTTTTGGAAAGTGCTGCTTGGATTGTGCTGTAAAGGAGGTGTAACCCTTGGTTCTTGATTTGAGGGAAATGGTTCGGTTACCTCTTCAACTGTTACTTCATTTGCAATTGAATCAGTTTTGTTAATAGGCTCTGTGACAATAGCTTTGTTAGGCAGCAGGCTATCCTTTGTCTTCTCCGGCTGTGTCACATTTATAGTTCTGCTTCTTAATTTTTATTGTTTATGAACTTCATAAACAGCTGTGTCATAGCCTTGTTTAAAGTCAAATGACTCACCTAACTTGGTTTGGAACTGCTTGATGTCTTCATTTCATGATCTTCTTGACTCAGAAAAACTTGCTGATCATTTTTGAGGCCCATCAAATTTATGTGGGTATCATCTATCTGCTCATTAGAAATGGATGTTTCAGCATAGTTTTCTTAGAATGAGGTCTAATTTCGGGTTCAGGGCTGGCCTTGCCAACATTAGGATTTTGATTTCTTCTAAAATTGGGATTCCTGATTGGATTATTCTGTGGTGCTTCCCATGATGACTTCCTCTCAACTGATTCTACTCTGTCACCTAACCTATGCATACCAGTGATTATTGCATCCAATTTCTGATCCCAGCCTGAAGGCTCTTCTTTGAAGGTAGTTTTTCTTTCAGTTCTGGTCCTATTTCTCCTAGCTATCAGGTTGGCTTCTACACTCACTGCTATGTCTTGCATTTCAGCTAAAGTTCGGGGAGCTCTTTCTCTTAATTGGTATGCCATATCTGAATCGAACCCATCAGGAAAGGTGTATAGAGCTAGATCAGGTGGGGGTCTGAGATTTTGGGGAATAGTATTGTAGGCATTGTTAAACTGAGCACAATAATCCAAGACAGTTTCTTGGGGACCTCTTTTGATAGTATTGTATTCAGATAAATGTGAAGTGGATCCCTTTTCTTCTCCCATATGTTGATAAAGGTTTGATACAGGGCTTCTGGGTCAGCTATAGAGTTTGCTGGAAGTGACCTAAACCATGATCTTACATCTCCTGTTAGGCTTTGCACAAAAATTTTCATTCTAACCCCATCATCATCTATCTCATAATTTTCAAAGTAGTCTTGCATTTTCTTAGTATGTTGAAGGGCAGGATAAGAGCCAGTACCATCAAAATATGAAATCTTGCTTTGGTAATCTTGAGGCATAGGCCCTGGATTGGCAGGTAACTGCAGTGGAGCATATCTATTCGCCATGTCTGGTGGGACAATAGGGAAAACAGGAACAAAAGGGACAAGTGGAGGAAAGGGGATGAGAGGGGTATGTGTAGTTGATGGAGTGGTTGAAAGGATACCTTGTGAAGTGGATGAAGAACTAGTAGCTTGTGGAACAGTGGTGTGAGGATGTAGAGAAACCTTAGCAGGGGTTGGGATGTCAGTTTGAAGACCTGCTTCAGAACTTGAATCTGATAGAGTCCCTTCTGATTTGTGTCTCTTAAGGATTCTTGAAATCAAGTTTGGATTTTGGAACTTAGGTGATGGATCAGGATCTGGGTTAGATCTTGTATAGCGTGTTTTCTTCTTAGGAGCCAGTTTCTGTGTTTATCTTTACGAGAATTTTCTAAGAAGGTGGTGAAATTTGACAAGGACTGATCAGGTATAGCACAACTGTATGGAACTTAAGATTGAATAAAGATTGACTGAGGCAGCTTTTATATACTCCTGCAAATGCAAAGCAGAGGCAGTTTCTAAGGCTGTCTGGCTGTCACTCAGGCTTTATCTACAGTATTAAGAATCAGACAGGGGGTTACAAAGTTCATTCAGGTCCCCAGTGAGTCGCCATTTATGTTAACACCCAGGTTGTTCCTTATATAATCTGCAGCTGGCTGTGGCTGCAACATAGTAGGCATGAAATGACTCATAGTCATTTTCCCCTCTGTTATGTCATATGCTGACATAAGCCTCTGCTGGTTTGTGGGAGCCATTTTAAGCAAGTGATTGTACAGCTGGAGCCTGACTGGCTCATTTCTCTTCTTGATGTCAATAAACTGCAGCTTTGTGCCCGATTCAACTCTCCTTTGCTGGCTTGAGGAGCTGACCTCTCCTCCCAGTGTTCTTTCTTGTTCCTGTTGAAAGGAACTGGCAGATGCCTCCATGCTAGGGGGGCCCATACCCAAGGATTGCCCAATAGGCATCTCCTCTTCAGAAAGAGGATTTAATCTCTGCCTTTTCTCCCCTTGATTTGTTGATGTAGTGAGGGGAGTTTCCTGCTCTCTATCCCTCTTCCTGCTTCTTTCTTCATTTAGTGGAGTTTGGAGCACCGAGGCCTCCACTACTATTTCTTGCCTAGGAGGCACATTTTCTTGAGCCTGCTGCTCTATAGATATGGGAGCTTCAACCATTTCTTCTTGCTGTTTGGGCTACTCCTTCTACTGTTCTGCTGTAGGGGGTGGCTGCTCTTGTTCCATCTCTTTTTCTTTACCTTTACTGGCTGCCTGAGGAGTAGTTTTAGCTACCTGCTGGTGGGGTGTAGAGGATGAGGTAGCTGCTCCAAGTTGCACTTGATAAGAAGAGGAGACCTGCCCACAAGTTTCCAAGTCAGCTTCTTTCTCAAGATTCTTTGCTTCTTTATGTAGTATTTCCTCTCTAGGACTTGCTTCCTCTAATGTGACCTCTTTCCATCTTAACAAATTGGCATATTTTTCAATGTGGGGTAGCCTGACATGATCATAGCTAGCCATTTTATATTTTACCCTTCTAAGACTAATGAAGTGATTAGGGTCATAGGGTGACCAAAGGAAACTGGTTTGCAATCGGAGGCCCTCTAGGATCTTATCTGCTTCTTTCCATCCTTCTTCCCTTTTATTATAAAGAAATGGGCCTAGCTGGTTTCTGATTTTGAGTTATACCTTCTTGTTTTTGCTGTGGAAATGGACCATGTCTGCATTTCCAAACTGCCTGAAATACTCTAAGGCAAAGAGTCTCATAGGGACATATCTTGGCAGCCTATATGGGGCTAATTCACAGCCATATATTCTGATTACTGTATGGTGTTGGTAGCAGTACCAATCCCCAATGCTGTAGGCCTTTGAGAGCTGGAGAATCCTTTGCATCTCATCTGTCAATCTTGGAGGAGGGGTACCCAATAGCAAGGACATAGATGGATGGATAAAGAGGTCTATGAATTCACAGTAGCTGTATGGTGAATAAGATGTGTGATGAAAGATTGAAGTCCAAAATACCACAGACCTTGGGTTTCCCTGAGCATCAAACTTCTTGAGAGTAATAGGGAAACTATCAGGTTGATAAAATAGGAAAAAGTGATAGATGTATGAAGTGTATCTAAACACCTTTTCCCTCTCTAGATTCATCAATTGCTCATGAATTTTATTGGAAATGTATGCAGCATAATCATAGTGAACAGAAGGAGGCTTTCCAGTGGAGAAGATAGACATCATTGCCAGAATGGTTTCATCAGCATCCTCAGCTGATCTGTAACCCAGGACATAACTGATCAAATCCACAAGAAATTTTCCCAACTCATTGAAATATACATTTCCTATAGGAGGGGTCCTCACAGTTTGAGAGCCTGATTCAATGAATAGCTGATTAATCTTTATGATTTGGACACTATACAGCTTGCCTCCTTTCTTTAGCAAGTCCATCATGGAAAGAGGAGTCAATGGCTTTGTAGTGTGAAAGTGCAGCATTTGATTTATGGCCTCAGGGGTGACATGGAACAAAACTGAACACGAGGAATTGAGGACAGCTCTCTGACATGGGTCATAGTTGGCACTTCATCTATGAATTAAATCTGGGAGGACATTGACTTGAGGAAGGTTATAAATGGGCAAATTGGAGTCCCAAATCCCTAGAATATCAGTTCCACTGAGGTGCTTGGCCTTCAGCTCATTGAGTACATGAATATTATATTTAGTGTCCATTGAGAGTGTTTCTGTCATCTGGTAATCTCTATCACCCAGGGCTTGCCATTCTAGCTCTCTGTGTGGGGCATTCAAGGGTGGAATGTTTAATGCTACTGGTGTTTCCATGGTTCACTAACACTTGGAAATGGATTTGAACCTGATTTTCTGGGCATAGCAACACAGGGCAGTGAATTTTGCAAGAGCAGGGCGATTTGCAGAGGAAACAGAGTCAATTATGGTGAGAACAAATTGAAATGCTCCTGAGAAGGTTCAATGAGTAAATGTTGGGACTAAAAAGCTGTTTTCCTGGTGAACTTGTGTAGCAGAGCTTTTAGTTTGCGACTGCGCAAATAGACTGTATATTCGTTGAAATTAGACACAATGGGGAGTTTTGTTGGTGAAATTGGTCTTACACTGTGGAGGAAAAGCACTGGTTCATGAGAATTTATGGAATTCACTGTGTTTTTCTCCTCTTCCTAGTTTGTTTTGGTGAATTATGCACAAAACCAGGTGCGGAGGGGAGATTTTGGTAAATACCTGGTAGACTCTGGCAATGGCGGTAATGCAGGCGAATTGAGGGCGCCCACGGTCCTTAAGTCAATTTGTTGCAGGTTGGCGGTGAGGACGTCGTAAAATACATGCAGAGAGCACAATAGTTGCTTTGTCAAAAATGAGAAAAAACGCGAATTTTGGCAAAAATATGGACATTTTGGGCTTTTGGCGCATTTTTTGGATGACGTTAGCCTGACGTCATCGGGTGGGGTCAGGTACGGAAGGGTGACGTGGCGGCCTGTGAGTGGTCCACGAGGACTGTTGAGGTGGTGGATAGGTCAGAGCGATGGCGGGCCGGGCGCTGACGCGACGCTGACTTGGCATGACGTGGGCATGACATGGACGTGACGTGGGCAGGCGGTATACGGAGGGCGGTAAGCGGTTCCATCGGACCGCTTATAGTACGGGAGTGGTATTGGCAGGCGGCCTCCCGATACGATTTGGGAGCGACGCGTGGCACTGCCCTGACGTCATGGTCTGACATTTTTCGGGAGGTAAAGTACCGCCATCGGGGGCGGTCCGATATCGATATGGGCCGTCGGATGGGAAAGCCCAGATCCGACGGGTGACGGGTTGCCAAAATGATAGGACGATACGGCAGGGAGGCGGAGAATAAACAATTGTTTTTTATGGAAAAGCGCGCCTGGGCAGGACTTTGGAAATCAAAGAAAATATGGGTTTTTGGCATTAATTCACAAAATGGGGTTAGGGCTATAAATCAAGCGGATCTTGATTTAATCCCAATACATAATATTAGGGATGTTTGGCCTTAGCGCTTTGATTTCTTTGTAGTTCGACCCTTTAGGACTATTAGGCTATATTGCCTAGGGGAAGGGAATATGCATATTTTTAAGGTTTTTGTACACAATAGTGTTATGGTAATAGGGAAAGGGGAACATAGGGAGTTAAGTATAGATAGAGTTAGTAGTTAGTATTGGATGGAAGATATGGAGAAGAGGAAGAAAATACTAAGTTATTAGGGAACAAACTTAGTTAGTGGAGTAGATCAAAATGAAAAGACTTTTACATAGGAAATGTAGCTCTTTATGCTACAAGGATCAATGAATGAGTTTGATTTCTCTCATAAACCAAGGTGATAGAGGGATGTTAGCAAGGAATTTGATGGGGGATGATTCGGAAGTTAAACATGCTTCATTTTGTTACTACAAAACTGCTGAATAGGAAGATATGCACTGGCCACCATGTGTTTCCTTTGTTTAGGCCAGAGATCTGAAAGAAATCATGCTTCTGCAACCCCATCTACCTACCCATTCTATCGCCTAACATTTTTTTTATTACTTCAAGGAGGGTGCACTTAGACTTGCAAACCCTCATGTGCCTTTTCTTTTCCTTTGGCCTTTTCCTCTTGATTTTCTATCTAAAGCTAGCCTTATTGCTTCCAAGGCCCCAGATTAAACAGTTGGAAGCCTTTATTCTCTACCTAACTACTTTATCTGCCAAGTTTCAACAGTTTGGACAAATTTCTTTCTCTAATCTACAACAAAAATTGAAACATGGCATGACCCAGCTTAGACTGTTGGATCACCCATTCAGAAGTAGGACAGCATCAACCAACTGCAGATATGTGTCTTCCACAAGAATATGAGATCTTTGCATCACCAAAGTAGATCATATTGGCACTTCCCTTGCCAATCATGAAAAATGAAACCTATTGGTATAGGTAGCTAACAATATATATATATATATATATATATATATATATATATAAAGATTTTGTCTTATATGAATTTGTTAAATTATTTTTATATATAGTTATTTTAATAACTATATTAAAAATAATTGTTGTCATATGATTTTTAATAATGATTTTTTTTGTCTCTTATGTAGGTGTAAGAGGTCATTGACACACTGTTATGTAGGTCCGACTTGCTCACTGGGATCTCATGTGGCACACTGTGGGTCCTGCTTTCTCCTTGTCACCTCTAACTTCGAAGAGCTTTATCTTTTGCATACGAGCTCGGTTTGAAGAACTGTTCACACCTCTGTGTTCAGGACAACAAGATCTATGATCTAGTCCTAGGTCGAAGTCATTCAGATGACTTTGATTTCTGAGCGTTCCTAAGCCCTCTTTGTCTTCTGTGTGTTCCTGAAGATCCACTTGGATCAAGCACGGAAGGAAGTGTTATACCACCAATTAGCTAGAGGCAACGATTTGACCCATGTTACACTAAAATTTGTCACCATGACTATATACAATTAGTATGGCTCCATCAACTGCCATACTATCCTCCTTGGCAAGTCTTATACCTCTGCTCCTCATGTCAAACTCCAAGAAAGAGAGAAAGTCCTTAAAAATTCAAATAACTCTGGTTACACAGTTTCTCTTAACCTTACCTGCGTGTACGCACCTCAAGTTCACAATACCTGCGTACTTGTACGCTCTGTCTGTAAAGGGGTGGGTGTGTACTCCTGTAAAGGTCAAAAGGCGCGAGTTTTACTTCAAAAAAGTTACTTGTGGTCGAATCTAGAGCATTCTAGAAGATGGTTTGACGTGTATTGAGCGCCTCCAGATGGTTCATGCATCCCTATGAAAGAGGAACTTATCCCATCAAGAGGGGAGCTATCCCATTCAAAGAGGGGCTTATCCCATTGATGGTGGACCTGATTAACTTCCTCAGAATTATAAATACAGGCATTGGGCCAGAGGGAGGGGAGGTTGAAAGCTGAACATTCCTAAGGGTAGATGCTGCTGAAATTAGGACTCCCTTATAGAGCTTGAGAGGAGAGATTCCCATCCTTTCTTAGCTTCATTTGGAAGTGGGTGAGTGTTATAGACATTTTTGTGCCTTACAGCATGAAGCATGAAATGTCAATAATCTAAGGGATCCAAAGTCCCTAAACATGTTGTTCCTACCCCTAGAGGAACAAGGTCAGCAAACCACAGCTCTAAATATCAGTTCTCCACCTGAAAACACTCAAAAACAAGCAATTCTGGAATCATGTCAACTACTCTACTGAGCATCTGCGCTGAATGTCAAGTGCTCCATGGTGTACCTGCGTTGAATGTCAAAAGCAATGAAGGCCACCTGCGCTGAGCGTACTTGGCCAAGTGGCACAGTCATTCCTCAATGAGTCATTGCTCAGGAAGCTTCCAAAATGACACTTGGATCAGGGAATTCGCCTTGTGATGAGTAAGAGGCTCTGTTTCTCCAAGTGGAAGCAAGATCCTCCAAGTGGACTCAAGAATTGAAGATTAACTAAAGTGGGAGAGGACACAAGGCAGCTACACACCAGTTGCAAGCTGACTCATCCTTTCTCCAAATCATCTATATATAGAACTCTCTCATGAGGTCTATGGAGGCTGGAATTTTGTACAAGTAAAGAAATGTTGTTGGTTTGTGCATAGAGCTATTGGGTGATTTGCTTGAAGGAGGTGAAGAGGAGATTTCTTTCTGCTGGGAGGTGTTGTTGGATTGGGCCTCTTATGGTTGTAACACTCTCAGAACTTTACTTCTTCCATTAATAAAGCATTTGAGGTTCTTCTATATGCATGTGTCTCAATGATGTATTGTTATACTTGTGTATTTGATTTATTCTAATCCTTGAATCAATTATGAATGTATGCTTCTTGTAGTTTCCCTCTCTTGCTATTTTGCAGGATCTTGTTGTAGCTGGGCCAGTGAAAGAGCAAGGAGCTGGGAGCAAGCAGCAAGGAGAGAAGATTGGATCAACCATTAGCGAAAGACATCGGTTAGTGGATCCCTTTCTCCCCTTTTTACTTTCATAAAGAAGAAATCTTAAGTAGCTTTACATTCGGTTGTTGCTGAGGTACTATCACCCTTAGAGTGGGATAGGGTCATTCCGAATTGGATACTTTTCCCAACAACAAATTGGCGACTCCGCTGGGGATCGTATCTTGTTGGTTGTTTGTGTTTTTGCTATTCATTTCCTAAACACAGGGAGTACCGAATCGAAAAGCATTTGAATCTTTCAAATGCAAAGTAGAGGGCAGCTACTCTAGCTCAGTTTCTGGGCATGTTTATGATTTGAAGAGCTGATCCACAAGGACTCTGATAAGCTCTTAGTGATAGCTTTTCATCCTCCTTCTCATCCCTTAGTTTGTACTTGACTGATAGCTTCTGATTTGGCCAAAAACTGTGAATTTTTGAGCAATCTGTGACCCAGAAACTGAGAGAAACGAAAGTTTCGTTCTTCAGTGCAGGTTGTACAAAGGCTGTCTGCATTTCAACGCAGTTCCCGAAGGGGCTACCTGCGTTGAATGTCAAAATGACAGTGTACTACCCGCGCTGAACCAGTTTTGCCTTGTGCTACTGGAGTTTCCTGCTGTTTCTTGCCCTGTTTTCACCCTTGTTTTTGCAGCCTGTTACCAGTCAATGTACCTATCTGAAACCAACTTTCTTTACCATTATTCTGCCTCGGTTATATAAAGAAACTGTACTTGTTCTTTTTGTATTTCTTACATCATTTACAGTTTCCCATAACGAAAAGTGAACTAGTCTTGCTGTGGCCTCTTAGATCTAAACCTGTGATAGGTGTTTTTCTGATCTTAAGAGTTAGTTTGTTTGCTGTTCATAGCTGATTGAGCTTTTTCTTTCGTCATATGGTTTGAATTTATATATTTCTAGTGTCGAAACAAGTAAATCTTAAGGTGTCTTTTGATTTTGGACAAGCTTGTTTGCTTTCACTTGAAATTGAATTCAAAGTTATATAACAGCTTTCTTTTTGTAATACATCAACATTAAGAAAGAGAAAAGAAATACCTGCATTGTGCATTTTGCATTTGACAGCTTGCATTTTGATTTAGGGAGAAATTGCATTAGTGTGTGCTCCATGATCTGTGTGAAAAGATGATGTCTTTCTTTTCCCTCAGTAGTTAAGATTTTCAAAGTTGAAAGATTGAAAAGTTTGCTTCTCATCTTAGACTGCATTTAGGAATTTGTTACATACATCTCGTGGTGATCCATAAAGGCAAACTCGCTAAACAAGATCAACCTTAAAATAAATTCAATTTACATAACAACGCATTGAAACATAACGCAAACACATAGAGGTCTAAGCTAGAGACGTGTTCCGGCGTCGTTAAACGTGATATCTTAGCATTGAGTGGTTGGGTGATTCCTCCACGGTGAAGCGATAAGTATCAATACGGACTTGTGCTCCCACGTACCGTCGCGTATATATTGGGAGACCCCTATAGGAAAAAGCCTTTATCCATAGGAAACCGTGTTGGCCGCCCTACTGATTGCAATGCAGTGAACACAACATTCACGAAGATTGACCACCCGTACCGTAAAACGTATTCTGTGGTTTTGCAAAAAGTTTGGCACACCCTCTGCCTAGATCTCCAGAGCAGTTTCTTTTGGCCTTTTTCAAACTCTATAACTGAAAAAGTCCATCCGAGCATTTGTCACTTCGGGCTCGTTAAAACATCAAAGGAGACTAGAGTCATCTTTAGCTTTTTCTCGACTCTTAAAAACTGAAAAAGCAAGTTGTGTCTAAAGCGTCGTTAATAAAATTTATTTTAAACGGAACATAATCACCTCTTATTCCTGCGTTGATCTTTAAGTTGAAAAGTATGGAGCCCACCAACCAAGGAAGTCACCTTGGTGGAAGTCCCAGTCCCTTCTCCTCTTGGGGAGATGTTGGTGCACCCCATATGGCCACATTGTCACTTCCAGGATTGACAATTGGCCTACTTGTATCGCTCTTTTCAACTAATGTAGTTCAGACCACCACAAATCCTGAACAGTCGAATCAACAGTTAGATCAGTCTAGAGCTGCCCACCAGCCTTCTACTTCCTATAACTCTTCCTCCGATCCTTCATCTTCACAAGGTAGAGCCGGCAAAAGCCAAGCTCCCATGGAGAAGAAGGAGAAGAAGAAGAGAGAGAAGAAGCAGAAGGGGCCTAAGGCGACTGGGGGCAAGCAAAAGGCATCTGACAAAAATCCACACACAGAACCGACCGGGCCTAAATCGCCATGTGTCATATGTAAAGGGATCCATTTCCATCGAGATTGTCCTTGTATTCCCCAGATACTAAGGGACTGGTCCCCCAGGTTGCACAATCCGGTAGCATCAACCTCTGATAGCCATGTTGAATGCATTCCGTCAACTAGCGAGAGTGAAGGACAAAGAGGGAGACCAAGATCACCCTGCAGACTGTGCGAAGGCGATCACGCCATCCACCGTTGTCCATTCTTAGATGAGGCGAAGAGAGTTTTGGAAGATCGTCCGGTGTCACCATTACGACTTCCTCCTGGATACCAAAAACTCGTGCCAAATCCCTCGATAATTGAAAATCCAGCTGGCCCGATCAAGTGGTCAGCTGATGTGTCGGTCATTGAGAATGAACCTACTGAATCCAGACCAGACGAAAGTCTAAAGGTCAAAACGGCAGTTGACCCGGTTCTTCCTTCAGAGGTTTCATCCTCAAATGACACCGTCATTGAAGATTCATCTTCAAATGACACCCTCACTGAAGAGAATAAGGATGACACCGTCCAGATTCTTTTCATCAACACAGACTCTGATGAGCATCAGGGCAATGCGCCCATTCCTTTATCGCAGGAAGGAACATCGTCAGGGTCGTATCCGGCCATGTATTCGGTCCCACCACCAAGCAACCTGGTTGTGTCCTTTGATTGGAACCAACTGGGCAGACCCCGGTTACCAGCCAGTATACCATTCAGAATCATCGTCCAAATCTACAGAATGGTAATGGCTGGAACTATCATTGATGAAGGGGCATCTGTGAGTATCCTTTCCTCTATTGCTTGGAAAGCACTGGGTTCCCCAGCGCTTTTACCTGAGATGAGAAATCTATCAGGTTTTGATAAAGGAACCAGTCGCCCTTTAGGGATTCTCCCCAATGTTCCCATTACATTGAGGAAGAAGACAGTTCATATGAACGTCATGGTCGTCCAAGGACCCTTGGATTATAACCTACTCCTTGGACGGGACTATATATATTGCATGGGAGCAATAGTCTCCTCACTCTTTAGAGTAATGTGTTTTCCACACGAAGGAAGGATGGTCAAGCTCGTAGACCAACTTTCATTTCCGGGATCACGCATCGCAAATAGTCAAATACCAACCCTAAACGGCCTATTCACTCAAGAAATGCCTCCACCCCCGGTTCTTCTTCCAGATGAGTGCGAGTGATTCGGAAAGAAGTAACTGGGACCCAGGGGGCATGCACCCTGGCCTGCCTTGGGCAGAGGAAACCTTGGGTATAAAGTCAATTTCCGCGGAAGAAGATGACTAGTCCGTACCCCGTCCGGCATGGAAGAGGGGTTGTTCTAGAATAAGATTCTTTTGTTAAAGTTATGTGTTTGCCAAGTCATTCACCTTTGTCTAAAAAAGTAGGCTCTGCCAAAGAAGGGGATCTGTTTGCGGCGGCAAGTAGTAACCATCTTTGGGTAAAAGGCAAGCCTCACCCATTAAAACAAATGTTTTGAAGGATAAGTAGGGGCAGCCTCCAAAGAAAGAGATTCTATTGCTGCAACAAATTGTAACCATCTTTGTGTAACCTAATGATAGACATCGCTGAAGAAAGAGTTTCATTTGCGGCAGCAAATAAAACCATTTTTTGGATAACCTGAAAGAGGCAATCCTCACCCATCAAAACAAATGTTTTGAAGGATAAGTAGAAGCAGCCTTGAAATTGTACTTTATACCTGGGGGCATGCAAACCTTTTGGAGTGTATGCAAAGAGCGGTCATTTATCTGGTTTTTGGATTGGTCGTTTCCTAACTTACATAAAGAAAGGATGTGGGGCAAAAGTCAAAATTTGCCAAATTAGGAGCATAGCTTTGTGAGATAAAGCTCCATAAAAAATAGCTATCTCACAGGAGGCATTTCTTATTTCATGACTGGTATAATCGAGCAGGGTTTGGTTGCATTCAAGCTCGTTAAAAAATGAATCCATCACCGAGCAGTTTTAGCACATAGTTCATGCTCGTTAAAAAATAAACATAAGTTGTGAGCAAGCTTCCCCTAGAGTTCAAGCTCATCCAGAAAAAATGAACCGGTAAATAACCTTGGTAAATGTAACCTTTGACAGCCATGTTAAAGCCTTGGTCGTGTTCTTGCAGTCTCACCTCCACCGTTCATTTGGCCAATCGTTCATCTCCACATGATTGTTTACCCATTTTGAGGAACAGCTGCGAAGAGTGATTTCACTAAGCCATCCTTGTGACACTGCCGTGATTGGAATATTCCAACCTGTACCTGGAATCTGCTGCTACCCTGTTCATCACTCGTTCCTCGAAAGACGAGTCTTCTTTGAGCTCTTTTCACTGACTCGTAAAATATGAAAAGTTTGCCGAGTTTTGGCCTTCCAGCTCGTTAAAGCGACCGGAAGAGCTATCCCTCCTCTAGATTTTAATCTTTTTGGATTTGAGGGATTATTGCACAAAAAGATCGAGCGCTTGTTTAGTTCGGCTCGTTAAAACTATCGAAAATTCATCCCTTCTGTATTGTTTTATACTTTTTCGGACTTAAGGGATTAGATGACGAAAAAGGAATTTTGGAGTTAACTTTCTGTACCTTTTCAGACTCTCTAAAAATGAAAAGGACCGAGTTTTCCTTGTCATTAGACTCGTTAAAATGATTAAATAGCGACAAACTTGTCTTTAGACGAGAACGAGTTTCCCTATTTCTAGGCTCGTTAAAACATAGCGATGGGCTTGCCCGAAGGGCAGGTTATAGAACAAGCATATGTTATCCTCCTCAAGCTTGACAAAAATAAAGAGGTACTGGTCAGAAATGACTGGGGAAAAATTGGGAGAACCTCAAAGCTTTAGTGGTAGCAAGTCACTCTTGAACATGACACTTTGTCCTCCGTATCACATCGGGTTGGGTTATTTCATTCACCGGTCTCATCACCATGGTCTTCGCCAAACCATCCACATTTGGGGTAATGCTACCGATCCATCACATTAGTGTCGTTATATGTTCAAGAGATGTTGTTCTGCAAGAGTCAACCGTGTCCCATCCACTGCCATACATTATCCTTCATCCATTCATGACCGCCACCCTGAATCAGATATCACAGTTTGTTTTCACCTCATCACAATCATTAGCTCCGTTCCGTGTCACTGATGTGGGATTCATTAAGGCCCTCCTTTGACGGATCGCTCCTTGTCGACATCAGCTCATTATCCAAGGAGTTGATCTAGGAACACCCCCTTCAGTACTTTGAAGCTTGCATGCCTCAATGGCAAGTTTCTCACTTCCGGCGACAAGTATACATCAATGACCTTCGACCAGAAGATTTTGCATGGTGGTCGACGCCAAGTCCTTTATTCCCACCATGTGAATTGTACTGCCGTACCTTGAGGGTCATCATCCTTATCGATGATTCCTCTCGCGCTTGTTAACGGTTTACATCATTGACCGGTAATCAAGCGATGTCTTTCCATGTTCGACTTCAGGAAATTCTCACATGGATCAACTTGTACATCGAGTGAAGATCGGAAGAGATTGAAGACCCCGGATCTAGTTTCATCCATCCGGGCTGCGATATATATTCAGGACATAAAGACATTTGATATGTACATCATTGCAACAGATGATCATCCTTCTCAAAGGATGATAATTTCAGCAGAGAATTATCAGTCTACCATCAGACGATCGTCTGTTCTATGTACCAAAATGAATTTATAAAGCTGAGCATGGGAATGCCCGCCTCAGCTAGATCATGAAAGCAGAATGAAAAATAATGTATTGTATTGTATCTTATTACAGGGCACCTCTCAGCGATTGAATGAACTTCGGATCCTCCTGATAAAGCATTTCACCCGATAAACGACCTCATACTTTAGGGGGCAACTATTATAGACATTTTTGTGCCTTACAGCATGAAGCATGAAATGTCAATAATCTAAGGGATCCACAGTCCCTAAACATGTTGTTCCTACCCCTAGAGGAACAAGGTCAGCAAACCACAGCTCTAAATATCAGTTCTCCACCTGAAAACACTCAAAAACAAGCAATTCTGGAATCATGTCAACTTCTCCACTGAGCATCTGCGCTGAATGTCAAGTGCTCCATGGTGTACCTGCGTTGAATGTCAAAAGAAATGAAGGCCACTTGCGCTGAGCGTGCTTGGCCAAGTGGCACAGTCATTTCTCAATGAGTCATTACTCAGGAAGCTTCCAAAATGACACTTGGATCAGGGAATTCGCCTTGTGATGAGTAAGAGGCTCTGTTTCTCCAAGTGGAAGCAAGATCCTCCAAGTGGACTCAAGAACTGAAGATTAACTAAAGTGGGAGAGGACATAAGGCAACTACACACCAGTTGCAAGCTGACTCATCCTTTCTCCAAATCATCTATATATAGAACTCTCTCATGAGGTCTATGGAGGCTGGAATTTTGTACAAGTAAAGAAATGCTGTTGGTTTGTGCATAGAGCTATTGGGTGATTTGCTTGAAGGAGGTGAAGAGGAGATTTATTTCTGCTGGGAGGTGTTGCTGGATTGGGCCTCTTATGGTTGTAACACTCTCAGAACTTTACTTCTTCCATTAATAAAGCATTTGAGGTTCTTCTATATGCATGTGTCTCAATGATGTATTGTTATACTTGTGTATTTGATTTATTCTAATCCTTGAATCAATTATGAATGTATGCTTCTTGTAGATTCCCTCTCTTGCTATTTTGCAGGATCTTGTTGTAGCTGGGCCAGTGAAAGAGCAAGGAGCTGGGAGCAAGCAGCAAGGAGAGAAGATTGGATCAACCATTAGCGAAAGACATCGGTTAGTGGATCCCTTCCTCCCCTTTTTACTTGCATAAAGAAGAAATCTTAAGTAGCTTTGCATTCGGTTGTTGCTGAGGTACTATCACCCTTAGAGTGGGATAGGGTCATTCCGTATTGGATACTTTTCCCAACAACAGTGAGCTGATCAAAGTAAAGGAGAACTCTTGCTGGACCCTGGGAGGGACCTGCACAACACCAAGGCACTGGTTGTAATGGTTTCTTTTGTTTCCACTTAATACAATTAAGTTCATTTTTCTCAACAAGTTGTTATATATAATTTGTTTCATATACTCCTTAGTCTTTATGATGAATATGTTTTATTTTATGAGTTATTCAGGTGTTATGTAATCGTTTGCTTGTTAGTGAATGCAGGTTTCAAAGAGAAGGAGGAGCTCATCTGGATCGGAGAGGCTGGACTGCTACAAACAGCGTTGGGCTAAAGGTATGTTTAAAACACCTGGTTGCTTGTATTTTAAATGCATATTTAGGGAAAGATAGTGCTTAATTGTCTTGTTTGTCACTAGAAAGCCTTAGCTTCTAGGGAGGTCAGTTTTGTCCGCAAAATTGACTCTTTCCGCATGACAAAATGGCGACTCCACTGGGGAATCCATGGATTTGATTGATTTCTCTTTTGATTGATACTTTGATTTGAGAAAAGTCGATTTCTTTCTGGTTTTTGACTGATTGACTGTGAATTTGGGTGGAATAGCTTAGGGTTAAGTTAGATTTTATTTTTCTTGGTTTTGCTAGCAGTACGAACCCTCTGCGTTAAGCACAGTGCATACTTGTACGCACTGCAGCTTTGTACACAGAGCATACAAGCACCTGTGCAAACAGGTTGCCTGCGTACCCTGTCAAAAGTTGAGAAATTTTCATTTTTTTCCTTTTTGCCTCTTAGATTTTGTTTATAATTTGTTTTTGTTGCCCAGATCCACTGGTTACCTGTCAGAGGTCTTCATCTAAACTTGTTTCATTAGTATCATGGGTTTTAGTGAAATTCATAGAAGTTCTAGCCCTAGGGTTTGATTTTTGCATTGGTCCTGTAGTGACTTTGGCTTTAGAAGTTGTAAAAACTTGGATATCCCTAGTCTTTTCAATCTTCTTAGGAGTCGGACCTTTCATAAAATCCACCTTTGTGAGAAACCTACCTTTGTGTTGTCTCTTTGCGGAGTTTCGAGAAATCTTGTTGGTTAAGATGTGAATTTCATTGTTAAGAAAAAGAACAAAAGATTTTGATTTTTGTTTTTGACTGGTTTATCATTCTGCATGAAGTAGTCCTTGGTTGAATTGTAACTGAGTAAAACATCCTGGAATTATATTTTGTAGGCTTTTGCCTCATTAGATTTGCTTTTAGGTGAATTTCTCTTAGATTTGCTTTTAGGTAAAATTGATTTGATTGTCTTAAATTGATTTTTGTTAAGTAGTTTTACATGCTTTATTAATATAAGGAAAAATACAAAAATCTCTTTTGAAGAAAAGTTTGTTTTAGTAGCATTTGAAGTCTTTGAAAAGAGAAAGGAGTTTTCATGAAATAATTAGTGGTCATGTGTTGTATGCTTTGGAAAAAATAAAGAGATTGTTTCTTTGATTTTCATTGCCAAGAAAGTTGTCTTTATATCAATTTTGCATTCTCCAACTCTCTTAGCTAGGGAATTCATTGAAAAAAGAAAAATAGTTTAAATCATCCTAGGTGCATCTTTTTAATGGATTTGAGTCGAGTCTACACACCATCAGTTTCATCTCCACTACCTTTTGCCCTAAAGAAAAGCCATAAAATTAACGCTTAAAGTAAAATTAACTTAGTAACTTTTTATTTACTAGGGCTTTGAAACACCAATATAGATCAGGATAGTGTCTTGGAGTAGGAGAGTAATTAACTCTCCAAGACAACAAAACCAAACAAGTAGCTCATCTTGTGGTAGGATAAATCCAGCTGTTACATTTATGCTCTGGGAAAGCTCCTCTTAAAGGAGAAGCACGAGATTGTGTCTGAACCAGTGAGGGGATCAATCCTCCTTCATTGGGAACGACACCAGATGCGCATGTACTACAAACGGTAAACCTCAGATTATTGTCGAGGAGCCTGGGGTCACTTGTCGGTAAAACTTGGATTATTGTCAAGGAGCCGGTAAGGGGATTGAGCTTGATACTCTGCCCTTGCATGCTATCAGATTGTAGACTTTTCCCCCAGGTATATTTGTTGCTGTTGGTGACCTTAGTGACCATTATCTTTAGGGTTCTACCCAAGGTGACGGTGGAAGGAAGATCCCACTGTACCTGGAGCAGACGTCAGCTAGACTCACTTGGATTTTCCGGGGGTTCACTTCACTCGAGACGGTTAAAGTGGAGGAACTTGTGCCGGTCTATTCATTAAGCATGTTGTCGGGGTAACTGTTCCACCCGCCACTTCTGTACTGAATTCGGCGATGTTGGGTTTCATCACCAACTAGTGTTTTCGGTCCGGAAGGCTACTGTTTGTGTATGGTTTGACGCCCTAGTTTCTTTAGGCGTGTGATTCAAATTTGTTTGGTTCTTTAGAGACTTTAGGCGGTTTGCTTTGAGATTTTACTTTGTTTGCGTGTGCAGTAGTTAAAAGTTTTTAACTGTGGCTGAATTACCGAGACAGTCCCGTAGACTTCGGGGCCAGTCTCCTGAGATTGTAACCGTGGCCGATTTGTTGAGGAAGTCCCGTAGACTTCGGGGCCAACCTCTTGAAGACGTCCCGGGTCATTACGAAGGTTTGAAAGTCCTTGTAACTCCTAGTGGCAGTAAAGTAGGTTCACTTGAAGAAGGAGAGTCTTCGTTGGTAGTTCATCCTGATTACCAAAGTCTAGAAACAGGTTATAATCCCGAAGATGTTGCAGTTTCCGAGCTTGCTGGTTTTTTTTCATCTACTAGTGATATAGGCGAAGAACCTGAGATATCTGAACCTGTTACTCCAACTTCTAGTGCTCCTGATTCACCTAGGGTAGAAAGAGTCATCACCGAAAATCTTCCTTCTGGTTTTATAGCTATTGAAGAACTTGCTCTAGAAGAAGAAATAGGCGTCCCTATCCCTGAAAATCAACCTACTATTGATATAAGGGAGAGTGAATCCATTTTTTACAATACACCTAGAAGTACTATTTGGTATCTTTCGTTAACTAATTATTTGGACAACTCAGGGTTAAGTTTTTCTCCACCTCGTGCTCCTTATCCACCTGGAGGTTTTTATACTCCTGTAAATATGTTTGGTCAGTCGTCCATGTTTACTCAATCTCCTGAATCTTTCTTGTACGACGGTCCTTCTGTTCCCTCTGGGTATCAGTCACTTTCTGGTACTTTTGCGGGAGCATCTCCTCAACCCATTGAACATGGGTTATTAACTGGAAACAATGGTAATAAAGCATCGGGTGTAGGAGACATTTACATGATGTCAGGTTCAATTCCCAGTTCTCAACCTCAAGGTGGCCAGTTACCGCCTAGGGGGCAGCCTCAATTAATGCCTGGGGGGCAACCTCAAGGTACACAAATTGCGTCTGGAGGGCAACCCCAAGGACAGTATGTACCCGTGGTGCAATACATTCCTCAAGGTCAACCCCAGCCTCAATATGTACCCCAAGGTCAACCTTAGTATCAATTTATACCTCAAGGTCAACCCCAGTATCAGTACTTACCTCAAGGGTATCTACCCCAAGGTCAGTACTCGAGTCAAGGTTATCAACCACCCCAAGGTCAATATTATGTTCAAGGTACGGGAAATGTACCTTTCAATTATCAATCCTACCCTCTATCCGGTTATGGATCTCAATATCCTCAACCTGTCATGGGTCAATACCCCGGAATGAACATAGTGTGGGATCCATCGCAAGTTCAACAGGTATTGTAGCCAAGTGTACAGTTGTCATCTCAAACTGGACAACCCTTAGTTTCTGGTTCACCCCAGCAACCAGCCCAGTCTAATGTTCAAACTTCTGTACCTTCGGTAGTTTCTCAGTCTGGGCCTATTACACCTAGTACTCCATCTCAAACGACTACTGCAACTACCGCAACATCTGTTCAGTCTACCACACTTACTTCTGGAGTATCCACAGCTCCGGTTTCTACTGTCTCTGTAACTACTCCTCAGACATCTTTACCATTGTCTGGATCTACGATGCAAACTACGGTTCAGATGCCTGTAGGAAAACCTGGTTTAAGTACGGTTGTCACTAGTCAACCACAATTCACTTATCAACCGTACCAGGGACAGTACCAATACGGGCCTGCTGTCCAGCAACCAGTTTACCAGTATCAACCGTATCCTGGGTATACTTATCAACAACCACAACAACCCCAGTACGGTCCGGTTAATCCTGGTTTTCCGGGAGGATACAATATCCTGAATGCGATTCCTATTCCAATTTATCCTAGATATCCTCCTCCTGGGACTGGTCTCGTGACCCAGAGTTTTAGGGATCCTAATCGGCAATTACCGTTTATCGCAACTTTGGATTTACCAGACTTGTCGCGCCTAACGAACGATCCAATAAATTATCTTCCGTTTTGGCCGCCAATGCCAAATAAGTTGCCCAGTGACATACCCAAGTTCGAAGGTAAGTCTGGAGAGGACCCGTCGAATCATGTGATGACTTACCACCTCTGGTGCGCCTCTAATTCCATCTCGAATGATTCGATCTGCTTACGTCTTTTCCAGCGTACTCTCATTGGTCTCGCGGCCAAGTGGTACATTGAGTTACCATGGGCCTCTTTTTATAATTTTAGCCAGTTAGCTACCTTGTTCTTAACTCATTTTCAGTTGCCGGTCAGATATGATAATGACACGGAGTTACTAACTTCATTAAAACAATCGACGTCCACCTATATTTCCGATCATATTCATGAATGGAGACGTCGAAGACGATTAGTGAAAGTTTTTATCCCGGACCAAATCTTAGCTGAATGGTTTGTTAAATCATTGTTACCGAAGATTACTGAAGACGTAGCTAATGCCGGAGTAGTTACTGAGGAGCAAGTGATTGCTCAAGCGTAGTACCTTGACTTAGTTTACACTCAGTCAGGTACGTTACACGAAAAGAGCCCAGATCTTCCTAAGTCAAATCAAATCGCTGCTACTCCTTCAGGGTCTCATGCCGCTGATGGCATGATTGGTACGGTGAATACTAAAAGCAAGAAGAAATCCTAAAAGAATTCTTCGCCTATTATAACCTTACCAGACTCCCCGACAGGAGAATCTTCTGTTGAAGTTTCCGCCGATATTCACGCTGTAGAGTCATCTACGGCTAAATCAAAATCCGGTGGGAAAAAGAAAGGTAAGAAGAAGAATAAGGTAGACAAAACTCCAAAGGAGAAAACAGAAAAGTCGGAAACCAATGACGAAAAGCGCAAACCTCGATATCCTTGTCTTATTTGTGAAGAGGATCATTTTACAAGAGATTGCCCTCATCGGGCCGAGGTTGTGAAAATCGTCAAGGGTTCCCCAACTCCTGCTGTTTTGAAAGATCTATTTCCAAAGCAGGAGAGTAAGATGATAGGTTCTTCCTCGAGTGCCAGTGAAGAACCCATATTGATGATGTCTCATGTAAGGATTGCGACTCGATCACAAGATTATGGTAGTAAAAGTCCTGTTGATGGCAAATAAGCAGACTCTTCTCATTCTAATCCATCAACCTCAGCTCCCGGTTCCGATCCACTACAGATCGAGAAACCTAACCCAGACTTAGTAATCAAACCGCCTGCCAAGGGTGTACTTCGAAGGTCTGCTTTCAATCCACATGCGAGAGCGGCCCAGAATTACAACATTGTTGAGGATTTAGCTGTTTCACCCTCAGCAATGTCGGCTTTGGAAGTGCTTCAATCATGCCCAGCACAACGCAAATTACTTTTGTTGGCTATAGGAGCTGTTCATGTTCAGGACCCGAACCTAATAATATTTGATCTAGAAAATAGTACACCGCATTTACCTCATCAAATGGCTTTCCAGATCCTAGTGATAGTAAAAAACAGGCCTATTCATCGGACTGTGATTGATGAGGGAGCTTCCACGTGTATTATGTCGATCCAGTGTTGGAGATCGCTTGGTTCTCCTTCACTAAATCAATCCCCGACAATTCTTAAGGCCTTTGATGGCCGTGGGTTTCATCCGTTTGGCATTCTTCAGGATTTGCCTATAGGGGTTGAAGGAAAAACCATTAGTCTGGATGTGGAGGTGGTTAATGCCCCTCTAGACTACAACCTTCTCTTGGGTCGAAGTTGGTCTTATGCTATGACAGCGGTCGTTTCATCAGTCTTCAGAGTAATAAAGTTTCCATATAATGGCAAGATCGTAACAATAGACCCGCTGGCTTACTTTTCATCCGACCCAGCCTCTTCAGAGAGTATCCAGCATGTCGGTAAAACGACAATCCCTTATAAGGATGTTGGAGTAGGATTAGTTAAAGATGCCGGTTTACTGGGAACTTTTCCTTTTCCTCCAATCAACGCCTTGTCTTCGTTTGCATCCATTCATATGATTACATCAGATACCATTGTTTATGACGATCCTTGGATCATTCCTTCTGAATCTGAGATAGACTCATTTGGTGATGCTATGCCTTTGAGTCCATATGAAATTGCTTATGAAGCCGTACAGTCTTTTACCGACCTGCGTTCAACCAAAATCGACCAAATGAATGTGGTTCGTGAAGAATCACTTTTCGCGTCAACTTCGGAGTTAATAGCGTTTCCCGAAGTTGTGTCATCTGACGAGCAACTTCATTAAGTCCTGTGCGTAGAAGATTTACCATGGGCAGATCTCCATCACAGATCTTCGTTTTTACATGAGGATGATCATTTCAGAAACGATTTCTCATCAATCTTTACAGCTGAATATGTCAAAGAAGCTCAGAATCCAATGAAACATCCTGATTCAGAGCTGAATTTGGGAAACATTTCTCGTACTATTCCCATTGACATTTCAATCAAGCCCGGAATTGTTGAGAACATTCATATAGGTGCCTTGTGTTCAGATGACGAAATTCAGACATACAAGGCCCTATTCCAAGAATTCCACGACGTGTTTGCCTGGTCCTATGAGGAAATGCCAGGAATTGATCCCGCGATTGTTGTTCATGAGATCAAGACTTACCCGGACGCTAAACCCGTCCGGCAACGTTTGCGTCAGATTCACCCATGAAAAGCGACTGCAATCAAAGCAGAAATTGAGAAGCTGTTGAAAGCAGGTTTCATTTATCCGATCCCGTTAACGGATTGGGTATCGAATATTGTCCCGGTTAACAAAAAACAGGGAACAATAAGAATATGCATCGACTATAGGGATATTAATTGAGCTTGTCCAAAGGACAACTACCCAACACCCTATATCGATCAAATAATTGATGATTGTGCTGACAGTGAAATATTTTCCTTTATGGACGGTTTTTCCAGTTACAATCAAATCAATATCATCCATAATTTTTGTTACCTCAATGTCTGTTTGTGTGCTCACGCCTTCTATATCCACTATGAATCCTTGCAATCTCCCCATGGGCAAGATCTTTTGTTGGTTTGCCATCCGTAATTGAATCGAAGACCATTGTAATGTAGGCCTGCCCATGCATTCCCACATCTGCTTAGGTAGTATGTTTGCATCCAAGCCTAAGTCCAGAATGATCTGATCCATCTCATAGTCATCGATCTGTGTTGTTAATCGCATCTCCCGTCCAGTGTGCAAAGCATGTTCTCCCAATTTTCAGACCACGCGAGATGCACCTGGCCCTGTGCACCTAGTTATCAGCTCTTGTAATCCCTTAAACGCCTTATTATCTCTCAGCAGCTTCATACATGTCCCTAAAAAGGTAGTTAGCATCAAAGGATCCATTTCCTACTCGGGTTGATCCTCACTACCTGAAGTAGAGACCTCTACAAAGCTCTTTTTAGCTTCCATAAACGTCTTCTTCACATGCTCCAAGTCAAACTCATGCTGCTTTGTAGGGGCTTTGCGAACCCCTGGGCCTACCTTGGTTAATTTCCCCTTATCTTCCCCTATAGTTGCGCCGCTTTTGAGCATTAAATTCACGTTGGGGTCTTCCTCTCACGGTTCAAAACTCATCATTTAGACATTTTGTGTCATTGTAGGTTGCGCTGCCCTTTTCTCATGTATCTACGCTATCAGTGTGGGGAAATCTATCATTTCATGATCAAACTGCTCGCAGTAGGGACACGATATTCTGGTCGGGTTGGTACAATCATGCATGTAGTGCCTTGGTCCTCCGTATTCGTAACAGATTAGCTTGCCGCGGCCCCTTCCTGGCCCCATTCCTCCCCGTCCTCGTCCGCATCTCTAGAATTCACCGTGCACTATCACCACGGCTGGATCCTAACCCGCGCCTCAGTCATTACCCTATAGGCAGGTGTTCGATCCATCAATAATTCATAACCACGATAATGTCGTTCCTCGTGGCCCACCGATCTACAAAAATTGCAAAATAGCTACTGAGGGTCTGGGTAAACTTTTGCAGTAGGTGACAGTTGTCTGTGTTGTGCTTTCCGGTAATGCCCCACTTAAATCTTATCTTGCAAATTTTATTAATGTTTACATTATCTGAAAATGTTGAGAAATATTGGTCTAATATAAAATTCATGATTTATATTATTCAAATTCCCAACTTGTCTTCTCAAATTGAATCTTAGGTAGGACATGGTCCTCTCCAAATAATTATCAATATATATATATATATATTTATCTCACATTCCCCAATGTACCCTCGCATTTACTAGGGAGAAGACATGGTCCTCTCCATTTAATTACATCTCATTCCTAAATGTACTCTCACATTTACTTAGGAGAAGACATAGTCCTTTCCATATATATATATATATATATATATATATATATATATATATATATATATATATCACATTCCCAATGTACTTTCAGATTTACTTGGGAGAAGACATGGTCCTCTCCCATTAATTTCCCAATTTTATATTCATATAAAATTTCCAAATGTACTCCCGGCTTTACTTGAGAGAAGAGAAGTCAAATGTAAGGATGGATGAGAATTTAATGACATATGAGAGTTGGTTGAGATGGAGAAGAGAGGTAGGGTATAAATAGGGAAGGGGGAAGGGAGAAAAGGGCATGTGGGGTCTTGCTTGATTTTGGGGATTGGCTATGATTTTAGGATTGTTGTGATTTTTGGAGACCTTAGGAACCTGTGGAGGTTTCTTGGGTTGTTGAGAGGATGGAATTATTGTTCATCTTGGTTTGGATCAGTCATCTTGGACACACATACTACATCTGGTTTGACTTGGGCTCGGAGGGCTAGGGAACCTGTGGCAGTTTCCTGGGCTAGGAATTATTTCCTAGTTGGCTAGGAGGTAAATCTGGTTGGGTCAGTCAAGAGGAGCATTCAACAGGAGCAGTAGCGCAAAGGCATCTCCAGCAGCCACCGGTACAGGTATTCCTCTATAGATTACTCATGTAAATTTAATTAAAATGAAATGCTCACCATAAGTTATAAGGATTAGAATATAAATGGTAAAACTTTATTTGTTTAAAAGCCTTGTAAGAAAGTAAACTATTGCCTCTTATTACATTTAAATTCATCAGAAATAGATCTGTTAGAAGACCCCAGGATAGGGCTCTTACAAATGGTATCAAATCCAGGTTCAAAATCTAGACCTTGAAGCCTACCTACTAGAGATTTTTCAAATCTAGTTGAATCTTTGAAGACCAAGACATTACTAACCTGTAAATTGCACTTTAAAAATTTCCTTGCAATCCTATAGAAGCTTCCATCTATGCTAAAATAAAATTTTAGTTTCTATTGCAACAAGAAAATTTTATTTTCTCGGCAAATGAAATGAAAGTGTTATTCATCAGACACCTTGTTTCTCCAGTCAAGGGAAATCAGAACATGGTTCTTTTTTAATAAATACAACTTTGGCAAATTTTTATGAATATAGTTTGTTGCATATTCTAGAATGATGCCATCTAAGACATAAAACATACTTTTCTCATTACCTTGAGGTGGTAAGTCTTGAATCCGATTATAATGTTGTTGAAAACATACTTTACCCAAATTTGTAACAGACACAAGGTTCTGTCGGGTGTCAACATATGGTTCGGATTGGGGAAAAATTTCTTCACAATTCCTACCTGATAACTCAGAAGGTGAATCCTGGACATATATATATATATATATATATATATATATATATATATATAGAATGTTTTTTTAATAAACATAGATATCCCATGGATTTATTTCCAAGTGTTGCTTTGATCGAGGGTGCACATGACTAGTGACTTGAATTGAAGCTTGATTTTTGTCATACCTAAGATCATGGCCCGCATCATTGCTAAAAAATGGATGAACACCAATAAAGGGTTCACAACATGCCACAAATCGCTTGTAATTCATTGATGGCTCTTCCAACAAGCTTTGGATAAAGACTGCGTCCTCCTGTAACCTCATTTAAGGTGGATTCGGCTAGGAAATGCTCATGGGTATCCCCATTTTCGATTTGTCAATCAGTCATGCCACACGATGAATTTCTCATCGTAATGAAACCACAGGGGCATTGAGCTCACTGTTTGTCGAGTCACAAGCATTGGAGTGATGGGTTAATTCGTTTCCAGTGTCATAAATGGGAGAGAATTCAAAGTACACGATAGGTTTTATTGTTCCTCCTTACAAAATATGACGACAAGCTCACATCGAGTAATTGATCAAGATGTACTTTAATAGGGTGACCATTTCTCATGTTTTCTCTGTGATTTTCAGAGAGAAATAGTTGGGAATGACTACAGATTTATCACCCAATTGACCATCTTCTTCAATAATAGCTTGATTACCACTACTGCCAGATTTGATTTGGCCTATACGAGGGTTAGAAACAGTAACTAGTTGTGCAGAAAAAAAATTCCCAGTTATATCCATAATGCCAACCTAAACTACAAACAGTCCCTTTTCAAGAACTTGGTTATCTTTCTCAACGGGAAGACTGCAAACTTCCTTTCCAATGCTTGTTTCATCACTTTTGAATGGAAGGCTGGAAATGTTTTCATTGAAAGTTGCTTCATTGCCTTTAAATACAGGGCAAGGAATATCTTTTCACATATTGATTTCATCATCCCCAGATAGAGTGCTGGAAACAATATTTTCTTGGCTTGCTGCTTCTTTGTCACCTTTAGATTCAGGGGCAGCAACAAAAGATGTCTCATCTATATTCAACTGTGATCTAGACAATAAATCTGGGCCACCTGATGTCTTTTGGGCTGAGATGATAGTTGTTGGCACACTGGAAATTGTTACAGGTTGCTTGGATATGTCCTGCCTGTGTCCATGATGGTGATTGCAGGTGAAATTTCATCCTTTTCCAAATCCAGGAACTCCTCATAAAAGTTATTGTTTCATCTTCAAACTTGAGCCTACAAATCTCCATATGAGTGCTGGAAACTGTCTCTTTTGGGTTGCTGGTTTTTCCATCTTCAATAGCTGATTTATTACCTTCAAATCTAGGCTTTGACACATCTTCAAAAATTGGTATTATCCATGGCTGCTTCTGCAATTTCCAGGGGGCTGGATGTGCCAATTTCTTGATTTATAATGGCTTCTTGATCATTTTCAGACTCACGACTCTGCTCACCTTTCAATTCTGGGCTATTTTCTTCATCTTCCATCATAAGACTGTAGATCTTTTCTTCAATCACGACCTCATTGTCTTTAGGAGGACCAGGGTCCTCTTCTATACTGTTCTGGGAAGCATGCAATTCTGCAATTTCCTCAACTATAGGCTGCCATTCAAGGCCACAGTCCCATTGCATAAAAATCCAACTTATGAGCACCTTGTTATGTTCCTATGCCAATAGGTGTCATATATCATGATTGACTTGGTTTAGCTCTGAAATATGTACATAACTTTTCTTGTTGCAAATGTTTTCCATATTCAAAATCAAAAACCAAAAAATGTAAAGAGGGTATGTCCTAGAAAAAGAATAAAAGGACAAAAAGAATGAAAAGGTCAGAAAAAAATAAAAAATGAACCCCAAGAAAAATAAAAAGACCATGAAAGTGTGCAAGTCCAAATGCCACTGCTATTTTACTTTTTGTACAATAATGATTGTGTGCAAAGTGTTGTTATGCCACAATCCATGGTAACCAAATAGTTTAATCTTGGTTATTCCATGTTTTGAATTTCATGCTTAGAGATAGAGAATAAAATCTGACCAAACTATTTAATCTTGGCAGATAAGTACATAGGTAGAGTAAATAAAAGAAGGAGCTCAACAGTTTAATCTGAGCCCTTGGATGTAATAAGGATAGACTTAGATAGATTTCCATTGTAAAAGAAAAGAAAATGTTTTGATAAGGGTTTGCCAGTTTAAGTGCACCCTAATAAAAGAAGAAAAAATGGTAGGATAAGTAGGTAGGGTAAGTAGATGAATGGTTGCAGAATTATGTATGATGAATGATTATCTAGATATCAAGTCATATACTTTCATCATCAAAAGCACTTAAAGATATGGATGACAATGAAGACATTTACATCATAGACAAAAGTCAAACTAATTAACCTCCTCACTCATTTTTTCCATAAATTTTACTAATTTCCCATAAGTACTAAAGGCACCAACAACCTGAAAGTTAAAGGGGCTCAGAGCATTTCTCTGACTTCTGGAGGGACCGGACCCTCGGCCCAAAAAATTCTAAGGCCTAAGTGCTAAAGACCCTTCATCAAAATTCACCCCCTCCATAATTCATTCATTCCCTTCAAATCCTTTTCCCAGGGTAAAATCACTCTTTTACTTAGGAAAAATAAATGGTTCTTTATGAACCCCCCCACCCCCCAAATACATTTTAGCCTAAGTCATAATGTTGGATGATGAACACATTTTCAGAAACATTTACTTAGTGCATTTTCTTTTCCCATGGTCATATTAACTTTTAATTCTTATTATTTATTTAACTCCCGAAACAATTACCCTTTCCCATATTATTAATAAAAAAATCCCAAAATAAATAAATATCCCCTCGCGATGGTTTGGAAAATAAACCATAATAAAGTTAATTAAGTTGAATTAATTAATCGAACTACGATTAATTAAGAGACAAAACCCCCCGACGTGTTAAAAAGGGATTAATTAATCACCTAGATTAATTAACAGCCTCTCTGCCAATACAATCACCCCCGATATCATTAAAGTTATTAATCCTTTATTCGTCCAATCATATCATCCCCGATATAATTAAAGTCATTTAGTTATGTTGATTATGCCATCGGCCCCCCTCCATTAACTCCCTAACACTTTCCGCTGTAGACTGTCATTCGATCTTCCTTCCCTCATCCAATGATTATCGCTCATATCGCACGGGCCTTTTGGTCGAATGTTAACCACCCAATACAAGTTGTTTTGAATTTTTGCCGATGCTACGTGTCATTCAATTTGTGGCATCACGCGACTCTCTGCCAAAACCACCAACTTCCAAAAAGTAGTGCAATCAATCCTGCTTACCACCTCTGCTAAACAACAAAGTGTCCCATCAGTTAGTTGACACCAACTGTCGTTTTCCCATTCACCCACCAAAAGTCATCGACTTTGTGCATAGAACAAAAATATTCATTGTTTTCCCTTTCTATGAGAAAAGAAACTTCTGCCTTCCATGTACGCACAGAGTACGTCTAGACTAGCAACTTACTCCCAACTGCCAACCACCATCAGTCACTGAAATCCAGGCCACTATAGACTATTGCGCGCACCCAACAAAGCATTCACCAGAACCATTTGTCCCTTCATTCAACCATAACCAGGTATTTACCGCACTTCCTTCTCAGAAACCTTGTTTTTGTACTGAAACCTCCACCAACTTGCTCTAAACTCAAATAATCCAGTACAATTAAGCTATTTCTTAGCCCCAAGGCTTCCCCAAGCACCTTTTTATCTAAAATCGTTGAAAACCCCAACTTTCTTCTTCCTTGAATACACAAGAACCAAGGATGGAAGCTCTTGTCACCCTAAATGTTACGCCAATAAATACTCCCCACTAGGATTTGGACCACCTTCCCTTGGCCGATAAATATTTTCAAATCAAGAACCTTACTTTTGATGAAACCCCCTTGAAGCTACACTACAAGTATTGGGACAACTATCTAAACAATGCTAATAAAATAGGTCTTTGGGAGTCAAACCTACATAAATATCAATTCCCCACTGTCCATATTTTCCCAGATATTGTCCACCAATGCCATGCAAACTACGACCCCAATATGAGAGCTGTAATGTCCCCTGACCAGAAAGTCCTTTTCACCATTACAGCTGAGTCTATAAATGAAATGTTGCAATTATAGCCTGGCCAGGACCTCACTCCCCTTTCCATTGCCAATTTACTTTAAAAATCTTCAAGCCTGTCCAGTTCCAAAAAAAACCAAGTTAGACAGACTTTCATTGAAGAAAAATATAGATCAAAAGACCCCCCTCCTTACATGTCATGTGCCTTTACTAGTCTGGGCAGGGATATTGTCACCATGTTTGCTTGCATTCTGAGTTTTACCACTAATGAGTATGTAGATGAAATGACCTTTGCCTACATGTCTATTTTCACCCATGGAAAACCTCCTGCAGCCAAATTTGACTACGCTGCATTCATTACTGATAAGATGCATGACCAATTCATGACATTAGAGAACGAGAGAGTATTTAGATATTCTTCAGTCCTGTATCATCTTTTCCTCTACTACCAAACTGATAAATTCCCTTTCTCTATACAAAAGCTTGACACTAGAGGGAACCCCAGGTCAGTCATCTTCTAGACTTCCATTTTCACAATTCACCTTCTTCTCCCTATCCTTATACAGATTTCATTTATGAATTTATGCATCCGGTAACTACCATGTTGATAGGAAATCCCCCTCCCAGAAGTAGTGATGATATTAAGAGAATTCTTCAGTTATCCAAGCAATACAAAGTTGGGGACTGGTACTTGTACCAGAACCATACCGAGATCAAAATTTATGGGTGTGAGCGGCCTCCCTTGAAACTTCCCAAATACCTCCCCATGCGATTATTTGCCCTGGAATACTATAGGAAAATGATCAATTATGATGAAATCCACTTTATGAAGACTAAGAAGAAAGGTCAGCTAAGGATAAGGGATCACCTAGGCCCATTTATTTGAAACAACAGAAAAGTATGGAAAGTGGCAGAGGAAATCCTTGAGAGATTGAGATTGAAAAAGAGTTTCCTTTGGCCTTATGATCCTCATAGCTTCATCTGTGACAAAAGGTAAAATCATAAGCTATCCCCCTACATCCATCATAGAATTCCAGAGATAGAACAGTATGCAAATCAAAAATAAATGGGTGGAGGGAACACTTATAGAACAAGATAATACACAATTTGAAGTAGAAAATGTTTTGAAAGATTTGGAAAGAAGACTTGATCTGGATCCCTTTGTATAGATGCCTAGAGAATCTTCACAGAGACCAACACAGGAGCATAGTGCACAAACATCAGGACAACTAGAGACTTCAAGACAGGGAAATGATTCAGGGTCACAAATTATTTCTGAGGAGTTGACCCAGATTGATACAAACATGGGCAACCCTCCAGTATTGTAGACCCCTCTTAATGAGGAGCTGATGAGCCCCAGAAATGGGTAATTATATGGGCTCATTTGGCCTCCTAACTTAGCTTAATATACCATCCTCATTATTTTATTGCATGTTTTTTTATTATATTTATGCTAATAGAGTGAATTGGGTTAGTCATTATGCCATGAAGTCTAATGTGTGCTTTATGCAAATTTTTGGTAAATTTTGGGACAAAGTTAAAGGATTAATGAGAATTTGGCAAACAATATTCAAGGAAAAAAAGGGAGAGGATTTGTAGGAGGGTGTCCCCCTCATTTATGACTCCCTACCTCGAATCCTCCTTCAGAAAACTCGGAGCACAAGCAGCCACATTGATGCATCAAAGGAGCAGTCGACCAAGTGAAGAAGAACTGTTGTCTATCTCTAGTCTTGGGAGCCAGCCTCCTTGATTTTAGGAGAAATTTTGGAGGCTCCAGTTCTATAAATAGGAGGTCTTAGGTTCTTAGTAGGTTATTTGGTTGTTAGTCAAATTTTCGCACTTTTATTGCAGTTCTTACTCAGCTCATTTTTGAGCTTATTCTTGTGATAGTTTATGTAACGTGACTATTATTTTTGATAATGGAGATGAAGTATTTTCTGAGCCAGCACTGATTTCTTTTATAGGATTGAAGCTCTTGGATTAGGGCCCAACCCAAGCTGCCCAACACCTTTTTCTTTGTACTTATATGTTTTTTCTTCAATTCATGAATTAATTTCTGTTAGATAGATTCATTTTCTCTTGGTTAGAGTAGGTTCCTTTTGTTGGTCTACATAGTCTTTTCTATTTCAATTGCTGAAGTAGGTTAAATAGTGGTAATATAAAGATAAAAAATGGCCATCAACAGAGCCTGACCTCCTTTCCTCCTTTGGGAACCATGAATTGAGGTCAAGATCTGCTTGCTGCCATAAAAACACAGTTTTGCTTCCCCATGCAATTTCTAGTGTTACAATTTGATTTAGAGGTTAATGTTTTGCTTTAGATCCCTTTTTCCATTCTCATTTATGTTTTTGCAATAGGTATCTTTACATGCTTTCATGTTCATATAGCATTTTTCAGCATTTTATGTTTCTAGGTCAGAATTTATGTTAACATAAGAGATAGCTCTATTCTTTTGGTACAACTAGTTCTTATCTTGCTCAATTTCAGTATTTTGACTTGCAACTCTCTTAGAATACACCTCTGCTCATGGTACATCAATAAAGTAGCCATCATCATCTCCTTTCTCACAGGTTTCACAAGTCATTCACAACCCTTCATGAATCTGCTCTAATTTCTGCATTTTTCTCATAAGCTTCCCTCTTGTCTCTTGAACAAATCCAACCATCATTTTCTTCCCTAATAATCCTTCATGAGCTTCAGACACCTTGACACCTCCCTCTAATCTTCAACTACCCTTCCCACCATTTTTCCACCTTTAAAACCTCTAAAAACAGCTCTCGGCATCCTCCTATAGATCCTCTTATAGATCCCCTGCAGCCTCCTGTAGAATTTCCTGAAAGTTACTTTTTGAAGTCTGATTGCAGAGGAAGTCTCCAGGAGGTTACCAAAGGCTTCTTAGGACTCCCCCACACCTTCCTACACCTTTTCAACCCCAAGGTCCCCTTCCATCGCCACCAAATCTCCGCCACAACCAGAAACAGATAAATTACAAGCATAGAAATTTCACATAAAATACATAAAAAAACAAAAAAGATGTTTTTTTCTCATTTCCTTTCAGAGGTAGCTTGAATAGATGTAATTTACCTTCTCAGTTGTCAATGGCACTCATTTAATCGGTTTTCATCTCTCTTTCTACAAAAGTAGGGTTAGTTGGAAGAGTTAGGGTTTATCAGGGTTTGCTTTACACTCCAGTATTCTTTCTCTTTCTGCAAGTAGAATAGCCTCTTTAGAGTTAGCTTTCTTTCATCACAACTAAAAGCTCCTTTTGAGAATTCAAAGAAGGTTTCTTAAGATCCTAGTGATCTTGCGCCAACTAACCAAGTGACAGCTTGCAGTAAGAGCTAGTACTTGTGCATATAGCACCGTCACTTCCAAGTTTGTTACGAACTACCAGATTGATAAAAGTAAAGTAGGAAGCCCCAGGAGTTGCAACATTCTTGCTACAACACTGGTGCTCACCACTTTTTAGCGTCGTTGCCGGGGAAGCGTCAGAGTATTTTGTGATTACTGCTTTTCTTCTATTTTCTACTGCAACATTTTGCTAAGTAGTTTATTTCAGCAAAATTAGAGTAGTTGTTTCTTTCAATTTCTGCATTTCCTTGCTTTCATTTCACTTCTGCAATTTCCATTTCAGCAAAAGTAGATTAGCCCTTTCAATTCTCCAATTTCCATTTCAGCAAAAGCAGATTAGTTCTTTCAATTCTGCAATTTCCATTCTAGATTAGTCATTTGCTTGCTTTCATTTCAATTCTGAAATTTCCTTTCAGCAAGTTCATTTCAGTTAGTTGCAATTTGTTTGTTCAATCAATTTCAGTTTTGTAGGTACAAGCAGTGAAAAGAAAAAAAATCACCCAAAAAAAGAGATTCCCTTTCATGCCTCGTAGGAATAGAGATAATTCAAGGAAATTCCTACCCAACACCCCCACGACATCACAAAGCCACCCTTCTCTCTTCTTCGGTGGCAGTGATCTAGAAGCTTTAGGAGAACAACCTGAAATATTTGAATAACCTATAGGAGAAGAAGAGGAAGAAACCATCCCTCCTAAGACAATGGCTGAAAACAAAAATGCTAAGGGGAATGGAGAAAGAGGAGAGGGTACCTTTCCCATCCGAGAGACCAATGGAGACACTAAAATGAATAACATAAGCCCTTCAGCCCTACCTCACTTCCATGGATTAACTATAGAATATCCTAACACCTTCCTATTTGAGTTTGTTGTTATCTGTCAAACCTATGACTATGCAGAAGACGAGCAGAAGTTGAAATTATTTCCTTCTACCCTCAAGGATGCAACATTGCGCTGGTTCATGGGGTTACTTGGCAACATCATCACAACTTGGGCTCAGAAGCAACAAGCCATTAATAACAAATATTGGGACTATTGTAGGTCAAAAGACACCAAGGAAGAAATATTCCGAATGAACATGGGAAGTGATGAATCCTTGGAGGATTATGAAGAGAGATTCCAGTTCAGTTATAAAAGGGCCAGGTTCACACTTGACCCCGAATCTTTAAAGTTGGTCTTGCTCAGGGGAATTCTGAAAGACCTTCTAGACACCCTCCATTTACTAGATGGGGGAGACATCTACCAACTACCTTATGAAGACATAAATACTATCTTTAGAAACCATTCTAGGGTAGCCAGAAAGAGAGGTAGGGGGAGTCAACCCATGGTTAGTACCTCCTCATCTAGTTCATCCCTCAAAGGTGAATTTGGAAACATGCTGGAAGATTGCAAGAGTGAGGCACTGCAGATTCTTGCCATGCAAATGGATACCTTGCATATCAAAAGGAAACAAGAGGAAGTAGAGAGGGCTTTGGCCATTTTTTGTCCTAGGTGCACTAGAAAGCATCCTATGAAAGAATATCCATTGAACTCTATAGAGGTGTGTTCAGTCTATGAAGAAGATCATCCTATAGATAAGTGCCCTTCCTTTCCCGTACTTAAAGCTGTATACCAAAGGGCTGAACGAGCAACTGAACCACTCTATTTGATAAACCAAAGGAGGCCGCATGGACCTAGACCTTACCAAAAGGGAATGCAAGGGACATCCAAAGCATACTACAACCCCAATAAAGCCACTTCCATGCCTTCTTGGGCCCCCCCTACTCATCCTTCCTGGTCCACACCTCTTCCTTGGTCATATCCATCTCCATATCATGCTCAGCCAACTGCTCATTCATTTCACTCTTATGCTCAGCCATAGCCTCAGTGGAATGCACCTCATCAAGGTTGGAGGCCCTAGTACAACTCTCTTGCCACTCTTTTGCCTCCACCACCTACTCAACCACAACCATTGCCTCCTGCTCCACCAAGGAAACCCTAAATGCCTGCTCAATAGAACCCGAAACTGAATAACAAATAGACTCGGCAAGTATATAGTGGGGAACCATCATGCCCAACCTGTGCTGTGGAGATTCAGGAGATTAACCTATGATCTGGGAAGGTTCTCCCAGATGGCCAGCCTCCCCCGAAGGAGGATGAGGAAGATAAAGAGGAAAGTGAACCAAAAGAAATTCCACCTTTTCCTGAGAGATTATCCGGAACAACACAACCTACCCTAGAAGAAACTGAACTTCTGGGAGAATTGAAACAATTATGTGTAAAGATACCACTTCTCCAAGCCATAAAGGATGTGCCTATATACAATAGGATGATCAAAGAGAATTGCTTCAGGCATCCAGGCAGGCACAAGAGAGATGCCCCAACCATCAATGTCATAGGACAATTGTCCAACCTAATGTTGGGGCCGATAATCTATCTGAAGTATCTAGACCCTGGAAGCCCAGTAGTCGATGTCCACATCAATGGAACCATGATCCCCCATACCCTGATTAATTTGGGGGTTGCCATTAATGTGTTGACCAAGGACACTATGCTCAAGCTCAGCCTCCAGGGCTCCCTGAGAAAGACCACAACAGTAGTGCAGTTAGCAAACCGCTCCACCGTGACCCCTGAAGGGATTATGGAAGATGAAATGGTCTCCATCAATTCTTGGGAGCACCCTACTAATTTCCTAGTTCTCCAGCCGAAGGCAAAGCTCACTTGGTATCCTCTCATCCTGAGAAGACCCTGGTTGGCTACTACAGATGCCTACATCAGCTGTCGAGCTGGGATCATGACAATGAAGAATGGTCATATGTCCAAGCAGCTAGTCCTATACCCTCATGCCCAACCTTTGTTAGAACATGATCTACCTTTCTGGTTGGAGGAGGAAGATGAGGATGAAGTCTATTCTGCACCACTGTGTGCAGTAGAAACTGCCATGGGGGGGACCACAAACTATGGATGATATCATTGAAAACTTGATTCAGAATCCACCCCTCAGTATGTTGCCATTAGAAGAGCTAGTGAAAGAAACCCAAGACAATCCTTTAGCTGATTTCTATGTGGCCGACCCGACCTCTCTCCGAGTTAAGAATATAGAGTTCAGCCCAGAAAGAACCTTGAAAATAAACTCATCCCTATCCACCTTCCAGGAGAAGGAACTAAGTAGCTTGTTGAGAACCCATTTGGATGCCTTCTCCTGGAGATATAAGGAGATGAAGGGAGTGCACCCTTCAGTCTGTACTCATCACATTTACATTAAGGAAGATTGCAAACCAGTTAGGTAGCCTCAAAGGAGTATGAATCCAACCCTTAAAGACATTGGCAAGGAAGAATTGCAAAAGTTACTGGATGCAAGATTCATCTATCCCATCTCTGACAGTGAATGGGTCTCTCCTTTGGTGCTAGTGCCAAAGGAAAATGGTAAGTGGAGAATCTGTGTTGATTATCGGGAACAGAACAAGGCCACCAAGAAGGACCATTTTCCTTTGCCTTTCATAGATCAAGTGTTAGATGGTCTGGTGGGGAAAAATTTGGTTCAACGGGTACAATCAGATCCAAATCAGCCTGAAAGACCAAGATAAGACAACTTTCACTTGTCCTTGGGATACCTTTGCATATTAGGTCCTTCCTTTTGGTTTGTGCAATGCTCCTGCCACTTTCCAGAGAGCAGTATTGAGTATATTCTCTCAACTGGTTCCTGATGCAGTGGAAATATATATGGATTGTTTTACTCCTTATGGTTTTAACTTTCAGGAAGATTTATCTAACATGGGAAAAGTTTTGGACAAGTGTAATAAATCGAACCTGTCCCTCAGTCCAGAAAAATCTTATTTCTTGATGATTGAAGGGACCATGCTAGGTCATGCAATCTCTCAGCAAGGATTTCAGGTGGACCCCAACAAAATTGCCATCATCCAAAGGGTCCCACCTCCTCAAAAGGTGAGAGATGTCTGAAGTTTCCTAGGCTTAGCGGGATATTATAGACAAGGATAATTTTAGGGGCGAATATTCGCCCTTTGGCGAAATTAAGGGGTTTTAAATTTTTAGTGGGAGAATATTTTGTATTATAGTACATTTTTACAAATCACCTCAAATAGCCCACCTTATTTTAAGGGAGAGGGTAAAAAAGGTAAATTTAGCCCTTGAAATTAGGACTTACAACCTTCCATTCGCCCATTTTCAAGAATAGGTTTTATTTAAGTGAATCCATTCGCCCATTTTCAAGAATAGGTTTTATTTAAGTTAATCCTATGGGCCAAATACCATATTTATAAAAGAGGTATGGTAAATTAATAAAAATATAAATAAATGAGAGGTATGGTAAATAAATAAAACATTTTTTATATTTACTCCATAAGTCACCTTATATACATGTAAGGGTGTAAACAAATAAAAATATAAGTAAAGTGGAGGTATGGTAAATAAATAAAACGTCTTTTATACTTACTCAAAAGGTATGGTAAATAAATAAAAATATAAATAAACTAGACGTGTCGTAAATAAAATCTCTTTTTATATTTAGTCCATAACCCTCGTTCTATTTATGAAGGCTCAAGAAAGAGGTTTTATTTAAGTGAATCCTATGGGCCAAATACCATATTTGTAAAAGAGGTATGGTAAATTAATAAAAATATAAATAAACGAGAGATATGGTAAACAAATAAAACATTTTTTTATATTTACTCCATAAGTCACCTTATATTTACGAACACTCAAAAAATGGGTTATATTTAGGTGAAACCTATGGCCAAAATACTATGGGACAAATACCATGGACTCTATTGTTATTAATACCATGCAAAAAACCATTATTGACCCTAATATTAGAATTAATAAAAATAAAAATGGCACATGGTATTGACCCATGGTATTCACCAAAATGGCACATGGTATTGACCCATGGTATTCACCTGGAATGTAGCCTATTTAAATGGGGGAATTAAACCAACATGTAGCCTATTCTAAGATTCACTAGGACTTTACAAAGTTTTATTATTTAGTGAAAAACTCGCCAAGATATTACAAGATTTTATAATTGAGTAAAATATTCGCCATGCTTGGTGAGAGATTCGCCAAAAAATTATATATACATATTATATTATTGATAAAATCACCTTTCGTTTTTCCTATATACCATGGAGATTCGCCCATTTATTATATTTATAAATTTAGGGGGGGTTCTTAAAATTTTCCCTGATTATAGAAGATTCATTAAATATTTTAGTAAGCTAGCCTCTCCATTGTTTGGTCTTTTGGGGAAAGATGTCAAGTTCATATGGACTGACAACTTTCAAGAAGCCCTAGATACCTTAAAAAGTAAACTTGTGACTACCCCAATTTTGAGAGGTCCAAACTGGGCCCTATCTTTCCACATTCACACAGATGCCTCAAACAAAGCAATAGGAGTAGCCTTAGGGAAATTTGATGAGAAGCTACCTTATACCATATACTTTATAAGTAAAAACTTGTCAAAGGTAGAGTTAAACTACACTGTGACCGAGAAGGAACTCCTAGCTATAGTCCATTCCTTAAATAAATTCAGACATTACATCATAGGCTATTAGACCTTTGTACACATTGATCATGTTGCAATTAGGTATTTAATGAACAAACCAGATGTAATTGCTCGCATCATTAGGTGGTTGTTTTTATTGCAGCAATTTGATTTAACCATTGTTGATAAGCCTGGTAAGGAAAATGTTGTTGCTAACTTTTTGTCTAGAGTAAATCTGTCTGCAAGTGAGGAAGGAATGGTGGATGATCAAATGCTAGATGAACACCTGTTTTCTATCTCAGTACTCTCTCCATGGTTTGCTGATATAGAAAATTACTTGGTTTCAGCACAATTCCCACCACACCTGTCCTCAAAGGAGAAGAGCAAGGTCGTGAGGAAAAGTGCCCCTTTGACTTGGGTTTGGGGAAAACTCTTCAAACTTGGCCCAGATCAGATTTTGAGACGATGTGTAAGGGAGGAAGAAGTTTTTGACATTCTCCTGACCTGTCATGGTGGGCCTTGTGGAGGCCACTGTTATAGACATTTTTGTGCCTTACAGCTATAAGCATGAAATGTCCATAATCTAAGGGAGCCAAAGTCCCTAAACATGTTGTTCCTACCCCTAGAGGAACAAGGCTAACAAACCACAGCAATTCACAGAAGTTCTCCACCAGAAATTGCTCAAAAACAAGTCAATTCAGGATCAATTCAGAGGCTCCACTAGCTTTATGCACTGAAACGCAAAGTCTGCACTGGCTACCTACACTGCAACGCAGGTAGAAGCACTACTAGGGTGCGCTGAGCGGGAATTGACAAATGGCAAGTTCATTCAACAAGGTGTCAAGACCCTGGAAGCTTCCAGAATCTTCCTCAATGACACTTGCCTCAGTGAATTCGACTAGTGATGAGTGAGAGGCTCTTAGTCTCCAAGTGGAAGCAAGAACCTCCAAGTGGAAGCAAGAACTGATAGAGGGAGAGGACACTAGTCAGATCTCAAGCTGACTCATCCTCTCTCCAAACATCTATATATGGATCTCTCCTCCATGAGATCCGGGGGCTGGAATTTTGTTATTGCAAAGAATTGTTGTTGGTTTGAGACTGGAATCATTGGGTGCTTAATGCTTTGAAGGGAGGTGAAGATAGGAATTTCATTTGCTGGGAAGGAGATGCTGGATTGGAGCCTTCTTGGTTGTATCTCTTCCTGAACCTTGTTATTCATCAATAAAGCTATCTTGGTTTCTCCTATATACTGATGTATCTTTGATGTATGATTGCATTAGTATGTTTAGTTTATTTCTAATCCTGAACTAGTTATGAATATGAATCTATGTCTTTGTGTAGTGTTCTCTTCTTGTGATCTTGCAGGGACCTGTTGAAGCTGGGCGAGCGAGAAGGCAAGTAGCTGAGAACTCTCAAAGAGAAGAGAAACCGGATCGAGGGACAAACGGAAGACACCGTTAGTCCATCCATCTCTCTTCATTCTTAATTCATAAAGGAAGAATACTAGAATTGCTGTTTCTGTTTGTTGCTAAGGCACTGTCACACCTTAGGTGGATAGGATCGTCCTGCATAGGCATTTTTCGCCACAACAAATTGCCGACTCCGCTGGGGAGATCTGTTTAGTCATTTTATTTGTGTCTCTATCATTGTTTGTTTCATAGACTCAACGGCAACAATCGAACTGCATCTGCTATTCTCAGATGCAAAGTAGACAGCTGCTGCTTTGATCCAATCACAGGATTTGTCTATGATCTGAACAATGGACTCAAAAATGATTTGATGATCCTTTGTGATAGATATTAGTCCTCCCTCAAAGCATCCCTTTGATTGTACCTTGCTTTTTGCTTTTATTTGGCCTGAAACCGTAGATTAATCAGCAAACTGTGACCCAGAACCCAGTGAGGAACTCTCATTTCTCCTTCAGTGCAGACTCTGTGAAGAGGTTCTGAATTTCAACGCAGGTCCCGTGAAGGTTACCTGCGCTGAATGTCAAAACCTCTGTGTTGGGGGTGCGTTGATCCAGTTAGGCCTTGTGCAGCTGGGGTTCTTTGCTCTGTTTTGCCTTGTTTTGATCTCTGATTTTTGCAGCCTGTAACCAGCATAGGTACCTGTCTAATAACTCCTTTTATCTGCTTAAATTCCACCTCCTTTTGTACAAAAATACTGTGAGTGTTTTTATGTGTTTGTGGCGTCATTTGCAGTTTTCCTTTGCAAGAGTGAAATAATCATCCTGTAGCCCTTGATTCAGATCTGTTGATTGTGATCTTAGGAGAGAGTTCATTGGCTATTTACAGTTGATTATACATTTACTTTTGTTTTTGGTTTGAGTTTGTCTCTTTTAAGTGTCGAAACAAGTGTTCATTTCGAAAGTCGTAAAGTGTTGTATTCTCTTCTACCCTTTCTGATTTCGAAAAAGTAAACTTGTTTGTATTTGTCATTTAAAAGCAAATTCAAAGTTGTACAAAAAGCTTTCTTTTTAGGCATCAATATTAAGAAAGCAGAAAACAAACACCTGCATTGTGCATTTGCATCTTGATAGTTTGCATGCTTGATTTAGGAAAAGTGCATTAGAGTGTGCTGATTGCTCTTTGAGAAAAGATGGTGTCTTTCTTTTCCCTTTGTAGCTAGGATTTTCATAGTTGAAAAGATATAAAAGCTTGCTTATCATATTTAGACTGCATTTAGGAATTGTATCATACATCTCGTGGTGATCCAAAAAAGGCAAAATTCTAAAAAGATCAACCTAAAATAAATCGAATGAACTTAACAACACTTTGCAACATAACGCACAACATAGAGGTCTAGGCTAGAGAGGTGTTCCGGCGTAGTAAAACCTGGTCACTGGTCGCCTCACTGATGGTTGGGTGATTCCTCCTGAGGGACGATTAGTACTAGTACGGATTGTGCTCCCACGTACCGTCGCGTATATATTGGGAGACCCCTATAAGAATATAACCATTATCCATAGGAAGCCGTGTCGGCTGCCCTACTGATCGCAATGCACTGAACACAGCATTCAGGAAGATTGACCGCCCATACCCTAAAAAGTATTCTATGGTTTTGCGAAAAGTTTGGCACACCCTCTACCTAGAACTCCAGATCAGTTCCTTTTGGCCTTTTTCAGACTCTATAACACAAAAAGTCCATCCGAGCATTTGTCACTTCGGGCTCGTTAAAACATCGAAGGAGACTAGAGTAATCTTTAGCTTTTTCTCGACTCTTTAAAATTGAAAAAGCAAGTTGGGTCCAAGCGTCGTTAAAATTTATTTTAAATGGAATAATGATCACCTTTCCCTTGTTGATCTTCGAAGTTAGTCTACCTTCATCACAAAGTTCTTGTAGAATCGCTAGAAAATCTTTTGGATAGACTAAATATGTCTGAACAACCGTCGACATCCAGGACTGTGTCATCCGACACAGCAGCGGCAAAGCCTCCTGCTGCTACTCCAATGATGTTCGCTGGTATACCATTTGTCCCGGCAAATTGTCAACAACAAGCTGGAGTCCAATCAGAGACTGTTTCGACGACATGGTTAGTTCCTATTTCTTCATCCAGATTATCATCTGGTATTTCTTATGTTGAAACTCAACAAATTGATCCAATGTGTCTTCAAAGGCCAATCTACCCTTTAAGTACTGGATTGCCACCATATGGAGGGCAGTATGCCTTTTCATTGTTCCCCCCCGGAGAACAACCATATGGGAGTTTACAACAAAGTTCAAGTCAAACTGGAATTACATCCAGCGGATGGGTACCAATACTGCCTCAGCAACCAAGGGTTGCATATTCAATGCAACCAGTCCACCCTGTGTCGAATGTTGCCACTATACCTGGTATGGTGATTGCGTCGCAAGTACAAGCGCTACCTGTTGTATGTCAACCCCAAGTTTCTCAGGTTGCCATACAACAGCCTCTTGTCTCGACAACTCAATCACAACCTCCGGTTAGTGCCTCCTTATCTGGAGTGACTCAGGCTAGTACAAGTACTATGACTCCTCATCTTGGTCAAGCATCCAATATTGGACAACAACAAATGGTCCAACAACTAGAGCTGGTTCAAACTCATCAACCCCCATTCCAGCAATCATATCGAGGACCTGAGCAACAAGTCTTTGTAAGTAATGGGCAATCGCATTTACAAAGTGGTTACCAAAAACCATATTATAATGGTTATGCCCATCAACCTTGTCAAAGTTGCCAGCATCAAATACATTATGCTGGTATGCAAAGACCCACTGCTTAGGCGATTCCATCTTATCCTGGGTATGCTTCGCCTAACCTGAATCAACAGTTGCCCTTTGTAGCAACTCTAGAATTACAAGATCTAAACTGGCTTACGAATGATCCAATTGCTTATGCCCCTTGGTGGCCAGCGATTCCGCATAAACTTCCGTCAGATATTCCTAAATTTAATGGAAATCCGGGTGAAGATCCGTCGAATCATGTGATGACTTTTCATCTGTGGTGTTCATCAAACACCCTAAATGATGATTCGATTAGGCTTCACCTTTTTCAGAGGACGTTAACTGGTCCGGCAGCAAAATGGTATATCGAATTGCCTAGAGCTTCATTCGACAACTTCAGTACCCTAGCCACAACCTTTTTAACCCATTTTCAGTTACCGATAAGGTACGAAACGGGAACCGAACTTCTTTCATGAGGTTTTAACGAGTCTGACAAAGGAAGAACTCGACGTCTTTTCTTGTTTAGAGAGTCTGAAAAGACAGCGAAAAAGAAAACTCCAGGGGGGTCCTTTTTCATAAAGTTGTGTCTCTTGAGCCCGAAAAAGTATAAAACAATACTCGAAAGAACTACCCAACCAATATGATCGAGGAGTACTTTTCGTAAGTAGTAACTCCGACCCGAAAAAGTAAAAAAGCGGTCGGAAGTACGTCGTTTTAGAGCCAATAACGAGTGCGAAACGACAAACACCCGACAATCTTTTTAGTTTAAACGGTCGAAAAAAGAGCTTTAAAAGCGACCGCCTCTCGTTCCTTTTAACGAGTCGAGAGGGGGACTCGGCAATCTTTTCATCTTTAAACGGTCAGAAAAGAGCTGAAAGAAGACCTCCATTTTTAATCTCTTTAACGAGTCAAAAAGGGAAAAATACTTGGAAATCTTTTCATATTTTACGAGTCAGAAAAGAGCTTAAAGGCGACTCGTCCTAGAGGAACGAGTGGTATAAAGGGTAGCAACTGGTTCCGGTAATGGTGGAACTGCTCAAAACATGTAATGGTCAAGAGGCTAGCTAATAAAACCACTCATCGCTGCGGTTCCTCAGGAAAGGATAAACAACCAAGTGAGAGCATATGATCGGCCAAAGAGATGGTAGCAATGGAATGAAACAACCAAGGCTCATCTAGCAAAATTCAGTGGATAAAAATGGCAATCATGAGATGTAAATCGGGTATGGGTTCATTTTTACACAAGCTCGAACCATGGAGAACTCTGCTTGGATTCGATTTCATGTTTACACAAGCTTGAAACGAAAAACTATGTTTGTTATAAGTTCGCATGCCCCTAGCATAATAACGCAAATCGAGGTACATGCCCCCCCAAGCTTCATTGCATTCAACAAAGTGGATGGAATGAAGGTTCACTCTCGAGATAGATGAAAGACTCGACTTGTATTTTATGAGATCTTAATCAAAAGACTCGATTTGGAAAGGGGGGTGTTTCATCTTTTAATGAGGTTGACACAGTAAAAGAACTATCCTCATAACCCTTGTTTCATTTTTTAACGAGCTTGACATAAGATCATGAACTATGCTCCACTAGACCTAGTTTCATTTTTTAAGGAGCTTGACATAGGAAAGTGAACTATGCTCCAATACCTAGTTTCATTTTTTAAGGAGCTTGACACCGGAAAGGAACTATGCTCCAATACCTAGTTTGATTTTTTAAGGAGCTTGACACCGGAAAGGAACTCTGCTCCACCCGAACTTCATCATAATGAATAGAAAGTCGGGGCTTCCAAGATTGTCACTCCTGGTGGAAGGGAAACATCTTGGAAGTCAGGGCCCAATGCCCCCAGGACACTATGTACGATGGCGGCATCACTGGATCCAGGCATGGGATAGGTGGCCACGTAGTTGATCTGTGGTGGGGCAGATACAACTGGTGGATAAAAACTAGGAGGGGACGACAACTGCGCAGGAGGCATCGGGGGACTAACGAATGACACTTGATCGATAGCCACAATTCTTCCATCGTGTGGAAAGCAAACCACACGGAAAAGCAAAGAAACGAGGGCCCCCATGGCATAAACATAGTCATGACCAAGGAGAAGACTAAAGTCTAAAACACCTTGGGTAACCAAGACGTCTATATAGATGGTTTTGCCTCCCAAAGTAATAGGGAACTTCGGGAGAACTCCTAGAGATGGACAGGCTCCTCCGTCGAAAGCCAACAGATTCTCAGTGACTGGCCCAAGCTGCGGGGAACCTAAAGCTTGCCAAGTAGTGTACGACATAAGGCTGACAGATGCCCCTTCATCCAAAATAGTGCCAGGTACTGCCTTAGCACAGACATGTACTGTGATCTGGAAAGGCATATGGGATGGAAGGCGATCGATGATCAGGCGATTCCAATCAAAGGAAGCGACCAGACTACTTAGTGGGGGAATCGTATGATTGCCCCCATGTGCTAAAGGAACTGAAGGAGAACCTTCGGGAACAGTTGGGTTAGGAGAGTCATTTCGGGACTTAGGAGAATCTGAAGAGACGAAAAGAACATGGGCGTGATGCTCTTCCGAAATAGAGTGAGTGAGCGGCGGACTCAAGTCGACACTCTTTCCGACCAATGGTTGGTCTGGAACAGGCTGGGGACAGCCGGGTTCGGGAAGAGGGGCCTGGACAAGAGAAGAATCTGAACCAATCTCATTGTCGGGAGGCGGATGATCTGCAGTTGCAGAAAGACGTTGATACCCAACCGGGAGTTGGGGTGAAGGAGCTGTAAGACTTTCCAAGACAATAGAGGCTTTATCCATTAGTGGACAAAGGTGAAGGGGATGATTGCCTTCACAAAGTCTACAGGGGATTCGAATCTTCCCTTTTCCCTTACCATTCCCAACTGATAAGGTAGCATTGTCGTGAGCTTCAGAGGACGATGAGGGGCGGGCCGGATCGCGAGACCATACCTCTAGTACCCTGGGAATGCCAGGACAATCGCGAAGAAGATGGTCCTCCTTGCATAATCGACAAAGAAACTTGACCTTCCGCGGAGGAGCAGAAGGTGGTCTGACTTCAGGTGTACTCGGAGTAAGAGCTGTACTTCTAGCCTCTCCCTTGGGAGCCTTCTTCTTCTTCGTCTTCTTCTTCTTCTTCTTAGCCACCGGGTTACTCGAATCGAGACTTTCACCAGGCGAAGTAGAAGATGAGGACGCAGAAGTAGGCATAGAAGGGGAGAGGTCCACCTTAGAATCAACATGATGTTGTTCAGGTGGAGGGACTGATGGACTAGTAGCCGACATGGTAGGGACCAAAGAGGTTGAAAACAACCAAACAGGCAACCCGACAGTTAACCCCGGAAGGGATAACGTTGCCATATAAGGAGCACCAACATTCCCAAGAGGAGGGAAATGACCAGGATTCCCGTCAGGAGGGGAACTTGGGTTGGTGAACCCTGGAAAAGTTGCCATGGCAAACAAAAAAGAAGCCTAATCAAGCTAACGCACACAAGATCTAACCAGGTAACGTTAATCGTGGCCAAATAAATTTTTAAGACACAGGAACTAAACTTGACCTTTTCATGTTTTAAGAGTCGAGAAAAGGACGAAAAGATGACTCTAGTCTCCTTCGAATGTTTAATGAGCACGAAGTGACAAGATGCTCACTGGCACCTTTTCTTTTAGGGAGTCCGAAAATGATCAAAAGTGACTGCTTTGGAGATTCTAGGCAAAGGGTTTACCAAGCAATCCGTAAAACTGCTTATACACCTTGGCAATCGTATGAGAACCAAGGACTTTCCGTGCTGCAGCCAATCTTCCCGAATGCTGTGTTCGGTGTGTTACGGTTCACAAGGCGGCAGACTCGGCTTCCTATGGATCAAGGATAAAAGCCTAGTGGGGTCTCCCTATATACGCGACGGTACGTGGGAGCACAATCCGTGTTAGACCACTATCGAGTCACAGAAGGAGGAATCACCCAACCGTAATGTGAAACAATAGTGACTATGTTTAAAGACGCCGGAACACATCTCTAACCTAGACCTCTAGATGTTTGCGTTAAGTTCCAATGCGTTTTTATGTTTATTGATTTCATTTTATGGTTGATCTTGAATTTAAGTTTCGGTTTCAGGCCTTATCGTGTGATCTCTCACAATTACCTAGATGCAAACTATATGCCAAAGAACACCATTTCGTTCGATGAATTCTAACTATGAGAGGGTTAAGAGTTTTCAATCAAACAAAATGAACTCAAACAATCAAACAATCTAATGCAGCTAATGGCAAAGAAATGAGACTTTTCTTTTGAGAACACAAATCAATGAAATGCTCTTCTTTTCATTAACTATTGAATGCAAAAGATATTAGTTCGATTTCTTTTTCAATGGCACAATGCATTTAAAATGAATTTTGAGAGACAACAACACCGAGTAAAGAGAAACAAAAATCACTCAATGAAAAACACAACAAGCGTGAAAAGAGTCGGTTGAACCCAAGAAATCGTGATCTATGTCTGGGTAGCGAGAAGTAATCGAAACAATCCGAGGATTGGTCCAATGACAATCGCCTAAACAACCAAGTAGAGAAAGCAAAAGAGGAAGGTTTTCGCAAAAACAAAGGCAAGTAGCAACGAATCTTTGTGAACGAGTGATAAAACAAAGTCAATCCAGCGAAAATGGGATGATAAAACCAGGTCATAGGACACAAAACAAGATCCGCCTGACAAGACTTCGCAAGAAAGTGCTTCACAGTTCAAATAATAAAAATCAAGTCATAAACCAGGTGGAAAGAGTAGGAGATAGTCAAACCAACAGGCTCAGGAGGCAAAATTGAAACAAATTCAATTCTACAGGATCAGCGCGGGTAGCACTCAGCAACAATGCGCTGACAAGAAGTCACGCGTAGCAACAAAGCGTTGTCAGCGCGGAAGCACACGGCTTAGTCGCACTGGTTCGTTTTTCAGAATTGTCGCGACTGTTAAGTGTACAAGCGCGATGACCACGGAGGCAAAGAAACAGCTATGCGTTGTCAGCGCGACTGGTTTGATATAAACCGCGCTGAGGCTAAAAAACAAGCACAAACAAGCCAAAAGCTCCCAAACCAAGGCAATAACTCTTTAAACAATTAAGGCACCTCCCAGATCGTACCAGTAAGGTTAAAAGCAGAAGACTAACCCCTGATCTTTGAAAAGAGAGTAACAATCAAACTCAAAACAAGAATGAACAAAAAGAGACAAAGGCCAGCTCCCCAGTGGAGTCACCAAATTGTTGGAGAGGTAAATCCCCTCTACGGATAGAGGTGATCCCTACTAGCCCAGAACGGGTCTAACAACAATCAGTCAATGCTACTATGCAAGTTCCTAATTGCAAATAAAAGGTAGGCAATGAACACCTACTTGGATTCCAACGCTATTGTTTGATGAAGAGATGTCGCTCTCACTCCTTCACTTTAGCTGGCCACAATCCTCCACGATCTCCGCGAATAGATACCTGCACACACGAAGAGAAAGACAAACACAAGCGTGAAATCTAATAAAAGCAATTATACATCAGTCAGAAAGGACGTAACTCACATTAACCATTACAAAGACAAATGAGAGTGGAACCATAATAGTAGTCATCTATTATTAATCAATAACAGAGAAGAGTACAACCAAATGTTCTGACGTCGAATCCTTCTCAAGAGGGTCCAGCCAGCAAGTCTCTTAAGCATTCACCCTTGGAGGTAGATCTCCCAAGACAAGAACTCTCTCTCACACAAGCAACACTCCACAACCTTCCTTAAGCTATCTAGCAATTCCACACTTATCACACCAACTACCTACTAGCAGCAGCACTCTGAGCACTATCAACTCCACACAATCCAAACTAGCTGCTCATGGCAATGGTAGAGGTTTAAATAGGAGGAGTCTCCATGAATGGTGGAAGGATGAACTTATCTCCAAGGAAGGTGGTTCAAATGATGAACAGACATGCCATAGAAGGGAGGGCGACACTTACAAGGCCAACAACCAAGTCTGGAGTTATCTGGAAGGCTGGCTGTTAGAACAAATTCGCCCAAACTGGATCAGCGCGGGTTTATAACTAAACTGGAGCACTGACAGCACATCTGAATAACGAAGCAGGCTGTGTCAGCGCGGCTTAATACAAGCATAGGAGGCACTGGCTCATGAAATTCGACCAGCGCGGAAAACTCGTGTGCTTTCGCGCTGGCAGCGCATCAGTTGCATTATCAACCGCCAGTCAGCGCGGTTATTTTAATAACAGTCACGCTGATAAAATAAACTTTGGCAAAGTGGGTCATTTGGCCAGATTAGAGAGCAGGAGCATGATTAATGTGAATTCATGACACAATAGGGAGACTGACAGGGAGACAGTGACAAATTACTGTGTAACAGTGGCCAAGCTTAAAATTTTAGTTCCTTTGACATAACTGGTAAAACATAATGCTTACAGGTCTCAGATAAGCAAATCATTAAATGTCATTGAAAATGAAGATTCTGTAAATCTCTTTGATGACTAGCCCGAGTTGATTTTTGGCCCGGAAGTAAATGGGAAACCAATGGAAGGAGGGATACCACCCTTCTTTGTCAGTCTCAATATCCATGACAAAATTTTGCATAATTCCATGTTCGAATCTCGTGCTTCGCACAATCTCATGCCCAAATCTGTTATGGAGAAACTTAACTTAGACATCACTAGACCCTATAGGGATTTATTTTCCTATGATTCCAGTCAAGTGAGGTGTTTAGGGATTATAAAGGATTTACGTGTTTTTTTGGTTCAGTACCCTACGAAAACTATACTCATGGACATAGTGGTAGCAGACATTCCACCCAAGTATGGCATGTTGTTGTCTAGATCCTGGGGTGCCAAACTTCAGGGGTCTCTACAATTAGACATGTCATATGCTACCATATATGTTTTTGGACAACCAAAGGAACTATATAGAGAAACTTTAATGAGGTATGTAGTGAGTAATCAAGAGAGACCTAAAAACTTTCCTATTTACTCAATGCATTCTGATATGGATTCCTTTATTCTCTATAATGTAGAAACTAATCTAGAAGATACTCCAAGTGATATAGCAGCAGAACCAAAAGAAATTGTAAAAGAAAAATCAACAGTCCAAATTCAAGAGATATCAGATGACAAAGAAAACCCAGATGCCTTAGCTAAGAAAGATTCCACTACCCCAGATGAAAACTATGAACATGAAATCTTATGGAATTTAGAGTTTGATGGTTCAATAAACAAACTAGGTGTAGGGGCAGGGGTATGGATCTATAACTTAGAGAATGATCATGCAGAAGGTCATGCCTATAGGTTAAATTTTAAATGAACAAACAATATGGTAGAATATGAAGCACTCCTGCTAGGCCTCAAGATAGTCAAAGGATTAGGAGCTATAAGGGTATCAATCATGGGAGATTCTGAATTGATAGTTAAACAGATTAATGGAGTTTACATAACCAAAGACCCTAGATTAAGATTTTACAAAGGTATAGTTGTAGAAATCCTTAACACCTTTTTAGAAACCAAACTTGCAACCATTCCTAGAAAACATAATATGCAAGCTCATAGCCTGGGTATGTTTGCCAGCACCTACAAATTGCCTTTTCAACCCAATCACCAGTATACTGCTAAGGTTAGGCACAGGCCAGCTATACCTGATAATCTTAAGAACTGACAAGTTTTTGAAAATGATAAGCACATTAATCACTTTCTGACATTAGATGAAGAATTTTCTAGCATTAATATAGATGTAGACACAGTTTCAAATTTTGATCACATTAATGAGTTAGACATTAACAAATTGGAAGAAAACTCAATAAACATGCTTCACCCTACTAAATTCATGAAAACAGATATTCAGGACTTAAAGAAAATGGATATTGATGAAATAATTGATGATGAAACTAAAGTCATAAATCTCAAAGATAACCAATTACCCAAGGGATTAACTCCTTTGGAGGACTTATTTGACTCCAATGATATTCCTAAAAAGCCTAAGATGGAGCCCTTGAAAGCAGACATTGAAGAATGCAACATAGGAACTCAAGAGAATCCTAAGATGATAAAATTGTCTAAATCATTACCCCTTGATGAAAAGCTGAAATATATTGAGCTAATGAAAGAATTCCAGGATGTTTTTGCCTGGAGTTACGAAGACTTAAAATCCTATGATACCAGTATTATACAACACACTATCCCTTTGAAAGAAGATCAGAAACCTTTTAGGAAAAAGCTAAGAAGAATCAATCATGTTTTATTACCTTCCATTGAAAAGGAGATCAAATGAATGTATGAAGCAAGAATCATTGCCCCCATTAGGTTTTCAGATTGGGTATCTAATCTTGTCCCTACAAGAAAGAAAACAGGAGAAATCAGACTGTGTGTTGACCTTAGAAATGTGAACAAAGTCTCACTCAAAGACAACTATCCCTTACCTAAAATGGATCACATATTGCAAAGGGTAGTAGGTTCCACAAGGATTTCACTTTTAGATGGATTCTCGGGTTATAACCAAATTTTAGTCCATCCTGATGACCAAGCAAAAATTGCATTCACAACCCCATGGGGCACCTTCATGTATGTCAAAATTCCCTTTGGATTGAAAAATGTAGGAGCCACCTTTCAAAGGGCAATGGATATTGCTTTCTCAAAGGAAATCCATGATTTCCTGGTTATATACCTTGATGATATAACAATTTTTTCTAAGTTAGTTCAACAACACCTCGATCACCTTAGGCAAGTTTTTCTTAAATGCAGAAAATATGGCATCTCTCTGAACCCAAAGAAATCTTTATTTGGGTTGGAAGAAGGAAAACTGTTAGGCCACATTATCTCTAAAGATGGAATCCGAATTGACCCAACCAGGATTGAAGTTATCTTGCAAATACCTCACCCAAGAAACATTAAAGAACTTCAGGCATTTTTAAGGAAAATAATATTTTTAAGAAGATTCATCTCTAATTTAGCTTAACTAATTAGATTATTGAATAACATGTTGAAAAAATATTCGGCTATTAAGTGGATATTAGAGGCTAAAAAATCATTCGAAGAAATAAAATTAGCCTTAACTCCAACACGAGTCCTTACAAGCCCAAAATTTGACAGAGACTTCATTATCTTTTCGTTTGCATCAGAACACACCATAGCTGTAGTCTTACTACAAAAGGGTGATCAAGGATGTGAAAAACCAATAGCCTTTTTTAGTAAAGCTCTTAGGGATGCCTCATTAAAGTATAAAATAATGGAGAAACAAGCTTTTTCTTTGGTAAAGCTACTAAGGATTTCAGAGTGTATATTTTCTATTCTCATATAATAGCTTATGTTGTCAATGTTGTATTCAAAGACATCCTAACACAGGATGGAGTTGATGGCAAGAGGGGAAAATGGATAGCTACTATTTTAGAATATGATATAGAGATAAAACCTACCAAGTTAATTAAATGTCAGGGGTTGGCCAAACTTATGGCAGAAACTGTTGGAAATAATACTGAGAGGGGGGGTGAATTAGTATTATCTAATTCTTTTAATAAATATTCCTTATTTGTTCTTTGAATTATTTTTGCATGTCAGTACCATAAAATAATGAGCATGAACAAAGAAAACAGATAGTCACACCAAAGAACACAAGATGTAAGGTGGAAACCCAATGTGGGTGAAAACCACCTACTGCAATATGTCTCTATCTTCTTTCAAATTAGAAACTCCTTTTACAACGGTTTTGTACTAGTGCAATCCTTTACCAGTACGCAGGCTGCAGCCTGCAGAGAGCTACAACTCTCTCTCTCGTTTTCCAGTCTCTCCTGGAAGGGAGCTGCAACCCCCTACTTCTTTTCTTACAAGGACCACTTTTCATAAATTTTCAAACTGGATCCAACAACAACTTTGAAGCTCATAATCAAACAGCCTTCTGAATCACCCAATCATCAGATCCATACATATACAATGATATTATGAGAGTTATCAACCAGATCTAGTACATCAGATCACATGAACATAAGTCATTTTAAACCGATCCATTCATCCAACAAAACTGAAGTTAATCATAATCATTCACTCAATCATTCGCCTTATTTAGATCTAGACATTACTCCCAAAAGATCATAATATTTCAGATCTAGCTCTCATAAGATGTTCTACCCAAATCATGCACAAGCCAAATGATCTCCTTTGCTTTATATAGGAAAGCTCTTCCTTAAATCATGGATCAATACCACGAGCCGACACCATAATAACACAAATACCGTCGGCTAAATACCAAAGTTTAAACATAAGAAACCCCATGTGTGCTTTTCTTTGCCTTGAAATGTGTGCACTGGGGGTACGCACCTCCTAAACTGCTGACCTACGTATCAGGCCGCGGTCCCTTCACGGTGTACCTGCGGCTATGCACTTTTTGAACTAATCTCCTGCGTACTTCTTAATTTTCAACATATTGAGAGCCTTGCCATGGGTGTTGCCATCAAGTACAACATCTGTAACATATAGCCATACCAGAAACATAATGCAAACAATCTCCCCCTTTGGACTTGATGGCAACCTCAAGACTTTAGTTTCATTCTCCCCCTTTGACAACAAGGGCAAAGGGTTATGCTCCCACTAAGAACATGCTCCCCCTGAATATGAACCAGATCTGCAACGAAGAACCATAATCCACCATGAAAGAGATGGAGACATATTGCAGCTACTTCCAAGATCTCCTTCTGCACATCCTCCATAATTCCAACAATGCATTATATGCTCCCCCTGAACCTGTAGCATCAACCAGAAGAGGTTCAGCAATAAGATGATGCATCAACAACCCCTAGCTTTTGCCTGAGGTATTCAAAGGTGTCCCTGGGCAATGGTTTGGTGAGAATGTCAGCAACTTGTTCCTTAGAAGGAACATACTCCAACTTGACCTTCTGTTCAAGCACTTGTTCCCGGAGAAAATGATACTTGATTGGTATGTGCTTGGTTTTTGAATGCATAACAGGATTCTTTGAGATGCTGATTGCACTTGTGTTATCACATAAGATGGGGATTGGTGGTGTACAAGTGATTTGAAAATCCTGCAAAGTCTGCATCATCCAAAGGAGTTGGGTGCAACAAGATGCAGCAGCAACATATTCCGCTTCAGCTGTAGACAAGGCAATCGAACTCTGTTTCTTGCTGAACCAAGATACCAGTCTGGAACCCATAAAGAACGCACCACCACTTGTGCTTTTCCTGTCATCCACGCTTCCGGCCCAATCTACATCTGTATAAGCATGAAGTGTAAGATCTGTACCTCTAGGATACCATAAGCCATAATTTTGAGTCCCTTGAAGATATTTGAAAATTCTCTTCACTGCCTGAAGATGAGTCTCCTTCGTATTTTCCTGAAATCTTCCAACTATTCCAACTGCATGCATGATGTCCGGTCGGATCCCTGTCAAATAAAGTAAACTTCCAATCATAGATCTGTAGGTTGGTTGATGTACTGCTGCAGATTCATCATTTGCACTGAGGCTACATCCTGTGACCATGGGTGTACATACTGGTTTTGCATCTTCCATACCATATTTCTTCAAAATCTGTTTGAGATACTTGGTTTGAGATAAAAAGATTCCTCCTTCTTTTTGTTGGATTTGCAAACCAAGGAAATATGTCAGTTCTCCTAGCAAGGACATTTCAAATTCTTTCTGCATGACCAAGGCAAAGCTTTGACTCATAGCTTCTTCATTGCTCCCAAAAATAATGTCATCTACATACACAACAAGTATTAGCAATTTGTCATTTTCAACTTTTATATAAAGATTGCTATCTGCTGATCCTTTTGAAAAGCCTTGTTGATGAAGATATTTGTCCAAACGGTAGTACCAAGCCCTTGGAGCTTGTTTGAGACCATAGAGAGCCTTTTTCAATCTACATACAAGATTTGGATCATTTCCAAGAATGAACTCATCTGGCTGTTCAATGTATACTTCTTCTTCCAAGTCTCCATTCAGAAAGGCTGATTTCACGTCCATTTGAAATACTTTGAAGTTTTGAAAACTTGAGAGAGCAAGGAACATTCGGATGGCCTCAAGTCTTGCAACAGGAGCAAAGGTTTCTTCAAAGTCTATTCCTTCTTGCTGCGCATACCCTTTACAAACAAGTCTGGCTTTGTTTCTAATTACTTCTCCATTTTCATTCAATTTATTTTTGAAGACCCATTTTGTTCCGATAACATTCTTATCTTTTGGTCTAGGAACTAGCTCCCAAGTGTTGTTGTTTTCGATCTGCTCAAGTTCTTCATCCATTGCTTTCACCCAACATTCATCTTTGCATGCCTCTTTCACATTTTGTGGTTCAGTAGAGGAGAGTAATGCCAAATAGCTTGAACCTTCTGCAACTGTTCTTCTTGTTTGTACACCTGCTTCTTTCTGCCCCATAATCTGAGATTCTGGATGATTCTTCTGAACATATCTGGATGGAGTCTTTTCTTCTATTCTTGTTTGCTCCTCTGGTTCTTCTTGAGGTTCTTCTTGAGGTTCTTCTTCTTCATCATTCTGTCATTGGGGGTAGCCTTCATCTTCTTCGATGTCTTCATGATGTACTTGCCTAGGAATGTATCCCTTCTCATCAACCACTACATCAATGCTGTCAACAATTCTGCCAAGTCTTTTATTGTAGCATTTGTATGCTTTGCTATGTGGAGAGTAACCAAGAAGAATGCCTTCATCTGCTCTAGGTTCAAGTTTGCCAAGCTGCTCATCAGTATTCTTGATATAGCATTTGCTCCCAAAGATTTTGAAGTGCTTTACCGAAGGAGTCCTACCACTCCAGATCTCATCAGGAGTTTGAGTTTTGTTTACTTGGACATTTGTTTTGTTGAGAATAACAACCGCAGCATGTGCAGCTTCACCCCAGAAAGTTGCGGGAGTTCCTGACTCATCAAGCATAGCACGAGCCATTTGTTGGACTGTTATGTTCATTCTTTCCACAACTCCATTTTACTGAGGAGTTCTTGCTGTAGAGAATTCTCTTCTTATCCCATGTTCTTCACAGAAATCGAAAAATTCATTTGAAGTAAATTCCCCACCTCTGTCGGATCTGAGGCACTTAATTTTGTGACCTGATTCATTTTCAACCAAGGCTTTGAAGGATTTGAATTTTTTGAATGCTTCATCTTTGTGCTTCATAAGTCCTAACCAGACAAACTTGGAGAAATTGTCAATGAATAATATCAAGTATTCTTCTCCTCGAGGTGTTCTTTTCCTGAAAGGACCACATGTATCTGTATGTACTAGCTCAAGAGGCATGCTAGCTGATCCTTCTTTCTCTGGAAAGTTAGTTCTGGTTTGTTTTCCAAACTGACATGATTTGCATATGGTGTTTTCAGGAATTTTGATATCTGGAAGATCGCGAACTGCCTGATATTTGCATGCTTTCCTTATTTGTGAAAAGCTTAGATGTCCCAACCTCCGATGCCATAACCAGTGCTCATCATCCTTGCTCAGATAGCATTGCTGTTGTCCTTCTTCAAATATGTACAGATTATTTGGAGTTCTTTTGCCTTTGATCACTGTTTTACCTGTATCAAGATCACGAACAAGACATCCATTTGATCTGAATATAACCTCAGTTCTTTGATCACACATCTGGCTGACACTTAGAAGATTATGCTTCAATCCATCAACATACAAAACATTTCCAGCCTTGACCTTTTCTTTTAACTGAGCAATGCCTTTTCCTTTTATAGTTGCAGGAGTATCATTTCCAAAAGAGACTTTCTTTCCCTTTTCTAGAGCAGAATAAGACTCAAGTTTTTCTTTATCACCTGTCATATGCTTCGAACATCCACTGTCAATGTACCATAGATTTTCCTGTCCCTCTGCATAAAATGCTATCCCACATCTTTCTGTTTGAGGTTCCTTTATTCTCCATGTTTTGTTGCTTGAGGCTTGTTCCTTTTTCTGCTGAAACCTGCTCCTGCATTCAGAGTCTTCATGACCAAAGTTATTGCAAATAGAACATTCAACTTCATTTTCAAGAACCGAAAAGTTGTTATAGGTCCTTTTTGTAATCCCCGTCATACTTCTTTGTTTTTGAGCTTCCCTAGTCATGATCGTTTTATATGCAACACATTGAGTTGCTTTGTGACCAAAGTTATGGCAAGAAAAGCATTGTCCATTGAAGAAACTTCTGCGGTTATCGAATCTACCAGCCAATTGATTGTAATTTCTATTGTCATCTATTCTTGAACCAAATTGAGAAGATTTTACCTGTGGCTGGTTGTAGTTTTTGTTCACCCTTAAGATGGATTGCCCCTGATAGTTTCTGTTTGTAATTCGTCCCTGCTTTACCTGATGATCTTCATTGTGCTTTTGCTCATTTCTTCTTTCTGCATCAAGATAACTTTTTGAGGTGGATGCTTGAGAAGTTTCTCCATTATAGCCCAGACCTGTCTTGTTTAGTGGAGACCGCTGCACATTGATAATCTCATCCAAAGTTTCAGATCCTTTGACAAACTTAAGATTAATAGCTTTTGTTTTCTCAATCTCTTTTCTAAGACCAACAATTTCACCTTCTAATTTTTCAAGATGTTTTTCTTTTTCATCAATTTGAAATTGTAGAGTATCAATGATCATATTCTTTTCTTCTATACATCTCTTGAGTCTAGTAATTTCATCATAAAGGTTATCCACATCTATAGCATCCATATAATCATCATCTTCAAATGCCATTAACAACTTATATTCATTACCTCGTTCATCTTCATCACTGTTTGATAGACCATCACTATCTTCATGAGTGTAGTAGCTTTTCTTATTTGCATTCTGTTTCTTGTTCCATCTAGCAGGTTCCTTTCCTTTATCCTTATAAGGACATTTTGCAGCATAATGACCTACTCTTCCACAAGAAAAGCATTTAAAAGGTAACTTACCTCTGAACCTTCCAGAACCCCTTTGAAGAGAAGTAAGCAGCTTCACCCATGTACTGCCTGCTTACAGTACGCACCCTGCTCAACTGCTCGCCTGCTTACGTACGCACCCTTCTCAACTGCTCAACTGCTCACCTGCTTACCTCGCTCTGTGTCCATTGAACTGCCTGCGGACCTCCGCACCTGCAACCCTTCTATGCCTGCGTACGGGCACACCTGAAACGCTTCGTTCCAGCATATATACGCACTTTTCTTTCACTGTACCTGCGTACCTTCAGGCATAGATGATTTCAAGACTTCAAGAATAACCCAGACAGTCAGATCTACAGATCTGATCATGCGCCGAAGAGATCTCAATCCATCAGTAGATTCGCCTTATTTAGATCTAGACATTACTCCCAAGAGATCATAATATTTCAGATCTAGCTCTCATAAGATGTTCTACCCAAAACATGCACAAGCCAAATGATCTCCTTTGCTTTATATAGGAAAGCTCTTCCTTAAATCATGGATCAATACCACGGGCCGACACCATAATAACACAAATACCGTCGACTAAATACCAAAGGTTAAACATAAGAAACCCCACGTGTGCTTTTCTTTGCCTTGAAATGTGTGCACTGGGGGTACGTGTTACACTAACAAATGTCACCATGACTATTTACAGTTAGTATGACTCAATCAACAGTCATGCTACCCTCTTAGGCAAGTCTTATGCCTCTGCTCTCCATGTCAAACTCCAAAAAAGAGAGAAAGTCTTGTATAAATGTATTTATCTCTAGGGACGCAGGTTCTCTCAACCTTACCTGCAGGGACGCTCCCAATGTTCACAAAAGTTGCGTCCAAAGATGCTCTGTATGTAAAGGGATAGGTGCGTCCCCCTGTAAAGGTTAGAATGCGCAAGTTTCATCTTTAAAAAGTTACTTGTGGTCATTTCTAGAGCATTCTAGAAGGTTGTTCGACGTGTATTGGGCACCTCCAGATGGTTCATGCACTCCTATCAAAGAGGAACTTATCCCATCAATAAGGGAGCTATCCCACCCAAAGAGGGGATTATCCCATTGATGGTGGACCTGATTAACCTCCTCTTGAGCACTATAAATACAGGCATTGGGCCAGAAGGAGGGGAGGTTGAAGCTATACATTTTCTAAGGGTAAATGCTGCAGGAATTAGGACTCCCATTTAGAAGCTTGTGAGGAGAGATTGCCATCTTTGCTTGTTCTATTTGGAAGTGGGTGTGCTTTGTCAAAGTAAAGGAGAACTCTTGACGGACCCTGGGAAGGACTTGCACAACACCAAGGCTCAGGTTGTATTTGTTCTTTTTGTTACCTATTAATGCAAATGAGTCCATTCTTCTCAATAACTTGTTGTTTATGAGTTATTTCATGTGCTCCTTGGTCTACATGTTGAATATGCTTTGTTTTATGTTATAATCGGGTGCTATTTAATTGTTTGACTGTTGGTGATTACTGGTTTTGGAGAAAAGGAGGAGCTCATCCAGATCAACAAAGCTTGGACTTCTACAACAGCGTTTGGACAAAGGTAAGAACAAAACATTTGATATCTCATATCATAATGCATGTTTAGAGAAGGATAGATCTTGTTTGTCTTGTTTGTCACTAGAGAGTCTTAGGCTCCTAGGGAGGTTGGTTGTGTCCGCACAATCGACTCTTTCCGCCTGACAAATTGGCGACTCCGCTGGGGAATCCATTAATGTGAAAAGTCTTTTCCTTTGTATGAACTTTGCTCTGAGAAAATTAGTTTATTTTTCTGGTTTTTGGCTCTGTGACTTTGTCTTTGGGTGGGTTAGCTTAGAGTTAGAATCCTTTTAGTTTTTCTTGAGTTTTTCAGTAGGACGCACCCTCTGAGTGCTGCACAGTGCGTCCCTGGACGCACTGTTTCTGTGTGCACAGAGCGGGCCCGCACCTGTTCTAACGGGTCGCCTGCGTCCCCCTGCTAAAAGTTGAGAAAACTCCATTTTTGCTTTTTTACTCTTAGATTTTGTTTTTTCTTAGTTTTTGCTGCCCAGATTCATTAGTCCCTTGTCAAAGATCTTCACCTGAACTTGTTTCTATAGCATTGAGTGTTTTAGTGGATTTCATAGAAGTTTAAGCCCTAGGGTTTGATTTTTGAGTAGGTCTTGTAGTGACTTTGGCGGTGGAAGTTGTCAAGCCTTAGATCTCTCTAGTTTTGTCAACATTCTTAGAAGTCAGACCTGTCATAAAGTCTACCTGTGTGAGCAACTTATCATTCAGTTGTCTCGTTGGCGAATTTCGAAGTGCTTGTTGATTAAGTCTTGAATTCCATTTTATAAAAAGAACAAAAAGATTTGAGTTTTGTTTTGACTAGTCTTTTGATTCTGCATTAGCTAGTCCTTGATTTGATTTTGATCAAGTAAAACAACCTAGAATCATCTTTGTGAGCTTTTGCCTTGTTAGGTTTGTTTAGAGTAATTTCTCTTTTGATTTGCTTGTGAGTCAAGTTTTCATAGTTTTTGTAGCTTTTGAGATTGTTTTGTGTTAAGATAGGTTTATATGCTTTATTAAAAAGAGAAAATTCAAAAATATCTCCTTTGAAAAGTTTTGTTTCAAGTAGCTTTGAAAGTTTTGAAAGAAAAAGAGTTTTTCGTGCAAGTAAAGAGTAGTCATGTTTGTGTGCTTGAAAAGAAAAAGAGAATTGTTTCTTTGATTGTCTTTTCTAAGGAAGTTGTTTTCTCTAAAATTTGCATTCTCTCAACTCTCTTAGTTAAGAATTTCATTGAAAAAGCAAAGTAGCGTAAATCATCTTAGGTGCATCTTTGTAGTGGTTGGAGTCGAGTCTACACACCATTGGTTTCACTTCCACCACCTTGTGACTTTAAAGAACAACCATAAAAGTAACGCTTAAAGTAAAATCGAAATAGTAACTTTTATTTACTAGGGCTCTGAAGCACCAATTTAGATCAGGCTAGTGTCTTGGAGTAGGTGAGTAATTAACTCTCCAAGACAACAAAACCAAACAAGTAGCTTATCTTGTGATAGATTAAATCCAATTGTCTCATTTGTACTCTGGGAAAGCTCCTCTTAAAGGAGAAGCACGAGCTCGTGTCCGAACCAGTGAGGGGATCATTCCCCCCTCGTTGGGAACGACACCAGACACGCACGTATTACAAACGGTAAACCTCGGATTAACCATTGTCGAGGAGCCAGGGGTCACTTGTCGGTAAACCTTGGATTATTGTCAAGGAGCCGGTAAGGGGATTGAGCTTGCTACTCTGCCCTTGCGTGCTGTCGGAGTTTAGACTATTCCCCCAGGTGCATTTGTTGCGGTTGGTAACCTTAGTGGCCATTATCTTTAGGATTCTACCGAGGTGACGGTGGAGGGAAGGTCCCACTGTACCTGGAGCAGACGTCGGTTATACTCACTTGGATTTTCTGGGGGGTTCACTTCACTCGAGACGGTTAAAGTGGAGGAACTTGGTCCAGTCTATTCATTAAGCAGGTTGCCGGGGTAACTGTTCCACTCGCCATTTCTGTACTGAATCCAGCGAGGTTGGGCTTCATCACCAACTAGCGCTTTTGGTCCGGAAGACTACTGTTTGTGTTTGGTTTGACGCCCTAGATTCTTTAGGCGTGTGATTCAAATTTGTTTGGTTTTTTTGAGGCTTTAGGTGGTTTGATTTGAAATTTTATTTTGTTTTCGTGTGTAGTAGTTAAAAGTTTTTAGCTGTGGTGGAATTACCGAGACAGTCCCGTAGACTTCGGGGCAAGTCTCCTGAGATTGTTACCGGAATAGATTTGTTAAGAAAACTCCGTAAATCGCGGGGTGAATCTCCTGAGGATATTCTGGGTCAGTACGAAGGGTTAAAGGTCCTTGTAACTCCTCCTAGTGACAGTAGAGTAGGTTCACCTGAAGAAGGAGAATCTTCCTTGGTAGTCCATCCAGATTACCAAAGTTTAGAGACAGGTTATAATCCCGAAGCTGTTTCAGTTTCTGAACTTACTGGTAGTTTTTCGTCTGCTAGTGATACAGGCGAAGAACCTGAAATAACTGAACCTGTTACTCCAACTTCTAGTGTTCCAGATTCACCAAGAATAGAAAGAATTATCACCGAAAATCTTCCTACTGGTTTGATTGCTATAGAAGAACTTGCTCCAGAGGAGGATATAGGTGTCTCTAACCTTGAAGGTCAACTTACTATTGATCTAAGGGAGCGTGAATCCATCTTTTACAGTCCTCCTAGAAGTACTACTTGGTACCTTTCGTTAACCAATTATTTAGACAACTCAGGGGTAGGTTTTTCTCCACCTCGTACTCCTTTTCCACCTGGAGGTATTTATACTCCTGTAAATATGTCCGGTCAGTCGTCCGTGTTTACTCAAAGTCCTGAATCTTTCTTACACGGCGGTCCTTCTGTCCCCACTGGGTATCAATCTCTTTCTGGTACCTTTGCGGGAGCATCTCCTCAACCCGTTGATCATGGGTTATTAATTGGAAACAGTGGTAATGTACCATTGGGTGTAGGAGACATTTACATGATGTCAGGTTCAGTTCCCGTTTCTCAACCTCAAGGTGGCCAATTACCGCCTGGGGGGCAACCGCAGTTAACGCCTGGGGGGCAACCTCAAGGTACACAAATCGTGTCTGGAGGGAAACCTCAAAGTCAGTATGTACCTATGGTGCAATACGCGCCTCAAGGTCAACCCCAGCCTCAATATGTACCCCAGGGTCAACCTCAGTGTCAATATCAACCTCAAGGATGGCAACCTCAAGGATGGCAACCTCAAGGGTATCAACCCCAAGGTTATCAACCTCAAGGGTACCAACCTCAAGGTCAAAGTCAACCCTAGTATCAGTATTTACCTCAAGGTTATCAACCTCAAGGTCAATACTCGAGTCAAGGTTATCAACTGCCTCAAGGTCAGTCATATGTTCCAAGTATGGGAACTGCACCTTACAATTATCAATCCTACCCTCAATCCGGTTATGGATCTCAGTATCCTCAACCTGTTACGGGTCAATACCCTGGAATGTTAGTGTGGGATCCATCACAGGGTCAACAGGTGTTGCAGCCAAGTATACAGATGGTTCCTCAAACTGGACAACCCGTAGTTTCTGGTCCAACCCAGCAACCGCAACCTGTCCAGCCAAATGTTCAAACTTCTGTAACTTCGGTAGTTACTCAGCCGCCAATTGCACCTAGTACTCCATCTCAAACGACTGCTGCAACTACCGCTACATCTACCATACTTACTTCTGGAGTATTGACGGCTCCAGTTTCTACTGTCCCTGTCACCACACCTCAGACATCTTTACCGTTGTCTGGATCTACGATTCAAACCACGGTTCAGATGCCTGTAGGTCAGCCTGGTATAAGTACGGTTGTTACTACTCAACCTCAATTTGTTCAACCTCCGTACCAGGGACAGTACCAACATGGGCAAGCTGTCCAACAACCGGTTTACCAGTATCAACCGTATCATGGGTACACTTATCAACAACCTCAACAACCCCAGTACGGTCCGGTTAATCCTGGTTTTCCAGGAGGATATAATATCCCAAATGCGACTCCTGTTCGTAGTTATCCTGGATATCCTCCTCCTGGGGCTGGTATTGTGACCCAGAGTTTTAGAGATCCTAACCGGCAGTTACCGTTTATCACAACTTTGGATTTACCAGACTTGACGTGCCTAACGAATGATCCAATTCAATATCTTCAATTCTGGCCGCCAATGCCAAACAAGTTGCCAAGTGATATACCCAAGTTTGAAGGTAAGTCTGGAGAGGATCCGTCCAATCATGTGATGACTTACCACCTCTGGTGTGCTTCAAATTCTATCTCGGATGATTCGATCCGCTTACGTCTTTTCTAGCGTACACTCATTGGTCTCGCGGCCAAGTGGTACATTGAGTTACCACGGGCCTCTTTTTACAACTTTAGCCAGTTAGCTACCTCGTTCTTAACTCACTTTCAGTTGCCGGTTAGATACGATAACAGCACGGAGTTATTAACTTCACTAAAACAATCGACGTCCATGTATATTTCTGATCACATTCATGAGTGGAGACGTCGAAGAAGGCTAGTGAAAGTTTTTATCCCGGACCAAATCTTAGCTGAATGGTTTGTCAAATCATTATTACCGAAGATTACTGAAGATGTAGCTAAGGCCGAAGTAGTTACTGAGGAGCAAGTCATTGCTCAGGCACAATACCTTGACTTAGTTTACACTCAGTCGGGTACGTTACACGAGAAGATTCCGGATCTTCCAAAGTCGAATCAAATCGCTGCTGCTCCTTCGGGATCTCATGCCGCTGATGATATGATTGGTATCGTGAATACAAAGAGCAAGAAGAAGTCTTCCAAGGCTTCAACTACTCCAATTATCACTTTGCCTGATTCTCTGACAGGAGAGTCTTCTCCTGAACTTACCACCGATATTCACGCTGTAGAGTCATCTACGGCCAAATCAAAAAACGGTGGAAAGAAGAAAGGAAAGAAGAAGGCTAAAGCAGACAAGGCTCTGAAGGAGAAAACAGAAAAGTCGGAAACCAATGACGAAAAGCGCAAACCTCGATATCCTTGTCTTATTTGTGAAGAGGATCATTTTACGAGAGATTACCCTCATCGGGCCGAGGTTGTGAAAATAGTCAAAGGTTCTCCCACTCCTGCTGTGTTAAAAAATCCATTTCTGGAGCAGGAGAATAAGATGATAGGTTCTTCTTCGAATGCCAGTGAAGAACCCATTTTGATGATGTCTCATGTGCGGATTGCAACTCGATCGCAAGATTATGGTAGTAAGAATCCTGTTGATGGTAAGGAAGCAGAATCTTCTCATTCTAATCCATCAACCTCAGCTCCTGTTTCCAATCCACTACAGATCGAAAAACCTAACCCGGACTTAGTAATTAAACCGCCCACCAAGGGTGTACTTCGAAGGTCTGCTTTCAATCCACATGCAAGAGCGGCCCAGAATTACAACATTGTTGAGGACTTCGCTGTTTCACCCTCAGCAATGTCGGCGTTAGAAGTGCTGCAATCATGCCCAGCACAACGAAAATTGCTTTTGTCGGCTATTGGAGCTGTTGATGTTCAGGATCTGAATCTAATGATCTTCGATCTAGAAAATAGTACACCGCGTCTCCCCCATCAAATGGCTTTCCAAATTCCAGTGATAGTCAAAAACAGGCCTATTCATGGGACTGTGATTGATGAGGGAGCTTCTACGTGTATTATGTCGATTCAATGTTGGAGATCTCTTGGTTCTCCTTCGTTGAACCAATCCCCCACCATCCTTAAGGCCTTTGATGGCCGTGGGTTCCGTCCGTTTGGTATTCTACAAGAATTGCCTGTAGGGGTAGAATGTAAAACCGTTAGTCTGGATGTGGAAGTGGTCGATGCCCCTCTAGACTACAACCTTCTTTTGGGTCGAAGTTGGTCATATGCTATGACAGCGGTCGTTTCATCGGTCTTCAGAATAATCAAGTTTCCACATAACGGTAAGATCGTGACTATTGATCAGCTGACATACTTTTCATCCGACCCAGCCTCTTTAGAGAGTATCCAGCATGTCGGTAAGACGACAATCCCTTATAGGGACGTTGGTGTAGGTTTAGTTAAAGATTCCGGTTTACTGGGAACTTTTCCTCTCCCTCCACTCAGCGTAGATCCTTCGTTTGCAACAATTCATATGATTACATCAGAAAACATTATTTATGATGATCCTTGGTTCGTCCCATCTGACTCTGAGGTAGACTCATTCGGTAATGCTATGCCCTTGAGTCCATATGAAATTGCTTATGAAGCTCTCATGTCTTTTACCGACTTTCATTCAACCGAGGTTGACCAAATGAATGTGGTCAGTGAAGAGTCACTTTTCACCTCACCCTTAGAACGGATAGCGTTTCCCGAAGTCGTGTCATCTGACGAACAACTTCGCGAAATCCTAAGTGTAGACGATCTACCATGGGAGGATCTCCATCACAGATCTTCGTTTTTACCTAAGGGTGATGCTTTTGAAAATGATTGTTGCATCCTCCCAACTACAACCAGGATTACTTCTTATACCTCGCAGCTTCGCATTCCACCATTGGAATGGTGTTAGTTCAAGAAGATGAATTCGGAGCGGAACATGTGATATATTATCTTAGTCGGACCTTAAATCCCATTGAGTTAAAATATTCGCATGTGGAGAAATTGGCCCTGGCAGCCATTCAAGCTGTCCAGCGTTTCCATCACTACATTCTTCTCCGTAAAACTACAGTTATTTCGGATTGCAACCCTATGATTTATATTTTGACAAAACAACTGCTAGGGGGCAAGTACTCTAAATGGATTGTTATCCTGCAAGAGTTCGACTTGGAGTTCGAAAAGTCCAAGTCTAAGAAATCCTTAGTTTTTGCGGAATTGATGTGTGATTTCCGAGTGCTGACACAGAGACTGTGGCAGAAGAGTCCATTCCGGACGAATCTTTGTTTCTTATCAGTACGGTAGATCCGTGGTACGGGGATATAATCATCTATCTCCAGACCCAAACCTTTCGGCCGGAAGCTTCCAAAGCAGAACGTCGAAAAATTCGGTTTCAATCCCAGCAATACAGAATTATTGGAGATACACTTTATCGCCGGGGGGCAGACTTAGTTTTTCGACGTTGTTTAACTCACGAAGAGGCTGAGAAGGTTTTAAATGATTGTCACTCTGGAGCATGTGGTGGTCATATGTCTGGGTATGCCACCGCCCAGAAGGTGTTGCGCACTGGCTATTTCTGGCCGTCTATGTTTAAAGATTGTATCATTGCCGTCAGGAAGTGCCACAACTGTCAAGTGTTTGATCGCAAGATGCGCGCTCCACCTGCTCCTCTCCACCCTATAATTGCCGTTGGTCCATTCGCCAAATGGGGTATCGACTTTATTACTTGTAACCCTCACTCGGCCGGGGGGCATGCGTATATCATCCTCGCGGTTGATTATTTTACTAAATGGGCCGAGGCGATGCCTACATTCGACGCAAGCGGCAAAACAACTGCAGTTTTCGTATTCAATCATATCATAACTAGGTTTGGTGTCCCACAAGCAATCATTACTGACCATGGGAGCCATTTTCGAAACATCATGATGACTGAGCTTACAAGCCAGCTTGGTTTGCGCCACGATAGCTCTACTCCTTATTATCCGCAAGCCAACGGTTTGGTTGAGTCTATCAACAAAGTTCTGGTTATCATGATCTGACGAACCATTGGTGTTCATCGGTCGAATTGGCACAACATGTTATTTTCAGCGCTATGGGCATACCGAACTTCAGTGAAAAATTCAACAGGGTTCACTCCTTTCCAGCTAGTTTATGGCTTGGAAGCTGTGTTACCCATTGAATGCGAAATCCCATCACTTCAAATGGCTGTCAAATTACTTCCGGCTACTTCCGAAGAGGAGAAACATTTATTGTACTTAGCTAAATTAGATGAGACTCGACGTGATGCTACATGGGCAATCGAGACTCACGCGAAACGAATGAAAGCTCAGTATGATAGAAATGTAACCCCTCGAAGTTTTTCGGAGGGAGACCTAGTGCTATTATATGATCAAGCTAACGATAAGCTAGGTGCTGGAAAATTCGTTCCTATGTGGCATGGACCCTACATTGTAAAGAGAAAGCTAGCAAAAGGGGCTTATGAGCTGGTTGATTTTGATGGGGACTCTTTGGGTAAACCCAGAAATGGACTTTACCTAAAAAGGTATTATGCTTAAATGGTGTGTATGGAGAAATTTTTAGATAGGATAGATTTTCTTTCTAGCTAGCGTGTTTGGTAGTTTAGTCAGTGTGCTTAGCTTAGAGAGTGTGCTTTTCGTCGTTATTCTGGCTTATCTTGGTTTTACTCTTGATATTGCAGATGTTGACGCCTCTCCAAACATACATTGGATTTGCTGATGGTGCTTGTCATAGTACACGGAATATCTCTTCCGCAGCTTGGGTTATCTATTCGCCCTCTGACGAGTTAGTTTCTATGCATGGGGTAAGCCTCGGTCAAACAACGAACAACATTGTAGAATACAGTGCAGTGGTTGAATTATTATCCGAATCTATTTCTTTTGGAATTCGACGTTTGATAGTGAGGTTAGATTCTGAACTTGTTGTATTACAGCTTAATAGAGTTTATGCCATTAGAAATCCTGTGTTATTAAGGTTGTTTTTGAGAGTGCGTCTCTTGGAACGTGAATTTGATTACATTGAATATCAGCATATTCCAAGGTCTTTAAATACATTAGCAGATGCAATTGCTTCTCGGATGTTGGACAGACATTTACAATAATCATGCAAGTAAATTTAAAAACATTTCATCACATATGTTAAACAAGATAAGCCGGTAATAGTGATATATATATAGATAGGAGTGTGTCAAAAAATATACATCGTCTTCGATCATAGGTTGAAAAACACCTTATGATCGGCAAAAATGATAAGTACAAAAAGCCAAAAATGTCACATGTGTCTACAAAAGTGACTAGTCAATCACTGGTGGTGCTCCCTATACGACACCACTGCATGGGCTACCTTACGCAAAAATCTCCTAAACAGTCCAGGGACTGCGACTACAAAGTGCTGAAGCCTGATAGGAATGTCATCCATAGTAGTCTCAGGCACATCTGCCATCAGACGCTCTAGATCATGCTCCAACTCAGCTAGTACTTCTGCAGCTGCGTCCTGTGGGGCCGGTACCGGTGCAGCTGGGTGTCTCCTCTCAAAAGGCCGGAGGTTGGCTGGGCGCTGTGGACCAACATCTGCATTTTGAAAATTTTTACTGTCAGTTTTGAGACGATATATATAAAAACAAAAAATACATAATTTAAAAACTTGTGAAAAATAAAGTACCTCTGTCATCCCATTGTTCTCCTTGTGGAAGAACCATGTCCGGATCATGTCGAAAATCTACTCCGGCGTACGGAAAGTCCTGGATCGAGAAAACCTGGTCCTCCAACCAGTGAAAGTAACTATCAGAAAATCGAACAACTGCCGCGCCCTCGTCAGGATGCCGGGCCATCACCGCAACCCATCATACCAGCTTTGGCTCCCGAGGACCCAAGATATCAACAGTGAGTTGCTGAGGGATCAGCATCGGAACTCTCTCTAAGGCAAAGCTCACGACTAAAGGCCCATATCCAAAAGTTTTCAGTCGTCCGTTCTTTGCCTTAGTCAGTTGGCTCTTCACATTAGCCGACACAGCATCACACCAGTTGAAAATGGTGCCTTGGTAACAGTCAATTGCCATCTGCATTTGGGACCCAGAAGCAATGTGTAAAGCGGCTGCGCCGCAAATTCTGGTAACCGTGAACGCTATAACTTTGAGCTCACGCAGAGAGATGTGTTTGATCTCCATGCCTTTCGAATGGTGTGCACCAGGTGTACACCAATCTTCCCGGAGACTAACAAGGGATTGGCCACCCGGCCTAGTCCCGGCTAGATTGAGTTGCTCGCCTCTGTTTGGCAAGCCAGTGAGAAAGTATACATCCGAGGGCTCTATCTCGAGCTGGTGCCCTCCTATGTAAAAGCATTGCTCTTGAACGTTCCATCTCTCAACCAGCCATTCTAAGAATCTTACCTGAGCCCTCATGCCCGGTATGGCCTAGTATTTGTATAACCCGCATGCTTTTAGGGCATCCAGGGAAGGTTGGTGTTCTATTGCAGCTTCATCAACCTCTTCATGCTCTCTTTCTCTCCAATCCAACATGGTGAGTGTCCTACACACCAAGAAATAATGATTAGAATTAATTTGGGGAATTTTGAACGGTTATTTGTGAGGATTGGGGTTTCAAATTCTGCGTTTCACGGAACGCACCCCGCGTTTGGAACACAGGGCATCGGGACGCAGCTGGTCTGAAGGTGGGCTGCGTCCCCCGACCATTTTCCTGTATAGGAAAAAGTCGGGGGACGCAGGTCACCCGAAGAGCACCTGCGTCCACCGAGGAGCGCATTTTGAAACCTAAACCCTCCCAAAAAACAAAACCAAAACCTAAAAAACAATTTTAATCGGATAGAAATGAAGAGTAGGATGTTGTAAAATACCTGGAAGAGACAGCGTTCGATTCTGACGATCAGATTTTCCGCAGCAACCACGGGAAGTTTCTTGCCCAAAAGCCCTTTGTTCAACCTCAACAGTAAAATGGTAAAAATGACATGGTAAAAAGTCTTTTTATAGGTTTTTTGGATGAATTTGTTCATTTTTCACCCCGAAAAGAGGTTTTTCGATGTATTTTTGCCTATCTTAAACAGGTATGAGTAATGTGTTGTTTTTGTGCAGGACAAAGGGATTTAGAAGGAAAATTGTCATTTTTCACGAACCAAAATATCAGAGTCATCTTTTAAGCCCTTTTCTGACTCCTAAAATATGAAAAGATTGCCGAGCGTTTCTTTTACACTCGTTAAAACGGAATTAAAAGACGGTCCCCTTATAGCTCTTTTCTGACCGTAAAATCAGGAAAATATTGCCGGGTTTTTGTCGTTTCAAACTCGATACGGAAATAAAACGACGTGTCCTTGATCGCTTTTTACTTTTCAGGTCAGTGGCACTAATTATGAAAGTACTCCTTGGTCGCAAGATCAAGCGGTTCCCCCAGGAATTATTTTATACTTTTTCGGGCTTGAGGGACACAAATCTACGAAAAAGTTCAACTTGGAGTCTTCTTAAGTTTTTCAGACTCTCTAAAATTGAAAAACACCGAGTTTCTCCTATACTGGGCTCGTTAATTTCACAGTAAAGGACCTGTTCAATTACAAACAGGAACGAACCACTCCTTCCTAGGGTTCGAATCAAAACTAGGTTGGACTCATCCGAAGGATGAGCTTATAATCAAGCATATGTTATCCTCCTCAAGCTTGTTAAAAATAAAGAGGTACTTGCCAGAAATGGTGGGGGAAAAGAGAGAAGAATGAACCTGTTTGTTACCTTTTGTCTCAAAAGAAACTTTATTACCACTCTTGAACACGACACTTTTCATTCACCTGGGTTGGGAAATCTTTTACCTCACAGTTGATCAAACCACTTTGAAAGTCTTCAGCCGGGTTCCAGGGATTAACTTTGAGTTATTCGTCACCAAGCCATCTGTCGTGTCGTTATGTGTTCAAGAGGTCTGCAAACAAAACTTTCATATGCAAAATACTTATCATCCATTTGACCATCCCTGAGTCAGTCCTTACAGCAACATTTCTTCAACTTGAACAATGATTTCGTGTTGCGGGCTTGCCTGCAACGAGTCGCTTTCTATCGACATCAGCACATTATCTAGAGAGATGACTTAGAAATCGTCAGTACCTTGAAGTCTGCATGCATCAATGGCAGGTTTCTCGCCTTTGACGTCAGTTTGCATCATTGACTTTCGATCGAAGGATTCCGTGAAATGTTCGACATCAACTCATTCATTCACATCTCATGGATTGTACTGGGTACTTTGAGAACCATTGACATTACTGGTGGTCTCTCTCACGCTTGTTAACAGTTTACATCATCGACTGGTAATCAAGTGGTTTCTACCATGTTCGACATCAACTCATTTATTCGCATGGCTAGAATCGTACCAATTCGGGAAGTAGAAATGAAGACCCTGGATCTAGTTTCCACCATCCAGGCTGCGAGGAGTTTTGTATTCATTATCTAAGTAGACTAATCATAAACAGATGGCTGCGTCCATACTGTGTCTACAAAAGTCTATGATTGTGATGTACTGCAAGATCATTCCTGTATCAGAGTAGTTAGTCTGTTAGTTAAATTTGTAATCTGAGTATGGGAATGCCTACCTCAGTGATGATATAATCTTATACATGTATTTTGTGTTGAAAATTGCAGGTTCTGACCAGGCTCTCCACGGGATAATCCTTGAAATGATAAAGCACTTCACCCTTCCTAGATATTACAAACCCTAATCTATTCCAGGCTTCGCACTTTAGGGGGCAATCTGTTACACTAAAAAATGTCACCATGACTATTTACAGTTAGTATGACTCAATCAACAGTCATGCTACCCTCTTAGGCAAGTCTTATGCCTCTGCTCTCCATGTCAAACTCCAAAAAAGAGAGAAAGTCTTGTATAAATGTATTTATCTCTGGGGATGCAGGTTCTCTCAACCTTACCTGCGGGGACGCTCCCAATGTTCACAAAATCTGCGTCCAAAGACGCTCTGTATGTAAAGGGACAGGTGCGTCCCCCTGTAAAGGTTAGAATGCGCAAGTTTCATCTTTAAAAAGTTACTTGTGGTCATTTCTAGAGCATTCTAGAAGGTTGTTCGACGTGTATTGGGCGCCTCTAGATGGTTCATGCACTCCTATCAAAGAGGAACTTATCCCATCAATAAGGGAGCTATCCCACCCAAAGAGGGGATTATCCCATTGATGGTGGACCTGATTAACCTCCTCTTGAGCACTATAAATACAGGCATTGGGCCAGAAGGAGGGGAGGTTGAAGCTATACATTTTCTAAGGGTAAATGCTGCAGGAATTAGGACTCCCATTTAGAAGCTTGTGAGGAGAGATTGCCATCTTTGCTTGTTCTATTTGGAAGTGGGTGTGCTTTGTCAAAGTAAAGGAGAACTCTTGACGGACCCTGGGAAGGACTTGCACAACACCAAGGCTCAGGTTGTATTTGTTCTTTTTGTTACCTATTAATGCAAATGAGTCCATTCTTCTCAATAACTTGTTGTTTATGAGTTATTTCATGTGCTCCTTGGTCTACATGTTGAATATGCTTTGTTTTATGTTATAATCGGGTGCTATTTAATTGTTTGACTGTTGGTGATTACTGGTTTTGGAGAAAAGGAGGAGCTCATCCAGATCAACAAAGCTTGGACTTCTACAACAGTGTTTGGACAAAGGTAAGAACAAAACACTTGATATCTCATATCATAATGCATGTTTAGAGAAGGATAGATCTTGTTTGTCTTGTTTGTCACTAGAGAGTCTTAGGCTCCTAGGGAGGTTGGTTGTGTCCGCACAATCGACTCTTTCCGCCTGACAGTATGTACCTCCTGAACTGTTGACCTGCGTATCAAGCCGCGGTCCCTTCACGGTGTACCTACAGGTACGCACTTTCTGAACTAATCTCCTGCGTACTTCTTAATTTTCAACATATTGAGAGCCTTGCCATGGGTGTTGCCATCAAGTACAACATCTATAACATATAGCCATACCAGAAACATAATGCCAACAGAAACAAATTGCCAAGCCCTAGACATAAATCTTATTGCAGAACTAGATAACAAACAGGAGATGGTGACTCCATAGATTAGCCAGCCCTTTCTAGATTCCCCTTGGTATGTTGATATTATATATGTTCTACAAAACCTGCAGGCACCTACAGGGTTATCCAAAACTAAGAGTAGGTTTTTGAAAACGAAAGCTTCAAAATTTTGCATTATGGATAATACTTTGTTTTGGAAAAATCATGAAGGTATTTTGTTAAACTATTTATTAAAAGAAGAATCTGACAAAGTACTCCAAGAATTTCATGCCGGGGATTGTGGTGGACATCTCTACTGAAGTCAATTGCTAACAAAATTCTAAGAGCTGGATTTTACTGGTCAACCTTGTTTGCATGTGTTAAAAAATTTGTAACTTCCTACAATAAATGTCAGATCTTCGAAGGCAAAAAAAACTTTTACCCTTGCCTTTGAAACCTATTTCCACATAAAAACCTTTTCAACAATGGGGTTGTGACTTCATTGGAGAAATCCATCCACCCTCTTCTGCTCAGCATAAATGGATACTCAATACAACTTATTACTTTACCAAATGGATAGAAGCTATTCCCTCTAGACATGAGACTAATACTGTAATAATAGGTTTTCTAGAGGCTAATATTCTGTGTAGGTTTGGTTGTCCTAACAAAATCATCACAGATAATGCTGCAACCTTCAAGTCAAAGAAAATGATTGATTTCTGTCACAAGTATCATATAATACTTGGTCATTCCACAATTTACTATCCTTAAGGGAATGGACTTTCAGAATCCTCCAATAAAAGTCTAATGAATATTATCAAAAAACTATTGGAAGATAATAAGAAAACTTGGAACAAGAAATTAACCAATGCTTTGTGGGAAGATAGGCTTACAACTAAGAATTCCATTGGAACCAGTCCCTATGAGCTAGTGTATAGAATGGAGGCAGTTTTCCCCTCATCTTTGGGAGTTCCAGTCATGAAATTACTTCAAGAAGCCCAAGTGGAACCAAATGATATACAGAGGAGAATTAACTAGACTATAATTTATAGAAAACTAGAGAGGAAATATACAACAGAGCCCAAGTACTGCAAGAAAAACTTAAGAATATTTTTGACATAAGGGCCAAAGCAGAAGACTTCTATCTAGGAGACAAAGTGTTAGAGTGGGATTCAAGAAGAGAGGACAAAGGGAAACATTGGAAGTTTGACTTCCTATGGAAAGGTCCATACATTATATATGCTTTCAGAGGTTACTTTCTTAAAGAATTGGATGGTGCAGAGATAGAAGGAGGACTTGTCAATGGTCGAATGTTGAAACATTACATTGACCCAATTTACTAATTTTACCAGTTCAGTTGTATATATTATATCCTTTTATAGTTCAGTGTTGATTGGATGGTAAAATTTTTGAAGTTGAAGCCCGAAGAGAAGGCCCTAAGCTTCAGAAGTATTACTATTATACATACAAATAAAGCAGTAGGGAAAAGGAGATTTGTAGAACACAATCAAAGTCTTTCAAAAGCCATTGAACTACAGTTCTTGACTTTCCACTAGCAAAAACCATCTCCAAGTGGAGCCACTGTTATGTTCCTATACCAATAGGTGTCATATATCATGATTGACTTGGTTTAGCTCTGAAATATGTAGATACCTTTGCTTCTTGCAAATGTTTTCCATATTCAAAATAAAAAATTAAAAAATGTAAAGAGGGTATGTCCTAAAAAAAGAATAAAAGGACAAAAAGAATGAAAAGGTCAGAAAAAAAATAAAAAATGAACCCCAAGAAAAATAAAAAGACCATGAAAGTGTGCAAGTTCAAATGCCACTACTATTTTACTTTTTGTATAATAATGATTGTGTGCAAAGTGTTGTTATGCCACAATCCATGGTAACCAAACAGTTTAATCTTGGTTATCCCATGTTTTGAATTTCATGCTTAGAGATAGAGAATAAAATCTGACCAAACTGTTTAATCTTGGCAGATAAATAGATAGATAGAGTAAATAAAATAAGGAGCTCAACCGTTTAATTTGAGCCCTTGGATGTAATAAGGATAGACTTAGATATATTTCCATTGTAAAAGAAAAGAAAAGGTTTTGATAAGGGTTTTCCAGTTTAAGTGCACCCTAATAAAAGAAGAAAACATGATAGGATAAGTAGGTAGGGTAAGTAGATGAATGGTTGCATAATTATGTATGATGAATAATTATCCATATATCAAGTCATATACTTTCATCATCAAAAGCACTAAAAGATATAGATGACAATGAAGACATTTACATCATAGACAAAAGTCAAACTAATTAACCTCCTTAGTCATTTTTAACATAAATTTTACTAATTTCTCATAAGTACTAAAGGCACCAACAACTTGAAAGTTAATGGGGCTCAAAGCATTTCTCTAACTTCTGGAGGGATCGCACCCTCGCCCCAATAACTTGTAAGGCCTAAGTGCTAAAGCACCTTCATCAAAATTCACCCCCTCCATAATTCATTCAATCCCTTCAAATCATTTTCCCAGGGTAAAATCACTCTTTTACTTGGGAAAAATAAATGGTTCTTTATGAAAAACCCCCCCAAACAAATTTTAGCCTAAGTCATAATGTTGGATGATGAGCGCATTTTTGGAAACATTTACTTAGCACATTTTCTTTTCCCATGGTCATATTAACTTTTAATTCTTATTATTTATTTAACTCCCAAAACAAATTACCCTTTCCCATATTATTAATAAAAAATCCCAAAATAAATAAATTTCCTGTCCCCATGGTTTAGAAAATAAACCATAATAAAGTCAATTAAGTTGGATTAATTAATCGAACCATGATTAATTAAGAGCCAAAACCCCCCGACATGTTAAAAAGGAATTAATTAATCACCTGGATTAATTAATAGCCTCTCCACCAATATAATCACCCCGATATCATTAAAGTCATTAATCCTTTATTCGTCTAATCATATCATCCCCGATATAATTAAAGTCATTTAATTATGTTGATTATGCCATCAGGCCCCCTCCCTTAACTCCCTAAAACTTTCTGCTGTCGTCTGTCATTCGATTTGCCTTCCCTCATCGAACGATTATCGTTCATATCGAGCGGGCCTTTTGGTCGAATGTTAACTACCTGATATAAGATGTTTTGACTTTCGCCGATGCTACGTGTCATTCAATTTGTGGCATCATGCGACTCTCTACCAAAACCACCAACTTCCCAAAAGCAGTGCGATCAATCCTGCTTACCGCCTCCGCTAAACGACAAAGTGTCCCATCAGTTAGTTGACACCAACTATCGTTTTCCCATTCACCTACCAAAATTCATTGACTTTGTGCATAAAACAAAAATATTCAACGTTTTCCCATTCACCCACAAAAATTCATTGACTTTGTGCATAAAACAAAAATATTCATTGTTTTCCCTTTCTACTCAGAAAACAAACTTTTTCCTTCCATGCACACACAGAGTATGTCCAGACCAGCAACTTACTCCCAATCACCAACCACCATCAAACGCTGAACTCCAGGCCACTGCAGACTACTATGCGCACCCAACAAAGCATTCACCACAGCCATTGGTCCCTTTAGTCAACCATAACCAGGTATTTACCACATTTTCTTCTCAGAAACCCTATTTGTGTACTAAAACCTCCACCAAATTGCTCTAAACTCAAGTAATCCAGCACAATTAAGTTGTTTCTTAGCCCCAAGACTTCCCCAAGCACCTTTTTATCTAAAATCCTTGAAAACCCCAACTTTCTTCTTCCTTGAATACACAAGAACCAAGGATGGAAGCTCTTGTCGCCCTAAATGTCACGCCAATCACTACTCCCCTTATGGATTTGGACCACCTTCCCTTGGATGATAAAGATTTTCAAATCAAGGACCTTACTTTTGATGAAACCCCCTTGAAGCTACACTACAAGTATCAGGACAATTATCTAACAATGCTAATAAAATAGGTCTTTGGGAGTCAAACCTACCTAAATATCAATTCCCTGCTATCCATATTTTTCCAAATATTGTCCACTAATTGCATGCAAACTGTGACCCCAATATGAGAGCTGTAATGTCCCCTAACCAGAAAGTCCTTTTCACCATTACAACTGAGTCTATAAATGAAATGTTGTAATTACAGCCTGGCCAAGACCTCACTCCCCTTTCCATTTCCAATTTACTTGAGAAATCTTCAAGGCTATCCAGTTCCGAAATTAACCAAGTCAGTCATACTTTCATTAAAGAAAAATACAGATCAAAAGGCCCCCCTCCTTACATGTCATGTGCCTTTACTAGTATGGGCAGGGATATTGTCACCGTGTTTGCTTGCATTCTAGATTTTACCACTAATGAGTATGTAGATGAAATGAAATTTGCCTACATGTCTATTTTCACCCCCGAAAAACCTCCTGCAACCAAATTTGACTATGTTGCATTCATTACTGATAAGATACATGAACAATTCATGAGATTAGAGAATGAGAGAGTATTTAAATATTCTTCAGCACTGTATCATCTTTTCCTCTACTACCAAACTAATAAATTCCCTTTCTCTGTACAAAAGCTTGACACTAGAGGGAACCCCAAGTTAGTCATCTTCTGGACTTCCATTTTTCACAATTCACCTTCTTCTCCCTATCCTTATACAAATTTCATTGATAAATTTGTGCATCTGGTAACTACCATGTTGATAGGAAATCCCCCTCCTAGAATCAATGATGATATTAAGAGAATTCTTCAGTTATCCAAGGAATACAAAGTTGGGGACTGGTACTTGTACCAAAACCATACCAAGATTAGAATTTATGGGTGTGAGCTGCCCCACATTAAATTGCCCAAATACCTCCCCATGCGATTATTTGCCCTGGAGTACTACAGGAAAATGATCAATTCTGATGAAATCCATTTTATGAAGACTAAGAAGAAAGCTCAGCTAAGGTTAAAGGATCACCTAGGCCATTTATTTGCAACAATAGAAAATCAGGGAAAGAGGCAGAGGAAATCCTTGAGAGATTGAGATTGAAAAAGAGTTTCATCTGGCCTTATGATCCTCATAGCTTCATCAGTGATAGAAGGCAAAAGCATAAGCTATCCCCCTACATCCATCATAGAATTCCAGAGATAGAATAGTATGAAAATCAAAATAAATGGGTGGAAGGAACACTTATAGAACAAGATAGTACACAAGTTGAAGTAGAAAATGTTTTGAAAGATTTGGAAAGAAGACTTGATCTGAATCCTTTTGTACAGGTGCTTGGAGAATCTTCACAGAGACCAATACAGGAGCATAGTGCACAAACATTAGGACAACCAGAGACTTCAAGACAGGGAAAGGATTCAGGGTCATAAATTATTTCTGAGGAGTTGACCCAGACTGATACAAACATGGGCAACCCTAAAGTATTATAGACCCCTCTTAATGAGGAGCGAATTCAAAAAAGAAGTCGGAATGAGGTATATGTAAAGAGACAGAGATTGAATCCTCTGTCCGAGTGGGAATATGAAGAGACAAGAAGTGACATAGTGTAGACAACACTAGCAGGGGAGACACCATCTACCTCTCAAACACGGGCACTAAGCAGGCAGCAAAGTGTAGAAGGTTGATGTCAACCTTTAACATCAAAGAGAGAGAGATGCAGATGAGCTTTTTGAAGCCAACAGTACAATAGGCAAAGTCCATGGCTAATTATTTAAAAACAAATTTTGAAGTTCTTGCCAGAGACATCCACCCAATTGATCAAATTGAGCTCCATAAGCAAATGGGTGAGATGGTCTATTCCACATTGACCAGTAAAGCCCTCACTGTACATCAATTGCATAATTCTCTGAGTAATACTACAACACATTTACAGTTGGAAAAAACCTCTTCTCAGGCTAAGGACACCAACATAAAATCATTACTGCTGATTGAGTTGGGACATGATCCCAAAGATGTTAAAGTAGCTAAAAGATTGATAAAGAAAAATAATGATGACATTGTTGCACTCAGGAAACAACTCAAACCCCCGCCCCTCCTACATCCAAAAACTACAAAAGTAATTGAGAAACAAAATGAGGAGGAACTTATGGACTTGGTCCTTAAGTTGAATGATCAGTTGAAAGAAACAGAGAAAGAAATAGAGAAAGCGTTGCAGTCCAAACAGGGCGAGCCGACCACCATTCCTCAAACTGTAATACCCATAATTTCTACAACAGTTCCATCTACTATTGCAACATTTTTGGCACCCAACATTCCCCTAGCAACAGCTCTGCAAATAACAACAACAAAAAATACATCAGAAGCAGCAGTAGTTTCAACAAAGAAAATAAAGGACTTAATAAAATTCGTGGAGGAAATGAAAATCCAATCAACTGAAATAAATAAACTAAAATAAATGGTTACGAGCTTGGAAAACAATTATGAGCTATCATAGATTAATTACACTGAAGAAGAGAGAAAAAATAGAAGGATGATTGAAAGAATCAAAACATTAGAGAAGGACTTAACATTGGAAAAGCCTTTGAGAGATATTAGAGAGATTTTATGGACCAATATCGTTGATTCCATCAATGATATTTGGTCTTCTATTTAGATCATTTTTGAACAAACTGAGTTAGTTAAACTAGCCACAGAGGCTATATAGAAGACCAGGGAATAATTGGGAGAGAAACCTAAAGAGGCAACCCAATTGATCAACTTCTTGAATAGCAAAAGTGTTAGGATATTCCGACACATAGGAAATAGTTAAGTACAACTTGGTCTAGTATAGAGTTAGGTATAGAGTTAGGTAAAGTGTGTTTCTTTACCTTGTACATTTTGTAACTTACAATCCGACGGTCACGATATGTAGTGATTCGACGGTTCATTCTCTCCTCGGTATTACCGACACTTGATCCGTGGCTTGACACCCGATTGGCCCATGATTTCTATTTAAAGCGCATGGAGGGTCATTTGTAGGGTAATCCGTCTATGAGAGAAGCTTATGTAAATTTTCATTCTTTTATTAATAAATTGTCTGAAGTGGCCGCGTTGGCTCAGGCCGTGGACTGTTTCCCTCTTTGAGGGTTTTAACCACGTCAAAAATACTGGTGTATTGATCTGTGATCTGGTTGTGAGCGGTGTCCTTTGATGTTCTGTCTGAGGAACTTACCTTGTAAATTCCTACATGGTATCAGAGCTATTTGATGGCCGCATCCGTTGGTGATCCAAATCTGAAGCCGATAGAACTGCATCCGACTGTCGTTTCCTAGATCTGTTGTTTTTTACTGCTTTCGGGCCGAGAGGACTGCTCTGTTGTGTTGGGAGCATCTGTTCCAGTGAGGAACCCATTTCGTTTCAAGCGAAAAGGTTTCCGGTAGCCCTAGCTACGTCATTTTTAAGATCTGGAGGTATACAGTGTTTATTTGTAGTTTACAGTTATTTTCTCTCTGTTTATTTCGGTTTTGGTTTATTTAGCTTTTTTTATTATCAGATCTATACCTTTCATTTCTGCGTATGCTCTTTGCCCTGCGACTCTGTGCGATCTGGGGAAATAAAAAACAGAAAGGAAGGATTTTTCTCATGTGTATGCTCTTTTCCCTGCGCCTTAGGGTGATCTCGGAAAATCAGAAACATTGAGGAAAATATTTAGTTTCCGGCTAAAGCTAACTTTGAGCCGCAAGGTTCATTTTTGAAAATATTTAGTTTTTCGGCTAAAGCTAACTTTGAGCCGTAAGGTTCTTTTTCTTTGCATGTTCGTGTTGGGTTTTGTGTTTTTTGTTTTGTAGGGAAAAAGAGCTTTCTCAAAGCAAGCACGCAACCCAAAGCACCCCCCCCCCCTCTCTCTCTCTCTCTCTCTCTCAAATTTTTTGTATAGCTCAATTGGTTCAAAGCTATTTTAAGTAGAGGTCTTGGGTTGAAGTCTCCATTTTGTGGGGGTGGACTTTTTCATTTCCGCACATTCCCGCACTTTGTCGACAACTTCATCAACTTTTTTTTCAAAAAGCCATAACTTCTTCATCCGGAAGCCGTTTTCAGAGCCGTTCTTTTTAAACCAGCCTAATTATATGAGATCTATCCATTGAAACACTTAGTTTCAACATCTTTAGCTTCAGTTTCCATTGAAATGGAAAGTCAATACCAAGTTACCCTTGACAACACCAACTACTTCCAATGGTTGTCCTACATTGAGGATTTACTTAGAAGTAAAGGTCTCTACAGAATAGCCTCAGGCCAAGAAAAGAAACCGAAGGATGAAGATAAGGCTGCTAAATGGGAAAATAGGCAAGATCAAGCACGTGGATTGATAGAGATGTCTATTTCTCCAGATCTTAGATTCCATATTGCAGAACTTGATACTCCTGATGAAGCAATGAAACAAATCAATAAAGTTTTTGGGATTAAAAATGAACTTAGAGCCCATCAACTTGAAAATGAGTTGCTTACATTGGACCCTAATAATTTTTCTTGCATTGAAGATTTCTTGTCCAAGTTCAAGACTCTTAGATATCTCTTGGAAGGTGTTAAAGTTAAGAAAGAAGATAGTAACCTTATCTATTCCATTCTTACTAAGTTGGGGCCAACCTACTCTGTGTTTGTTTCCACCTTCCATTCTACAAGAGAAGCCTTCATTTCTCAAGGAACAGACTACAAGTCCCCTTCCTTTGACTCTTTTTGTGATTCTTTAATAAGAGAACAAGAAAAACTCTTACACCTTGGTCTTCTTAATCTTGGAAACTCTTCCAAGAAAGCGTTAGCCACCCAGTAGCAGCCAAATTCAAAGAATCCTAAGAAGTCATATCCTAAAAAGAATGGTCCTAAACCAAACAAGGGTCCTAAGAAATCTCAGCCTCAAAATGAAAAATCATTTCAACAAAATGATAAGACAAATAAAAACAAATGGAAGAAGACTGATAGACATTGCAACTTTTGTAATCGAGATGGCCACTTAGAATCCAAATGCTTTAAGAAGATGGAAGCCTTGGAAGAAGCGATGAAGAAACATAACATCCATTTGGAGCAATCTTCAACTTCAACTTCATCTTCAGGAATGGCACTTTTTGCATGTGGTTGTCAAGCATCTCAGTCTGGCTATGCACTAAATGTATCTTCTTCTTCTCATTCTCATGAGTGGCTCATTGATTCTGGAGCTTCTTATCACATGGCCAAAAACAAAGCCATGTTTTCTTCTTTAAATGATTGTAACACCAAAAATATATATGTTGGTGATGATAGATCTCTTAGTGTTGTAGGGACTGGAATTGTTCATCTAGACAATGGTCAGTTTAATGATGTATTATGTGTTCCAACCTTATCCTGCAACCTTCTATCTGTATATCAGATAACTCATTCAGGTGAAGGTAAAATCGTTGAATTTTCACCTCATGATGTTGTAATCAAGGACCTAAGAGATCCTAAACAGATTTTAGCTACTGGCATTGCTGATGATTCTACAAGGTTGTATAAGTTTCACAACTTTGGGTCATCAAATCTTCCCTCAGTATTTGTTGCTCATAACGATGAAGTGAGCAAACTTTGGCATGAGCGATTTGGTCACTTAAACTATCACTCCCTTCAGCATCTATGTAAAGAAAATATGGTGACAGGTCTTCCTATAGTATCTTGCAGAGATGGTGTTTGTTCCAGATGTGTACTCGGAAAACATCATCGGGACAATTTTGAAAAATGTGCCTCTTGGCACGCCTCATCCCCTTTACAGCTTGTGCATAGTGATTTATGTGGTCCACTTCCAGTTGTTTCATTCTCTAGCTGCAAGTATTTCTTAACTTTCATTGATGATTTCTCCAGACGCACTTGGGTATACTTCTTAAAACTCAAGAGTGAAGTATTTAACACATTTTTGGCCTTCAAGGCCTTTGTTGAAAAACAATCTGGACATCAAATTCTTAAGCTAAGATCTGATAATGGCGGAGAATATGTTAAAAACACATTCATCAACTTTTGCACTGAGAATGGAATTCAAATGCAACATACTGTTCCATATACTCCACAACAAAATGGTGTAGCTGAAAGGAAGAATTGCACCTTAAAGGAAATGGCTAATTGTATGCTACAATCTAAAGGACTTGGTCTTAGTTTTTGGGCAGAAGCAATTAACTGTGCAAATTACATAATAAATCGCACTCCTACTAAGGCTTTAAAGAATATCACTCCAGAAGAAGCATGGAGCTCAATCAAACCAGATGTAAGTCACTTTCGTGTTTTTGGAAGTGAAGTGTGGGCCCATATTCCAGATGAAAAGCATAAAGATTTAGAACCTAAGAGTGAAAAATGTACTTTTGTTGGATATCTGAAGATGTCAAAGGCTATAGACTCATTCCATTCAAGTCCAAAAATGTTATCATTAGAAGATATGTAAAATTTGATGAAAATGTATCGGCCTGCGAGCCTAGTCCAGCGGATGTGCCACCTCTCCCTGTCTCTTCTACTTTTGAAAACATTTCTTCTTCAGATGATGAAAGTGAGGATGACAATCCTCCCCCACCATATCAGGATCCTCCTTCAGCTCCTCAGCTTCCACAATGGGTTCGTGCTACTCGAGATGCAGCAGGTGATCTTGCCAGTGATCCTACAGATTAGCGACGCACACGTTCTCAGTTTGATAGAGCCTCTTCTTTACTGGCTCAAGCTCCAGTAAATTATGATCCTGACACCTTTGTAGAAGCTTCAAGCCATCGAGATTGGGAAGAAGCTATGAATGAAGAATATCATTAATTATTGGCAAATGATACATGGGATCTTGTTCCTCTACCAAAGGGACGAAAACTTGTTAGATGCAAATGGGTTTACAGAACCAAGTATGGACCAGATGGGAAAGTTGATAAACATAAAGCTCGTCTTGTTGCTAAAGGTTTTTCACAAGTTGAAGGCATTGACTACACTGAAACCTTCTCCCCTGTTGCCAAAATGAACTCTATCCGCCTTGTTCTTTCCCTTGCTGCCTCGTTCAAATGGGAAGTCCATCAGATGGATGTTAAATCTGCCTTCTTGCATGGGGACTTGAATGAAGAAATCTACATGGAACAACCCATTGGCTTCATAAAAATAGACTCCAACCTTGTATGTCGGCTTAAGAAATCCCTTTATGGTCTCAAGCAAGCTCCTTGAGCTTGGTATGCCAAAATGGATAGCTTTCTTTTAGAATCTGTCTTTTCTAGGTGTCATTCTGACAATACTGTCTACACCAAGAAAGTGGGAAAGTCTCTTATCATTCTTGTTCTTTATGTTGATGATCTTATCCTTATCGGTAGTGATCCCAACCTTATAAACCATGTGAAGTCCAGCCTTAAAAAGAAATTTGAAATGACAGACTTAGGACACTTACATTATTTTCTCGGTCTTCAAGTCTTGCAATCCAAGGAGGGTATTTCCCTTTCCCAGTCCAAGTATGCCTGTGATATTATATGCCATTTTCACATGGAAGACTGTAAGCCAGCCCCTTCTCCCTTCCAGTCTGGAGTCAAACTTTCAGTCACTTGTACTTCTCTTGAAGTTTATGCTACCTTATACCGTCAACTTGTAGGAAAACTTCTGTATCTAACCCATACTCGACCTGACCTTTCCTTTGCCATTAGCCTTGTTGCTCGATTTATGCAAAACCCACGTGAAAGTCATTGGAAAGTAGCTAAAAGAATACTTCTTTATGTTTGAGGTATAGTTCAGTTTGGGATTCATTACAGTGCCGAAGCATCTCCTCTATTGGTTGGTTTCACTGATTCCAATTGGGCTGGTGACCCTGATGATCGGAAGTCTACTGCCGGTTATGTGTTCACTCTTGGTTCAGGACCTATTACATGGGCTTGCAAGAAACAAGGTGCCATTTCTCTTTTATCAGTAGAAGTAGAGTATCGTGGTGCCATAGAAGCTAGTAAGGAAGCCTTGTGGCTTCATCAGATCCTGTCATAGTTTGGCTTTTAGCAGCAGCATCTGACTACACTTTGGTGTGATAATCAAAGTGCCATTCAACTATGCAAAGATCCAGTCCAACATCAGCGCAGAAAACACATTGAACTGCACATGCACTTCATCAGAAAGCTCATTCACGACCATGTTCTTGAAGTGCAATATTGTTCAGCAGATGATCAAGTTGCAGACATCTTCACAAAGGCTCTCACAGAGGTGAAGTTCAATAAAATTTGATTTATGGTTGGAGTTCAGGAAGTTGTCACTAAGTGGGGATAGGCTCTAGTGCCTCCTTCCTTCTCCTATTGTGTCATATTTGTAAATCCTTCAATCCTATCCCAAGTTGTTCTTAAGGGAGGATGTTAGGATATTCTGACACATAGGAAATAGTTAAGTACAACTTGGTCTAGTATAGAGTTAGGTATAGAGTTAGGTAAAGTGTGTTTCTTTACCTTTTACATTTTGTAACTTATAATCCGACGGTCACGATATGTAGTGATCCGACGGTTCATTCTCTCCTTGGTATTACCGACACTTGATCCGTGGCTTGAAACCCGATTGGTCCATGATTTCTATTTAAAGCGCATGGAGGGTCATTTGTAGGGTAATTTGTCTATGAGAGAAGCTTATGTAAATTTTCATTCTTTTATTAATAAATTGCCTGAAGTGGCCGCGTTGGCTCAGGCCGTGGACTATTTCCCTCTTTGAGGGTTTTAACCACGTCAAAAATACTGGTGTATTGATCTGCGATCTGGTTGTGAGCGGTGTCCTTTGGTGTTCTGTCTGAGGAACTTACCCTGTAAATTCCTACAAAAAGCAAGCATCAGCTGGAGCAATGGGATATCGAGGATTGAACTGCTACTATCCTTGAAATTAAGAAAGTTATTATTAAAAAGAACTTAATGCTTAACCTGGAAAAACAATGTCATAGTATTCAAGAGGACATATATGATTTTATGTTAAAATATGACATTCTAAGGGATAAAGGACTTCCAAGCCCACTGGTCATAAATGACAAGCTGATGACTCATGATGACTACATTGAGAAAGTACACAAACAAGCCAGAAATCAAGCCAGCTCTTCCACAGTGAAAGCACTATCTATAGGAAAAGTGTTGTATAATGGTTTGGAAAATCTTTTCTATATTGAGCATGAAGTGAAACACCTATTTACCATTCAGCCCAACTTTGCTAAGTACACTGAAGCTGATGAAATATACAGAAAATTGATCAGGATGAAGATACAAAATGGAAAATGGTGGACCAATATGACCGATATCCTATAATTTACTATGGTAACTCTGAGGTAAATAGAAAATATTTACTGAGGTAAAGGTTGGTAAATAGGTAAAAAGTATCAGGAACAAGGAAAGAGTATCAGTAGGGAAAAGTAAGCAAAGATCCAGCACTCAATTAATAAATCAATAGAAAGAGGCAAATCCAAGTTTCAACCTCCAGCTCATTCATAAATAAAGGGACAATAGCAATTAGTTTTCCATCTGTCTATATCTTTTTGTAAAAGATATTTTGTATTCCCTATAATAAATCTCATATGGTTATGAGATATTTTGATGTAATTTTTGTAAATGCTTCTCCATTCGAAGTATTGTGGGTGGATTCTATAACATCTCTGTAAATCTATGCTATCAAGCTGAGAAAGCTTTTGTACTCAAGTTTGGATTTTTGCTGGAAAAGGAATGAAAGTTGAGGACATTTTATCAGATTCGCGTGCAGTATAATTACAAATAAGTATTCTATCCTTGTGATTTTATGTGCTTTCTATATGTTTCAACGTTTCATGCATCTTAAATATAAATGGTAAAATAGTCAAATTATATCAGAATTAGCCTTATTGCTCTCTGCTATCAACAGTCTACCATTTCTATGTTTTCTTCTAAACTATCTTGATAAAGGAATTCTTAACTGCTCCTCTATCCTTGTAGTTTTTCTCTAATAAGTCTCTGGTATAGGATTCTTAATTGCCCTCTGCTATTTGACCTATCTTCCTTTCCTCTTTCTAATCCTAACTTGAGGATTCTTGATTGCCCTCTAGTTTTGAGCAGAACTATCACCCATTCAAGCCCCAAAGTTTGTTTTTACTCTGCTATCCTACCTGTTGAACTCATATCTCAACAATTTGACTTAATCTAGTGAAAAATCCCTAATTGACTCCATAGCCCAATGGCCTAAAAGCCTAGTTTTCCCATTTGTTTTAGAACTCCACCACTCTCAAACAAAACAACCTCACTGACCATTAATACTAGCCTAAAATCTTTTCAAACATAGCTAAATCATAAAGAGAGAGCCCTCTCTGGACTTAGGTGGACTAGCACCTGAGTCTAAAAGTTGGTTTGTAGTTAACTTGGATCCTTTCCTTCTTTTAATAACTTCTAAGGAAACTCTGAGTGATAACACACCTTTCAACTTAAAAGAATCCAAAAAAGATAGTGAAACCATCTAGAGAAATGACTAGTATAACATGTCATCCACATTCAGATCTGATTTGGAATGTCCATCTACAAACACTCAGAGAGGAACTACCATGGTTTCTTAATGCATTGTGTAATCTGCAGTTTGTTGAAAAGTGGGTCATGGTGATTACACACCAAGAGTGTTGACCTCAAAGGATATGAGAATGGAGTACAATACTTCATGCATATTGTTTCAAGCAATCAACACAACTATGAGAGTTCTGAAACATCACACATCACATCGGAACACACATACACAATTGAAAACTAAGTTCAAAGACTTTTTGAAGATTGTGAAGGAAGGATTGACCTGAGAATCCTATACATTTAAATGATTCCAATGGGAATTATCTACATAGAAACAAGCAATATATGGTTGTTTGGAAATCGCTTTGATATTTGGTATCTACTAACATGTATCTCAATATATCCATCGGGTATGTGAGAAGTGCAGAATAGTTGGTCATGAATTGGTTCAATACTAGTAGATTTTTCCAGTACATGATGGTACCAGGTAATCCTTTCACTCCTTAATGGATCAGTATATAGGAGTGTTCGGTTGCTCTATATACTAGAGCCATTCTATGATAGATCAAGATGCCATGATGTACGTCTGCTAACGAATAACAAATGAGGCTGGCTTGTATCTGTTCCAATTTTTGTACATTCATCTTTATGAAAGCATGACTTTATATGTATAAATCTATGAATTTTGGGACTTTTAAGCACATTAGTTAAATCAAAATGTAGCACTAAGGTCATGGAAATCAACAAATGGTTTAATCATCTGAAATTTTGCATTGTAAAAACCACAACAATCTTATTTTATGTCAATATTTGATCCAACATGCCTGAAAAATAGTAGTAAAGTTTATGTCTCTGCAAAACAGAGTCAAGGAAGGAGAAAAATGACCCACCCAGCTTTGTTTAACAGGATATTTTGGCTTATTTTATTGATTAACATCACTTACTCATTTGCATAGAGAAACCTGTCCCACTTCTTTCATTTATTTTAGTTATTATCATCACCCAATCATTTTCACAAAGAGATCTTTCCCACCTTAGGTTGTAAGAGGACCTAGCTCATGCAATTAAATAAAGATGGTAATGCTACATATAGAATTACATGTAATTTAACATAATTAATAGAAAATCAGTTGAAACATAACAGAACCATAAATATTTTATGAGAGCTGGCATAGTTGCATAGTTTAATGGTTCAGGTTACAAATTTTTTTATAAAATTGTGATTTTTACAGTTTAGTCTAATTTGTATTTGAATGATATACACTAACAACTCAAACTTATAATTCTAACAAATTTTTATATAATTCCAACAAATTTTTATATAAAACATAACAGAATTAGACTTGAAACTTAACAAGGAATTGAACCAAATGCTTGCATCCACTTTGGTTAGATTCTAAAAGCTTATCTGAATAGCTTGTTCTTGATTATCGTTATTACAATTTATGTGCTATGTTCAAATATTCCACCAGGGAGTTGTTTCAACATTTTCAATACTGCATGCAATAATTTGAATAGCACTTCCCTCAATGAATTTGAGAAGCAATAAACAATATTGTCCAATGAATAAAGAACAGAGTTGGTCATATTCCAAACCAGGGAATTTGGAGTAAATGTTGATGCCATAATCCAGGGGTGCATCAACTAGTTGATAGCAAATTATTCATTAGGAATAAAAAGAATTTTTTTTTTATGAAAATGAGAAAATATATGCTCAGTGCCACATTATCCAATGATGAGTGCCATGGATTTTTGATACTGTGGACAACATATTTTCAAGCTAATAAGTTAATTTTGCTTGGAAAACAATGGAAATTTGGGCAAAGATCTAGCAGGATTTTGGGTGCCACACCAGGTTTTATTATGGTGCTGAATCTATTTCTACCATCAAAAACATAATTCAAGTATCAAATTTTTGAAAAAAAAAACTATATTCATGTGGTTTTTAACCATCCTGCGAAATTGACACCTATTGACACCTCTATAGAGAAGGCCAAAATTTTCTGAACAACTTCTGTGGACCTTCCAAGCTACATGTTCAGGCTACCTAATAACGTGAAATTATGTGAGCACACTAAGTTTTACCAGATCAAATTAAAATAATAAGAAAAAAAACGTTTGGTCTCTTCCAAAATTTTCAACCTTTAACTGATACGATTCCAAAGAAGGCTTCATTTTCATGGGTAAGTTACAGGTCTTCCTACTTCCATTAGCGTTAGGTTGTGCAATTTACCTAGCTTGGAGCTTTAGAGGATTCACTGAGAGGACCACTTATACATAGTCACATTGGGTTCTGCTGCAATTTGATTTTGGATCATTTGCTTTCATGTGGAGAATCCTCCTCTCCACTTCAAGAGAACCTTTCATAGAGACTGGGCCTTAAAGTTTAAAGCCCAATCTTAATAACTTGAGCTTGTGCTTAATGACATCTGTACCATAGAGTCTAGAGTCCGCATTTTATACTGTCCATTTAAAAATGTTCAGAATGGCAGAAAAGTGCCTAATCTAGATTAAGAAAATGGTCTAATCATAATCATACTGGTTAAACTCAAAGGTTGTGCAGGGGAAATAAAAGCATATGATCAGACCAAGAAGTGGGCATGCTTCAAGAAGTGAAACAGATGTGAAACAGATATGAAATAATGAAAGAACTATTGGTACTATTTTTTTTTCTCAAAAGATACATGCAAAATACATGCCTGTCATACTAAAAATTGTGAGGCCTGCCACGAAGAGAAGAAGCTGAATTCTTCCATTCTGTATATCCATTCTGGGGAACGTTTAGTTCCCACCTACTAAATTTCCTCAAATCTCACTACCCAAGAATAGGAATCAGTTAACTCATTGAAAACTAAAAGACCCAACAAACCCAAAACATTTGGAAAGCTCAAACGCTAAGGCAAATGAATCAGAAATGGTGACACCAAGCATGACAACCGTCTGGGGAGAAAACCAATCCAATAGGGCATTAGTGTTGATTGTGTTTCTTGGTTGTGGATACCCTTCTAGCACCTTGGAACCAAAGAGAGTTCACTTTTCAAGGCATTCTAACAGAAGGGTGAGCTCATCTGTGTTAGAAAATTATATATTACAGAGCAATGGAACACATAAAATATTGTAGAAATACAAACACATAAAATGCATAAAACAAGAGAGACATAGATATACGTGGTTCACCCATTTGGGCTATGTCCACGGAGAAACAACCAGTCCTTATTTTATTATATTATCTAGAAAACTAAAGAGATACGACATACAACATATCTGATGTAACTCCCTCTTCCCTCTCAATCTCCTCTCTCTTCCTCAATCAAAATACAAATCTACATAGACGCAATACAATTCCCTCATATATAGTGAGGGGTTTCCTTTTAGGGAAAAAAAACCCTAAACTAAACATAAATTCTACCATCAGATCATCTGCCTAATGAATGGCCCAGATTAACTAGAAATTGCTAGAATTTACAAGGCAATCTTATATCTGTTTTTAGTTTCGGGGTCACTACCCCCGAACCCCCGCCAAGGGACCACTGTGCTAAGGAATCCATATCTTCTTTCATGGCTTGCTACCACTTCTTCCTGGCTTCTACCTGCACTGCTTCTTCATAACATTCTGGCTCACCAGAATCAATCAACAATACATAATATAATGAAGGAGAGTATCATTAAGGGGGTCTACTCATCCTGCTATATCTTCTAACACCACTTTTAGGTGTTTGAAGTGCTCGTTTCTGTTGTGGTTGTTGTTCTAGCTGTTGATCATTATGATTTTCAAGCACCATCACTTTTTCTGTGATCTCGTCAAGCATTGTGTATTCTCTGTTTTCTTTTTCCTATTTCTTTTCCTGCAGCTGATCCTTATACAAAACCCTTTCATTGAATATGACATATCTGCTTCTAATGATTTTGTGTTTTTCATAATCATAAAAGTGATAACCAGAATCATTAACACCATATCCAATAAATGTACATTTCTTTGATTCTGCCTCAAGATTTGTTCTATTTTCTTTATGAATGTGGACATAGGCTTCACAACCAAAAGTATTTAAAACAGAGTATTTTACCTTTTTACCTGTCCATGCCTCGTATGGAATACCACCATCCAAAGAACTTAAAGGCCCTCTGTTAATTAGATAAACAATAGTATCTAAAACATCTGCCCAAAATTGTAAATCCAATCCTGCATGCAATCTCATGCACCTTGCACGCTCCATGATTGTCCTATTCATCCTTTCTGACACGCCATTTTCTTGTGGTGTTCCTCGAACTGTCTTCTCTCTACGAATTCCATTCTCTGAACAGTACCTATCAAACTCTTTACTGCAATATTCACCTCCATTGTCTGATTTGAGACACTTCAACCTTTTTCCTATCTCATTTTCAACTAAAGCTTTCCATTTGTTGAAAATATAAAATACATCAAATTTATTTCGAATACAATAAATCCAAGTTTTTCTAGTTGCATCATCAATAAAAGTAACATAATAACGAGAGCCACCAAGAGATGATACCTGAGAAGGTCCCCATACATCTATATGCACAAGCTCTAATTTTTCGCTCTTCTTTTCTTTCCCAACTCTAAGGAATCTGACGCTCTTCTGTTTCCCATAAACGCAATTCTCACGGAATTTTAAAACAACATGCTTCAAACCTGGCAACATATTTCTTGAGTGAAGAATATGCATCCCCTTCTCACTCATGTGCCTGAGCCTATGATGCCACAATGTTGTATCTTCTCCTGTAGAGGCTAAAGCTTTAAGAGAATTAGAAATACCATTGCATAAATACAATGTACCAACCTTTCCTCCTTTCGCTATTACCAGGGATCCTTTAGTGACCTTCCAGGTTTTATCTGTGAAAGTAGTTACGCAACCTTCACCTCCCAACTACCCTGTTGAAATTAGATTTTTCTTTAGATCTGGAACATGCCTTACCTCCTTCAATAGCCATTGATTTCCATTCTGCTATTTTATGAAAACTGTACCCATTCCAACGATTTTACAGGGTTTATCATCACCCAATTGAACCTATCCAAAATCTCCTTGAACATAATCATGAAAATGTTTCCTATCAGGCGTGGCATGGAATGAGGCCCCTAAATCTACCACCCAGGCGTCAATAATATTTTCTAAAGAAAGAATCAAAGCATCTTGCTACACATCACCTGTCACATTCGCTTCATGATTGTTTTCTTGTTGCGTGTCTCCTTCTTTTCCCTTTTGAGACTTGCAGTCTTTCTTCAGGTGTCCTTTCTTCCCACAATTCCAGCACACTATCCCTGATCTGGACTTGGATCTGCATTTTCTTGACTTACTGCGATATCCTCGGCTCTTTCCTCTTTCCATTTTTCTTCCCCCAGTCTCTGCAGTCAAAGCATTACCTGATGTCTCACTGGAGCTTTTCCATCGCATTTCCTTGCTAAGGATTGCACCAACAACATCATCAAACTTTAAAGTACTAGATCCAGAGACAGAGTTACTAATGGCCATAACTAAACCATTCCAACTTTCTAGCAACGAGCACAGAAATAACAGAGCCCTAACTTCATCATCAAAAGTTACCCCTACAGAACTTAACTAACTTGTAACTATATTAAAACCATTTAAATGATCAGCAACAGGTCCACCTTTTGACATCTTCATATTAAATAAATGCTTCATAAGAAATACCTTATTTGAGGCCGAGGGTTTTTCATATAGTTTGGCCAATGTCGACATTAAACCCTCTGTTGTGGTTTCCTTTGAAATATTAAATGCTACTGACACCGCTAGGCACAACCGTATTGTTCCAAGTGCCTTTTTGTCGAGAATGTTCCATTCTGTGTCTGTCATACTCATTGCCTTCTTTGTCTTTCCGCTCAATGGTAGGTATAGATCTCTCTCATACAGATAATCTTCCAACTGCATCTTCCACAGCTGGTAGTTTTGGTCGTTGAATTTTTCAACCCTAAACCTACCATCTTCCGCCATTACTCCCACTGGAGCCAAGAACCCTTCTCTCCTACAAGTTTATTAGCCAAATAGACCTTCGGCTCTCATACCAGTTTTTAGAGAATTATATATTACAGAGCAAAGGAACACATAAAATATTCTAGAAATATAAACACAGAAAACGCATAAAACAAAAGAGACATAGATATAAGTGGTTCACCTAATTTGGGCTATGTCCATGGAGAAACAACCAGTCCTTCTTTTTATATTATCCAAAAAAATTGAAGAGATACAACCTACAGCAGATCCACTATAACTCCCTCTTCACTCTCAATCTCCTCTCTCTTCCTCACTCAGAATACAGATCTTGTTGTGGATCTAACCCAAGAAATATATGATAACAGAAATAACCCAAGAAATAACAAGATAGAAATAGATAGAAATGCTTCTTTATTAATCAAACCCTTAAGGTAGGGCAACACCATACATTCACTCCTTAAGGAAGGAGAACACTCCACAAGCCATATGCCTGTTCATACAAAAATACTTCTCTTCATATTCCTCCCTCTCCATGTGGAGTCTCTAGCCTTTATATAGGCCTCATACATACAATACCATGGGTCATTACCATGGTTCTTTCATACCATCAACTAATACCATGGGCCCATTCCATTATTATTAACTACTTGTGGTCCCTTACATGACATGGGTTAACCACCTTATTTATTACTATGGCCCATCCCATTATTACATTATTACCTTGGGTACCTCCCTTGGTACCCCGTATTATCCCCCCTAGGTACATAACATTCCACCCCCCTAAACATGTTTCGTCCCCGAAACATAGGAAGAACATAAATAATAAGATCTACTCAAAAGAGTAGTCCACTGATACCATGCACGTGCATCTAGCCATCCAAGAGAAAGGTGAACCCTCGATCTCGCTGGTGCCTCGCTCGCTTGAGATGGAAGTTGATCGTGGCAGCTCTTCTATGCTGATGTGTAGTGAGTGGATCTTCTCTCCTCACTATCCGTCATGTGACTACTTGGTTTCCATGATGGTTGTCTTGCGGGGTGATGTGGGTGATGATATGTTGAAGTTTTAACCCACGATGGCTTTTGCTTGACTTCACCCTGCTGTGGTGCCTGTTGTGGTGTCTTCTTTTTTATTATGACTTCAACCACTGAGCCCTCCTCTGATGTATCATCACCTGTAACCTTTTCTTCAGCAGCCTCTGTTTGTGTTTGATTGTCGATCATCAAAGGCTCATTATCTGATATGTCAGTCCCTTGAACATCTTCTGCTTCAGCCTCCATGTGCTCTACCTATTTATGGATGGAAATATCCTGTAATGTAATTTTCTTCTTTTTATACCATAGCTTGAGTAATTTCTTCTGCACATTAATATTGATAGTACCCATGGATTCTATCCAAGGATATCCCAAAACAACATCCATATTATCCATTTCCGAAGCATAAAAATCACCATGCAACACATATTTATCCATAGAAATCTTCAAATCCTTGTACACTTGAACATCCTCATTATCAACCTGTGTATGTTCAATTTGTTTTGCTGGTACTTGCAATTTCTTTGCCAAGTTGACATTTATAAGATTTTGTTTGCAACTTGGATTGATAGACACAATGATTTTCTCCTTCTGAATCAATCCATGAACCTGCAATACAGAGATACCAGCCAAAAATAACCCTTTTGGTTCCTTGGTTTCCTTCTTTTCTGTAAAAATAAAAGCTTTGCTAGGCTGTGTGTCTGTCTGTGTGAGCTTATCCACAAGATTAGATTTACGGTCAAAGCGATCTATAAGAGCTTTTTTGAAGGCATCCCAAGTCAAAAACCTTCCATTGGAATGTTGATGCTCTTGCCACCATTGTCGTCTTTCATTGTCCAAGTATGTTTGTCCCATTCTCAGCCGAGCCTCATCATCCTTGACGTAATAAAAACTAAAACATTTCTCCATTTCTGCTAGCCATTTGGCTGGATGAGAGCCATCAAATTTATACGAGTCCCCCAAACTCCAATCTTGGCCCGTCATCACAAAAATATTGGTGAAAATTTGAAATGGTCACAGATCCGTCAATATTGCTCAGAATCTCTATTATAACCTATTTTTGGAAATGGAACAATCATTCTGCATCTGCCCATATGATAAAAATTCTGATCCAGGCACTAGAATTCCAGATCTGCGCTGCTACGCTCCCGGCGTCACCCAAAATTTCTGCAGAAAGAGCTGATTTTAAATCAGCGATATCTCCCTCATCCGGACTCCGATTCGACTGATTGTTTTTTTGAAATCATGTTTTTTTTCCCAAATATTCCAGATCTACAATTAGATCTTGCAGATCTGGCACCAATACTTCTAGATCTGCACCGCAAAACTCGCTGCCCTGAAAATTGTCTGCAACCCCACTGATTTTTAGATCAGCGATATCTCCTTCATCCGGACTCCGATTCAACTGATTTTTTTTTTGAATTCGGGTATTTTTTCACAAAGAATACAGATCTACAATTAGATTCTACATATCTTTCACTAAAACGTACAGATCTGACCTGCAACTCGCCGCCCCAAAAACCCTGCAAAAATGAAAAAAAATTCTCCACGATTTGCCCAAGAAAGTGCTCTGATACCACTTGTTGTGGATCTAAACCAAGAAATATATGATAACAGAAATAGCCCAAGAAATAACAAGATAGAAATAGATAGAAATGCTTCTTTATTAATCAAACCCTTAAGGTAGGGCAACACCATACATTCACTCCTTAAGGAAGGAGAACACTCCACAAGCCATACGCCTGTTCATACAAGAATACTTCTCTTCATATTCCTCCCTATCCATGTGGAGTCTCTAGCCTTTATATAGGCCTCATACATACAATACCATGGGTCATTACCATGGTTCTCTCATACCATCAACTAATACCATGGGCCCATTCCATTATTATTAACTACTTGTGGTCCCTTACATGACATGGGTTAACCACCTTATTTATTACTATGGCCCATCCCATTATTACATTATTACCTTGGGTACCTCCCTTGGTACCCCGTATTATCCCCCCTAGGTACATAACAGATCTACATAGACGCAATACAATTCCCTCATATATAGTGAGGGGTTACTTCTAGGGCAAAAAACCCTAAATTAAACATAACTTCTACCGTCAGATCATCTGCCTAATAAATGTCCTGGATTGACTAGAAATTAATATACTTTTACAAGGCAATTTTACATTTGTTTTTAGCTTCGAGGGCACTGCCCTCGAACCCCGCCGGTGGATCGCTAGCCCCTGGACCCCCCAGCTGGGGGGGATCGGCCCCCCCACATGGAGGGGTGTACAACCTTCCTGCGGTATACATTCGGTGTGACCTTTGAATACAGAAGATAATTAGGCTCCACACCCAACACAGTGCAACCACTTGTGTGAATTGGCCTCTTCACACACTCACCAACCTCTGATCTAACTATGTAGTCCTGAAGGAGATAAATGCTTCTCATGGATGAGCTTCCTTTATAGGAAAAATATTCATCTAACTAGTAATACACTGTCCCTTCTTTGATCTCAACTAGGTCTCTATCTGAACTGACATGCATGAGTTATCCATGAGTGAATACCCAGTTATCTGAAATACAATAGTTACATGCATGCAAGCATTAACTAACTGAATTCTCATTAATTTAACAAACTGATAAATTAATCTAACTGGACTTGACTCAGTTAACTGAGCTAACTAATTACAACTCAATATTACAACTCATCCTTATCTATTTAACTGATGGATAAATTCCTCAATTAATAGATAAACTATTGCATGTCCTCACATAGACTTCAAGTTTTTTTTTCCTTAACTAATTAACTCAAGATGAATTAATTAATTAATTTACAAATTGCTGTTAATATCAAATTCGAGTTTTACTTGCTATTTTAGTCCAGAGACTCACTAAAATTAGGAATCCATCCTGAACTGCTAAAAATAGAATGTTATTTTTAGTACTTCCATTTTTCATTCCCTGTTGCCCAATCTAGCATTGGTACCCAAACTACTATTTTTAGCACTTCTATTTTTAGCATTCCTTGTTGCCATTTTCAACACTCCCTCTCAACAAGAAAGGCTTCCTCTCGAACCCAATCCTATACCTTCGGAATGTTCTGCATGCAACACTTCTACCAAGTGTGGTTGCTCCAGCAACTCTCGGAACAAAAAAACTCCCAACTGACCTCTCTGTTGGGCTAGAAACATACTCTGATGTTGAAGCTCTACCTGCTGATGACAAGTGATCCCTCTCTGACCTCTGTGCTACTACAACATCTCCATGCATATAGCACTGTTGCACACCTCTTTTTGCCATCCTGCACTAGTGCAACACACTTTTGCCTCTCGCATTGCTGCAGCCTGCTAGCTCTATGTTGTCTTGGGATTCCTGCATTGTATCTCTCTCTGCCGCTCCATCCGCATCTATCTCTACCCAATCAGTTAGTCCTGCTAATCCTCATCGGGGCTCCTGTAGAAAATTCGAATCAATGAGTTTGGGTACCTCAAGGATCCTGCCACTCCTCCTTGGGATGATCACTCCACATCGCCCCACCTCCTACCTAGAGGTATGGTTGCATGTGATCCCTCTGCCCACGTGGCTCTAAGTTTCCCCTTACTGGAGGTCTCTGCATGAGTAAATGTCTCTACTCGATCTCCTATCAGCTTCCCCTATTGTGGCTGCTCCACAACCTCCTGAAGCTGCTACACCAATCGTGGCTCCTCCACAATTGTCTGAGACTTCTTCTGGGGCTGCATGTTGAGAGGTAATATACTCTCCGTCTCAACCACCAAGTCTCCATCAGTTGCCTTGCTGCTCAAGGCTTTGCATGTATCTTGAACCTCAAGAGAATATAGGTTCTTGACCCGGAACTGATCTGCTTCACCTGTCTAGTGATGATGTGTCTAATGAAAACCTTTCCCTTACTGAAGACTACATCATAGCCCTGTCTTCCAGCATCGCGATGGACACCAAGTTTCTCTTCAATCCTAGTACATACTTGACATCGGTCAAGGTAAGGCGAGCTCCATGCTCCCTCTGAAAAATAATCATGCCTACATCTGAGGAACTATACTTTTCATCATTACCCATTGCTATGAGTATCTGGAAATATTTCTCCTCCAAAGTATTTAACAAACTCTTGTTTTCAGTCATGTGGAAAGAAGCTTCGCTGTCAAGAAACCAACCACTTCCCACCATGGATGAAACCATGCATGCGAAGAGTGTGAAATCCAACTCAAACTGTGAAGCAAGTGCCTCACCTTCAGATCCTTCCCTGGATCCTTCTTGGATTTCCTCTGTGTACAATTTGTAGAAAAATGGCCCACCTCATGACAACGAAATCATCGCACTTTTGATTTGTCAAACTTATTCCCACCATGGGAGGAATTGGATTTGGAAAGAGAAACCTTCTCCTTCCCCTTCTTCGCCTTACTCGCTAAGGCACAATTTTCTTCATCCATGAACCATCTCTGGTGCTTCTTCTTATCTCCTCCTACATTAAATCCAACCAAAGTCATTCCCAATATGGCAGTTTCTTTCTTCCATTAACCGAGTCCTGATAGCTAGGCCAGCTCTTAAGAAGACCAAGGAGTGCAAGACTCACCATGTCATCATCAACTATCATGATCCCTACACTTCCAAGCTCATCCTTGCATGTGGTGAGCTTGTTCAGATACATAGAGTTCATGTCTCCCTTTTCACACTTGATTTTTTGAAGTTTGTCCTTCAGTTCCAACTTCCTTTGATCACTGCTATTCTGATATAGATCTTTCAATGTTTTCCACATTGAAAATGGTGTCTCCTTCTCATGGAGACTCGAGACTATGTGATCTCGAACTCCCTCCAAAAGGATTCTCCTTGCTCTAGCCACACATTTCTTCCATTCAGCCAACTCAGTGGCACAAGTCAGCTTGAGGACTTCTTGATCAATGAATTCCTTTACACCGTTATCCTCTAGTACTGCTTCCATGCGATCCTTCTAGGCTATATAATTTGAACTGCCATTAAGGGCATATTCGAGTCTCAAACCATAGAACGCCATAGGTGAAATAGAGATGTCATAAGAACTTGATTTCTATATTCAAGAATCACAAACTTCAACTTCTCCCTTCTTGTATACTGTTCTTCCTTGATAACATGTGCTCTAATACCATGTAGAAATTCCCACTGTAGTTCACCTGGTAATGCAATGTACTAAAGCAAAACACTTGATCTACTTCTACAAAAAATTTAGTGGAAGCTTAATCGAACATGAGCAACATCAATAAGAACACATATAACTGATAAGAAAGAACCAATCACACATAACACAGAAGAATTTACTCGGGGAAAGCCTTAGCCTAAAACCCCAACTCTGTATTATCATACAAGTGGAAATATAGCTAGTATTACAAAAAGAATCAACTCAAAATCTATCCTGCTCTCTCTACAATACCTCTTCTCCTCATAGACAGTCAGAGGCCTCTATCTAACCTCTGGTCTACCCTCCAAGCCTCCTATTTCTTTGCGCAATTCTGATTGGGGTCCAGTGTAGCCACTTGCGTGAATTGGCCTCTTCACACACTCACCAACCTCTGATCTAACTGCATAGTCCTGAAGGAAATAAATCCTTCTCATGAATGACCTTCCTTTATAGGAAAAATATTCATCCAACTGATAGTACATTGTCCCTTCTTTGATCTCAATTGGGTCTTTGTCTGAATTGACATGGATGAGTTATCCATGAGCGAATACTAAGTTATCTGAAATACAGTAGTTACATGCATGCAAGCATTAACTAACTAAACTCTCATTAATTTAACAAACTGTTAAATTAATCTCACTGGACTTGACTCAGTTAACTGAGCCAACTAATTACAACTCAATATTACAACTCATCCTTTTCTCTTTAACTGATGGATAAATTCCTCAATTAATAGATAAATTGTTGCATGTCCTCACATAGGGTTCAAGTTTGTTTTTCCTTAACTAATTAACTAAAGATGAATTAATTAATTAATTTACAAACTGTTGTTAATATCAAATTCGAATTTTACTTCCTATTTTATTCCATGGACTGACTAAAATTAGGAATCCATCCTGAACTGCTAAAAATAGAATTCTATTTTTAGCACTTCCATTTTCATTCCCTGTTGCCCAATCCAACACTAGTACCCAAACTGCTATTTTTAGCACTTCTATTTTTAGCATTTCTTGTTTCCATTTTCAACACATATACCCACATTCATTTATTCTTCCTACTGATTTGAGTCTTCTTTGGGTCACAATCAAAAGTATTAAAGTATTAAGACTATTATCCTATGCATAAAGGGGTGTTATATATATCTCAACTTTTATCTTTATGCCTATTATGTATCTTAATATGCTTTCATTTCGCCTCGTTTTCCCATGTCCATTATATGTGAATTCATTTTATTTTTTGTCTTTAAAAATTTATACTATTGAAAGAAAATAGTTCCTCCTTATAGCACACATACCCATATTCATTTATTCTTCCCACTAATTTCAGTCTTCTTTGGGTCACAATCAAAAGTATTAAAATATTGAGACTATTATCTTATGCATAAAAGGGTGCTCTTTATATCTCAACCTTTGATTTTAGGCCTATTATGTATCCTAATATGCTTTCATTTTGCCTCATTTTCACATGTTCATTATATATGAATTCATTTTATAATGAGTTCAAAACAAAATGAGACCTCTCAATCCCATGATACATCTATGGGAGCATGTCGTATATCACACTCAAGGTTAAAAAAATCACTTTAAGGTCTAACAACATTAAGGTTCCCATGTCATATTCCTACTGACTTGAGTCTTCTTTGGTTCACAATCAAAAGTATTAAAGTATTAATCCTATTATCCTATTCATAAAGGGGTGCTCTATATATCTCAACTTTTGATTTTAAACCTATTATGTATCTTAATATGCTTTCATTTTGCCTTGTTTTCACATGTCCATTTTATATGAATTCATTTTATTTTTTGTTTTTAAAAATTTATGTTATGGAAAGAAAAAAATCATCTTTATAGAACATATATCCACATTCATTTATTCTTCCTACTAATTTGAGTCTTCTTTGAGTCACAACCAAAAGTATTAAAATATGAGCCTTTATCCTATACATAAAAAGGTGCTCTATATATCTCAACCTTTGGTTTTAGACGTATTATATATCCTAATATGCTCTCATTTTTCCTCATTTTCACATGTCCATTATATATGAATTCATTTTCTAAGGAGTTCAAAACAAAATGAGACATCCCCGATGACCTACCAACCGTTGAAAATAATTAATATTATATTGTATTAATGGAGAAATGGTTACATGGTTGTAAGTTCCTAGTTTGTAGGAGTTTGTTCGCACCTCCCTATTATTTTGAGATGTATTTATTGTCTCATATTTGATTAATTGAACATGAGAGTGTACGCTCTAGTTTGTGCAATCTCCAGGTGCAGCTTGCTCACCTGTGAGCTGCTAGTTAATTCAATTCATGTTTTTCTTTCCAGTTTTCTAACATGGTATCAAAGCTCAGATCTGGTGAGCCTGATTTACCTGCAGAGCCTTATTGGGTACATTAGGGCCCTAGTGGCTACAGAGCCTTCATGGCTACAATGCCCCAGTGGAAACATAGGAGCCTTAGTGCTCACAATTTTGGAGTCTAGGTGGTTGGAGTGACATACCTTACTCACATGGAGAAATTTATTTTCTCACAGGTCTCAGCATATATCCAGCTAAGCACAAAGTGGTCATTGCGGTTTGTAGATTTACAAAGCGATGATCATCGTGGATATGAAGGTCAAACCCATGATGATCTGATCTTTACTTTGAGCGATTTTCTTCATCGCTCCCCAAAAATGTTGTTTTTAAGTCTAAAAGAGTGATGACATGTTTTTTATGGTTCTGAACTTCATATGTTTCCAATTTGGTGGCGAATATGAGATGCAAACACAGAGATCGGAAAATCTACCAAATGGGAGTCAAATCGGGCAATTTGGTGGCAGATCTATGATCATTTCAAAGGTTCTAGTATGTTTTGAGATTATTTTTATTGTAGCTTGGAATCTGATCAGTCGAAAATGAACAATTTCACAGAAGCTTATCTCAACAAGAATAAAAAACTCAATGGGACCAATTATATCAATTGGAGATTCAAGCTACAGATTTTTCTTGAGGGATCGAGTGCTTGGTCGATCGTCAGCGACGATGAGGAGAAGCCGACCATGGCAGCAGGTGGCATGAAAACACTAATGCAGGACTGGGATAAAAGGGAGAATAAGATGAAAGTCTTATTGAAGATGTTTGTTAAAGGAAATATTATCTTGCATATCGAAGACTGTAAATCATCCAGTGACATATGAACTACACTCAAGAACCTCTACCAGACATAAAACACCAATCACATCTTGTCGCTCAAAGGCAAGTTTTTTTCCATGATGATGGAGGAGCATGAATCTGTTGCTGGATTCATTGCACGGGTCAAGGAACAGAAGGACAGATTGGGAGACATCAAGGAGAAGGTGTCTGGTTCTGATCTTGTCACAATTACATTGAACAGGATGATAGATGAATACTAGGTGTTCATCACAGGCTTGTCTTCAAGGAAGAAAACCTTGTAGGTTTTAACCCTGTACAGAAATTACCTGCATACGAATTCTTAAACAAAGAAAATAAACAATGGGAGAGCATAACCCATAAAACACATATGCACAGAGATTTTTCCCTGGATCCCAAAACCGGGACTACCAGCTTGATTTTTCATTATATTCCTTTCAATGTTACAATACATATTTATACATGCCAAAGCATCCAATACCATGGACCGAAATCCATCGCGTCCAATACCATGGACCGAAAACCATCGCGTCCAAAAAACATGTGCGAAAATCATGCACAAAACCATAGGTGGGTCCGCCCATCCTAACATATGGTCCAAAACCAAAATTTTCCGGGGCGCTGCCCCGGACCCCATAAATTGGGGTTACGGGTTCCCTTCAAACCCCCTATTAACTACGTGGAAAGAATATAACACAACCCAACAAACCTCTGCATTTGAAGAGCTAACAGGAATCATGATACAAGAAGAAGAGCGGTGGCAGAATTTGAGACACCAGAGTGCTGATCTTGCTCTGATGGAAAAGAAGAAGCCATACAAAGGGAAACCACCACAGGGATAGAAAGACAGTGGAATTTTTTAGAAGATACCATTTAGAGGTATGTCTCCAAGTAAAAATGGTAATAAATCTGACATTAAATGTTTTTACTATGGGAAAACCAGTCACTGTGCTAAGTTTTGTTTTAAGAGACAAACATATGAGACTAGAAATAAATAGAGAAAACACACAGGGAGCTTTTCCAATGAAGGTCACAGTCATGATATTTGATTATTTGTAGATTATGCTCTTTCAGCTATTGATGAGGATGAGTCTAAAATATGGTTCGTAGATTCAGGTGCGTCTTCACATATGATAGGTAATAGACATTGGTTTGAAAATTTTGAAGAAATTGCTTATGGAGCTAACATATATCTAGGTGATGACAGAGGTTATCAGATCCAGGGGTACGGTGATATTTCGACAATGTTACCTGATGGTAATATCAAATATATTAAAAATGTGATGTATGTACCCGAGATCAAGAAGAACTTGGTCTTTTCTTCAATGATGGCAGATCAGGACCTGCAAGTTGAATTCTTCAGATCATATTGTGTCATAAGGGAAAACAAGAAGGAACCAGTTGCATTAGGAGTGAGTCTGGGAGGCTTGTATAGGTTGAATGTCAAGAGCACACCACACCAAGATTTGGCTTCTGTAGAAATTCCCACTATAGATCAACAAATTATGCAATATACTAGAACACAATACAAGATCTACTTCTACAACACTTTGTGGAAGCTTAATCAATTTGAGCACGATCAATGAGAACACATATAACTGAGAATGAGAAGCAACCACACATAACACAGAAGATATAACCTGGGGAAAGCCTCAGCCTAAAACCCCAACTCTGTATTATCATACAAGTGGAAATATAGTCTGGATTACAAAAAGAATCAGCTCACAAGCTATCCTGCTCTCTCTACAACCCCTCTACTGCTCATAGACAGTCAAAGGCCTCTCTCAAACCTTCTCCTCTACCCTACAAGCCTCATATTTCTTTGCGTAATTTTCCTTGGGGTCTAGTGTAGCCACTTGTGTGAATTGGTCTCTTCACACACTCACTAACCTTTGATCCAACTGCGTAATCCTGGAGGAGATAAATCCTTCTCCATGGATGAGTTTCCTTGATAAGAAAAATCCATCCAATTGACAGTACATTGTCCCTCCTCTAATCTTAGCTGGGTCTTTGTATCAACTGACATGCATGAGTTATTCATGAGAGAATATTCAGTTATCTGAAGTGCAACAATTATATGAAAGCATGCATTAACTAACTGAACTCACATTAATTTAAACAAACTGTTTAAATCAATCTAACTAGAATTGACTCAGTTAATTGATCCAACTAATTACAACTCAAATTAGAACTCATCCTTATCTCTTTAACTAATGGATAAATTCTTGATGTAGGAGCATTCAGCCCAAGGAAAATCATTGTAAATAGTAGAGATAGGGGGTCATGTATTTTAGGAAATAGTTTTCGTAAGTCTCAAGTTAATGCAATATTTAGGCCTTTAAGTGTGATTTAATTAGATGATGGAGAAAGTTGTAAAAACTCTCAAATAAATGAGGAATCTTAGAACAGTTCATGATTCGAGGAGAAAGAGAGAGTTTTTAGGCATTAAATAGAGAAAAATATTGAATGGATAAAAGTCTTGAGGAGACTTATTAAATGTAATACTGCCACATATGTAGCAAGCTTTAGGGATTTTGTTGAGTGATTTAAGGAAAGGATGTGATCAGATCCTTCACAATGATACGATCCGATGTTTCCATATAAATATATGTAAGCCTACAGGCAGACTCAGAGGAGGCCACGAATAGTAGAAATCAAGCCTGTGTGTGAGACCGATGTGTCTCAAATGTAATATTTTCTTTTACATTAATATATGCAGTTTTTTCCCTGATCGTGTCAGAGTGTATGAAACGTGAGTTTTATGATTGACTATGGTGTGAACCCATAGGTTTTAGAGTTGTGGTTGCAAGCAGAGTTCTAGTGAAGAACAAGCAGAGAGAGGAACACGATTTAGGAGAATCGAAATGGACCATCAAGTCCAACTGGAGCATCAAAGTGAAGCTCTGGAGAGGTAGCAGAGTGAGGATTCACTAACGAGTAAATCTCAGAGAAGTTGAGCAGCACAACAGAAGAAGGAATCCCTTTGAAGAAAACAGAGGAAAAACATGAATCATGGAGAAATTGAAGAAAACAGTGTAAAATTCCAATTAAAAGGAACAAACAGAGGAGTATAAAGTGAAGCTCAATAGTCATAGATTTCATAGATCAATGGCTGAGATTTAATCGCATCGGTGGGAGTCTTTTTAAGTCATCAGAACGAGCATTGAATTATAGCGATTGCGATAATGCGATGGATCCTAGACTATTGGATCGAGAGTTTAGATCGACGGTCTAGATCTAAAGTGCTAATCACATAGCGGACTAGTCACAGAGGCCAACCGCAAAGATAGTGGAATGCCGATAGGCCGATCAACAATGCATCGATAGCCGTTAGATCGGCAATTGAAATGAAGGATGGAGATTAAATATCAGCGAATCGGAGTTCGAAGGAATGGTGCAGCAAAGAGTCCAATGATGAGTGGACCCGACGATATATAGATTTGGATCTATATATTTTTAAGTCTAGAATACATGCGCGCAGCGGAATTGTAATGAAGTTCCTTTGTGATCAATAAAGTCATGGCCCAAGTCTTTTAGGACTAAAACCTATATATATAAGTGTCCTGATAGTCACATCTCAGAAGAAGAAGGGGTGATGAGGTAGGTATATATTTCCGATGGGAGCGATGGCCAATTGTGATGGGGCTTAGCCTTGGAGTTTGTTTTGAGGCCATACTAAAGGCGAAAAGGTTTGTTTTGCGTAATTCTCCCTTGGTAATGGTTTAATAAGTGAAAGGGCTAGTAGAAGGTTTTATATGTTGAAACGTATATAAATAATTTATTAAAGGGTTAATGAGAGGGGTTTCATTCTTGATAAGAAGGATATAAAGGAAGACTTTAACCAAAGTCTCATATGAAGGCTTGAGGATGAAAATAGTCCCGATAGGAGGTTTTCGGCGGGGTGATTGGTTCTGATACAAAGGAACTATATAAGAGGTCCTTAACCATTTTATGTATGAATATTTGACTCCATTGTAGAGTTAAATACATGGGACAATTGTGTTTATGCAAATTGATGCATACTGTGGGTATGTGTGGTTTTGACCTACATCATTAGTGGTATTAGAGCAGATTTGTAATCTGTAAGGGGAACTTTTGAAGTTCTCGACAATTGTGGTAGTTCCAACAGAGGCTTGGAATAAACAAAATAGAGGATTTCTTGAAGGAAAGAGAAAGAAAGATTATTTAATGCACGTTCTAAAGGAAGAGGACTTGGACAATCCATTCAAGGCATAGGAAGAATGGATGAAACAAGATCATACTGAGATCTTGAAGGTGAGATAATGTATTTTGTTTTAAATTAAGAATGTGTGTTTTTATACTAATGCACAGATGACAACAAGAGAAGTTGGGAAAAGAGAACAGATGTGTTCTTGAAGCTAGAGTAAGGAGAATACTCTAAAGGAGAAGTGGTAGTGAACCTAAAGAATCCAACAAGAGATTGGACAGAGAGGACAGCTGAAGTGTTCTAAAGAGGAAGTGAGATATTGCAAAAGCCTAGAAGGAGCAAATGTGTTGCTCAAAAGAGGAGGTTCCAGACAGAGGACCGTGCTTACCAAAGGACTGAGTGAGGAGAGCTTAGTGAGGTAAGATTGCATCCAGGAGGACTAGCTATAGCAGAGGCTTGTTGCGGATAAGTGAGAAGCTCATGAAGATAGAGGAGAAGAATATGACAACTAATAATCATAGCAGAGGTTCAGAGAGAAGCCACAATAGAATATATAAGAAAGAGGATGCCAAAGCAAATGGCTAGAGGATGAGTCAAGAAGAAATTGACAAAGAGGTTACTAAATTAAAAGAACAACTCAGTGAACTAAGGAGAATGCTTGAGGAAAGCTAGAGACTAGGTTGGGTCTTGAGGAAGAAGCCAGTAAAATGGCAAGAAATACAGAGAAGGCTACAAAAAATGCAAGTAAAGTGGCTGAAGGAAAAACTCAAGGAATTTGAGTTAAATATGGAAGAATCCATTTGTGAACCAGAACAAGGAGAATTTATGGGAGAAAGTGAAGATGAAGACTTGAAGACTGAAACTTCAAGTGAGGCCAAAGGGTCGCATGGGTTTAAAACTGACAATTTGTGTATGTATGCAGGTGAAATATGTAAAGAAGGACAATTGGATGATATTGTCATAAAAGAGAAAGAAGACCAGCAGAATCTAAATTTTTTTATGGAAAAATATAAGATAGATAGATCTCATATACAGTTGGAGAAAGATGTCAAGCAACCAAGTGAAGGGCTTGAAGAGATTTCAGAGGAGACTATCAAAGAATTTCTGAATCATATGAATGATTTAGAACAATAAGGAGATATGATCACTGAACCATCAAGTGAGACCATAGGGTATTATATTTTTAAAACTGATAGTTTGTATATGATGGCAGATATTGTAGGAGAAAAGCAGCCATTTGAAGATATCTTCAAAGGAGATGAAGATCTAGAAGCAAAAGGTGACCGAGAAAACTTTCCAGAAGAGAACGAATTTGACTGCATACAGAAGAAAATGTCTGTGGATGAGTCTATAGAAGTTGTCATGGAGATGAGGAATCAAGATCTTATTAAGAATGAAGGAATAATATCTCAAAAAGGTAATCAAATGAGTTTGATCAATGTTATGTAGGAGAATTTCAATGTAGATGGTGAGACAAGGATAACTCTGGGAGAATAGTTATAGAGGGACAGCAAGACAAAATGTACTGAAGAAGAAGAAACTATGTTAGCTAAAAACATAGTAAAAGATCATCAATTCACCATGATGATAGGCACAGTGGAAATAGCCATGAAATTTGTTGAGAAAATCATTGAAGAAGAAGAACATCTACTGAAAGATGTTAAGGAAGAGGAAGTCTATGGGAAAGACGTAACAAAGGGGGAAAGAACACTAACAAAAGAATGTTTTGCAGAGGATAAGAAATCTTTAGAAGTTGTTAGAAGTATGGAGAAGTATCTTTTAGAAGATAAAAACTATGAAACAAAGGAGGATGAACAATGTCTCTTAAATGAGAGAAACAGTGAATTATTGCAGCAGAAGGAACTTAACAATGCATGAATGTGTGAAGATGTGACAACACAGGAACAAGTTCTTGTGGAAGAAGGAAATGAAGTTCAGTCTAAAGAGCTGATATGTGAAACAACAGTTGAGACTGTTGAACCTTATGATTCCCAAACAAATAATTTGTGTGTAAATGCAAGAAACATAAGTGATGATGAAATATTGGCAAAGTGTCACACAGAGATTGCATTGCTAGAATATTTGCTGGAGAATTAAGAGTATGATAGTATGATTACAGAAAAAGGAGTTCACAACAGTGAACAAGAACAAGAATATATCATTGAAGAAGACGGTATAAAAGAGAGACTAATGGACAGTCTCATGAATTCTTTTGAGAATTCAAATCATCATACTGATGTGCTAACAAAGGAGGAAAAAACAATGCAGCAAACTGAACTGTTGCCAGAGGAAAACAAGGCACAACAGGCTTGTGTTTTTAATTTTAACAAGTGTTTTGTGAATACAGGTTTTGTTGCAAATGCTGGAGGAGACTTGGCATAGCTAAGCCACTTAAATATGGAAGAAGGAGATTTTGTGGAAGAATTCAATCCATGGAGCAGGGATGTTAAATTGCTGGAGAGTGCTAGACAATCATGATTCAATCATGAAAGAGGGTAAGGATGATAGGGAGGCAGTAAGCAAAGCAAAAGTTGGAGCAAACAAAGTTAAATTCAACAAAACAACCAAGGCAAAGGTTGAAGCAAGCAAAATAGAAGTCAAAGTAAGCAAAGCAATTGGAACAAGAGAAAATGAAGAAGAAAAAGTAAACCAGCATCAATTTAAAGAATTAGTGGACAACAACACTAACCTAAAACACAAAGAAGGAGACATAAGTAAGAGACGGGATATGGACCAGTCCAAAGATGTACTAGTGACAGAGATTGAAGAAATGTGGAAGCTGATGATGAAGCAGTCCAAATGTAGGAAAATGATAACAGAAGCAAGCAAGATCAATCAAAACTTGAACCTGATTGATAAGAAAAAGATGATGAAGCAAAAGACAGCAGAAGTATAGCAGCAACAAGGGAACAAAGCACGTGGACAGTTACAGAAAAAAGTGTGGGATCCAGGGAGACCAAGACTAGAAGACACATGATTAGGAGATCATGTATATTTTCTACTTTGGGAGTCTGATGCAGGCGCATTCAGCCCAAGGAAAATCATTGTAAATAGTAGACATAGGGGGTCATGCATTTTAGGAAATAGTTTTCCTAAGTATCAAGTTAATGTAATATTTAGGCCTTTAAGTGTGATTTAATTAGATAATGGAGAAAGTTGTAAAAGCTCTCAAATAAATGAGGACTTTGAGAACAGTTCATGATTCTAGGAGCAAGAGAGAGTTTTTAGGCATTAAATGGAGAAAAAGATGGAATGGATAAAAGTCTCGAGGAGCCTTATTAAATGTAATACTGTCAAATATGTAGCGAGCTTTAGGGCTTTAGTTGAGTGATTTAAGGAAAGGATGTGATCGGATCCTTCACAGTGATCTGATCCGATGTTTCCATATAAATATATGTAAGCCTACGGGCGGACTCAGAGGAGGCCACGAATAGTAGAAATTAGGCCTGTGTGTGAGATCGGGGTGTCTCAAATGTAATCTTTGCTCTTACATTAATATATGCAGAGTTTTTCCTGACTCTGTTAGAGCATATGGAACGTGAGTTTTATGATTGACTATGGTGTGAACCCATAGGTTTTATAGTTGTGGTTGCAAGAAGATTTCTAGTGAAGAACAATCAAAGAGAGAGGAACACGATTCAAGAGAATCGAAATGGACCATCGAGTCCAATTGGAGCATCAAAGTGAAGCTCTAGAGAGGTAACAAAGTGAGGATTCACTAAGGAGTAAAGCTCAGAGAAGTTGAGTAGTGTGGCAGAAGAAGGAAGCCCTTTAAAGAAACAAGAGGAAAAACCTGAAACATGGAGAAATTGAAGAAAACAATGTAAAATTCCAATTAAAAGGAGCAAACGGAGGAGTGTAAATGGAAGCTCAGTAGCCATAGATTTCATAGATCAACAGCTGAGATTTAATCGCATCGGCGGGAGTCCTTTTAAGTCATCAGAACGAGCATTGAATTATAGGGATTGCGATAATGCGATGGATCCTGGACCATCGAATCGAGGGTTAAGATCGATGGTCCAGATCTAAAGCGCTAATCGCATATCGGACTAGTCGTAGAGGCCAAGCGCAAAGATAGTGGAACGTCGATAGGTTGATCAATGATGCGCCAATAGCCGTTGGATCGGTGATTGAAATGAACGGTGGAGATTAAATATCGGCGAATCAGAGTTCGGAGGAATGGTGTAGCGGAGAGTCCAATGATGAGCAGACCCGACGATATATAGATTCGGATCTATATATTTTTAAGTTTGGAATACATGTGCGTAGAGGAATTGTAAAAAAATTTCTTTGTGATCAATAAAGTGATGGCCTAAGTCTTTTAGGACTAAAACCTATATATATAGTCGCATGTTGGAAGAAGGGGTGATGAGGCAGGTATATATTTTCGATGGGAGCGATGGCCGATTGCGATGGGGCTTAGCCTCGAAGTTTGTGTTCAGGCTGTACTAAAGGTGGAAAGGCTTGTTTTGCATAATTCTCACTTTGTAATGGTTTAATAAGTGAAAGGGTTGGTAGAAGGTTTTATACATTGAAACATATAAAAACAATGTATTAAAGGGTTAATGGGAGGGGTTTAAATCCTGATAAGAAGGATATAAAGGAAGACTTTAACCAAAGTCTCATACGAAGGCTTGAGGATGAAAATAGTCCCGATAGGAGGTTTTAAATGGAATGATTGGTTCCAATACAAAGGAATTGTATAAGAGGGCCTTAACCATTTTATGTATGAAGATTTGACTCCATTGTAGAGTTAAATACCTGGGACAATGGTGTTTATGCACATTGATGCATATTGTGGGTATGTGCAGGTTTGACCTACATTAATTCCTCAATTAATGGAGAAATTGTTGCATCTCCCCACATAAACTTCATGTTTGATTTTCCTTAACTAATTAACTCAAGATGAATTAATTAATTATTTTACAAAGAGCTGCTAAGATCAAATTCGAATTTTACTTCCTATTTTTAGTCCAGGGACTGACTAAAATTGGAATATATCCCAAACTACTAAAAATAGCAATGCTATTTTTAGCACTTCCATTTTTCATTCCCTGTTGCTCAATCGAGCACTAGTACCCAAACTGCTATTTATAGCACTACTATTTTTAGCATTTCTTGTTGCATTTTCAACACTCCCTCTCAATAAGAAAGGCATTCAACTTGAATCCGATCCTGTACCTTTGGAATGTTTTGCATGCAACACTTCTACCAAGTGTGGTTGCTCCAACAACTTTAGAAACAAAAAAAACTCCCAACTGACCTCTCTGTTGGGCTAGAAACATACTCTGATGTTGAAGCTCTACCTACTACTGACAAGTGCTCCCTCTCTGACCTCTAAGCTGCTGCAACACTCCATGCATCTTGCACTGTTTCACACCTCTCTATGCCATCCTGCACTAGTGCAAGACTCCTGTGCCTCTCGCATTGTTGCAACCTGCTAGCTCTGCACTGTCTTGGGATTCCTGCACTGTAGCTCTCTTTGCCACTCCATCCGCATCTGTCTCTACCCAATCAGCCATTCCTTCTACTACTCATCGGGTCTCCTATAGCAAAGTCAAATCAAAGAGGTTGGGTACCTCAAGGATCCTGCCCCTATTCCAGCCTTATGACTATCACTCCACATCACCCCACCTCCTACCTGGAGGTATGGATGCATGTGATCCCTATGCCCACCTGGCTTGATATTTCCCCCTACTAGAGGTCTCTCCATGAGTATATGTCTCTACTCGATGTCCTCTCAGCTTCTCTAGTTGTGGCTGCTCCACAACCTCCTGAAGCTGCTTCACCAAGCATGGCTCCTCCATAATTGTTTGAGACTTCTTTTGGTGCTGCATGTTGAGAGGTAATGTACTCTCCCTCTCAACCACCAAGTCTCCATCAGTTGCCTTGCTCCTCAAGGCTTTGCATGCATCTTGAACCTCAAGAGCTTACAGGTTCTTGACTTGTGAACCGACCTGCATCATCTGTCTAGTGATGATGTGTCTAAGGAAAACCTTTCCCTTACTAAAGACTACATCATAGCCTCTGTCTTCCAGCATTGCGATTGACACCAAATTTCTCTTCAGTCCTGGTACATACTTGACATCGGTTAAGTTAATTTGAGCTCCATGCTCCATCTTAAAACAACTGTGCCTACACCTAAGACACTATACTTTTCATTATTACCCATCGATATGAGTATCTAGAGATCTTTCTCTTCCAAAATACTGAACAAACTCTTGTCGTCGGTCATGTGAAAGACACTTTACTGTCAAGAAACCAACCACTTCCCACCATGGATGAAACCATGCATGCAAACAGTGTGAAATCCAACTCGAACTATGAGGCCAGTGCCTCACTTTCTGATCCTTCCATGGATCCCTTCTTGGATTTCCTTAGTGGAAAATTTGTAGCAAAATGGCCCACCTCATGACAACAAAAGCATTGCACTTTCGATTTGTCAAAATTCTTCCCACCTTGGGAAGAAATGGATTGGGAAAGAGAATCCTTCTCCTTCCCCTTCTTCGCCTTACTCGTTAAGGCATAGTTTTCTTCATCCTCCATGGATGAAGAACCATCTCTAGTGCTTCTTCTTATCTCCTCCTACATTAGATCTAACCAAAGTCGTTCCCAAGCTGGCAGTTTCTCTCTTCCATTAACCGAGTCCTAGTATCTATGCTAGCTCTTAGGAAGACCAAGGAGTGAAAAACTCGCCATGTCATCATGTGAAAGACTGCCCAATCTTGAAGGAGATAAATCCTTCTCCATGGATGAGTTTCCTTTATAGGAAAAATCCATCCAACTAATAGCACATTGTCCCTCCTCTGATCTCAACTGAGTCTATGTCTGAATTGACATGCATGAGTTATTCATGAGAGAATATTTAGTTATCTGAAGTGCAGCAGTTATATGCAAGCATGCATTAACTAACTGAACTCACATTAATTTAAACAAACTGTTTAAATCAATCTAACTGGACTTGACTCAGTTAGCTGAGCCAACCAGTTACAACTCAAATTAGAACTCATCCTTATCTCTTTAACTGATGGATAAATTCCTCAATTAATGGAGAAACTGTTGCATGTCCCCACATAGACTTCATGTTTGATTTTCCTTATCTAATTAACTCAAGATGAATTAAATAATTATTTTACAAACAGCTGCTAAGATCATATTCAAATTTTACTTCCTATTTTTAGTCCAAGGACTGACTAAAATTGGAATCTACCCTGAACTACTAAAAATAGCAATGTTATTTTTAGCACTTCCATTTTTCATTCCCTGTTGCTCAATCCAGCACTAGTACCCAAACTGCTATTTTTAGCACTTGTATTTTTAGCATTTCTTGTTTCCATTTTCAACAGCTTCAACAAGACTAACAACTAAGAATATTTGGCATCAAAGATTCAATCATCTTAACCTACAAGATCTCATGCTGCTACAAAGAAAAGGTATGGCTGATGGACTACCTGCTTTTCAAAATGTTCATTTAGATTGTGATGGATGTGCATTAGGGAAAATGCATAGGGAAGAGTTTCCTTTGAATGCTGATAGGAAGAAAAGAGATATTCTAGTGCTTGTGCATACATATATATGTGACCTATGCAAACTAGGTCACTATGTGGTGCATATTACTTTCTACTCTTTATTGATGATTGCACTAGATTCTCTTGGGTATATTTTATTAGAAAGAAGATTCAAACATTTCAATTCTTTAAATAATTCAAGATTATGGTGGAAAAGTGGACAGGGAAATTCATTAATATTCTCCACTTTGATCAAGGCGGAGAATACAAATTGGTAGAGTTCATGAAATTTTGTAGGAATCGTGGGATTATTCAATAGTTCATAGTACTTGACACTCCACAACAGAATGGAGTTGTTGAACGAAAGAACAAAACCTTTGTGGAGTGCACATGAAGTATGATTCAAGGTAAGGGTCCATCTAATGGTTTTTGGGCTGAAGCCATTAACACTGTAGTTTACTTGAAAAATAGGAGTCGAACTAAAAGTCTCAATTTTAAAACTCCTTTTGAAGCATTTTATGGATATAAGCTTGCAGTGAATAATTTAAGGGTTTTTGGGTCGAAATCCTTTGCCCATATTCCCAAGGATGATAAGAAGAAGTTGGATCCTAAGGCCATGAAATGCATCTTTGTAGGATACTACACTGAGTTTAAAGCTTATAAATTGTTTAATCCGTTGACTCATAAAGTTTTTGTGAGTCGAGTTTTGTTATTTCATGAGCAAGCTGAGGAAGGAAATAAGGAGAACAACCATGAAGAGTGGCACATTCCGTTGTTGATGGAAGAAAGTAGTGAGGACATGCAACAGTAGCAGAAATAGCAGTAGAAAGAGGAAGAGATAGGTGATGTAATTAGTAAGTTGAGCCCGCTAAGGTTTGAAGCAGAAAAATTTGACATGACTCTGTTATCGAGAAGATCAGGTAGGCAGACTCAACTACCAACCAGATTGAAAGATTATGTTTTAATGTCAAGCATTTTAAATGTTATAGAGCCCACAAATTATAAATAAGCTAGTCAATCTCATGAGTGGAGGGCTATAATGAATGGAGAATTTGAATCTATAATCAGAAATACTACTTGGGAACTAGTTAAATTGCCTGAAGGAAAAATACTCATAAGTTGTAAGTGGCTTTATAAACCAAAATTTAATGCAAATGGGAGTATAGAAAAGTTTAAAGTTGGACTCGTAGCAAAGGGTTATTCACAGAAAGAGGGAATTGACTATGAAGAAACCTTTGCTCTGGTAGCCAAATTAAATACTATTATAATGTTAATTTTTGTGGCTACAAAACATCAGTGGAAGCTACACCAGTTAGATGTTAAGTTTGCATTTTTAAATGGAGATTTAAAGGAAGAGGCTTATTTAATGCAGCCTGAAGGGTTTGTTAAACAAAGGAAGGAGCATTTAGTTTGTAGATTGAAAAAGGCTCTTCATGGTTTAAAATAGGCACCTAGGTCTTGGTATGAGAAGATTGATTCTTTTTTCTTACAGCATGGTTTTCATAGGAGAAAGAATGATCCAAATATATATACCATGTATGATGAATAGGCACAGATAAGTTCGATTTCCTTATATGTGGTTGACATGATTATAACAGATAATGTAGATACATTAATCAAAGAAATCAAATTGCAGATGTCACAGGTTTTTGAGCTGAAATACCTCTGAAGTTTACGTTACTGTTTAGGTCTAGGAGTGTGGAGATACAGAGGGCAAAATTTCCTTACTCAAGCAAATTATGTCAGAGGGTTGCTCAAAAAGTTCAAAATGGAACAGTGTAAGACAACATCAGTACCTTTGCAGCAGAACCTAAAATTGTGTAGAGACGATGGCTCTAAGGAGGTGGAAGCTACTTTGTATAGGCAGCTAGTTGGTAGTCTGATATATATGACTACAACTAGACCAGACTTAGCATACTTTGTTAGTGTGCTGAGCCAGTTTATGTCTAAACCTCTTTAATATCATTGGGTTGCAACAAAAAGTGTACTGAGGTATCTTCATGGTACTAGTGATTATGGCATTTTATACATTGGTACATCTCATGTTACTTTAGCAGGGATTTTAGACTCTAATTGGGCAAATAACTTGGATGATCGACGATCTATCATGGGTTACACATTCAGTATTTGATCTGGGGTAATAGCATGGAGTAGCAAAAAGCAGAACACTGTGTCTTTATCTTCTATTGAAGTTGAGTACCAAGCAGTATGTGCAACAACATGTGAAGTTATCTTGTTAAGGAGGCTTCTCCATGATGTAGGAGAAGATCAGAAAGAAGCGACCATCATCAATTGTGACAACCAAAGTTCCATTAAGCTAGCAAACAACCCAATGTTTCATAAGAACACGAAACACACAGATACGCAGTCACTTTGTAAGAGAAAAAGTCTAGTCAAAATAAATTTTTATTGAATATTGTAAAACATGTGACAATATGGCTGATATTTTTACAAAGCCTCTTGGGAAAGTGAAGTTTTAATTGTTTAGGGGGATGTTAGGACTTCAGGATAATCCTTTCTCCATTAAGGGGGGAGTTGAAAATAATTAATATTGTATTGTATTAATGGAGAATGGTTACATGGTTGTAATGTAACTCCTTAAGTTAGGATTAGTTCCTAGGTTGTAGGAGTTTGTTCTCACCTCCATATTATTTTGAGATGTACTTATTGTCTCATCTTTGATTAATTGAATATGAAAGTGTACGCTCTAGTTTTTGTAGTCCCCAGGTGCAGCTTGCTCACTTGTGAGTTGCTAGTTAATTCAATTCGTGTTTTTCTTTCCAGTTTTCTAACAATAGTATGCAATTATGGAGATTGCAATATCCCTTTTAAAAAAGTATGGTTTTGTAATCAATTTGTTTATATATGTAAATCGGAGTTTTCGAACATGCTCGTATGAATAACCAATAAAAAATTTACTATTATTAATGTTGAATTATAAATAACCAAATAACTCAATTTACCAACTAGTAGAATCTATATAAACCTTAACACTAACTAAAATTTATATATTTTTAATCTAATTTAATTACATTTAAACTAAGCCACACATAATAACTACTATATAACTTTTATTATAATGAAATATGGTTGGTGGGTGGTCAAACAATGGTTGGCAATGGCCCGTCATTTAAATGGTTGTGACATCCAGTATATGCGTGGGGCCAATGGGACTTGAACCAACATCAATCGGTGGTCGGCCCACCCCATGCGATGGCTCCATAACACACCAACCAAAAAACGTTACAATGGCCCAAAAAATTTAATGTGCCATATTTAAAATTACCGCCAGCAAATAATGGAGGGAGACCCACAGGTTTGACCCCAGGACCTTTGCCCCTCAATTTTACCCATCGACCGTTACACCAAGTGGTAAGAGTTGGTAAAGTTTGCGACCTTCGAAATATTTAAACCCTACATATTTTGTCATTCGCCAAGGAAAAAAGGACGAACAGAACAATGAGCGCGTCTGTTGAGGTGCAGAACCCTAACGTGTGGGAACCATGACTAGGGAAAAACTATGTTGGCACAAATTTCGAGACAGATTCTCAAGGAATCTTTGCGGGAATATTGTTTTATGCTCGAGGAATCTTTAGATTCCCTTGGAGGTTGATTTTTTACACAAACATAATGATACCAAATTTATAGCCATTTTTCTCATAATTTCGCAAGAAACGCGATGGTGAGATAAGTTTCCTCGGCTCAACAACAAAATTTAAAGCAGTGAATAGTAAGGAATCTTTGAGATTCCCAAGGGCCCAGATTTTGACAGTTTCAGAAAGGGGTTGAGCTTACAATCATTCAACATGATTTCATGCCACAAATTCAATGGTGCAGTCCATTTTGTCAGTAGAAATGTGCATTTTCAGGCCATCCCCAGAAGTGGAGGTATATGATGCAGTGATGCCATGTCTTTCTTTTGATTTATTGAGATGATGATTTTGTTGTTGAGATCCTTGTTACCATTATGTTGAAGGATACTTGTATGCCACGTAATGTGAGAATTTATTATCTTGTCATGCTCAAGGAGGGCCCATATTAGTTTGAGTTCCTATAGGAGAACGTCTCGTGGAGAGACATGCCTCTCTAGTTGCGGGAGTTTATCCTTGAAATGAAAAATAATGTACCATGTATTCATCATCATCTTGTAGCATTTAATGAAATGGCCTCCCCACTCTTAACACCGAGCCCGGAGACATAACCACAATGGGTGAGCTTCGTTATCAATGTGTGTATATGCTTTGATTTGATGTTTGTCAATGTGTTTCCTCTTCTTTAAAGTATGCACATGTGGTTTTTCATACTCTTTCACATGAAATTATCCTAACATCACAGAAGTAAAAGATCTTGGTTAATTCTGGTAGTTCAGAGATATGGATCAAGTTTGGTATCAGAGTGGTCTTCTTGCTAATGTGAATTGCGAGTGTGAATGATTGACCATGTAGTGAGAAAGAAAATGGAGGATTACAGAGATCTCTATGATGCCTTCTATAGGATGGCCAACATTGTTGATTTAATGTATGCAAATTATGAGGAGAAAATGGCAAGATAGGAACATGAGAAACAAAGAGCAGAGGAAGATGCTCCATCTTCATCTTCCAATGATTGTTCATCTTCTTCATTGTCTTCTCATCATTTAGATCAAGAAATTAATTAGAGCCTTCAAGCAGATAATGTTGAATTGAGGAGACTTCTACAGGAAGAAAAAAAGGAGAAGCAGAGATTGCAACTTCATTTACGAGCCATGGAAGATGCCTTGGAAAAGTTGAAGTGCAATGAAGGTGTTGTAGCTCAGTCTGGCACAGCTAAAATTTCAAAAATCTTCAAGAAAGTTCCAACAAGGGATTAAAATTGGAAAATTTGATGGCACCTGATAATATTTTCTAAAAGCTCTACAAAGGGAAGACATTCTTGGTTTTATGAAAAATGATAAGAATGATGAAATACCTCTTGGTTCCATTTCAAATGTTTGGAAAGGGGAACAATTTTATGGAATCTATTTAATATCAACTCCCAACTATTGTTTTCCCTGGTGTAACTCTTATAGGTTCTACTCTTGTCTCACTCATTCAAGATTATATTATGCATCTATCTTAGGCAAACATCCCTGCAACATATCTTAGTGGAAATATGGAGTGGTCAGAACAACAACAAATTCTAAATGAGCTTGGTTCAAATTGTTGTAAATTTAAGATGCTATATGTGATGTCAGAGAAGATTGCAAGAAGTGATAATTTTCTAAGATATCTTGAAATATTGCATCGAAGGGATTTTCTCACTTGAATTGTAATTGACAAATTAGGAGGAAACCCAACTAAATTTGGTGGATCTCCAATAAGGTTAACAGTGCCTCTACATTTGGAAAAACCACCAAATATGGCAAATCTCTACCAACTTTCAGGATAGTTGGGTGGCCCTATTACTGGGTGCCATGTGGTAACCCGAAAATGGCTAATAAGGCGTGACTTCTGTTAACACCCAGGTTGTTCCCTTTGACTCCTGAGGGAATACGGCTGGGGTAACCACTAACCAAGCTTTGGATTACAGGTGCTAGCCTACCTGTAATCAGAGAGGGCTCTCTCTTTTTAGTTTTAACTTTGTTTTTTGAAGATTTTAGGCTAGTTATGAGGTGAGAGTTTTGTTTGAATTTTGGTTGTCGGCTATTTGTTCAAAGAAGGGCAAGCAAGTATCAAAGAGAGTTTAATCCATTGGGAATGTGGATTCCATAAATGAATAGAATTTGATATCTGTGATAAAGAGAGGTTCACTACAGGGCCAGATGGGTATTCATGATACAAACTTTGATTTTTTTAGACAAGAAACAGTATAAATCACACCAGAAAAAGGCAGTTAAGAGTTCTTCCACAGTGTAACAGGGAATAATGGTCAAATCCTAATCAGTAGCAAGTGAGAATTACTGAATACAAACTTATCATGTGATCAGAGCAAATAGGAGCATTTAAGAATTCCATAGTCGCAGCTAACCCTGGAGAAAACATATTTAGTAGTAAAGATTGAGTTTAGGGTGTTCTTAATGGACAAATCCTGAACTATTCTTTTTCTTTTCTACAAAGACTAATCACCAAACATCATAAATGGATTATGCAAGAAATGAAACACAAATACAGTTAGAAAACACTTATTATATCACGCCATAACACGAGAATCCTGCAGCAGTCAATAGTTTCATCACATCATGTCCAAGCCAAACTCATTCTTTTGGAAACCAACAGCTCCTTTGCATTATATCTTTCAGAGGATATACAGCCGAGTTCTCTTGAACAAATGAGCAACAACAACCCCCAATAAGCTATGCGGGGGTGCATATATACAAAATATCACAAAAATATCTCAGCAATGAGTTATTTCACAATAACTCCTTTTACCAACTTTTCTAAGATATTTCTTACAAAATTAAAAGCTACTTAAATAAATATACAATAGCTGCTTGCTGTTTGTCAGAAATTCTTGACTTTTGGGTTTATGGGCCATCTGAGCTCCTTGCGGTGATTTCGATTGCTTTTGCCTTTATGCTACCGTGTCAGGGCACTGCTGTATTCGGACAACTCATCTGTGATGCTCGAGTTGTGCATAACTATTGTCCACCTCATCCAATGGCTTCCCTGTTGCTGTAAGAAACTTTTAGACCAAAATTTAGACTTGATTTAAAGCAAAGTTTTAATCATATTCATCCACCACTCTTCAGTGGGCATTTGATGTTTCTGCATCTTGATTATGGTCTCATCTGCCTCTGTATACTTATAATAATTAAGGGGTACTTCAAAAAGGTGCTTAATTTCATGTTCAATGAAGAATAAATTCTCTAATTTATCATAAATCTCTTGCCCTGATGGTGGCCCAGCTCCTTCTGGATTGCTTGTTGTAGCTGTCAATTGATTAGCTGCATAATTGTTGACCCTTTTAGCATACTGTTCATGGGACAACAGTCTTCCTGCACTGGTCACTAGGCTGGGAATCCCTCTGCCATGTAATGCTGTGATTTTGGTGGCAAAAGCATTGACCTCTACTTGAATATCTTGGCACTTTCTTTCTAATGTCTGCAAATAGTTCCGGAGGGTGAGCACCCTTTTGATTAACAAAATTGTATCAGTCCTATCCCTGATACCCATTGTTGCCAATTGAAGGCCAGTTCTATTATTCAGGACATTGATCATCCTGGTAGCAATGTCAAGCATACTTCCTAGAGAGGCCCTGGCCCTTTGACTTTCAGCATGAGCCTTGTTCAGCAAATCTATTTGCTCATGAATTGTCTCTATGTATTGCCACTGATCTGTGATTGACTTGCCAATCTTAGCCCACAGGATCTTTTTGACCTCAGTTATGACCTTGCTCATGGTGAGCTCCATTTCAAGCTCTTTGATCCTTATTTCTAGTGTCCTAACTTCCCTGGTCTTTTCTGCCACTTGCTGCTTAGATTTGTCATATTTCTCGTCCCGCTGGGCCAGCTTTTCTTTGGAATCCTTTAGCTCAATCATGTGGGTTTCAAGAGCTTGCAGCTCCTTCATCATATCTCGCATACCGAGGCCTGGGACTTGCTCTGTTGCTGCTTCCTTTTCTGTGGCTTGAGGCCCAGCAATTGAGGTACTTGCTTCTGTTGTTTGTACCAAGGGAGGACTTATAATCTGAGGAGGCTCCTCAAGATTCATTACTGGCTGAGAGGGCTGAGGTATCTGCTCTCCTTGTTTTTTCTTCAGGGATGCCTCTAATGCACCCTCTGTTGCTACTGATCGTCCTTCTGTTTCTACCAATTGTTTGTGTAATGTCAACAGCATGGCCACTACATCTTGATCCTTTCTCTGCTGAGCAACATCTTTTGTTTGGGGGTGAAGGGTTGTTGTAAGTTTGACCATCTTCCTCAAAGCTGATATATCTTCATCTTTTTTCTTCATTAGCGCCTGCACATCTTTGGGATCACTTGGGTCATGCCCAAGCTCTATGATGATATCTTCCAAAGACTTAATCCTATTGTCTTTGGCTTGAGAAGAAGCTTTCTCCAATTCTAGTTGGGCAGTAGTATTATGGAGAGAATTTTGCAGTTTGTGTGCTAGAAGTGTTTTATCTGTAAGAGTAGAGTAGACCATCTCACTTGTTTGCTTATGTAGCTCTATTTGGTCCATTGGGTGGATGTATTTTGCAAACACTTCTAGGTTGGTTCTGATGTAATATGCAGCTGACTGTGGCTGCAGCATGGCAGGCATAAAATGGCTCATAGTCATCTTCCCCTCTGCAATTTCATATGCTGACATGAGCCTCTGTTGATTGGTGGGAGCCATCTTGAGCAACTGACTGTAAAGCTAGATTCTGACTGGCTCATTCCTAGCTTTTATATCCATAAATTGTTTTTTGATTCCAGACTCTGCCCTTCTTTGCTGGCTTGAGGAGCTGACCTCTCCTCCAAGTGGTCTCTCTTGTTCCTGCTGGAAGGAACTGGCTGATGCTTCCATGCTAGGGGGGACCATACCCATGGATGGTCCAATAGGCATCTCTTCTTCAGAAGAAGGGTTTAGTCTTTGCCTTTTCTCCCCTTGTTGACTTGCTGATGTAGTAAGGGGAGTTTCTTGTTGTCTGACCCTCTTCTTGGTTCTCTCTTCGTTCATCGGGGTTTGGAGCACCGAGGTCTCCACCGCTATTTCCTGCCTTGGAGGCACACTTTCTTGAACCTGTTGCTCTGTGGATACAGGGGCCTCAGCCATTTCTTCTTGTTGTTCTGCCTGTTCTTTCTGCTGTTCTGCTGTTGGGAGTGTCTGATCCTGCTCCCTTTCTTTCCCCTTATCTGTGCTAGCTGCCAGAGTAGTGGCTTGGGCTGTTTGCTGGGGAGCTGTAGAAGATGAGGCAGTTGCTCCAAGTTGAGTATGATGAAAAGAAGAAACCTGTCCACAATATTCCAAGTCAGCTTCCTTCTCAAGTTTCTTTGCTGCTTTTTGTGCTATTTCCTCTTTAGAAATTGCCTCTTCTAGGGTGCCTTATTTCCATTCTAATTGATTTGCATATTTTTCAATATGTGGTAACCTGAGATGATCATAGCTAGCCAATTTATATTTGACCCTTCTAAGACTAATGAAGTGATTGGGGTCATAGGGTGACCAGAGGAAACTGGTTTGAAACTTGAGTAACTTCAGGATCTTATCTGCTTCTTGCCATGCCTCTTCTCTTTTGTTATAAATAAATGGGCCTAGCTGGTTTTTGACTTTGAGTTGTGCCTTTTTATTTTTGCTGTGGAAATGGATCATGTCCGCATTTCCAAATTGTCTGAAATATTCTAAAGCAAAATTCTCATAGGGACATATCTTGGTAGCCTGTATGGGGCTAACTCACAACCATATATCTGGATCACTGTATGGTGTTGGTAAAAGTACTAATCCCCAATGCTGTAGGCCTTTGAGAGCTGGAGGATTCTTTGCATCTCATCTGTCAATCTTGGAGGAGGAGAACTCAACAATAAGGACATGGCTGGATGGATGAAAAGGTCTATGAATTCACAGTAGCTATATGGTGAAAAAGATGTGTGATGAAAGATTGAAGACCAAAATACCACAGACCTTTGGTTCCCCTGGGCATCAAACTTCTTGAGAGTAATAGGGAAGCTGTCAGGCTGATTAAATAGGAACAAGTGATAGATGTAAGAAGTGTATCTAAATATCCTTTCCCTCTCTAAATTCATCAATTGCTCGTGAATTTTGTTGGCAATGAATGTAGCATAATCATAGTGAACCAAAGGAGACTTTCCAGGGGAGAAGACAGACATCATAACCATAATGGTTTCATCAACATCCTCAGTTGACCTGTAACCCAGGATATAACTGATTATGTCCACACGAATCTTGCCCCAGTCATTGAGATATACATTTCCAATAGGAGGATACCTCACAGTTTGAGAGCCTGATTAAATGAATAGTTGATTAATCTTTATGATTTGGGCACTGGACAGCTTGCCTCCTTGGTCTATCAAGTGCATCATGGATAGAGGACTCAATGGCTTTGTAGTATGAAAGTGCAGCATTTGATTTATAGCCTCAGGGGTGACATAGAACAAGATTGAGCCTGAGGGACTAAGGACAGCTCTCTGACATGGATCATAGTTAGCACTGCATAGATGGATTAAATCTGGGAGAACATTGACTTGAGGAAGATTGAAAATGGGCAAATTGGAGTCCCAAATCCCTAGATTATCAGTTCCATTGAGATGTTTGGCTTTTAGCTCATTGATTAAATGAATATGGTATCTGCTGTAATCTGGGACTACCTCTGCCATCTGATAGTCTCTATCAGCCAGGGGCAGCCATTCTAGCTCTCTGTATGGGGCATTTAAAGGTGCAATGTTTAGAGCTACTGGTGTCTCCATGTGTTTAGTGCTCTTCAAGCAGAATTTCACTTAGGAATGTAGGCAAATGTGACCTTCAGCGACGAATTGAGGTATAAGGATTTACAGCGAAAACATGGCAATTCTAGCGTGAAAGGGGCACAATTGGTCACTCTTGGGAGAAATTGAGTCACTTGCAGGACGAGGAAGCTTTCGTTTCAGGAGAAAATGGCAGTTTCAGGCATTTTTTACAGCGAAGAACAAACTGAACCAGGTGCAGGAAGAATTGGTAAATACCTGGCCACGGCGCGATGGGTGAAGGCTTATCCAAGCTGAATTCTGGGCGGCCACGACTTTGAATCAGTTTTTTGCAGGTTGGCGGCGAGAATGACGTAAAATTTCATGCAGGAGGCACAACAGACTTTTTGCAAAAAACGCAAAAAAACGTGATTTTGGGCGAAAATATAGAAAATTTGGCCTTTGGCGTGCTTTTGTCGGATGACGTCAGCATGACGTCATAGGTGGGGTCATGGTACGGAATGATGACGTGGTGGCCTGTGAGTGGTCCACGTGGACGGGGGACGTGGCAGACAGCTCAGAGCGATGGCGGGTCGGGCGCTGATGTGGTGCTGACTCGGCAATGGCGTGGAGGTGACGTAGGGTCGACTTGGCGGGCGGTAAACAGAAGGCGGTAAGTGGTAATATCGGACCGCTTAAGGTACGGGCGCGGTTTTGGCAGGAGGCCGCCCGATACAATTAAATTGTGACGCGTGTCCAGCGCCCTACGTCATCATTCTGACATTTTCGGGCGCTAAAGTACCGCCATCGGAGGCAGCCCGATATTGCAGAGGACCGTCGGATGGGAGGGCCCAGATCCGACGGTCGACGGGGAGCAGATCTGATCGGACAATACGGCGGGGAGCGGATAATAAACAATTATTTTTTCTGGGAATGCGCGCCAGGGCGGAACTTTAGCCATCAGCGGGTTTTTGGGTTTTTTGCGATGGTTTATAAGCCAAATGGGTTAATTGCTATTTATTCACAAAAATGGGGTTAGGGTTGTTAAACCAAGCAGATCTTGATTTAATCCCGAGACTTTGCTTTTGGCACTATTTTTCCTATCGCGCTTAAATTTCTTAGCGCTCCGACCTTTGAAGCTATAAGGTTATATTGCCTAGGGGAAGGGGTATATACATTGGGGCTTTTATATACAATCATGATATAATAACAGGGAAAAGGGGAATATAGGGAATTAAGTAATAATGGAGTTAGTAGTTAGTATTGGATGGGAGATATGGAAGAGAGGAAGCAAACACTAAGTTTTTAGGGAACAAACTTAGTTTAGGAGAGTAGATCAAAATGAAAAGATTTTTACACAAGAAATGTGGCTCTGCTGTATAACAAGAATCAACAAATGAGTTTGTTTTCTGTTATGAACAAAGGTGATAGTGGGATGTTAGAAAGAAGTTTGATAGGGATGATTGGGAAGTTAGACATGCTCCACTTTGTTGCTACAAAATTGCTGAATAGGAAGATTTGCACTGGCCACCATGTGTTTCCTTTGCTTAGGCCAGTGATATGAAAGAAATCATGCTTCTGCAACCCCATCTACCTACCCATTCTATTGCCTAGCATTTTTTATTACCTCAAGGAGGGTGCATTTAGATTGGCAAACCCTCAATTGCTCTCTTTCTTTTCTTTTTGCATTTTCTTTTGATTTTCTATCTAAGGCTAGCCTTATTACTTCCAAGGCCCCAGATTAAGCAGTTGGGAACCTTCATTCTCTACCTAACTACTAATCTGCCAAGATTGAACGGTTTGGACAGATTTCTTTCTCTAATCTACAACAAAAATTGAAATATGGCATGACCTAGCTTAGACTGTTGGATCACCCATTCAGAAGTAGGACAACATCAAACAACTGTAGATAGGTGTTTTCTACAAAAATATGAGATCTTGGCATCACCAAAGTAGAGCATATTTGACACTTCCCCTGCTAATGATGAAAAATGAAACCTATTGGTATAGGTTGCTAACAGTGGCTCCACTTGGGGATGGTTTTTCTACTTGAAAGACCAAGAACAGCAGGTTAGAATGCCTTGGTTCTTGACTTCTTGTCAAAACTTGAAGGTTTTCTCCTTGGATTTCAAAACTGGAATCTTCCACCATTGTGGAACTTCTTAAGTAAAAGCCTTTTCCTGCTTATTTACAAAACTTGTGAAGCTGCAGTATCTATATGCTGAAAGAAAATACTATATACAACTGATAATGTACAGAGCAAAGCCATGTTATATACATGGAAAGTAGTCAAAATAATGCTTTAACATCCGGCCATTCACAGGGCCCTCTTCTACTTCAGTATCATCCAAATTCTTCAAGAAATAAGTGTTATTTCCTTGTATTGCTTGAATTACAAAGGGTCCCCTCCAAAGAGAGTCAAATTTACCATGCTTTCCTTTGTCTTCTCTTCTTGAATCCCATTTAAGCACTTTATCACCAATGAAAAAATCTTCGGCCTTTGATCTTCTATCAAAGGCTTTCTTCAACTTCTCTTGTAGGATTTGAACTCTGTTGTACACTTGATCTCTAGTTTGCTGTAAACAAATTATCTGGTTGATTCTTCTTTGCATGTCATTTGGTTCAGCTTGATTTTCTTGAAGCAGCTTCATGACAGGAACCCCTAATGATGAAGGGAATTTGGCCTCCATTCCATAAACCAACTCGTATGGGCTGACCCCAATAGATCTCTTGGTTGTTAGTCTGTCTGCCCATAGGGCATTTACAAGCTTCTTATGCCAATTTTTCTTATTCTCTTCCAATATCTTTTTAATGATGTTGATAAGACTTTTATTAGATGATTCAGCTAAACCATTGCCTTGAGGGTAGTATGCAGTAGAATGGCCCAAAGTAATATGGAATTTGTGGCAAAAGTTCACCATCTTCTTGGATCTGAAAGCAACAGCATTGTCTGTTATAATCTTGTCAGGACAACCAAATATGGAAAGAATATTAGTTTCAAGGAACTGAATGATAGTAGAATCATTTGCTTGTCTGCATGGAACAACCTCAATCCATTTAGTAAAATAATCTGTGGCTATGAGGATCCATTTATGTTGGCCTGAAGATGAAGGATGAATTTCCCCAATGAAGTCCAAGCCCCATTGCTGAAAGGGCCTTTCTGTTGCAATAGGCTTTAAGGGAAGTGGTAGTAACTTTCTTTTTCCCTCAAACATTTGACACTTGTGACATGAAGTGGTAAAATTTTTAACATCAGAGAACAGAGTGGGCCAATAGTAACCTGCCCTTAATATCTTATCCACAGTGGACTTCCAGTACAAATGTCCACCACAATCACCTGCATGAAATTATTTCATAACATTGTTAGTCTCATCCATACTCAAACAATTCAGCAATATACCTTCATGATTTTTCCATAGTAAATTACCATCTATAACACAAAATCTTGAAGCTTTCATTTTTAAAAATCTAGATTTGGTTCTGGACAATCCTGGGGGAGCACAGAGGTTTTGCAATACATAACAGATATCATAATACCAAAGGGATTGTTCAAAGGTTGCACTGATCTTTAGAGTCGCCAACTCTGGTTCATTGTCCAGTTGGTTAATATCCAAGGCTTGTAAGTTTGCTTCAGACATCAATTTAGCCAAACCTTGCCCTTTTATCAGTTTTGTAGGTCTTATTTCAATGTCAAATTCTAAAATGTTAGCAATCCATTTTCCTCTTCTGCCCTCTAAACTTTCTTGAGTCAATATGTCTTTCACAATGGCATTTGGTACATAAGCAATAAAATGGGAGTATAGGATGTAAATTCTGAAGTCTTTGATGGCCTTGACCAAAGCATAAGCTTGCTTTTCCATGATCTGATATTTCAGAGGTGCATCTCTAAGGGCTCTACTGAAGAAAGCAATCAGTTTTTCATTACCCTGATCATCTTTCTGCAATAAGACAGCAACAATGGTATGCTGGGAGGCAAAAGAGAAAATGATAAATTCTCTGTCAAATTGAGGATTTGTTAAGACTGGGGTTTGGGTAAGGGCCAATTTAATACCTTCAAAAGCTTGATTTTCTTCTACTGTCCACTTCACTTTAGAATCCTTTTTTAGCATGTTGTTTAGTAATCTGATCAATTCTGCTAAGTTTGGGATAAATCTCCTTAAAATATTGATCTTTCCCAAGAAGGCTTGTAATTCTTTAATATTTCTTGGATGGGGCATTTGCAAGATGGCCTGTATTCTGTCTGGATCAATTATAATGCCATCCTTTGAAATGATATGACCCAATAGCTTACCCTCTTCCAAACCAAATAAAGACTTCTTAGGATTTAAGGAAATTCCATATTTCCTACATGTTGTGAATATTTGTCTCAAGTGTTTCAGATGTTCTTGGTCATACTTTGAAAAAGGTGTGAGGTCATCTAAGTAAATAACAAGGAAATCACGAATCTCTTTAGCAAAAGCAATATCCTGTTATGAAACCAGCTCAAGAAAAGATAGAAAAGATAGATCAACGCCTTAGAATTCAGCCTCTTCGAGGGGGCAACCTCCTTTACATTACATAAATGAACAATTCTTGGATGATACAAATGACAAAACCTCCTTTCTATATATAGGAGTCTAAGGAGTCACAATATAATCCAGCCGACCTAACAATAATAATATAAAGCCACAAAAATAACAATAGAGGGATTCTATGGGGCACAGAAATAACAATATGGGGGTAATAGGGGCACAACAATATAAATAAGGGGTATAACTACAATAGTAATGGGGTAATCACTAGTATTATAGGGACCCAACATGCCCCTCTCCTTCAAAAAAGTGTTGTCCTCAACGCTTGAGTAGTTCTGGATACTTCTGCATAAAATTCTCATCCTCCCATGTGGAATCTTCAGCGGATAAGTTCTTCCACTTGATAAGATACTCTGAAATTGATCGATTTCGTAGCTGTCGAGTTCTTGTTTCTGTGACTGCTTCCGGTTCCAATATAATTTTTCCTTCCTCGTCAAGTTCTGGCAATATTGTTTGAACTGGGAGCTTGTCGCCTATAACCTTCTTTAAACATGAAACATGGAAAACTGGGTGCAATCGAGAAGCTGCAGGAAGCTCCAATTTGTATGCCATAGTACCAATCTTTTGCAACACCTTGTACGGACCATAATACTTTGGTGATAATTTATTATCCTTCTTAGCTTGCTTTAGGGACATTTGCTTATATGGTTGTAGCCGTAGGAATACCCAATCACCTACATCAAAACTTCTTTCACTGCGATGTTGATCTGCCTGTTGTTTCATTCTATTTTGTGCCAACACGAGGTTATCCTTTAAGAGTTGGAGGACTTGTTGTTGATGTTCGATGTGATGTTCCACTGCCTGAACCTTAGAATTTTCTCTTAAATATGATGTGATGGATGGTGGTTGATACCCATAAAGTGCCATAAATGGGGTCATTTTTGTTGCTGTATGGAAGGAAGTGTTATACCACCATTCAGCCAGAGGCAACCATTTGACCCATTGTGTCTGTTTATCAGATACAAAGCAACGAAGATATCCTTCCAAACATTTGTTTACTATCTCAGTTTGCCCATCAGATTGAGGATGATAAGATGAGCTATGAGCTAACTGAGTACCAAGACAAGAAAATAATTCTGTCCAAAAATTTCCAGTGAAAATGGGATCTCTGTCACTTACAATAATCTTTGGGTTTCCATGTAGCTTTTGAATTGTTTCCATAAATGCAGTAGAAACTGTACTGGCTTTAAATGGATGTGATAATGCACAAAAGTGTGCATACTTGGTAAGTCTGTCAACTACCACCATGATGACACTCTTTCCCTCAGACTTGGGTAAACCTGTGATAAAATCCATTGAAACCTCCTCCCAACGTTGGCTTGGAATGGATAAAGGTTGTAATAGACCCGGTGTCTTAATTGTTTCAACTTTATTTTGTTGGCAAACCAAACATTCCGCCACAAACTTTTGAATATCTGATTTAAGGCCATCCCAAAAAAATTCCTTCTTAACCCTGTGGTAAGTTTTTAAAAATCCTGAGTGCCCTCCTAAGGGAGAAGTGTGCAATTCCATAAGAATCTTTTGTTTTAGCTGGGAATTCTTACAGAGGTATAAGCGATCTTTGTACCATAACGAATCATTTTGCCAGCTAAATGTATCAGAAGTACTGGAATCTTGTTGTAGCTTTCGAATAAGTGCCCACACTTCTTCGTCATTCTTCCATTCCTCCCTTGCTTCGTTTATCCAATCTGGTTGGATAATAGAAATGGCACACAACAATGCTTCCACATCCTCATCCTTTCTTGAGAGTGCATCTGCCACCACATTTTGCTTCCCTTTTTTGTAGATGATTTCAAAGTCATAACCCAACATCTTTGTGACCCACTTTTGTTGCTCTTCAGAGGATAATCTTTGTTCTAAAAAGTATTTAAGGCTATCATGATCCGTTTTTACCTTGAAGTGTCTTCCCATTAGGTAGGGTCGCCATTTCTTAAGTGCATGGAGTATTGCCAACATTTCCTTCTCATAAATAGCTTTGCTTAAAAACTTTCCCTTGATTGGACGACTTTCAAAAGCAATGGGTCTTTCATCTTGCATTAGAACAGCACCAATTCCATTTCCTGAAGCATCACATTCCACAATAAAGGTTTTTGTGAAGTCCGGTGTAGCTAAGACCGGTGCTTGGCACATTGCCTCTTTAAGATGTTCAAAGGCCTTTGTTGCTTCCGGAGTCCATGAAAATGAATCTTTCTTCAATAATGTTGTTAGAGGTGCTGCTATTCTCCCATAATTCTTAACAAACTTGCGATAATACCCTGTCAACCCAAGAAATCCTCGCAGATGCTTTATGGATGTGGGGATTTTCCATTCCTTAATGGCTTTAATTTTGCTAGGGTCTACCTTAACTCCTTCATGAGATACAATATGACCCAAATATTCCACCTCCTGGACTCCAAAGAAACATTTGGATCTTTTTGCATATAATTGTTTCTCCTCCAATAGTTGTAGCACCCTGTCAACATGTTCAACATGATCCTTCCAAGACTTGCTGTAGATTAGTATATCATCAAAAAATACTAACACAAATTTTCTAAGGAATGGTTTGAAAATTGAATTCATCAAACCTTGAAATGTTGAAGGTGCATTGGTAAGGCCAAAAGGCATGACCAAAAATTCATAATGACCCTCATGAGTTCTAAATGCCGTTTTCGGAATGTCTTCAATCTTCATTCTGATTTGATGATATCCCGAACGAAGATCCAACTTGGTGAAGTAAATTGATCCATGCAATTCATCCAGTAATTCATCAATGACAGGAATGGGGAACTTATCTTTAATAGTGAGCTTGTTGAGCTCCCTATAATCTGGACACATGCGCCATGATCCATCCTTCTTGTGCACCAATACTACTGGAGCTGAGAAAGAACTTTGACTCGGTTGAATTATACCAGCCTCTAGCATTTCTGCAACCATACGTTCAATTTCACTTTTTTGGACATAGGGATATCTGTACGGCCTGATGTTTGGAGGAACACTTCCTGGAATCAGATGAATAGCATGATCATGATCACGCATAGGTGGGAGACCTTTGGGAGTCTCAAATACCTTGGAATGATTGTCCAGGACTTTTTGGAGATCTGGAGAAATAGATGATTCCAATGTGGAAACATCTAGCGAACATAATTGTGCAATTACACCTCTTTGCTCCTTTTTTAGAAGCTTTGTCATACCATTAGAGCTGATTATCTTTCCTGGTTTCCCTGCAATACCCCTTAATTCAACTTCCTTTCCTTCCACAGAAAATTTCATGAAAAGTTCTTGAAAATTAAAAGCTATTGTACCCAAGGATTGTAGCCATTGGACTCCTAGTACAACATCAGCACCTCCCATTGGAATGGAAAGCATTGGGCTAGTCAATACATATTCTCCCATGGATAGCTTGATATTATGGCACTTTCCAGAACAATTTATTGTTCCTCCATTTGCAATCATCACTTGACACTCTGGTGCTGGATATAGGAAGCAATTCAATTCTTTTGCTACCCTACAATGAATAAAATTGTGGGTGCTTCCTGAATCAATCAACACTATTACCTTTTTCTTCTTGATTTGTCCTTCTATCTTGATGGTTTGAGGAGTGGTAATTCCCGCCAATGCATTACAAGATATGGTCGGATTTATTTGTTCTTCATCTAGGCTTTGTTCCTGGAATATATCCTCTTCTTTTGACCTTTCTTGCTCCTTTTCTTCTTCCTCTTCACAATCTATGTAGAATAATTTCTTCTCAGCACACTTATGACCTTTTGTGTATTTGCTATCACAATTGTAACAAAGCCCTTTTGCTCTTTTTTCTTCCAATTGTTGTGGTGTCAACCTTGTAGGTTGTGGAAGACTATGGGCAACAACACTTCCGTCTTTATAGTTGTGAGTGGTATGCTTCCTAGTTGCCATAATTTTGCTTTCCATTTTTCTTGCTAACCTGAATGCCTTCTCTAATGAATCAGGTTCCCAAAGGCGAACATCATGTTGGATATTATCCTTTAAAGACCCTATGAACACATCAATCCTATGCTCCTCTGGAATATCTTTTACCCTTATGTTCAATTTTTGGAACTCCTCAATGTGCTCCATTATTGAACCCTTTTGTTTGAGACTTATCAATTGGCTAAAAAAAGTGTTGCTTTTTGTATCCTCATAATGTGCTATCAATTCTTCCGTAAAAATTGCCCAAGTGATAAATTGTTTACGAGAACAAAGCCATTGATACCATACAAACTGATTTGGTTCCAAATATAAAGTTGCCATACGTACCTTTTGTGTGTTTTGCACATTATTGAGATCGAAGAATTGCTCCATCTGTAATATCCATGTGGCGGGATCCTTGCCATCAAACTTCCTCATATCGATTTTTGGAATATGGTGAGTCTTCGATCCAACATTAGAGTCTATGGAATCATGATTAACATTTCTTTTGTTCTCATCATGAGTTTCCTTTACTACCTTTTCACCATTAGTGACCCTTTCTTGTAGCAACTTCTTCAATTCTTCCATGTCTGTCTTCAAATCTATCTTCAAATTTACCATCGAATCCTCCATCTTAGCTTCCATGCCCTTTATCTTAGATTCCACGCCATTTATCTTAGATTCCACGCCATTTATCTTAGATTCCACGCCACTTATCTTAGCTTCTGTTAGCTTTTGTGAGCGTGACATTTGTTGCACTTGTTCTTGTAATTTTGATATATCATGTAGCATTTCTTCCTCTTCTTCATGAGTCATGCTAGAGCTTTCAGGTTCCTTACTAGGTGTTTGCATTTTCTTTCCTCGGGGCATCAGTTACCGATAATAATGCTTTACTATGCCCTTTGAATTCCGTTAAACCAAGCTTACACAAAATTTAAAAAAAAATACACACCTTTTTTCACTTTATAGAAGCCTGATATTGAATCTGATGTATCTCTGTAATTTCAGATCATCCAGTTCTGAAATTGCTACCTGTAGTAGCCTTCTAGGTCCTCTTTCCAATGCCACAAGTCTGAGCCAAATTGGATTCTCCAAGGAAGAGTTATGTGAAATCTCCCACAGTGACTTGCTTTTAGACTGGTTCAGTAGAGCGAACTTGTACGACGTGCCACGAGTCACTGTTTCAACCTTTGAATCTGAAACACACATACAAGAAACTACAGTCCGTCCTCTTTCTGTACCTTCTTACGAAATTTCAATCCGATCCCCAGAGAGAAAGTTATGACGATTTTCCCCAGGTCACCTGTTTTGAATGTAATTCAGGAGTCTGCAAAAAGACCAACTTCCTCAGATCATATCTCCGCAAATATCGCGCGAAAAGCTCTGAAATTCGGACCCAAGGTTCAGCGCGATTTCTTCTCAAATGGGTTTTTTTTGCGACTTCTGAAACGTCACAGAAAAAAAGTTATAGCGAAAATTCCACGATGACCTGTTTGGAGCAGCGAAACCCTAGAATCCAAAGCTCTGATACCAAATGTTATGAAACCAGCTCAAGAAAAGATAGAAAAGATAGATCAACGCCTTAGAATTCAGCCTCTTCGAGGGGGAAACCTCCTTTACATTACATAAATGAACAATTCTTGGATGATACAAATGACAAAACCTCCTTTCTATATATAGGAGTCTAAGGAGTCACAATATAATCCAGCCGACCTAACAATAATAATATAAAGCCACAAAAATAACAATAGAGGGATTCTATGGGGCACAGAAATAACAATATGGGGGTAATAGGGGCACAACAATATAAATAAGGGGTATAACTACAATAGTAATGGGGTAATCACTAGTATTATAGGGACCCAACATATCCATTGCTCTCTGAAATGTAGCTCCTGCATTTTTCAACCCAAAATGCATTTTGGCATACTTGAAAGTTCCCCATGGGGTTGTGAATGATGTTTTATCCTGATCATTAGGGTGGACTAGGATTTGATTAAATCCTGAAAATCCATCAAGTAATGAGATTCTTGAAGCCCCCACCACTCTTTGGAGAATATGATCCATTTTGGGTAAGGGATAATTGTCTTTGAGGGACACTTGATTCAAATTCCTTAGATCAACACAAAGCCTAATCTCACCAGTTTTCTTTCTTGTGGGGACCAAATTTGAAATCCAGCCTAAAAACCTGATTGGTGCTATGATACCGGCTTTAAACATTTTTTTTACCTCTTTCTCAATTGAAGGGAGAAGCATAGGATTGATTCTTCTTAATTTTTGCTGGAATGGCTTTTGATTAGGCTTGAGAGGGATGGTGTGTTGAATAACAGAGGTGTCATAGGATTTCAAATCCTCATAAATCCATGCAAACAAGTCTTGGAACTCTTTAAAGAGGTCAATGTATTTGGGCTTCTGGTCGGGACGTAAAGATGCAGACAATTTTATTATCTTGGGTTTTTCAGTAGTTCCAATGTTGCATTCTTCAATAGCAGCATTAAGGGGTTGCATTTTTGGTTTCCTAGGAACATCATTTGAGTCAAAAATGTCCTCCAACAGAGTCAGGCCTGTTGGTAGAAAATTGTCTTTTAGCTGTATGACTTCAGCCTCTGCACCAGCTATTTCATCAGAATGTAAGTGTTTGAGTTCTTGTATACTTTCCTTGTCAAAGGTTGTGGGACAAAGTATTTGATTTGCTGTTTTGGCAGATATAGTTGTTTGGTCCTGCTCACTTAGTGGTTGTGTGTCTTTCACAGAATCAACATCAATGTTTAAACCTGAAAATTCATGCTGCAAGGTCAAGAAACTATTTATCTGTGTGTCATCCTCAAATACTTGCCAATCTTTAACATTGTTTGGGATAGAAGGTCTGTGTTTTATCTCAGCTGTAAAACAATGGTTGGGTTCAAAAGGCAATTTGCATGTACTAGCAAATGTAGCTAAACTATGTGCATGAAGGTTGTGGGTTCTAGATATTTTGGTCATTTGAAATTCAGTGAAGGCCTTGAGTATTTCAATAGCAGCAGACCTGTATGATCTTAGTCTTTTGTCATTGGTGACAAAATTTCCTTTCACTTGTTGAATAATGAGGTCTGAGTCTCCCAGGATTGAAACTTTTGTGGCCTATAAGGATTTTACCAGTTTGAGGCCTAGCAAAAGAGCCTCATACTCTACCACATTATTAGTACATCTGAAATTAAGCCTATAGGCTCGACCTTCTGCATGATTGCTTTGTTTGTTATGAATCCACACTCTAGCTCTTGCCCCTAATTTGTTGACTGATCCATAAGACTCGAGAAACCAAAGGATTTTTTGATTTAGGGGAGGTTTAACAGCCTCTCTACGACTTGGGATTAAAAGCTGGAGGTCTTGTTTTTCATCTGGTTTGTCTTCTAGAATGGTCTCATCAATTGATTGCTCAACCTCGGTTTCTTGGGAACTTGATTGCTCATTCATATGCAGATCTTGTTCAAGTAAGAAAGATTTGTCATCACATATTGGACTTATATCATCATTGAACATAATGAAGGAATCCATGTCAGAATGGACTGCATAAATAGGGAAATTTTGAGGTTTTTCTTCACTGCTCACCATGTATTTCATGAGTGATTCTCTATATAGCCTCTTTGGTTGCCCAAAGACAGAGATGGTGGCATATGACATGTCCAATTGTAGGGAACCTTGGAGTTTAGCTCCCCATGATCTTGATAACAATATTCCATATTTAGGTGGGATATCAACAACTACAACATCCATTAAAATTGTTTTATTTGGGTACTGGACAAGGGAAACACATAGATCTTTTATCAAGCCTAAACACTTAACTTGGCTGGAGTCAAATGAAAATAGGTCCTTATATGGTCTTGTGATGTCTAGATTCAATCTCTTCATTACTGACTTAGGCATAAGGTTATGAGAGGCGCCTGAATCAAACATTGCATTGTGTAATATCTTATCATGAACATGCAGACTGACATAAAAAGGTAAGATTCCAGTAGTTCCTATCTTTCCATCAACTTCTGGACTGAAAAGAAATTTTGGGGTGTCATCCAACACATTGACATCATCCTTGTTGTGGGTTAGTTGAAGGGACTTCTTGATTTGTTGTTTGTAAATGTTATGTTTGGCTAGCTCTGAAAGAGGAATGGCTATCTTTAATTTACCAATTTCAGCTTCTAAGTCAAAAGGTTTTTCAGATTGGATCTTGGTATTCTGATTAACAACCTTTTCTTTGTCAATTGACTTTTCAGAGGTTTCTTCTTGACTTTCTATCTGATCTTGAGGTTTATCCTTTTTGCTCATCTTTTGAAAAGCATTACTTGGATTGTGCTGTAAAGGCAGTGTAGCCAATGGCTGTTGATTTGAGGGAAATGCTTCGGTTACCTCTTCAACTGTTACTTCATTTGTAATTGAATCAGTTTTGTCAATTGGCTCTATGATAATAACCTTCCTAGGCTGTTGGCTATCCTTTGTTTTCTCAGGCTGTGTCACGTTTATAGTTCTGCTTCTCAATTTGTATTGTTTATGAACTTCAAAAACAACTGTGTCATAGCCTTGTTTGAAATCAAATGATTTTCCTGATTTAGTTTGGAACTGATTAATGTCATCGTCCTTATGATCTTTTTGACTCAGAAAAAATTTCTGATCATTGTTCAGGCCCATCAAATTAATGTGGGTATCATCTATCTGCTCACTAGAAGTGGATGCTTCAGCGTAGTTCTCTTGGAACGGAGGTCTAATCTCTGGTTCAAGGCTGGCCTTGCCAACATTAGGATTTTGATTTCTTCTAAAATTGGGATTCCTGATAGGATTATTCTGTGGTGCCTCCCATGATGACTTCCTCTCAACTGATTCTACTCTGTCACCTAATCTGTGCATACCAGAGATTATTGCATCTAATTTCTGATCCCAGCCTGAAGGATCTTCTTTGAAGGTAGTATTTCTTTCAGTTCTGGTCCTATTTCTCTTAGCTATCAGGTTGGCTTCTACACTAACTGCTATATCTTGCATCTCAGCTAAAGTTCGGGGAGCTCTTTCTCTCAATTGGTATGCCATATCTGAATCAAACCCATCAGGAAAGGTGTATAGGGCCAGATCAGGTGGGGGTCTCAGGTTTTGGGGAATAGCATTGTACACATTGTTGAATCGAGCACAATAGTCCAAGACAGTTTCTTGGGGACCTCTTTTGATAGCATTGTATTCGGATAAAATATGGAGTGGATCCTTTTTCTTCTCCCATCTGTTGATAAAGGTTTGATACAGGGCTTCGAGGTCAGCTATGGAGTTTACTGGGAGTGACCTGAACCATGATCTTACATCTCCGGTTAGACTTTGCACAAAAATTTTCATTCTAACCCCATCATCATCTATCTCATAATTTTCGAAATAATCCTTCATTTTCTTAGTATGTTGAAGGGCTGAATAAGAGCCAGTACCATCAAAATATGATATCTTGGTTTGATAATCTTGAGGCATAGGCCCTGGATTGGCAGGTAACTGCAGTGGAGCATATCTATTAGCCATGTTTGGTGGGACAATAGGGATAACAGGAACGAATGGGACAAGTGGAGGAAAGGGGATGAGAAGGGTATGTGTAGTTAATGGAGGGGTTGAAAGGACACCTTGTGAAGTGGATGAAGAACTAGGAGAGTGTGGAACGGTGGTATGAGGATGTAGAGAAACCTTAGCAGGGGTTGGAATATTAGTTTGAAATCCTGCCTCAGAACTTGAATCTGATAAAGTCTCTTCCGATTTTTGTTTCTTAAGGATTCTTGGAATCAGGTTTGGATTTTGGAACTCAGGTGATGGATCTGGATCCGGGTTAGATCTTGTATAGCGAGTTTTCTTCTTAGGAGCCAGCTTCTATGATTTTCTTTGGGAGAATTTTCTAAGAAATATTAATCTTTGAAAAGGACTGATCAAGTATAGCACAACTGTATGGAACTTAAGACTGAATAAAGATTGACTGAGGCAGCTTTTATATACTCCTGCAAATGCAAAGCAGAGGCAGTTTCTAAGGCTGTCTGGCTGTCACTCAGGCTTTATCTACAGTATTAAGAATCAGACAGGGGTTTATGAATTGGGTTTTCCCCAGTGGAGTCGCCATTTATGTTAACACCCAGGTTGTTCCCTTTGACTCCTGAGGGAATACGGCCGGGGTAACCACTAACCAAGCTTTGGATTACAGGTTCTAGCCTACCTGTAATCAGAGAGGGCTCTCTCTTTTTAGTTTTAACTTTGTTTTTTGAAGATTTTAGGCTAGTTATGAGGTGAGAGTTTTGTTTGAATTTTGGTTGTCGGCTATTGTTCAAAGAAGGGCAAGCAAGTATCAAAGAGAGTTCAATCCATTGGGCATGTGGAGTCCAGAAATGAATAGCATTTGATATCTGTGATAAAGAGAGGTTCACTGCAGGGCCAGATGGGTATTCATGATACAAACTTTGATTTTTTTAGACAAGAAACAGTATAAATCACACCAGAAAAAGGCAGTTAAGAGTTCTTTCACAGTGTAATAGGGAATAACGGACAAATCCTAATCAGTAGAAAGTGAGAATTACTGAATACAGACTTATCATGTGATTAGAGCAAATAGGAGCATTTAAGAATTCCATAGTCGCAGCTAACCCTGGAGAAAACATATTTAGTAGTAAAGATTGAGTTTAGGGTGTTCTTAATCGACAAATCCTGAACTATTCTTTTTCTTTTCTACCAAGACTAATCACCAAACATCATAAATGGATTATGCAAGAAATGAAACACAAATACAGTTAGAAAACACTTATTGTATCACGCCATAACACGAGAATCCTGCAACAGTCAATAGTTGAATCACATCACGTCCAAGCCAAACTCATTCTTTTGGAAACCAACAGCTCCTTTGCATTATATCTTTCAGAGGATATACAACCGACTTCTCTTGAACAACTGAGCAACAACAACCCCCAATAAGCTATGTGGGGGTGCATATATACAAAATATCACAAAAATATCTCAGCAATGAGTTATTGCCCAATAACTCCTTTTACCAACTTTTCTAAGATATTTCTTACAAAATTAAAAGCTACTTAAATAAATATACAACAGCTGCTTGCTGTTTGTCAAAAATTCTTGACTTTTGGGTTTATGGGCCATCTGAGCTCCTTGCGGTGATTCCGATTGCTTTTGCCTTTATGCTACCGTGTGAGGGCACTGCTGTATTCAGACAGCTCATCTGTGATGCTCGAGTTGTGCATAGCTATTGTCCACCTCATCCAACTGCTTCCCTGTTGCTGTAAGAAACTTTTAGACCAAAATTTAGACTTGATTTAAAGCAAAGTTTTAATCATATTCATCCACCACTCTTTAGTGGGCATTTGATGTTTCTGCATCTTGATTATGGTCTCATCTGCCTCTGTATACTTATAATAATTAGGGGGTACTTCAAAAAGGTGCTTAATTTCATGTTCAATGAAGAATAAATTCTCTAATTTATCATAAATCTCTTGCCCTGATGGTGGCCCAGCTCCTTCTGGATTGCTTGTTGTAGCTGTCAACTGATTAGCTGCATAATTGTTGACCCTTTTAGCATACTGTTCATGGGACAACAGTCTTCCTGCACTGGTCACTAGGCTGGGAAGCCCTCTGCCATGTAATGTTGTGATTTTGGTGGCAAAATCATTGACCTCTACTTGAATATCTTGGCACTTTCTTTCTAATGTCTGCAAATAGTTCCGGAGCGTGAGCACCCTTTTGATTAACAAAATTGTATCAGTCCTATCCCTGATACCCATTGTTGCCAATTGAAGGCCAGTTCTATTATTCAGGACATTGATCATCCTGGTAGCAATGTCAGGCATACTTCCTAGAGAGGCCCTGGCCCTTTGACTTTCAGCATGAGCCTTGTTCAGCAAATCTATTTGCTCATGAATTGTCTCTATGTATTGCCACTGATCTTTGATTGACTTGCCAATCTTAGCCCACAGGATCTTTTTGACCTCAGTTATGACCTTGCTCATGGTGAGCTCCTTTTCAAGCTCTTTGATCCTTATTTCTAGTGTCCTATCTTCCCTGGTCTTTTCTGCCACTTGCTGCTTAGATTTGTCATATTTCTCGTCCAGCTGGGCCAGCTTTTCTTTGGCATCCTTCAGCTCAATCATTTGGGTTTCAAGATCTTGCAGCTCCTTCATCATATCTCGCATACCGAGGCCTGGGACTTGCTCTGCTGCTGCTTCCTTTTTTGTGGCTTGAGGCCCAGCAATTGAGGTACTTGCTTCTGTTGTTTGTACCAGGGGAGGACTTATAATCTGAGGAGGCTCCTCAAGATTTATTACTGGCTGAGAGGGTTGAGGTATCTGCTCTCCTTGTTTTTGCTTCAGGGCTGCCTCTAATGCACCCTCTATTGCTACCGATCGTCCTTCTGTTTCTACCAATTGTTTGTGTAATGTCAACAGCATGGCCACTACATCTTGATCCTTTCTCTGCTGAGCAACATATTTTGTTTGGGGGTGAAGGGTTGCTGGAAGTTTGAACATCTTCCTCAAAGCTGATATGTCTTCATCTTTTTTCTTCATTAGCGCCTGCACAGCTTTGGGATCACTTGGGCCATGCCCAAGCTCTATGATGATATCTTCCAAAGACTTAATCCTATTGTCTTTGGCTTGAGAAGAAGCTTTCTCCAATTCTAGTTGGGCAGTAGTATTATGGAGAGAATTTTGCAGTTTGTGTGCTAGAAGTGTTTTATCTGTAAGAGTAGAGTAGACCATCTCACCTATTTGCTTATGTAGCTCTATTTGGTCCATTGGGTAGATGTCTTTTGCAAACACTTCTAGGTTGGTTCTGATGTAATCTGTAGCTGACTGTGGCTGCAGCATGGCAGGCATAAAATGGCTCATAGTCATCTTCCCCTCTGCAATGTCATATGCTGACATGAGCCTCTGTTGATTGGTGGGAGCCATCTTGAGCAACCGATTGTAAAGCTGGATTCTGACTGGCTCATTCCTAGCTTTTATATCCATAAATTGTTTTTTGATTCCAGACTCTGTCGTTCTTTGCTGGCTTGAGGAGCTGACCTCTCCCCCAAGTGGTCTCTCTTGTTCATGCTGGAAGGAACTAGCTGATGCTTCCATGCTAGGGGGCCCATACCCATGGATGGTCCAATAGGCATCTCTTCTTCAGAAAAAGGGTTTAGTCTATGCCTTTTCTCCATTTGTTGACTTGCTGATGTAGTAAGGGGAGTTTCTTGTTGTCTGTCCCTCTTCCTGGTTCTCTCTTCATTCATCGGGGTTTGGAGCACCGAGGTCTCCACCTTTATTTCCTGCCTTGGAGGCACACTTTCTTGAACCTGTTGCTCTGTGGATACAGGGGCCTCAGCCATTTCTTCTTGCTATTCTGCATGTTCTTTCTTTTGTTCTGCTGTTGGGAGTGTCTGATCCTGCTCCCTTTCTTTCCCCTTATCTGTGCTAGCTGCCAGAGTAGTGGCTTGGGCTGTTTGCTGGGGAGCTGTAGAAGATGAGGCAGCTGCTCCAAGTTGAGTATGATGAAAAGAAGAAACCTGTCCACAACATTCCAAGTCAGCTTCCTTCTCAAGTTTCTTTGCTGCTTTTTGTGCTATTTCCTCTTTAGAACTTGCCTCTTCTAGGGTGCCTTCTTTCCATTCTAATTGATTTGCATATTTTTCAATATGTGGTAACCTGAGATGATCATAGCTAGCCAATTTATATTTGACCCTTCTAAGACTAATGAAGTGATTGGGGTCATAGGGTGACCAGAGGAAACTGGTTTGCAACTTGAGGCACTTCAGGATCTTATCTTCTTCTTGCCATGCCTCTTCTCTTTTGTTATAAATAAATGGGCCTAGCTGGTTTTTTACTTTGAGCTGTGCCTTTTTATTTTTGCTGTGGAAATGGATCATGTCCGCATTTCCAAATTGTCTGAAATATTCTAAAGCAAAAAGTCTCATAGGAACATATCTTGGTAGCCTGTATGGGGCTAACTCACAACCATATATCCTGATCACTGTATGGTGTTGGTAAAAGTACCAATCCCCAATGCTGTAGGGCTTTGAGAGCTGGAGGATTCTTTGCATCTCATCTGTCAATCTTGGAGGAGGAGAACTCAATAGCAAGGACATGGCTGGATGGATGAAAAGGTCTATGAATTCACAGTAGCTATATGGTGAAAAATATGTGTGATGAAAGATTGAAGACCAAAGTACCACAGACCTTTGGTTCCCCTGGGCATCAAACTTCTTGAGAGTAATAGGGAAGCTGTCAGGCTGATTAAATAGGAACAAGTGATAGATGTAAGAAGTGTATCTAAATATCCTTTCCCTCTCTAAATTCATCAATTTCTCGTGAATTTTGTTGGCAATGAATGTAGCATAATCATAGTGAACCGAAGGAGACTTTCCAGGGGAGAAGACAGACATCATAACCAGAATGGTTTCATCAACATCCTCAGTTGACCTGTAACCCATGATATAACTGATTATGTCCACAAGAATCTTGCCCCACTCATTGAGATATACATTTCCAATAGGAGGAGACCTCACAGTTTGAGAGCCTGATTGAATGAATAGTTGATTAATCTTTATGATTTGGGTACTGGATAGCTTGCCTCCTTGGTCTATCAAGTGCATCATGGATAGAGGAGTCAATGGCTTTGTAGTATGAAAGTGCAGCATTTGATTTATAGCCTCAAGGGTGACATAGAACAAGACTGAGCTGGAGGGACTGAGGACAGCTCTCTGACATGGATCATAGTTAGCACTGCATAGATGGATTAAATCTGGGAGAACATTGACTTGAGGAAGATTGAAAATGGGAAAATTGGAGTCCCAAATCCCTAGATTATCAGTTCCATTGAGATGTTTGGATTTTAGCTCATTGATTAAATGAATATGGTATCTGCTGTAATCTGGGATTACCTCTGCCATCTGATAGTCTCTATCAGCCAGGGGCAGCCATTCTAGCTCTCTATGTGGGGCATTTAAAGGTGCAATGTTTAGAGCTACTAGTGTCTCCATGTGTTTAGTGCTCTTCAAGCAGAATTTCACTTAGGAATGTAGGCAAATGCGACCTTGAGCGGCGAATTGAGGTATAAGGATTTACAGCGAAAACAGGGCAATTCTAGCGTGAAATGGGCACAATTGGTCACTCTTGGGAGAAATTGAGTCACTTGCAGGACGAGGAAGCTTGCGTTTCAGGAGAAAATGGCAGTTCTGGGTGTTTTTTACAGCGAAGAACAAACTGAACCAGGTGCAGGAAGAATTGGTAAATACCTGGTCATGGCACGATGGGTGAAGGCTTATCCAAGCTGAATTCTGGGCGGCCACGGCTTTGAATCAGTTTTTTGCAGGTTGGCGGCGAGAACAACGTAAAATTTCATGCAGGAGGCACAACAGACTTTTTGAAAAAAACGCGAAAAAACGTGATTTTGGGCGAAAATATAGAAAATTTTGCCTTTGGCGCGCTTTTGTCGGATGATGTCAGCATGACGTCATAGGTGGTGTCATGGTACAGAATGATGACATGGCGGCCTGTGAGTGGTCCACGTGGACGGGGGACGTGGCAGATAGCTCGGAGCGATGGCGGGTCGGGCGCTGATGTGGTGGTGACTCAGCAATGGCGTGGAGGTGACGTAGGGTCGACTTGGCGGGCGGTAAACAGAAGGAAATAAGCGATAATATCAGACAGCTTAAGGTACGGGCACGTTTTGGCAGGAGGCCGCCCGATACAATTAAATTGTGACGCGTGTCCAGCGCCCTACGTCATCATTTTGACATTTTCAGGCGCTAACGTACTGCCATCGGTGGCAGCCCGATATTGCAGAGGACCGTCGGATGGGAGGGCCCAGATCCGACGGTCGACGGGGAGCAGATCTGATCGGACAATACGGCGGGGAGCAGATAATAAACAATAATTTTTTCTGGGAATGCGCGCCAGGGCGGAACTTTAGCCATCAGCGGGTTTTTTGGTTTTTTGCGATGGTTTATAAGCCAAATGGGTTAATTGCTATTTATTCGCAAAAATGGGGTTAGGGCTGTTAAACCAAGCAGATCTTGGTTTAATCCCGAGACTTTGCTTTTGGCACTATTTTGCCTATCGCGCTTAAATTTCTTAGCGCTCTGACCTTTGAAGATATAAGGTTTTATTGCCTAGGGGAAGGGGTATATACATTGGGGCTTTTATATACAATCATGATATAATGATAGGGAAAATGGGAATATAGGGAATTAAGTAATAATGGAGTTAGTAGTTAGTATTGGATGGGAGATATGGAAGAGAGGAAGCAAACACTAAGTTTTTAGGGAACAAACTTAGTTTAGGAGAGTAGATCAAAATGAAAAGATTTTTACACAAGAAATGTGGCTCTGCTATATAACAAGAATCAAAAAATGAGTTTGTTTTCTGTTATGAACAAAGGTGATAGTGGGATGTTAGAAAGAAGTTTGATAGGGATGATTGGGAAGTTAGACATGCTCCACTTTGTTGCTACAAAATTGCTGAATAGGAAGATTTGCACTAGCCACCATGTGTTTCCTTTGCTTAGGCCAGTGATATGAAAGAAATCATGCTTCTGCAACCCCATCTACCTACCCATTCTATTGCCTAGCATTTTTTATTACATCAAGGAGGGTGCATTTAGACTGGCAAACCCTCAATTGCTCTCTTTCTTTTCTTTTTGCATTTTCTTTTGATTTTCTATCTAAGGCTAGCCTTATTACTTCCAAGGCCCCAGATTAAGCAGTTGGGAACCTTCATTCTTTACCTAACTACTAATCTACCAAGATTGAATAGTTTGGACAGATTTCTTTCTCTAATCTACAACAAAAATTGAAATATGGCATGACCCAGCTTAGACTGTTGGATCACCCATTCAGAAGTAGGACAGCATCAAACAACTGTAGATAGGTGTTTTCTACAAAAATATGAGATCTTGGCATCACCAAAGTAGAGCATATTTGGCACTTCCCCTGCTAATCATGAAAAATGAAACCTATTGGTATAGGTAGCTAACAAGTTCCACACTAGGAAATGATTACAATATGGGATTTAAAATTTAAAAATATATATATAATAAAATAAGGGTTGGTGGGTGGTCAAACCCCACCAACCCTATTTCAATATATATATATATATATATATATATAGATTGCAACATATGTTAAGGTTGGCGGGCTTCCAAACGCCACCAAACCGATGGTTAGATGCAAAAAGAGATCCAAAATGGGAGCGGTGGGTTTCGGCTCCCAACCACCCCATAACCAATTTCCAAACATGAACCCTCCAACCAAACTATCCAGTCAGATGGCTTTGAAGACTCTGCCACCCAGTTATTATAAAATCCATGTTTAATGTGCGACCGGGCAGAGGAGAGGAGAGGAGGGTGACAAAGGTGCCACAAAAACAAAGGCTGAATGAACTAGAACAGTCCAGAACCATGCATAGTGGAATAGTGATAGGGTGGAACCATGAGCGAGCATGAAGTATGAGACTAGAATATCTTGGAGGTGAACCTACAAGGAATCTATAAGATTCCCGAGAGGCGCAAATTTGACAATGTCAGAATGGGGTCGAGTTTATACTCACTCTTCATTATTTTTTACAAGTATCACAATGGTGCAATCCATTTTGGCATTTTTGCATCCCATTTTTCAAGTCATCCTTAGAATTGAAGGTATAAGATGCATTTTTCATGTATTTTCCTTTCATTTTCCAAAGAGATGAATGTATGTTGTAGGTGATATTTGTATGCTACAAGAAGGCAACATGATTTGAACTATCGCAGGGAATTCATCCTTTTAGACTTTTCACGCAAGCTAAGGTGGTACAGTGTTAAGAAAAGGCCATGTTGACACTTTTTCCAAAATTAGTCATGTTTACAGTCACTAGTCTTAGAATTTCAAGATGATTATTATAGTGATGAGTATCATTTGAATCTGATCAACAAAGTCAAGAGTATCTATAGCCACTTATGTGAGAGTGTCCATTTTATGCCACTTTTGTGAGAAGTCATTTTTTTGTCTCATCATAGGAGAATCGTTCTCTGTGAGTGGGAGTTCTTTGTAGGAGAACGTGTCTTTGTAGCAAAGACAATACCACCTGAGATGAGAGTTCCATGCTTGTGTTAATAGAGATTTTTCGGTGTACTCAAATGCTTTTTTCAAATATTAATTAATATGCCTCCCCCACTATTGAAGCAGGGCCTAGAGATGTAGTCCACACTAGATGAACGTCATTATCACATCTTGTGTTATGTTTTCTTCTTGTTTATGTTGATAGATTGGTGAAAAAATTGTTCAATGTATGTTCTTTCTCATGTTCACATGAAAATATAAGTGGCAGTTAAAAGTCCTACAATGAATATTTTTGTTAAAGTAAATACTTACAATTTTTTTTGGATCAAACAAGAATTTTATTTTTCAAGGCTCCTAGGCTCTTCTCACTTATATGGTCCAATATTTAATGCCATAAAATTGTCTTATCTCTAGGAAATTTTCTATCTAAAGCACATGCTCCTTTGGTTACTAAGAAAGCATGGCCCTTGGGAGTTCATTCAACTCTCCTCTTTTATGTTAGTTTTTTTATGAAAGTGTAATTCTATAGATATATTCATTGTAGGAATTAAAGAACTATTATATTAAATGGGACATGCATTAAGCTGAAATAGAGAGCCCTCATAATGACCCTTAGAAAGGACCATATTACACCCTCTATTAGACAAAATATCATGCACATCCACATCATTAAGTGCACTTACTAAACATAGGTTTCATGTCGAACCTAAAATGTGCATAAATCTATTGATCCCCTTCACTCTTACTTTAGATTTGCTCCAGAGTCCACCATATCCAGTAATAGTAAGATGAGAATAATTACTAAGTGTTGTGCTATACAACAACCCCCCCATTTCAAATTTTTCTTAATCTTATTATAAGATGCTAAATAGGAAATAGGGTCCCTTTAGTTTGTGAAAATCAATAAAACCTTTACATAGAAATAGATTTCTTTGTTTCTTGCTTTTTAAATAAAAAGTGCTTCAAAAAACTTAAAAAGAAAACAACACACATCTCAAATCACATTCGCTTAAGGCTAAGGGAAATTCAATCCGAATAATCGTGTCGCGATGAGAAAGTCTCAATCGTAGAGCTTCTTAAAACAATCCATTGACAAACATGCAATGCGATAAAACTATCGCATATCGCAGATTCCAAAAAATATGTTTTAACGGTCCGTTGAAACTTTTGCGATGTGATATGATTCTCACATTCCGCATACCATGAAAACCAAAGGAAGCTAACCCCGAAAAAATTTGGATGCGATATACATCGATCGCATATAGCAATCACAGCGGAAACAAGTGATACTTACCTCCGGGACGTGCGATGCGATGTTAAAATGTAATAAAGTGGTTCAATAATAATAAAGGGAAAACATGATTTGGGCGAGTTAAAAAAGGAATTTTCCAACTCTATATGCTAGGTCATCACTTATTGCAATCACGGAAATTCAAAAGACTCTTAGAACATGGCACTCATAACTCCCAACTCGCAATATGTGATTGCTCTTTAAATATTAAAATAATATATCGAAATCGCTCATCGCAAAATTAGAAATTTGGTGGCACACATTCTAATAAGACCCTTGGAAATATGTGATGTGATCTATTCATTGAGCATTAAAGTTTCACGTCATTGGTTACGACAAAACATTAAAAAATAGTTATGACTACGGTCCTTCAAGATTTCATCCTTCATGTTAATATCAAGTTATAATATGAAATCTTTCGCATCAAATGCTCTTGCTCCGATTTTCATATGTACTTCTTTCAACACTAACTTTACAAGCATTATCTGCTCTGAACGTTTTAGCATATCACCGTCCTCTATCTCATTTTGCAGTTTGAATTTGGAAGTATGCAGCTAGGCAAAATGTCAAAGAAAGCTCGAAAGACGAAAGTCCCCCCTGCAGTGGCGGAAGGACCACAAAAAACTATGTTGATATTCAATACTACATGTCAAGATTGTGAGAAAATCATGGGAAGGCATATATGATATGTTAGAATAGGAAAAGCCAAAGGTAACGGAAGGACATGTAACAGCTGATGGACCTGCAAAATCAGAAAATATACTTGGTGATTTAGCCAACTCTTTCTTCATCGAATAGTGACCTGCCCAAAGGTTTTTCCATATAATGATATGGTAAAATGGGTAACTGAAATCATCAATATAACAGACAGGACACTATTCATAGCTGACGGAAGAATGTTTGGATCCTTCAAGCCTAAAGACTTGAAGAAAATGTATCATTTGCTAGAGCCTCAAAAGTACTACAATAAATCATTCCTTGAATCTTTCTCGAAGGAAAATCAAATAGAGTCAGACCCCATCAGACAATGGAGGCACTTCCCTAACAAACACAAGCATGAATCATCTGGTATGTATTATGTGGACTCCCTAGCATCTCCAGATTGTTATCTTGCCGCTATGATGTGTAGACTATTTGGAAGCTCCAATTCTGCTAAGTTTTCCATTGAAATGGTTTCGTTAATAGAAGCCACATTGATCTCTTTTGTGATGGATTGGGATAATATCCTATCAAATAAAATGTTTGTCCAAATACTTGATTATAGGAAAAATAGGTATGTTTCCATCCGAGTTATTCCCCCATTTTATATGAGTGCCTATATAGTTGATACCATTTGTTTCAATTCCGATTTTCCCATAATGGAATGGAAGTGGACTATCCAGGACCCAACCCCTATCCATGTTTACCATAAATTCCTGTGGAAGAAACAATATAAGAACCATTTCTACAAAATTTGTCATGGCTTCATCCTACCCATTCATTAGGCCATTTTTAATAGACCAACTCCTCGGTTGTCCGAGGAGGCTAGTATTGATTTAATTTCAATTGGAAGTTGGTTTGGGGAAGAATTATTCACATACATTAGGGTTTTTGGTAGCATTTCTAACCCGCATGTCCTTCCTCTTTATGTCCCAAACAAACTATTGGCTAGGGAAATAGCCTATCAGACAGTTGAAAAAGGGCTTACAAAAATCTCAAAGATGCCAAGAAATAGTTATGGCTTGCATTTCCTGTTCGATGCAGCATCTATTCATTGCATGACTATAAACATGCCCAAATTGAAGCCGAGAAAACAAAGGGTTTGAACCTAGCTGTTATTCCCAAAAGATAGTATGACCTGAATAAAGTTGCTTTTAATTTTACTACTCAGGTAAAGGTTAAACAATTCGTCCATAAGAATGATGAATTTGATGACTTATTTACATTATCAGATACATTCACACAAGTGAGCCACCTGGCAAAAATCAAGCTGGAATAAAAAAAAATGGACCAATTCATCCAATACAGGACACAAAGGCTTCAGACAGTACCACTGGACTTATTGAATATTGCACCAGTCATCCAACAAACAGAGCAAAGCACGGAGCAGGATATAGATAAAAATTTTGGTGCAGCCGAGACAAGCGACAAGGCAAGTGAATAGTTAGGCATAGATGTCCACATTGATCCAATATTGATCAAAGAATGGGAACAGTTTGATCAACAGATCAAAGGTCAAAGTGATACCCAAAATGTTATCACAACGGGACCCCCCTTAAGACAACAACCCATGTTTCATGATCCTGTGATTGAAAAACCATCCAGCAGGGACTCAGCTCTAAAATAAATCGAGATAATCCCTAGGTATCCTTCATCAGGGATTACACTGAGCATAGAGGAAATCCCACCTTTGGATGTGTTTTATAGCCCTAAACACAGAGATGTAGTCAAAAGGCAAAGGAAAAAGAGAAAGATAGACCAAGCATTAGTAACATTTCCTCAAGATGAATCCATGAATGTCACCTGGAAAGGCTCAGAAGAAAATCCCTCTGAGGACTTGACCAAATTATCTCAGTTTGCAAGAGTGTATACAACTGCCATGATAGATAAAGCAACCGAAGTTAATCAATTGGTCAAGGGAAAATATCAAAAGATTAAACAACTTGAAGAACAGTTAATGGTGGAAAAACAGAGGATTGATCAGCAGGCTATTGAAAGACAACAACAGCTATCTCAAGAGTTCAAACAGCTAAAACTGACACATCATGAAGAGATCAAATCTAAGGACGAGAAAATAAGGCAGCTACGACTCTCAATGGAGCAATTCAAAGACAATCCCAAAGTTGAAGAGTTTATAAAGGAAGCCTTAGAAATAAATAATTTCTTATCTCAACAGCTAACCCAACTCTGCCAAAAGATATCTCTCATTCATCCTCTATGTATCAAAACCAATGCACTGATAAATAAATCGGTCAATTCCAGGTTGGAATTCGAGGATGTAGATGACAAAATCACAGGTTACATCTCTTGGAAAAACATAGAAAAGGGAAGGGATGCTAAATTTCCAGTAATTGAAGAATCTCATAAGGAGATATTATTTTCAGAATGGGAGACACAACTGATCAAAGTAGAAAGAGCAACTTCAAGGGCTAGGGCAGTGATGAATAGTATCATTGTGCTGATAAACGATAACTTACACAACACCAATTTAATTTTTGAGTGTTCCCCAGAAAACCTTCCAAAAGCAAAAGTGTTGGAAAAACAATGGAATCAAGATTTGAATACCAAAGAGGAGTAACTCAAAAAATTAAAAAGCCTCAATTGGGATATACATTGGTTCTATTTGGTCAAATCACATAGCCAAAAGATGACAATCAAATGTCTTGCTAATGCAGCTGATCACATGATGCTAGAACTCTCGAATGCAGTATACACAAGTTAGTTACATACAAGGATGAGTCATCTTCCAGAGATCCAAACTATGCTCAATATTTGTCAGTTAAAGCTGTAGGAGGAATAATAAATGCAATGCATCTTTTCAAAAGTTATCACAATTCTATTTTTAACATGAAATCCCATATTTTGGGAAAGGTTGATCCAACCACCTTAAGCACTTTTTATGAACAGTTTTTTTTTATATTTTTTCTATAAATACCATTTCATGTCATTTGAGAAGGGGTCATGAAATTGTGTTAAATTATATTTAAGAAGATAACATTTCTGCACTTCTTAATTTACTTTTGTAGAAGACAGGATCAAGGTTCAAACTTGTTGTAAAGGGATTTCAAGAGGACTTGCATTTTTGTATCTTTTTGAAGTTTCCAGAATAGGAAGAGAGAACTAGACTGTTACTTCCGTAAGAGGATTCAAATACATATGGTAATTTTATCAATGTCCTTTATTTCATGTTATGCAATTAAACAATCTTTTGATTCGATATTGTTGTTATATGTGAATGCTCATAACAATTCTGCATTATATCACTTTTGAATAAGCTGGAATTGATATTCTAAACACATATGCTAACAATTGATGTTATTATGATATGCAATATGTTCTATATCACTTTGTTTAAAGTGATCATCATTCATGCTTAACTTTCTATAGCCAAGTGATTGATCTTCATTAGCATTTGATTACCATAAATCATTATAAATCGCATTGATATTGGATTACCCGGGTTATATATAGATCTATTTGTATACTTTCATAAGTTTATTGTCCAAACCATCTATCATTTTGTTATATATATTAAACACCAATTCATCAAAACACATTTTATTGGGAAACTGGTCCCATACTATCCAGTCAGAGCCACCATACCAAATGGAAAAGGAACTGCATTAAGGGCCGGACCAGGTGGTTATCCCCAATGTTGGTGCAACGATTTTAGAGGCATCAACATTTTTGGCACTAGAAGGAGGGCTTGACTATGAATGGAAAGTAAATCTAAATCTACAGGCCATTCTAAGAGTAAAACTCCCTCACCATCACCTCCAACTTCTCGTTCACATTCCAAATCTCCTATGCCCAAGCGAGAAGCTGAAAAGAAAAATACATAACCCACTGCTGAAATCCTAAACAAGCCAGACAGTTCTTCTTCTGAACCCCCTGAAGTACAATATTTTATCCACAAATTACAGGGGATTTCAATATCTCAAGAAGAGTCTGATTTATCCCAAGGCAATGTCACTTCTCAATATATCCCATCACAACCGCTAACTAGAGCAAAGAGTGAAAAACTTGTAATCCCACCCGTTGAATTCCCTCTAACAAGTCGTAAAAGGGCTAAGATGACACCATTAGAATCTAACAATGAGATTCTTTCATCATCATCGTCCATTCCATCCATATCATTCCAAGGTCACACACCCGCTTCCCAACTCCAGATCATGATTCACATAGGTACAGGAGCTACACCATCCTCTAGCCAATCACCTTCACCCACTGCTTCACTCTCTTCTACTAATATCCCAACAATGGCACAAAATCAACCTCAGCCAAGGCCATGGACCAACCCAGGGGCTGTTAGAATGGCTGGACCTTTGACCCAATTGCTAGCACATCCAGAAAAATGGTTACCTAAATTTAACCCTGATAATGGCCTGTTAGCTAAAGAACATATAGATAATTTCATGTTGTCCATTAATTTGAAAGGAGTAGCAGAAGAAGATGCAGTTGTAATATTATTCCCATATACTCTACAAGGAGCAGCTGGATCATGGTACTTTTCGTTACCATCAGGCTCTATTAACAGCTGGGATGCTTTTCAAGAGCAATTTTTAACTAAATTTGGAGATGATAGGTCTACAACGACTTTGATAAATGACCTCTCCAATTTGAAAGCCGAACCAAAAGAACCCATTAAGGGCTTCAACTCACGTTTCAATAAATTATTGAATAAAATACCTACGGCGTCCAAGACTAGCGAGGAGGTCCAAAATGAATGGTACATTTCTGCTCTACCTTCAAACAAAGCCATCTTCGTTGATAGAGCTGCCAAACCAACGTTAGCAGAAAATATGAAAGAAGTACTAGTTGTTGAAAAACATATCTTGGAGGTAGAAAAGAAAAATTCATTTGAGGAAAGAAATTCCAAGAAAGAAACCTTTAGAGATGAATCAAAGAAGAAAGAAATCAAAGATCCATATGACATGGAAGGCTTGCAAAAGGTTCTCAAAACTATGTCCAATGAAATGGTAGATATTAAAAAGCAGGTAGCTGAATCTTCATCCGAAAGACCATTTAGGAATTTTAAAAGAAATCAGCCAGAAAATACTCAGCCTCCAAACATTATATCAAATGAAGAATTTGATTTAGATGATGACGATGAACCACACTTGTTGGTTCGAAACGCATCAACAAATGTACTATCATGTGATTTACGCCGAAATATTTCCTCATAACGTGATATGGATCAAAAAAGCCTAAATTCAACTAAGGTGGAGTCTACCGATGCCTTTTTAATTGGAGATAGATCAAATTCTCATACCCCTCCTTTTCTTTTGACTTATGAGATCTACAATATAAATTTGCATAACTGCTTGATTGATTCAAGGGCTTCATCAAATATAATTCCAACATCCGTTTGCTCCAAATTAAATATTGAACCCCAGAAGTCTACAGTTCATATTTTCCAATTGGATCGAACTAAGGTTCAATTTTTAGGAGAAATAAATTCAGTTACTATTATACTATCTGTTGATCCAAGGGTTGTTAAAATAATTGATATATCGATTGCTAACATCCCTAAGTTTTATGGTTTAATTCTTAGCAGAGATTGGTCTGAAAAACTTCATGGTTATATTTCAACTGAATGGTCTCACATGTGTCTTCCTTATAATGGGAATCCAAATCAAATCAGAATCGACTGTGAAAAACACCTGACTCACATAGTAACAGAATTTGAAGAAGAAAATGAACCAGTAGCCTTCAATAATAATATTCTTGGAAACTATTCGGCTGAATCATTTTTCAGGAAATTCAATGCTCAACAATCACATTTTTCAATTAGCAATATCACATCACAAGTTGAGAATTTTTCACAGACCGATACTTCTAAGTGTGTTAACGTTGTAGATAAACTTGTAGATAAAATTGTTTTTGATGGATCTAAATCTAATGACAGTGCAGGAGTAGGATGTATTCTAGTTAGTCCCTAAGGAGAAAAGAAAATGTTATCATGTAGGTTAGAATTTGAGTGTACCAATAATACTGTAGAATATGAAGCCTTGATTCAAGGTCTTTATAAAGCAATAAGTCTTGATGTGAAATATCTGAAAGTGTTTGGTGATTCTAAAATAGTGATAAAACAAGTAAGAAATACTATTCATTGTCTTTCAGGAAACCTCAAACATTATCAATCACTCGCTCAAGATCTTATTTCTCATTTTCTGGCATTTGATATCTCTCCTATTCCCAGATCACAAAATGTAGTAACAGATCTCTTGGCTAATGTAGCTTCTAAGCTCCTTCCATCTGAGGATTATAGTCCAGATAGATTTTCTATTGAATTAATTTTTAGACCATCCATCCCAGATAATGTCACCAATTGGCGTGTGTTCAATCATGATGAGGATATCTTGAATTTCTTAACATCTAAGGAATCTTATGAAGACCAAATCATCGATGAAAGTGATCATGATCTTCAATTAAAGCAGAAACTCAATGAAAATCCTATTCCTAAATCTATGGTTAAATTGGAAGATCTATATGATATTAAGGATAGATTCAAAAAAGTCACTAATTCAAAACTTCAAAGTTCAACTTTAAGGTTTGAATTAGTAAATCTTGGTACCGATGCCAAACCACAAAATCTCAATCTAGGACTTGGACTTTCACCTGATGAAAGATTTGCTTTCATCCAATTATTGAAAAAATATAAAAATATTATTCAACATACAATTACAATGATTTCTGATGAGAAACTTGTACAACAGAAATTAAGGAAAAATCACCACAATCTTGAAAGTCAAATCAAATCAGAGTTGAATAAACTCCTTAAAGACAAAATCATTTTTCCTGTCAGACATTTGAAATGGGTCTCAAATTTGGTACCTCTCAAGAAAAAGAATGGTGATATTAAGATGTGTATAGATTTTAGAAATCTCAACAGAGCATGTCAAAAAGATAATTTCCCATCACCAACAATGGAGCAGATACTTCAATCAGTAGCGGGCTCAGAATTAATGTCTTTTCTTGATGGTTTTTCAAGATATAATCAGATCTTGGTAGATCCAGATGATAGATTAAAGACTACATTCAGAACCAAATGGGGAACATATGCTTATCAGAAAATCCCTTTTGGTTTGATAAATGTTGGAGCTACTTTCCAACGAGCCATGGACATAGCTTTCAAAGGTTTGATCAATAAAACAGTCGTTGTTTACTTGGATGAAATAACTATCTATTCTAAGAAAAATAGAAACCATTTGCATGATTTAAAGCAAATCTTTGAATGTTGCAAAATGTATAGGATCTCCCTAAATCCTAAAAAATAATTCTTTTCTCTTAATGAAGGTAGACTCTTAGGGTTTATTGTATCCAAAAATGGCATATACATTGATCCTAATAGGATAAAGGAGATTTCTGATATCCCTTTACCACATAATAACAAATCTATGCAATCATTCTTGGGATAGATAAATTTTGTAAAAAGATTTGTTCCTGATTTTCCTCATATTGTTCTACCCTTGCAATCCATGATTAAGAAAAATTTAGTCTTCAAATGGGTACATAACGAAAGAGAAGCTTTTGACTCAATCAAACATGCAATCATTAATGCTCCTGCATTGAATACACCAAATTTTTCTAGTCATTTTATTTTATATACTTTAGCCACTCAATCATCTTATGCTACTGTTTTAACACAGATCAATGATCAACAAGTGGAAGCACCCATATCTTTATTTAGTTCCAATTTGCAGGGTGCTGAGCTTAATTATTCAGAAGTTGAGAAACAAGCCTTCAATGTATTTAATTTTGTTAAACATTTTGGACCTTTCCTCCTGAAAACACATTTAAAAGTGATAGGACCATTCTCTGCAGTGAGGCAATTGCTAATTCAAAGAGAGGTAGGAGAGAAAAGAGCTAACTGGGTAACAGCTTTACAAGAATATGAGATTGATATTAAACCAGCGAAAATTGTTAGAGGACAAGGTTTTTGCAGGTTATTGGCAGGAGCTTCCAATATACCAGATCATGAAGATTCAGGTAGTACTGCACAAGTAAATGAGATAGGTATGATTGGTTCTGAATCTCAATATGTTGATTTGATTTTTTACTTGAAAAATGGATATGCCCCCCCTGAATATAGCTACAAAAAAAAACGTGCCCTAAGGTTAAAATCCAAACACCATGAAATCATTGATAATGTGTTAGTCAGGAGAAACTATGATTCTGTTTTGTTAAGATGCCTTGAAAAATCTGAAGCACAAATGGTTTTACAGGAACTCCATGATGGCCCAGATGGTGGAAACTTTGGAAGAGACACTATAGCACACAAAATACTTCATGCTGGGTATTATTGGCCAACTTTGTTCAAAGATACCCATGACTATGTGAGGAAATGTAAGGTATGCCAAACTGTTAGTGGGAGACAAAGGAAACCAGCCTTTCCTTTACAACCAGATAACATTGAGCAACCATTTGAGTAGTGGGGGCTTGATATTATAGGAGAGATTGTTCCTCATTCTTCCAAGAAACACAAATACATCCTTACAACCACGGAATACTTCACTAAGTGGGTGGAAGCAATTCCACTAAAGGTAGAAAATTCAGATGTGATATTGAATTTATTGATCATTTCATCATCACTGGGTTTGGTTTACCTAATGCGCTTATCTTTGACAACGCATCTTATTTTTCTGGAAATAGTATAGTCAAATTTTCTCTTAAGAGATGTTTTAAGTTAAAATAATCTACAAATTACTATCCCCAAGGAAATGGTTTAGTAGAGTCAACTAACAAAGATCTCATTAGGATTATTAAAAGAACTGTTCATAAAAGCCAAGAGAATTGGCATAAATCTTTAATATTCGCACTATGGGCAGATCGTATAACTCAGAAGACCTCAATAGGTACTTCTCCTCTTAACTTAGTGTATGGGAAAGAAGTTGTTATTCCACCAAAGGTACCCCTCCAATCACTAGCCCTAGTACAATTCATTGAAGAAACCCCTTCTTCCTCTATTCAATTAAGGTTTGATCAAATTCCTAAATTAGATGAGGAAAGAGAAAAAGCCAAGATTACTCATGCTAAACATCAGCAAGTCATTAAATCCTCTTTTGATGCAAGTTCAGTCGAGTCAAAATCATTACAGATTGGTGATCACGTTTTGAAATGGGACAAAGCACATGAAGAAAAAGGTAAGCATACCAAATTTCAGAAGATGTGGCTTGGACCATTCCACATTGTCGAAAAGATAGGCTCATCAACATTTCTACTGCAAGACTTAACAGGAAAGAGAGATTCTCTTCCTGTGAATGGGCTTATCCTAAAGAAATTCTTTCCCTAGGAAGGTAACCCCTCCTTATCTATACATATTTTTGTATACAAATTTTAGTTTCTTTCAGAAATAATGTTGTAAATAGTATACCATTGGCTTCTTAGTATTGAAATCTCTTTGAAAATATATTGTAAATATCTGCTTTTAAAAAGTAGAAACTTTCAAGGAAATGATTAAAGTTTTGGAAATTACATAAACAACATAAAACTCTGAGATGTTCTTTGAAATTGTGAAATCTTTCAAACCTGGAAAACATAGTGAATCATTTGAAGTTTTATCAGTTGAGAAAGGTTATTTTTTAAAAAGTAAAGACTTTCTACAACTAAGAATCTACATCTCTATAATTTTCATCCAATAACTCTTAAGGAGTAAAAGATTCACCCCATCTACTAGGTTTATGATTTTTTAGAGTGTAATTCTAAAATATATCTGATTTAAAAGATAAGAGGTCTCATTATGAGACTGCTTACCATGATCATAGGGAAATAATTAAATTGACATTACCAATATTGCATACCAAAACAGGGTAATGGCTTATAATCATAAGACAAGGGGTCTCATTACGAGGCAGCTTGTTCAGTTCAATTACAACCAGTGAATGGCATTGTCACCTTCTGGCTCCCAAAACAGGGCAATGGCTTTCAGAGATAACTGGTTCGTTCAGTGAATCTGCAATTGTTGTGCTATACAACAACCCCCCCATTTCAGTTTTTTCTTAATATTATTCTAAGATGATAAATAGGAAATAGGGTCCCTTTAGTTTGTGAAAAGCAATAAAGCCTTTACATAGAAAGAGATTTCTTTGTTTCTTTCTTTTTAAATAAAAGTTGCTTCAAAAAACTTAAAAAAAAAAACAACACACATCGCAAATCACATTCGCTTAAGGCTAAGGGACATTCAATCTGAATAATCGTGTTGTGATGTGAAAGTCTCAATTGTAGATCTTCTTAAAAAAATCCATTGACAAACATGCGATGCGATAAAACTATCGCATATCGCAGATTCCAAAAAAATATGTTTTAACGGTCCGTTGAAACTTTGCGATGCGATATACATTGATCGCATATCGCAATCCCAGCAGAAACAAGTGATACTTACCTCGAGGACGCGCGATGCGATGTTAAAATGTACTAAAGTGGTTCAATAATAATAAAGGGAAAACATGATTCGGGCGAGTTAAAAAAAGAATTTTCCAACTCTATATGCCAAGTCATCACTTATCACAATCGCGAAAATTCAAAAGACTCTTAGAACATGGCACTCATAACTCCCGACTTGTGATATGCAATTGCTCTTTAAATATTAAAATAATATATTGAAATCGCTCATCGCAAAACTGGAAAGTTGGTGGCACACATTCTAATAAGACCCTTGGAAATCTGCGATGCGATCTATTCACTGAGCATTAAAATTTCACGTCGTTGGTTACGACAAAACATTAAAAAACAGTTATGACTGCGGTCCTTCAAGATTTCATCCTTCGTGTTAATATCAAGTTATAATACGAAATCTTTCGTATCAAATGCTCCAGCTCCTATTTTCGTCTGTACTTCTTTCAACACTATCTTTACAAGCATTAGCTGCTCTGAAAGTTTTAGCCTATCACTGTCCTCTGTCTCATTTTGTAGTTTGAATCTGGAAGTATGAAACCAGCCAAAATGTCAAAGAAAGCTCGAAAGATGAAAGTTCCCCCCTGTAGTGGCAGAAGGACCGGAAAAAATGTGTTGATCTCGGATACTACATGTCAATATTGTGGAAAAATTTCATGGGAAGGCATATCTGATATGTTAGAATAGGAAAAGCCAAAGGTAACGGAAGGACATGCAATAGCTGATAGACCTGCAGAGTCAGAAACACACTTGGTGATTTAGCCGACTCTTTTCTTCATCGAGTAGTGGCCTGCCCAAAGGTTTTTCCATATAATGATATGGTAAAATGGGTAATTAAAAGCATCAATATAATGGACAAGACGCTTTTCACACCTCACGGAAGAATGTTTGGATCCTTCAAGCCTGAAGACTTGAAGAAAATGTATCATTTGCAAGAGCCTCATAAGTACTACAATAAATCATTCCTTGAAGCTTTCTCGAAGTAAAATCAAATAGAGTTAGTGTTGGCATTATGATGCATGTGTTGTACTTGATGGAAACCCCCCCTCATAGAAGACCATCTCACTTATATACATTCAGAAGAGATATCAGATGTAACATAATACATAGATGTAGGACAGCTCAAAGGAATCAAATGGAAAGTTCTTAGTAAGATTTGCCATCAAGTCCAAAGGGGGAGATTGTTGGCATTATGGCTAAAGTGTTGTCCTTGATGGCAACCCTTTTAGGTGGTAGTTCACTATTCTTCAAGTCAGCAGCAGAAGTTGATGATCAGCTCTCATTTTATTGAAAAATTATGAAGGACGCAGGAAGCCAGTTCAGAAAGTGCGTCCCCGCAGGTATACCATGCAGAACCCGCGTCCAAAGACGCAGGCCAGCCGTTCAGGGGGTGCGTCCACCCAGTACACACATTTCAAGGCAGAGAAAAGCACGTGGGGGTTTCTTGTGTGGTATCTAGCCGACGGTTTTATGTTTCTATGGTGTCGGCTCGTGGTATTGTTCCATGTTTTGAGGAGGAGCTTACCTATATAAAGCAAAGGAGATCATTTGGATTTGGTAAGTCTTGGGTTGAATATCTTATGAGGGCTAGATCTGGTCTAGATCTAAACAAGGCGAATCTACTGATGGACCGAGATCTCTTCGGCGCATGTTCAGATCTGTGGATCTGATTGTCTGGGTTACTTCTGAAGTCTTGAAATCATCTATGCCCGGAGGGACGCAAGTGCAGTAAGGGTTCAGGTGCATCTGGGATGTAGGAGCGAAGAGTTTCAGGTGCGCCGGACGCAGGCGCAAAAGGGTTCAGGTGCGCCGGGACACAGGCAGTGCAGTAGACTCAGTGCGACGGACTCAGGCTAGCAGTTGAGCAGAGTGCGTCCGGGACGCAGGCCAGCAGTTGAACAGGGTGCGTCCAGGGACTCAGGCCAGCAGTTGAGCAGGGTGAGTCCGGGACTCAGGCTAGCAGTTGAGCAGGGTGAGTCCGGACTCGGGCTAGCAGTTGAGCAGGGTGCTTCCTTCTCTTAAAATCTTTGTTTATCATTGTTGTGTTCTGGGTTTTGTCCTATTATTGTTGATCTGGTTACTTCAGTTGATTGGGTGTTTCAGAAGGTTGTTTGAGCTTCAATGTTGTTGTTGGGTCCAGTATGAAAATTGGATGAAATGTGGCCTTTCAGTTTATGGGTTGTGCTTCAGTGTATCCAGTATGAATATTGATGAAACGTGGTACTTGAAGGAGAGAAGATTGTAGGCCGGCGCCTACGTACTAGTATCTAAGCTAGTACAAGAGCTAAAGGAAATCTTTGGAGCATTGTAGCAGGTAGTAGCCTGCGTACTAGTAAATGGATCGGCTAGTACAAGAGCAAAGGGGGTTGTAGCTCCCGTACTGGTATAAGGCTACACTAGTACAAATATTGTAAAAGAATTTTCTTATTAAGAAGAAGATTGAGATGACTTGCAGCAGGTGGTTTTCTCCCACATTGGGTTTCCACCTTACATCATTGTGTTCATGTGTGTGCCTTATGTGTGATGATCTACTTTATGTTACTGCATCTGTTAACTGATAATATGGTTGATAATGTTCTAATGCACTCATTGAAGATCGATTAACTTAATCATAAGAAGTTGTGGAAGTAGCATATATGAATCTGATTATGGAAATGAAAAAGTTTTATTAATATGATAATACTGATTCACCCCCCCTCTCAGTATTATTTCCAACAATTGGTATCAAAGCAGGTCCTTTGATAGAAGCTTGATCGCTTGAAGGAGATCCGTGGAACAATGGGAAAGAAGCTTAAGAAGAAAGCTAATAAGAAAAAGAAGTCATCTCAGAAGAACTATGACAGTGGAAGAATCGATTGGGGATTAGGCATAAGAAGCTCTTCAGATTCAGAATCAGATTCAGAGTCATTATCAGGTATGAATGTGTTATCCTCTGATGTTCCAGCTATATTTCCTTGTGAAAGAGATGAAAGTGATAGCGAAACTACTGAATTTTCTCTTATGAGTGAACAAGAAAGATATCAAATAGAGGCAGAATTTAAAAGGCTGACAGACAAAATTAGAGATCAACAAGATCTATTGAACAAAAAGGAATGTGATTTCAAAGAAGAAGCTACCAAACTAAGGGCACAACTAGAAGAAGGAAACAAGGTAAGAAAGCTACTCAAGGACAAGGAAGACCAATGTCAAAAATTGCAGCATGAAGTGACATCATTAAGAAAAGAAGTCAACGAAAGAAGCACAACCATCAAGAAACTCAAAGATAGATCCAGCTACTATGAAAATCTTGAAGCTACAATCCTCTCACTAAAAGGAGATCTTGAAGAATCAATGAAGCAGAATACAGATCTACTCCAAGCTATTGCAAAACAAGAAAACGAAGTCACCAGCTTAAAATCTCAACTGGAATTTGCCTTCCGAGTTCGTCAAATGCAGCAGGATCTGTATGAAGAACAAGAAAAAGAAATTCTCAAACTAAGGGAACAAATGGAAGAAGGAAGGAACGTTGAAGAAGTTTTGAAAGAGAAATCTCTTGAAAAGGAAGAACAACTTCAGGTTGAGGTAAATATCTTGAAAAGTAAACTAGAAGAAAAGGATAAGCTTTTACGATTTCAAGATAGCTCTAAAGTATTGGATGATATTCTTAGTAGTCAAAGGTCCCCTGCTATAAAGACTGGTCTTGGTTTCCATGAATCTGTTGAAGGTGAATCTAGTTCACAAGGTGAGGCAAGAAACTCTAAAAGGAAATCTAAAGTGATCAACGAAGAAGTAAAAGATCAATCTCATCATCAACCAAGGAAAGAGATTCCTCAAAGAAAATCCTTTACTCCTCCTATGAATAATGTTGAATGTTATGTATGTCATAATCTTGGACATGTTGCAGCTAGATGTAGAAGAAGAAGAGTTCAAGACCATTATGCAGAAAGGTCATCTCAATCAAGGTACTTTTATGGATATTGCTTTGCTTGCAATATGTTTGGTCACAAAGCTACTGATTGTTACAGGAGGAATATGAAACATGTAAGATGTTATGCATGTAACAAGCTTGGACATATAGCCAAGGAATGCAGGAACAAAGTTTGGGCACCATATCAAAAGGAGAAAATGTCATCATCACGCTTGAAGATATGGAGGAAAAAGGAAGTACAGTTAGGAAAGGATGGCACAGTACAATGTACAGACATACCAGAATCAGAGGAAGCTGAAAGTACAGGACGCAGTGCAGTAACAGGAGACCTGCGTGCGGACGCAGGCCAGACCAAGTCCAGGTGCGTCCAGGACGCAGTTCAGTAACTGAAGATCTGCGTTGGGACGCAGAGCGACTGAGGATCAGGTGCATCCCTGAAGCAAAAGGACGGGGCGCGATAGTAATTTTGGGTGCGTCCCTGAGTAAAAGTACGCGGCGCGATAGTGTTTTTGGGTGCGTCCCTGCAGCAACAGGACGCAGCGCAGCTAAAGATGAAGTGCATACCTGTCTCAAAGCATTTATTGGCTGATTCTTCTTGATATGCATGATCAGATTTAACAGATGGCACTGGTTCAGGGGGAGCATATGTCCTAAATTCATTGTTGGCATTATGGTCCTTGATGACAATGCTTATGATTCATCTTGCTATTATGAGTTGGTCACATGATCAGATGTATGGTCGATTCTCTAATGATGCTTGCATGAAGTCTTTATTATCCTTGGCACATATATGGATGAGGTTGGCTGATTTCATGGATGATTATTCAAAGTCGCATTGTTGGAGACATGATGATGATGAGTTACTCATATGCATTTCATGATGATGTTGACATGAGCAAGATGCATGATTTCTTTCTTGGCACAAATGGATGAGGATTGTTGGCTGGATACAGGGATGATTATTCGAAGCGTGGTGGGCCCATAACCCTATTCATACATATGTTGATTGATGCTTTCATTTGATGGCTCTTGATTCATGTAGATCTGGATGGTTATGAGTTGATGTTGACAGATACTATGGAGCAGATTATATAGCGCTGTTGTTTGTCATGATCTTTAGATGTTTGGAAGGTCGTAATAGTCTATCTATTATCGTCATCTCTTCAGGTCATGTAACGGCCTATGTCCCCCCACTATGCATAGGATGAAGATGTAATGTATTTGGCTTTCATATTTCTGATGTATTCCCACTTGGTTGGATGGATGATCCTTATTGTGATGGGTGATGGATGTATGCATTTTATAGAGTCATGTTCTTCTTGTAGAACATCTTTTTGCAGACCTTGCTTACAGTCAGGGGGAGCTTGAGCATGAACATCACTATATAGCAGAGCAGACATCTCAGCTTGTTCTCAGAAAGACCATTATCAGATTGGAGCACCATGTCATATTCAAAGGGGGAGCTCATTCAGAGACTTCAGCAGATCTGGTTTATAGTCAAAGGGAGCATGTTCTTAGGGGGAGCATACCCCTTTGCCCTTGATGTCAAAGGGGGAGAGTGATCTGGTGTTGTTGCCATCAAGTCCAAAGGGGGAGATTGTTGGCATTATGATGCATGTGTTGTACTTGATGGCAACCCCCCCTCATAGAAGACCATCTCACTTATATACATTCAGAAGAGATATCAGATGTAACATAATACATAGATGTAGGACAGCTCAAAGGAATCAAATGGCAAGTTCTTAGTAAGCTTTGCCATCAAGTCCAAAGGGGGAGATTGTTGGCATTATGGCTAAAGTGTTGTCCTTGATGGCAACCCTTTCAGGTGGTAGTTCACTATTCTTCAAGTCAGCAGCAGAAGTTGATGATCAGCTCTCATTTTATTGAAAAATTATGAAGGATGCAGGAAGCCAGTTCAGAAAGTGCGTCCCCGCAGGTATACCATGCAGAACCCGCGTCCAAAGACGCAGGCCAGCCGTTCAGGGGGTGCGTCCACCCAGTACACACATTTCAAGGCAGAGAAAAGCACGTGGGGGTTTCTTGTGTGGTATCTAGCCGACGGTTTTATGTTTCTATGGTGTCGGCTCGTGGTATTGTTCCATGTTTTGAGGAGGAGCTTACCTATATAAAGCAAAGGAGATCATTTGGATTTGGTAAGTCTTGGGTTGAATATCTTATGAGGGCTAGATCTGGTCTAGATCTAAACAAGGCGAATCTACTGATGGACCGAGATCTCTTCGGCGCATGTTCAGATCTGTGGATCTGATTGTCTGGGTTACTTCTGAAGTCTTGAAATCATCTATGCCCGGAGGGACGCAGGTGCAGTAAGGGTTTAGGTGCGTCTGGGATGCAGGAGCGAAGAGTTTCAGGTGCGCCGGACGCAAGCGCAAAAGGGTTCAGGTGCGCCGGGACGCAGGCAGTGCAGTAGACTCAGTGCGACGGACTCAGGCTAGCAGTTGAGCAGAGTGCGTCTGGGACGCAAGCCAGCAGTTGAACAGGGTGCGTCCAGGGACTCAGGCCAGTAGTTGAGCAAGGTGAGTCCGGGACTCAGGCTAGCAGTTGAGCAGGGTGAGTCCGGACTCGGGCTAGCAGTTGAGCAGGGTGCTTCCTTCTCTTAAAATCTTTGTTTATCATTGTTGTGTTCTGGGTTTTGTCCTATTATTGTTGATCTGGTTACTTCAGTTGATTGGGTGTTTCAAAAGGTTGTTTGAGCTTCAATGTTGTTGTTGGGTCCAGTATGAAAATTGGATGAAATGTGGCCTTTCAGTTTATGGGTTGTGCTTCAGTGTATCCAGTATGAATATTGATGAAACGTGGTACTTGAAGGAGAGAAGATTGTAGGCCGGCGCCTACGTACTAGTATCTAAGCTAGTACAAGAGCTAAAGGAAATCTTTGGAGCATTGTAGCAGGTAGTAGCCTGCGTACTAGTAAATGGATCGGCTAGTACAAGAGCAAAGGGGGTTGTAGCTCCCGTACTGGTATAAGGCTACACCAGTACAAATATTGTAAAAGAATTTTCTTATTAAGAAGAAGATTGAGATGACTTGCAGCAGGTGGTTTTCTCCCGCATTGGGTTTCCACCTTACATCATTGTGTTCATGTGTGTGCCTTATGTGTGATGATCTACTTTATGTTACTGCATCTGTTAACTAATAATATGGTTGATAATGTTCTAATGCACTCATTGAAGATCGATTAACTTAATCATAAGAAGTTGTGGAAGTAGCATATATGAATCTGATTATGGAAATGAAAAAGTTTTATTAATATGATAATACTGATTCACCCCCCCCCCCTCTCAGTATTATTTCCAACAGTTAGATCCCATCAGACAATGGAGACACTTCCCTAACAAACACAAGCACAAATCATCCGGTAAGTATTCTGTGAACTCCCTAGCGTCTCCATATTGTTATGTTGCCACTATGATGTGTAGACTATTTGGAAGCTCCACTTCTGCTAAGTTTTCCATTGAAATGGTTCCGTTAATAGAAGAAACATTGAACTCTTTTGTGATGGATTGGGCTAATATCCTATTAGATAAAATGGTTATCCAAATACTTTATTATAGGAAAAACAGGTATGTTTCCACCCGAGTTGTTCCCCCATTTTATATGAGTGCCTATATAGTCGATACCATTTGTTTCAATTCTGATTTTCCCATAATGGGATGGAAGTGAACTATCCAAGACCCAACCCCTATCCATGTTTACCATAAATTCCTGTGAAAGAAACAATATAAGAAGCATTTCTACAAAATTTGTCATGGCTTCATCCTACCCATTCATTAGGCCATTTTTAATAGACCAGCTCCTCGGTTGTCTGAGGAGGCTAGTATTGATTTAACTTCAATTGGAAGTTGGTTTGCGGAAGAACTATTCACAAAAATTAGGGTTTTTGGTAACATTGCCGACCCACATGTCCTTCCGCTTTATGTCCTAGATAAACTATTGGCTAGGGAAATACCCTATCAGACAGTTGAAAAAGGGCTTACAAAAAATCTCAAAGACACCATGAAATAGTTATGGCCTTCCTTTTCTGTTCAATGTGGCATCTATTCATTGCATGAATATAAAAATGCCCAAATTGAAGTCGAGAAAACAAACGGTTTGAGCCTAATTGTTATTCCCAAAAGACAGTATGACCCGAATAAAGTTGCTTTTAATTTTACTACTAATATAAAGGTTAAACAATTCATCCATGAGAATGATGAATTTGATGACTTATTTACATCAGCAGAGACAGTCACACAAGTGAGCCACTTGGGAAAAATCAAGCTGGAATCAGCAAAAATGGACCAATTCATCCAATATAGGATGCAAAGGCTTCAGACAGTACCACTGGACTTATTGAATATTGCACTAGTCATCCAACAAACAGAGCACAACACAAATCAGGATATAGAGAAAACTTCTAGTGCAGTCGAGACAAGCGACAAGGGAAGTGAACAGTTAGACAAAAATGTCCACATTGATCTGATATTGATCAAATAATGGGAACAGTTTGATCAATAGATCAAAGGTCAAAGTGATACCAAAAATGTTATCACAACGGGATCCCCCTTAAGATAACAGCCCATGATTCATTATCCTGTGATTAAAAAACCATCCAGCAGGGACTTAGCTCTAAAAGAAATTGAGATAATCCCTAAGTATCCTTCATCAGATATTACACTGAGCATAGAGGAAATCCCATCTTTGGATGTGTTTTATACCCCTAAACACAGATTTGTAGTCAAAAGGCAAAGGAAAAAGAGAAAGATAGACCAAGCATCAGCAACATTTCCTCAAGATGAATCCATGAATGTCATCTGGAAAGGCTCAGAAGTCAATCCCTTTGAGGACTTGACCAAATTATCTCAGTTTGCAGGAGCATATACAACTACCATGATAGATAAAGCAACTGAAGTTAATCAATTGGTCAAGGAAAAATATCAAAAGATTAAACAACTTGAAGAATAGTTAATGGTGGAAAAACAGAGGATTGATCAGCAGGCTATTGAAAGACAACAACAACTATCTCAAGAGTTCGAACAGCTAAAACTGGCACATCATGAAGAGATCAAATCTAAGGAAGAGAAAATAAAGCAACTACAACTCTCAATGGAGCAATTCAAAGAAAATCCCAAAGTTGAAGAGTTTATAAAGGAAGCCTTCGAAATAAATAATTTCTTATCTCAACAGCTAACCCAACTCTGCCAAAAGATATCTCTCATTCATCCACTATGTATCAAAACCAATGCACTGATAAATCAAGCGGTCAATTCCAGGTTGGAATTCGAGGATGCAAATGACAAAATCATAGGTTACATCTCTTGGCAAAACACAGAAAAGGGAAGGGCTGCTAAATTGCCAGTAATTGAAGAATCTCATAAGGAGATATTATTTTCAGAATGGGAGACACAACTAATAAAAGCACAAAGAGAAACTTCAAGGGCCAGGGAAATGATGAATAATATCATTGAGCTGATAAACAATAACTTACACAGTGCAAATTTAACTTTTGAGTGCTCCCCAGAAAACCTTCCTGTTATCACTCAGAATTTTCCTTAGAAGTTATCAAAAGAAGGAAGCAACTACGGAAACCACAAACCAATATTTTAGGCTTAGGCTCTAGCCAACCTAAGTCCAGAGAGGGCTCTCTCTATGTAATTTAGCTTTGTTTTACTAGGATTTTAGGCTAGTTCATAATGTTCATGGGGGTTTTGGTTTTGATTTTAAGGTTTGGTGGTGGAATTCTTGGAACAGATGGATAGATCAGGGCCCTTATGCCATTGGGCTATGGAGTCAACAAATGGATAACAAAATCGGATAAGTTCATTAAAAGGAATGTTGACAGGGCAGGCTAGCCAAGTAAAGAACAAATATGTAGGTTGAATGGGTGAAATTATCCTAACCAGGGTGAGAGAGCAATTAAGAATCCTCAAACCGAGACTAAAATGAAGAATAGGGGATAATCATGAACAAAGGGCAATTAAGAATCCTTCTCTATAGATCACAAGGAATAACCTAAACTAAGGAGTAATCAAGAATTCCTTAACTTAGATTTGTGAAGAAAACATTCAATATTCATAATAGTCAAGACAAAGTGCAGTTAAGCAATTTCTAAAATATCATTCCATGTTATAGCATTCAGATTTTTAGAGATACAAATAAGATTATGGAAAACTCAAAGAAAAATAACACTGAACTTAAGAAAATAATTATTTGAACTTTGCTTTGCACAAGAATCCAGTGAAATATCTGATCTTTATTCCTTGATCCAGCTAGCTAATCCAGTGATTGACACAATAGAATTTCAGACTGAAGAACAATAACTCTATAGAAATGCTTGGAATCCACCCTACATACTTAGAATTGTGAAGTATTTATACAAAAAATTATTACAAAATATATCAAACTATTTTGAGATTAAATTTAGGAAATACAAATATCTTCTTGCAAGAAGATAGAGACAGCTAATGAACTGCTTCATGCTGTCCCTTTTATTATGGTTGTGCTAGCCTTTGTGGTTGAAGTGTAGCCCTTTATGCTGCCTTGCAGTTGTGGAGTGTTCATGCTAGAGCCTTCTTTACTTTAATCTTTCCATTGATATTCTTTAATCTTGATACTCTTTGACCCTGTTGTGTTGTCTTTACCTGTTTCACCTGGTTGCCTTCATTTTCACTACGCAGTAACTGTCCGCTGTAAATTTATCACAGTAAGTTAGTTACATTCTCCCACCATTTTTCTTCTGGTAATTTTATCTTCATCATTCTTCTATAGATCTCATCATCTTCAGTATACTTGGCGAAATTGGGCTTGGTGAGGAATAAATGTTTGACCTCATGTTCCATAAAAACCAAGTTTTCAAATGTATCATATAACACACTTCCTGTTGGCAAGGCCTTTATGGATGAAGATATAGCTTGTTCCTTGGCAAATTTTCTAAGTCTATCACTATAGTCCAACTGTGTCATGAGTTGGTCATTGATAACCATAGGACTGGGCATACCCTTTTCTCTTAAAATCTAGAATTTAGCCATGAACTTATCAATGGCTACTTGCATATTGTGGCATTTTTCTTCTAAATTAAGCATAATGTTCCTCTTGGAAAGGACCTTCCTAATCTCCAAAATGGTCTCATTCCTTTCTTCGATGCTTAGCTCATGTCTATTTTTGTTTGTTGAGGAAGTGAATGAGTTTATTTGCATCCTCAGACTTATCTCCCAATTCCTCTTTTACTTTCTAGATAGATTCTGTAGCTATCTTTACCAACTTTGTTTGTTCAAAAATGACTTGAATTGATGGCCAAGGCCCGTAGAATTTCCTTAGTTTGTCCAAGTGGTTTCTCTAGTGTTAAATCCTTCTCTAGGATTTTGATTCTCTCACCCATTCTCAGTGTTATGAAACCAACTCACAAAAAGATAGAAAAGATAGATGAACACCTTAGAAATAAGCCTCTTCGAGGGGGCAACCTCCTTTACATTACACAAATGAACAATTCTTGGATGATTCAAATGATAAAACCTCCTTTCTATATGTAGGAGTCTAAGGGGTCACAATATAACCAAGCCAACCTAACAATAATAATATAAAGGAACAAAAATAATAGAAAACTTGTGATATTACCCTGTCAACTCGAGAAATCCTGGTAGATGCTTTATGGATGTGGGGATTTTCCCTTCCTTAATGGTTTTAATTTTTCTAGGGTCTACCTTAACACCTTCATGAGATACAATATGACCCAAACATTCCACCTCTTGTACTCCGAAGAAACATTTGGAGATTTTTGCATATAATTGTTTCTCCTCCAATAGTTTGAGCACCATGTCAACATGTTGGACATGATCCTTCCAAGACTTTTTGTAGATTAGTATATCATCAAAAAATACTAACACAAATTTTCTAAGGAAGGGTTTGAAAATGGAATTCATCAAACCTTGAAACGTAGAAGGTGCATTAGTAAGGCCAAAAGGCATGAACAAAAATTCATAATGACCCTCATGAGTTCTAAATGTTGGTTTTGGAATGTCTTCAATTTTCATTCTGATTTGATGATATCCTGAACAAAGATCCAACTTGGTGAAGTAAATTGCTCCATGCAATTCATCCAATAATTCATCAATGACAGGAATGGGAAATTTATCTTTAATAGTGAGCTTGTTGAGCTCCCTATAATTTGGACCCATGCACCATGATCCATCCTTCTTATGAACCAATACTACTAGAGCAGAGAAAGAACTTTGACTAGGTTGAATTATACCAACTTCTAGCATTTATGCAATCATATGTTCAATTTCACTCTTTTGGACATAGGGATATCTGTAAGGCCTGATGTTTGGAGGAACACTTCCTGGAATCAAATTGATAGCATGATCATGATCATGAATAGGTGGGAGGCGTTTGGGAGTATCAAATACCTTGGAATGATTTTCCAAGACTTTTTGGAGATCTGGAGAAATGGATGATTTCGATGTGGGAACCTCTAGTGAACATAATTGTGCAATTATGCCTCATTGTTGTTTCTTTAGAAGCTTTTTCATTCCATTAGAGCTAATTATATTTCTCGGTTTCCCTGCGATACCCCTTAATTCAACTTCCTTTCCTTCTAAAGAGAATTTCATGAAAAATTCTTGAAAATTAAAAGCTATTGTAACCAAGAATTGTAGCCATTAGACTCCTAGTACAACATCAGCACCACCCATTGGAATGGAAAGAATTGGGCTATTCAATACATATTCTCCCATGGATAGCTTGATATTATGGAAATTTCCTGAGCAATTTATGGTTCCTCCACTTGCAACCATCACTTAACACTCTGGTGCTGGATATAAGAAGCAATTCAATTCCTTGACTATCTTACAATGAATAAAATTATGGGTACTTCCTGAATCAATCAACACTATTACCTTTTTCTTCTTGATATGCTCTTCTATCTTGATAGTTTGAGGAGTGTTAACTCCAGCCAATGCATTACAAGATATGGTCGGATTCATTTCCTTTTTTTCTAGGGTTTGTTCCTAGTGTATATCCTCTTCTTTTGACGTTTCTTGTTCCTTTTCTTCCTCCTCTTCACAATCAATGTACAAAAATTTCTTCTTGGCACACTTATGACCTTTAGTGTATTTGCTATCACAAAAATACCTTTTGCTCTTTTTTCTTCCAATTGTTGTGGTGTCAACCTTGTAGGTTGTGGATGGCTAGGGGCAGCAACACTTCCATCTTTATGATTGTGAGTGGTAGGCTTCCTTGTTTCCATAATTTTACTTTTCATTTTTCTTGCCAACTTGAATGCCTTCTCCAATGAATCTGGTTCCCAAAGGCGAACCTCATGTTGGATGTTATCTTTTAAAGTCCCTATGAACACATCAATCCTATTCTCCTCTGGAATATATTTTACCCTTATATTCAATTTTTGGAAGTCCTCCATGTGCTCCATCATTGAACCCTTTTGTTTGAGATTTATCAATTGGCTAAAAAAAGTGTTTCTTTTTGTATCCTCATAATGTGCTATCATTTCATCCGTAAAAATAGCCCAAGTGACAATTTGTTTATGAGAGCAAAGCCATCGATACCATATAAACTGATTTAGTTCTAAATATAAAGTTGCAATTCGGACCTTTTGTGTGTTTTGCAAATTATGGAGATCGAAAAATTGCTCCATCTGTAGTATCCATGTTCCAGGATCATTGCCATCAAACTTCCTCATATCGATCTTTGGAACCTGGTGGTTCTTCGATCCGATGTTCGAGTCTATGAAATCATGATTAACATTTATTCTGTTCTCATCATGAGTTTAATTTACTACCCTTTCACCATTACTAAGAATTTCTTGTAGAAACTTTGTCAAATCTGTCTTCAAATATTCCATGCATGTCTTAAAATCTGTCTTCAAATCGTCCATCTTAGCTTCCACGCCATCCATCTTAGTTTCCACGCCGTCCATCTTAGCCTCCACGCCATCCATCTTAGCTTCCATGTCATTCATCTTAGCTTCTATGCCTTTCTTTAAACCATCCATCTTAGCTTCTATGTCTTTCTTTAAACCATCCATCTTATTTTCCGTTACCTTTTGTGCGAGTGAAATTTGTTGCACTTGGTTTCGCAATATCAATATATCATGTTGCATTTCTTTCTCTTCTTCATGAGTCATGCTAGAGCTTTCAAGTTTCTTACTAGGTGTTTCCATTTTCTTTCTTCAGGGCATCAATTACCAATAATAATGCTTCACTATGCCCTTTGAATTCCTTCAAACTAATTTTTCAAACCAAGCTTATGCAAAAATTTAAAAAAAAATATACACATTTTTTCACTTTGTAGGAGTTCGATATTGAATATGATGTATCTCTATTATTTTGGATCTCCCAGTTCTAAAATCATGACTTGCAGTAGCCCTCTGCGACCTCTTTCCAATTCCACCAGTCTTATCAAAATTGGATTCTCCAAGGAAGAGTTATACTAAATATCCCACAGTGACTTGATTATAAACTAGTTCAGTAGAGCGAAATTGTATGACGTGCCATGTGTCACTGTTTTTACCTTAATACCTGAAATGGATACAAAGAAAACTAGAGGCCATCCTATTTCTGAAACTTCTTATGAGATTTCAATCTAATGCTCAAAACAAAAGTTATGACAATTTTCCCCAGGTCACTTGTTTGGAATGTAATTCGGGAGTCTGCAAAAATCCCAAATTCCTCAGATCATATCTCCACAATTATAGCGAGAAAAGCTCTGAAATTTGGACCCGAAGTTCAGAGCTATTTTGGCCCAAATGGGTTTGTTTTTTATCTTATGAAACGTTGCAAAACAAAAGTTATAGCGCAAATACCACAATGACCTCTTTGGAGCAGCGAAATCCTAGAATCCAAAGCTCTAATACCAAATGTTATGAAACCAGCTGAAAAAAAGATAGAAAAGATAGATGAACGGCTTAGAAATAAGCCTCTTTGAGGGGGAAACCTCCTTTAAATTACACAAATGAGCAATTCTTGGATGATTCAAATGATAAAACCTCCTTTCTATATATAGGAGTCTAAGGGGTCATAATATAAACAAGCCGACCTAACAATAATAATATAAAGGAACAAAAATAACAATAGTGGGATTCTATGGGGCACAATAATAACAATATGGGGACAATAGGGGCACAACAATAACAATAAGGGATACATTGACAATAGTAATGGGGGAATCACTAGTATTATAGGGCCCTAACACTGAGTGCCTTTTGTGTTTCTTCTTTTTGCTGGAGTTGGGCAAGTTTGCAATCAGTTTCCAAACTTGCCACCTTTTCCTTTAGTCTCTTTATCTCTGTAGCCTGGATACACATCTCTTCCATGGCTTTGACTAGTTTTGTTGCTTTCTCTCCATGTGCACCTGTTGTTGTTGTAGATTCTATTGTTACTGGCAATGTTGTGGCAGGTGGAGCAGTGGGTGCCGATGATGATGCCAGTGTAGAAGGAATTGTTGTAGATACTGTTGGGATGACATCTTTGGAAGTTGTGGCCAAGTTGCTTTTCTTTGATTGAATTAAAGAATCCAACTCCTTTTCTATCTCCTTAAGTTGATCATTCAGCTTCAGGACCAAGTTCATCAACTCTTGATGTGTGGTTTGATTCTCTAAGACTTCTAGAGTTTGAGGATGATGCAACTGGGTATTTTCAATTACCTCTTAAGTGCAGAAATATCATCATTTTTCTTCTTAATCAGCTGTTCTATAGCTTTTATATCCTTGGGATCGTGTCCCAATTCAATCACTAAGTCCTCTAAGGATTTGATCCTCATATCCTTGGCCTGTGAGGAGACCTTCTCTAACTGAAATTGTGCTGAAATGTTCTTTAGAGAGTTCTATAGCTGATGGGTAGCCATGGCTTTACCTGTCAGGGTGAAGTATATCATCTCTCCAGCCTGTTTGTGTATTTTAATCTAGTCTATGGGATGGATATCCCTTGCTAATACTTCAAAATCCACTTTCTTAAAATCTGATGTTGTCTTTGGCTACTGGGCTGTAGGCTTGATAAATAACATCTACATCTTCCCCTCTTCAATGTCAAAGGCTGACATTACCCTTGTTTGATTGGTAGGGGTGAGTTTCAGGTACTGTGCATATGTTTGGGCCTTAAGCCTCTTGTTCCTAGCCTTGATTTCTTTCTATCTTTCCTTGATATCTTAGTCCTTGTCAATAGGCATTCTAAAGGAAGATACTTAGACACTGAGATACCTTTCCAACATCTGAGTTTGTGAAGTGGAAGGCTCTTGTATGCCTCCAGATGGAGTGGCAAGATTTCTTCTTTCTGCTTCTGTATTTGTGACCTCAGTTGAGCCTTCATTGTATTCTTGCTCAGAGGCTGGATTTAGCTTTTGCCTCTTATTTGATTCCTGTTGTAAATCAGAGGTGGCCATTCTTGAAGTGGAAGCCCCTTCTTTGTTTATTTTTAGGATCTTCTCCTCATTATGAGGAGTCTACATGATTGGAGGAGTAACCATAACAGTCTCTGGTTCCTCTGGTACCTGTAGAAAAGAGTTGTCATCAAGTTGCTTTTCTAAATCAATTAGAGCATTCTCTACATCTATTCGGGTGTTGTCCTATTCTACTAGGGTACCTTCCACCCATTCTATTTGGTTTGCATATGCTTCTATTTTAGGTATGGGATGGTGGATGAAAGGTCCTAGCTTGACCTTTTGTCTCTTCTTTGTGATGAATTCCAAAGGATCATATCTCTAGACAAAACTTCTCTGGAACTTCATATCCTGCAATATCAAATCTACCTCTTTGCCAACCTCTCTAGAGTTGCATATGAAGGGGCCTAGTTGGTCTTTTATTTTGAAATTGGCCTTCTTCTTAGCATTGATAAAGTTTACCTCATTTGCACTGATGATTTTCCTATAGTATTCTAATGCAAACAACCTCATGGGGAGGTATCTTGGCAACTTATATGGTGCAAGCATGTAACCATATATCTTGATTTTTGTGTGGTTCTGGTAAAGGTACCAGTCACCCACTTTAGTCTGCTTTGATAGTTGAAGGACTCTCTTTATTTTTGGATTGATTCTTGGAGGAGGGTTTCCAATCATCATTGACATAACTGGATGCACAAATAAACCAATGAAATCTGACTAAGAGTATGGAGACCGATAATCGTGGACCAATCGGGTCCAAAAAATGACTGACCTAGGTTGACCCTTGGTGTCCAGTTTTTGGAGGGTGAATGGAAATTTCTCTGATTGATAATATAAGAACATATGGTATAAAAATGAGGAGTATTTGAAAACCCTTTCATTTCCCATTCTTGTGAACCACTCATGTATTATGTTAGCTATGAAACTGGCAAAGTCATAAATGGTTGCAGGAGGTTGTTCTGGGGTATAGATGGACATGAAATCTAGGATAATTTCATCAATGTACTCACTTGTGGAGTAACCGAAAACACAAGATATCATGGATACAATGTTTCGGCCCCATGTGGAAAACATAGTAGCTACATATGGAGGGGGCTCTTTAGGGATGTGCTTTTCTTCTCTGATGAAGATTTGGAGCAATTGGGCCACTTTTGCAGAGCTGAGTTTCAGATATAAGTCCAACAGGTTTCCAATTGAGAGGGGAGTTAGGTTTGGCCCTGCTTAGAGCTATAGCATCTCATTGATGGACTCATCAGTGATGGTGAAAAGGACCTTTTGGTCATGAGACATGATCGTTCTATGACTGGGGACATAGCAAGCATAGCACATATGCACAATTTCAGGAAAAATATGGACTTGGGGGAACTGGTACTTGGGCAAATTTGACTCCCAAAGGCCAATTTCATCAGCATGGTTGAGGAACTTGTCCCTACTTTGGCAATGTACTTTGAGCACGAGCTCTATAATAGTGGTATCCTTTATCTGGAAATATTTATCAGCTAGGGGAAGATGGTCCAGGTCTAAATGGGGTGTAGAGATGGGTCTTGTTATCACTCAGGTTGTCCCTTTTGACTCCTAAAGGGATACGGCCGAGGTAACCACAAACCAACTTTGGACTGCAGGTCCTAACCTACCTGCAATAAGAGAGGGCTCTCTCTTTATGATTTAGCTTTGTTGAAGGGATGATTTTAGGCTAGATATGATGCTCAAGGGTTTTGATTGAGTTTTGGTGGGAAAACTGACACTTTCAGGTAGAGAGGCAGAGTATAGTCTGAATCTTTCAAGCCATTGGGCGTGGAGTTGAGGAGGGGAATTTGCCGGTGTAATTCTTTAATAACAGTGAGGGAACATGGAGCAAGATAGCTGAGCTTGAAGCAATTTTCAGGTTTAAGGGATGAACTGAATGCTAAAGAAAGAGAGGCAGTTAAGAATCTCTCCAACAGATTAGCAGAGAAAATAACAGGGCGCTACCTAGGGGCAGTTAAGAATCCCTAAATAATTGGCCAACACAAGTGAATTGGGGTAAACATGAGTCGGTAGGAATTCAATGTTCATAACCAATTATTTTAGAGGAAAACATCAAGAAACAACAGAAATTGAGCATAGAGAGTATTTAAACTAATTCTAGGCTATTCCTTTTTTCTGCTATTTAGATAATGGCAAACACATAAACAGAGATAAGAGGCACTTATTGCTTCAGGCGGCAGCGCAGGAATTCCATCTTCAACTCTTCAAAACATTCATCAACAGGTAGTTCGCTCTCCAAGCTTTAAACAATCTTTGATTACAAAAAAGTTCAGGTATACACAGCGAGTCTCTAGTGAAAATTCTCAATTAACCAACCCTTAAAAACTATACAGAGGGTGGTATATATAGGGCAAAAATTCTCTGCAGAGTTCCTTTATTACATCTTGACCTAATTAGGTCATAAAAAATGACTACTTGACCTAATCCTATCCTGAAATAAATACAAAAAATATCTCGGGCCGTGCTTGGGGCCGATGTATCAAAACTGAATAAATGATGCTGTCCTTGGTGGCTTGCTGCAGTGTTTTCTGCAATAAATGAGTACGGGTTTCTGCTTTCTTGCTGTCCTGGTGCTTTGAATGCCTTAATGGTGATTTGAAGGCAAGGATGGGCTGATGCTTATTGATTTGAGTTTCTGGGGGCTTCATAAATGTTCAGGTGCCTCGAGCCCCTAAAAAAATCTTGACTGATACTCTCTGGCGTCTTTTCTTCCACTGATACTCTCTGACAAAATATGGACTGCTGATCTGATATGCTGCGGGTCTAATCACCAGTAAATAGCCATTTTTCGGCCTCTGTATCATCTAGAATTGTCTTTTGATCCTTTTGGTATGCTCCGTGAAGAAAACAGATCATTTTTGCGCCTTTTCGGGCTTCCTGGGGCCGCATGGTGAGAAGATTCCTTAAAGATTCCCTGAAGATTCTCCATTTCGGCCTAAAAAATCCTGCGATGAGCGATTTGCGATTTGCGCTAGGCGCAAATCGCTCATTAAAAACTGCCTCAGAATTCGATTCCGAGGCTCTGAAGTGCGACTTTTGCGCCTCTGCGTCCAAAAAAGTGCTGATGACGTCAGCATTGTACGGTGGGTGACGTCAGCATGATGTCAGTAGGGTGATGTGGCGGGATGAAATAAGCATGACGTCATCACGTACAGACGATGATGTGGCAGGTACGGTGGCAGGGACACATGGCAGTGACGTGGCAGGAGGCCACACAGGCAGGTGACTCATCGGGTGACTGGACAGGGGTGACATAAGCAGGGACTATGCAGGGGGTGACGTGGGGTATGACGTCACAAGGTGGTAAGCAGTTTCTGGCGCACCGCTTATGGGCAAAGGCGGTCTCGGGGGAAGGGGCTCTGCCACGCCCCAGAGCCTGACGCGTGGCAGGAGTACGGCGGCAAAACCACCGAACTCCCGGACGCTAAAGCCCGGGCGTGTTGGGGATGGGGATGCCTGCCAGCCGTTGATCTGTGGGGCGGGCAATCCAACGGTTGGTGGTGATTGCGAGGTATTGACGGGTTAGCGGGTGGGAATATTCGTAGGAATATTCCAAATTTGATACGAACGGCAGACGAGTTTTAGACTTAGGTTAGTGGGTTATGGGGTTTAATAAAGGGCGGATTAATGTATTTATAGTCGGACTTAGGGATATGCGTGAAATATGGGTTTTTGAAGGTTTTTAGGGGTTTTTGGTTTAGAGAAGAGGTTATTATTCTGACCAGATGTCAGAGTAATCCCAGGACACGGATGGGCTAAAAACAGTCCCAGATGGACTGTGATTTCCCTGACTTAGTGAATAATATGGCTATATTGCCAGGGAGGGGTATTTACATAGGGGAGTTTTATATACATGATTTAAATAGGGGAAAGGGGAAAATTGTTAGGGAGTTATATAATAAAGTTAATATTTAATATGGAGATGAAAAGAGGGCGCTAAGGTATGAGACCTTAGGCCATTTTGGGGAAAAGAAGACTCACAAACACTGAGTGAGAAATCCTTGAGTGAAGCAGATGTTCACCAAGGCACATGTCCTGGAGATGATGAAACTGAGAGGCTCAAGCAGATCTTGACCTCTTGGGGGATGTTAGTAAGTGAGTTTGGGGTGATGAGAAGAAGGGAGAGGTTAGTGAATTCCAGCCTGAGTACCTCCAACTGAAAAACTGCCTTAAACCAAAAAATGGATTGCTTATCAAAATTGGAACACAGCAGTGGCACTTAGACTAGCATACTCTTATGGACACTTCTTTGGTCATCTGTAGCAAATATGGAGCATTGCAGCATGCATAGTACGACACATTTGGCATGTAAAAATGTCGATCATGAAAGATGATTAACCTGCTGCAGCAGGAGGCTAACACTGGCTCCACTTGGGGATGGCTTTTCCTTGTGAAAAGCCAAGAACAGCAGGTCAGACTGCCTTGTATTCAATTGTTGCTGTGTTCTACAAATTTCCCTTGGGTGGCTGCCTTATTGATCCTACCTACCTACCTACCCTAACCAATACTTACTTTGCTGTTAGGTGAAGTGAAATAGCCAATGTAGCCACTTAAGCAATAATAACATGAGTGGGCTTTGCTGCTTGTGCTTGCTAGTGAGACCAACTGAGATTCTGCAATTTGTTATGGCTTTGTCAGTCTTTGAGAAGATCAGGAAGCTACTGACCTCCTTTGCGGTGTTTAAATACTGTACAAAACTGTCCTGCAACATATATATACAATTTCTAGGCTGAAATAAAGAACTGTACAAAGGTTGAGGATCGCTACCATGCCTTGGAGTCGGGAGATCATCGACAACTCGATGCTGAGCCTTGCAGTCTGTTAATGGAGAAGAGCAGTGATCTCTTTCATCATTCTGCCTGCCAGCGGATAGGTCATTGAGTACTTGCAGAGGTGCTTGTAATTTATTACAATCTGGCTCGAATAGGACTTGACTGATCTGTGCAGGCTGCTGGTCTTTTTCTTCTTTGGACAACTTAGATGGCTGAAAATAAAGAGGCAGGGGATCCACTTGGATCATTTGGTCATATGCTGCTGCTTCTGGGTCCTCCTCAATCTGATATTCAATGGCTCTTTGGGGCTGCAAAACTAGAGGCAATACCTTTGGACCAATATCTTGATTAACCTCCAGTCAGTCAATAGCAACACACGGTGACACTTGATCATATACAGCATGATAGTTATCCTTGATAAATTGAAAAGATTCAAAACAAAAGGGTAAAGTTCCTTCACTGAAATCAACACACTCTGCGTTTTCTTCCTTTTCTTCATAGCTGAGATGGGCATGTTGATCATTGGGTTCAGGTTGCTGAACCTGAACACTGCTTCCTGCCAAAATAGGATCTGATTCCTCTGCAAGGCTGATTTGGTCGTTAGGCTCATAATCATCATCGTACAGATCATATTTGGGCAGACAGTTGAAAGAAGAGAAGCTATTATATTCACATAGTATATCAGGAGACTGCTCCATCATGTATGGCTGGATGAATATGTCATCTGTTTTGTGGCAGGTTTGTTCGTGAATGTCACTACTTTCCTGTTGCGAAACAGATCTGTTCTGGTGCTCTGAACATTCCACTTTCATTGTGATCAGCTGCATCATTTCCTTTGTCTTTTGTAACACACTATGAAATCTTTCTTCTTGCTCTGCTTTGTGCTGTTCTTCCCTCCTTTTTAGATTTGCCTCCACGTCCACAGCTATGTCCTGCATCTGTTTCAAAGTGGACGGGCATCTTTCTCTCAAACAGAATTCCATCTCTGTGTCAAATGCTCTAGGATATTGCAATAGAGCTAAATCAAGGGGAGGTCTTATATTTAAAGGCATGGACTGATAAACTTGATTGAATCTGTTAGAAAACTGCTGAACAGATTCATCTGGATGCCTTTCTAAACGATTGTATTCTTCGATGAGCACGAAGAGATTACCCCTGATCATCCATCTATCAAGGAAAAGTTTGGCACACTGCTGAAACTTAGAGATGCTCGCCTCAGGCAACGCTTTAAACCAAGTCCTAGCTTTGCTTTGCAAAGAAAGGGCAAATAGTCTAAGACTGACATCTTCATCATCCACTTCAAATGTATTAAGATAATCTTCAAAAGCCTGGATATGTTTTGGGGCAGTAATACCATTCTCTCCATCAAATCTAGGGAGATATTCAGGATGATTTGCTGGCAGAGGACCAAGCACAGGAGGCAAAATGAGTGGCTTATATCTTTCAGGAACTTTACGAGGCACGGGAATATGTACAGGAACTAGAAGACTGGACTCTATTTTTGGTTCCTCCTTGGCTGTATGATGATCTTCAACAACATTTGAAAGCTGCTGCTCTGATGTGCAAGGAGGCTTTTCAACAACCTTTTCCAAAGGAAAAACACAAAAATCTGACATAAAATCATTTTTAAAGTACAATATGCACAGCAAAATCTGGTGCAAGAGAAAGAACATGATCTCTTGGATGATAGTCCAAGTCAAGAGCCTGATCTGCTTATATAATTCCTTCGGGTTCATTTCTCCAGCGGAGTCTTTATTATGAGGATGATGTGGAGTCGCCAGGTGGATGAATCAATCTTGAAGTACCTGATCTCTGTCCACCGTCACAGATCAGAGCTGAACATGAAAAGCCCTGAAGAAAAGGAACACTTTCTCCAGAAAACGAGGCGAACTGGTCAAAATTGAGGATTTACACTAATAAACACATGATTCATTCCCCAGCGGAGTCGCCATTAGGTTATCACTCAAGTTGTCCCTTTTCACTCCTAAAGGGATACGGCCGAGGTAACCACAAACCAACTTTGGACTGCAGGTCCTAGCCTACCTGCAGTCAGAGAGGGCTCTCTCTTTATGATTTAGCTTTGTTGAAAGGGATGATTTTAGGCTAGATATGATGCTCAAGGGTTTTGATTGAGTTTTGGTGGGAAAACTGACACTTTCAGGTAGAGAGGCAGAGTATAGTCTGAATCTTTCAAGCCATTGGGCGTGGAGTCGAGGAGGGGAATCTGCCGGTGTAATTCTTTAATAACAGTGAGGGAACATGGAGCAAGATAGCTGAGCTTGAAGCAATTTTCAGGTTTAAGGGATGAACTGAATGCTAAAGAAAGGGAGGCAGTTAAGAATCTCTCCAACAGATTAGCAGAGAAAATAACAGGGCGCTACCTAGGGGCAGTTAAGAATCCCTAAATAATTGGCCAACACAGGTGAATTGCGGTAAACATGAGCCGGTAGGAATTCAATATTCATAACCAATTCTTTTAGAGGAAAACATCAAGAAACAGCAGAAATTGAGCATAAAGAGTATTTAAACTAATTCTAGGCTATTCCTTTTTTCTGCTATTTAGGTAATGGAAAACACATAAACAGAGATAAGAGGCACTTATTGCTTCAGGCGGCAGCGCGGGAATTCCATCTTCAACTCTTCAAAACATTCATCAATAGACAGTTCGCTCTCCAAGCTTTAAACAATCTTTGATTATAGAAAATTTCAGGTATACACAGCGAGTCTCTAGTGAAAATTCTCAATTAACCAACCCTTAAAAACTATACAGAGGGTGGTATATATAGGGAAAAAATTCTCTGCAGAGTTCCTTTATTACATATTGACCTAATTAGGTCATAAAAAATGACTACTTGACCTAATCCTATCCTGAAATAAATACAAAAAATATCTCGGGCCGTGCTTGGGGCCAATGTATCAAAACTGAATAAATGATGCTGTCCTTGGTGGCTTGCTGTAGTGTTTTCTGCAATAAATGAGTATGGGTTTCTGCTTTCTTGCTGTCCTGGTGCTTTAAATGCCTTAATGGTGATTTGAAGGCAAGGATGGGCTGATGCTTATTGATTTGACTTTCTGGGGGCTTCATAAATGTTCAGGTGCCTCGAGCCCCTAAAAAAATCTTAACTGATACTCTCTGGCGTCTTTTCTTCCACTGATACTCTCTGACAAAATCTGGACTGCTGATCTGATATGCTGCGGGTCTAATCACCAGTAAATGGCCATTGTTCGGCCTTCGTATCATCTGGAATTATCTTCTGATCCTTTTGGTATGCTCCGTGAAGAAAACGGATCATTTTTGCGCCTTTTCGGGCTTCCTGGGGCCGCATGGTGAGAAGATTCCTTAAAGATTCCCTGAAGATTCTCCATTTCGGCCTCAAAAATCTTGCGATGAGCACAAATCTCTCATCAAAAACTGACTTAGAATTCGATTCCGGGGCTCCAAAGTGCGACTTTTGCGCCTCTGCGTCCAAAAAAGTGCTGATGACGTCAGCATTGTACGGCAGGTGACGTCAGCAGGGTGACGTGGTGGGATGATGTCAGTATGATGTCATCACGTACGGACGATGACGTGGTAGGTACGGTGGCGGGGACATGTGGGAGTGATGTGGCAGGAGGCCGCGCAGGCAGGTGACTCATCGAGTGACTAGACAGGGGTGACGTAAGCAGGGACTATGCAGGGGGTGACGTGGGGTATGACATCACAAGGTGGTAAGCGGTTTCTGGTGCACCGCTTATGGGCAAAGGAGGTCTCGGGGGAAGGGGCTCCGCCATGCCCCAGAGCTTGACGCGTGGCGGGAGTACGGCGGCAAAACCGTCAAACTCCAGGATGCTAAAGCCCGGGCGTGTTGGGGATGGGGATGCTCGCCAGCCGTTGATCTGTGGGGCGGGCGATCCAACGGTTGGCGGCGATTGCGAGGTATCGACGGGTTAGCGGGTGGGAATATTCGCAGGAATATTCCAAATTTGATACGCGCGTCGGACGGGTTTTAGAATTAGGTTTAGTGGGTTATGGGGTTTAATAAAGGGCAGATTAATGTATTTACAGTCGGACTTAGGGATGTTGTAGGGAAAAGTATCCGACTCGGATGACCCTATCCCACTCTAAGGGTGATAGTACCTCAGCAACAACTGTAAACAAAACTACTTAAGGTTTACTTCTTTATGAAAGCAAGAGAGAATGAAGAAATGCACTAACCGTTGCCTTGCGCTTAATATTTGCTCCAATCTCTTCTCTTTGCTGCTTGCTCCTAGCTCTTTGCTCTTTTGCTGGCCCAGCTACAATGAGATCCTGCAAAATAACAAAGAAGGAAACTACAAGAAGCATGCATTCATAACTGACTCAAGGATTAGCATAAATCAAATATACAATCATTGCAATACATCATTGAAACAAATGCATATAGAAGAACCTCAATAGCTTTTATTAATGGAAGAAGTAAGGTTCTGAGAAGGTTACAACCATTGAAGGCCCCAATCCAGCAACACCTCCCAGCAGAAAGAATTTCTCCTCTTCACCTCCTTCAAGCAATCACCCAATAGTTCTATAGTGAAACCAACAGCATATCATTACTTTGCACAAAATTCCAGCCTCCTGAGCTCATAGGAGAGAGCTCAATATATAGATGAATTGAGAAAGGATGAGTCAGCTTGCAACTGATGTGTAGCTGCCTTGTGTCCTCTCTCTCTTCAGTTGATCTTCAGTTCTTGAGTCCACTTGGAGAACCTTGCTTCCACTTGGAGAAACAGAGCCTCTGACTCATCACAAGGTGAAATCCCTGATCCAAGTGTCATTTTTGGAAGATTCCAGAGCAATGACTCAGTGTGCCACTTGTCCCATCTCGCTCAGCGCAAGTGGCCTTTGTTCTACCTGCTTTGCAACGCAGGTACACCATGGAGGAGTTGAGTTTCAGCGCAGAAGCCTAGTGGAGCACCTGCTTTGATTTCAGGATTGCTTGTTTTTGAGTGTTTTCAGGTGGAGAACTGATCTGAGAGCTGTTGGTTTGCTGACCTTGTTCCTCTAGGGGTAGGAACATCATGTTTAGGGACTTTGGATCCCTTGGATTATTGACAATTCATGCCTGATGCTGCAAGGCACAAAATTGTCTATAACAGATGCCCCCTAAAGTATGAGGTCGTTTATCGGGTGAAATGCTTTATTAGGAGGATCCGAAGTTCATTCAATCTGCTGAGAAGTGTCCTGTAATAAGATACAATACAATACATTATTTTTCATACTTTTTCATGATCTAGCTGAGGCGGGCATTCCCATGCTCAGCTTTATAAATTCATTTTGGTACATAGAATAGACGATCGTCTGATGGTAGACTGATAATTCTCTGCTGAAATTATCATCCTTTGAGAAGGATGATCATCTGCTGCAATGATGTACACATCAAATGTCTTTATATCCTGAATATATATCGCAGCCCGGATGGATGGAACTAGATCCGGGGTCTTCAATCTCTTCTGATCTTCACTCGATGTACAAGTCGATCCATGTGAGAATTTCTTGAAGTCGAACATGGAAAGACATCGCTTGATTACCGGTCAATGATGTAAACCGTTAACAAACGCGAGAGGAATCACCGATAAGGATGATGACCCTCAAGGTACAGCAATACAATTCACATGGTGGGAATAAAGGACTTGGCGTCGACCACCATGCAAAATCTTCTGGTCGAAGGTCATTGATGTATACCTGTCGCCGGAAGTGAGAAACTTGCCATTGAGGCATGCAAGCTTCAAAGTACTGAAGGGGTTGTTCCTAGATCAACTCCTTGGATAATGAGCTGATGTCAACAAGGAGCGATCCGTCAAAGGAGGGCCTTAATGAATCCCACATCAGTGACATGGAACGGAGCTAGTGATTGTGATGAGGTGAAAACAAACTGTGATGTATGATTCAGGGTGGCGGTCATGAAATGGATGAAGGACAATGTATGGCAGTGGATGGGACACGGTTGACTCTTTGCAGAACAACATCTCTTGAACATATAACGACACTGATGTGATGGATCGGTAGCATTACCCCAAATGTGGATGGTGTGGCGAGGACCATGGTGATGAGACCGGTGAATGAAACAACCCAACCCGATGTGATACGGAGGACAAAGTGTCATGTTAAAGAGCGACTTGCTACCATTAAAGCTGTGAGGTTCTCCCAATTTTTCCCCAGTCATTGCTGACCAGTACCTCTTTATTTTTGTCAAGCTTGAGGAGGATAACATATGCTTGTTCTATAACCTGCCCTTCAGGCAAGCCCATCGCTATGTTTTAACGAGCCTAGCGATAGGGAAACTCGTTCTCGTCTAAAGACAAGTTTGTCGCTATTTAATGAATTTAACGAGTCTAACGACAAGGATAACTCGGTCCTTTTCATTTTTAGAGAGTCTGAAAAGGTACATAAAGTCAACTCCAGAATTCCTTTTTCGTCATCTAATCCCTTAAGTCCGAAAAAGTATAAAACAATACAGAAGGGATGAGTTTTCGGTACTTTTAACGAGCCGAACAAAACAAGCGCTCGATCTTTTTGTGCAATAATCCCTCAGGTCCAAAAAGATTAAAATCTAAAGGAGGGATAGCTCTTCTTGTCGTTTAACGAGCTGGAAGGCCAAAACTTGGCAAAATTTTCATATTTTACGAGTCAGGAGAAAAGAGCTCAAAGAAGACTCGTCTTTTGAGGAACGAGTGATGAACAGGGCAGCAGCAGATTCCAGGTACAGGTTGGAATATTCCAATCACGGCAGTGTCACAAGGATGGCTTAGTGAAATCACTCTTCGCAGCTGTTCCTCAAAATGGGTAAACAATCATATGGAGATGAACGATTGGCCAAATGAACGGTGGAGGTGAGACTGCAAGAACATGACCAAGGGCTTTAATATCGCTGTCAAAGGTTACATTTACCAAGGTTATTTACCGGTTCATTTTTTCTGGGTGAGCTTGAACTCTAGGGGAAGATTGCTCACAACTTATGTTTATTTTTTAACGAGCATGAACTGTGTGCTAAAACTGCTCGGATCTTGCGTTTATTTTTTAACGAGCATGAACTGTGTGCTAAAACTGCTCGAATATATGGTTTACTTTTGATTTTTTACCATAACTAGCTTCTCTTTTTAACTGATAGCACTGCATTTAAAAAATTGCTGCAACAAACTAGTTAGAAATGAGTAATATTTACTTGAAAATGAGATTAACACATTAATATTTACCTTGAATTACGTAAAACGCAAATAAAAAGGGTTTTTACCTCTCATTTTACCATTTCATTTGTATTTTGCTTGTTGGAGCTTTGGAGGAGCCTCTTTCCTCTTGATTTTCACCAGCTGATTCTGGGAGATTCTGCGGACGATTTTCGGCGCCGTTTGGACCAGGTAGGAGCTAAACCTTAGCTCTTCATTTTCATGGTTTCATTTTCCTGTTTTATGCCTGTCTTGCTGTTCTATTGAGCCTCTGGGGTTTTGCCAGGGCGCCCTCTGATCAGCGCAGGTTCCCCTTTCGAAAACTGCGTTGGAAGCCAAGCTGTATGAAGGCAGCTTGTCCTTCAGCGCAGGTAGTACACTGGGTACCTGCGTTGGGGCATAAAAACAACAATTTTTCACAGATTTTGATGAAATTTTCGCCAGTTTTTCATCAATTCCAGGAGCTTACTCATTCTCTTGTTTGTTTTGCAGGGATTCTTGATCAAGATGGCCCTAACATGGCGAGAACTAGAACATGAAGAAGAAGATATGATTGCCCTTCATGATCCTGTCACGGTGGGCGCATTACGAGACTATGGTTTGCTGAAGTTTTTCCGTATCTCTAGCATGAGAGCACAGATCTCTCTTCTGCAGTATATGCTTGATGCTTGGGATCCTGTTAACCAAGTATTCCAGATCAGGAACAAACCTATTCCATTGACTATGACATATATTTACTTCTTGACTGGCTTGTCAAGGTGGGGTGCCCCCATTTCTTTATCAGGTACAGTTCGGGGGAATGATTCTGTGAGAGACTATGTCTGCCAGTACTGCAGGGAGGGGTCCCAGCCAAGCAGAGACGGCAAGGTGGTTATCCGTGATGTTACTAGCAGGCCTCTCAGGTCCATTCTGTATACTCTTGGTAGGATGGCCGATAGCGCATCTTTACATGTTGCCAACAGGTCTCATATGCAGCACGCCTTGGAATGTCTCCAACCGAAGATCTTCAACTGGAGCGATGCAGTGCTTACTCAGATGAAAAGTCAATTGAACAAGGTGAAGGATGGGAAGCTAAAAAACTTTGGTTTTGGTTCGATTCTGATTGCCTTCGCCTTAGAGAAGATCCCTCTGATGCAACCTCAGTACATTGATCTCGGAGTGCCTTCTCCTACCGAGCCACGTATGCAGCGATGGGTCGATCACATGTCTAGACATGCTGGTCAATCCCAGATTTCTTTCAATGCTGCTTTCTTCAGGTGGTTCGATCGCCAGGAGATGGCTTTTTCTGAGTACCCATATGTTGGTATGGATTTCCGGGGTGATCCGGATATGGTACTGCCAGACGGTGCTCAGTGGGATGCTACCGGTAAAAACTTCAACCATATTACTGTTCATTGTTTTCATTTATAATGTTCTTGTGCTTTATTCTATCGAGACTTTAATTGAACTCATGTGTGCTTGCAGATGTCGGTCCTGTTCGTCCGGCAGTTCGTCTGAGACCGCCCGTTGCTGCTCCGGCAGAGGAGCCTGCTAGGAGAGCTATTATTCGTGATCTTGGCGATACTGAGACCCTTACAGCTGTGCAGGGGCAGGTCGAGAACCTTACCCGTGGTCTTCCGGATGTACAGATCGACGAGTTACCTTTGCCGATGCAGCAGCATACTATCGGTGTACCTAGACGATGGACCCGTCTTCTGCGCATGATAGCACAGACTGTAGCCTACTATCAGGAGCATCATTAGGCTAGGGTGCCTCCTAGCATTTTTGAGTTTTTAGGTCACATGACCAATTTTGTCTCGGTTACAGAACATTATGTATGAACTTTATGAACAGCTTATATATATTTTGATTTTCGATTTTCATTCTGGTTGATTTGGATGATTCATATGTACACTTTTTATGATGTGTCTTTTTTTATAAATGTTGCAAATGTCTATTTAACACATAGTTTGCCAATGAGTCGGTTAATGTGTTTAGATTTCTTGAAATATGTTGATATTGAATTGAATCAAATCGTCTTTCCAAGATCTTTACTCTTAGGAACATGCGATAAATAGCTGGATTACGAACAGAATATATGCCATTGAGTTGTAGTACTACGAGCTGTGAGTCTAGCCTGACAATTAGTCGGCGTATGCCTCGTGTGATGGCATCAGAGAGTAGTTCTATCAACGCGCTATAGTCAGCGATGTTATTCGTTGATTGCCCAATACATACACCTCTGAAACTTACTAACTCGCCACTTGGATCAAAAATGGCCCATGCTGTGGAGGATAGGTTCCGCGAACTACGACTCGCTCCGTCGGCATATCCAACACATGTCTCCATAAGGTTTGACATCTGCAACGAATGAAAAAAGGGGAATCACTCAACCAGAACAAGAACTTTGGCGAAAACAAAATACAACAAAAGCATGCAAGTTACTATTTAAGCATAGTAACGCTTGAGGTACAGCCCGTTCCGGGGCTGCGCCAGTGGAATTCCGTCGTAATCTATTAACTCGTAGGCTCCTTTTGCTAACACTATTTTAACGATATAGGGGCCCATCCATAAGGAATTGAATTTACCTGCTCCTAATTTATCGGATTCTTGGTCATAAAGCAAGACCAAATCACCTTCTGAGAAGACACGGGGTTTGACATTTTTGTCGAACTGAGCCTTGACTCGTTTCTTATGGGCTTCATTAGCCAAAGTGGCATCACGACGGGTTTCATCCAAGTGGATTAATTCCAAGAAACGAGCCTCTTCCTCTGAAGTTCCGGGGAGGATATCAATTGCGAGTTTAAGCGACGAAATTTCGCACTGGATTGGTAAGACTGCTTCCAGGCCATACACCAATTGAAAAGGTGTGAACCCGGTTGCGTTCTTTACCGATGTTCGGTAAGCCCACAAGGCTGAGTACAGGATTAGGTGCCACCTTCTTTTATGAACCCCGATCATCCTTTGCAACATACGCTTCAGGACCTTGTTGATTGCCTCAACTTGTCCGTTAGCTTGTGGATAATATGGGGTAGAGCTGTCGTGAGATAGCCCTAGCTTGGCAGCTAATTCGACCATCATGTGATTGCGAAAATGCGATCCATGATCCGTAACTATAGCTTGTGGTACGCCGAACCTGGCGACTACATGATTGAAAAAGAAAAGGGTAGCTATTTCGCCAGTGTTATCCAATGTAGGCATCGCCTTGGCCCATTTGGTAAAATAGTCAACAGAGACTATAATATACCCATGCCCCCCGGTCGAGGTGGGGTTACATTGCATGAAATCGATGCCCCACTTGGCGAAGGGCCCAACAACAACTATCGGCTGTAAAGGAGCGGGTGGTCGTCTGGTTTTGCTATCAAAGATTTGACAGGCATGGCAACTTCTGACTGCGGTTATGCAATCTTTGAACATGGTTGGCCAGAAGTATCCTGCTTGTAAGGTTCTTTGTGTTGTTGCATATCCAGACTGATGCCCCCCACACGCGCCTCAATGACAATCATTCAGGGCTTTTTCGGCCTCTGCATGGGTAAGGCACCTCCTCAGAACTGTATCAACACCACGACGGTAAAGCGTATCACCGACGATCATGTAGTCTTTTGCTTGGTATCGTATACGTTTCTGTTCGGAGCGAGAGGTGTTAGGCCTGAACCTTTGGGTCTGGAGATAAACGATGATATCTCCGTACCACTCATCGGTTGCAGATATCAGAAACAAACTTTCGTCCACGATTGACTCTTTCGATGTTTCATCGTTGGACGATGATGGGAGATCACACAATAATTCTGCGAAAACTAGAGCTTTCTTCGATTTGGATTTTACAAATTCCAGATCAAACTCTTGAAGGATTGCTATCCATTTTGAATATTTGCCCCCCAGCAACTGTCGCGACAGTATATAAGTCATGGGGTTGCAATCTGACAAAATGGTAGTTTTCCGAAAGAGGACATAATGTCGAAATCTTTGAATCGCTTGAACAGCTGCAAGCGCTAGTTTTTCAACATAAGAATATTTACTTTCTGTATCGTTTAAGTTTTTACTTAAATAATAGATGGGATGTTCTATTCCATTGACTTCTTGAACTAAAACCATCGCAATGGTCGTATCTGCTGCAGCTAGATACAGGTTAAAATCTCTTTGATAGTCTGGGGCATACATTAATGATGCTCTTACTAGACAATCTTTCAGAGCATCAAAGGAAGCTTGCGCCACCTGGTCCCAGATGAAAGGTACATCCTTTTTCAAAAGACGAGTATAACCCTTAGCAAGTTCTGCGTAATTTGGAATGAACCTCCTCAGAAAGTTTGCTTTCCCTTGGAGTTTCTGAATCTGAAGCAAATTTGAAGGTGGAGGCAAATTAATGATTGCCTGAACCTTGCATGGGTCGAGACGAATCCCATCCTTAGAGACTACAAAGCCAAGTAAACGACCAGAACCGACGCAAAACACACATTTGTGTGGATTGAGTCTTATCTTGTAGTGTCGGCAACGTAGAAATATTTCTCTCAAATGCTGCGGATGATCAGTCCGCTTTCGCGAATGAGCCGGAAGGTTGTCGAGATATGGTTGAACGATGTTCTTGATGTCATGGAAGGCATAATTCATTGCCCTCTGAAACGTCACCCCTGCGTTCTTTAAACCAAAGGGTAATTTCCGATAAGCGAATGTGCCCCACGGACAAATAAATGCAGTCTTTGACTGGTCTTGTGGGCGGATATTTATTTGATTATACCCGGAGAATCCGTCCATAAAGGAAAAGATTTCACATCCGGCGCATTCATCAATTATCTGGTCGATGAAGGGTGTAGGGTAGTTGTCCTTTGGACAAGCTTGATTTACATCTCTATAATCGACGCACACTCGTATTGTTCCTTGTTTTTTCATAACAGGTACAATATTCGACACCCAATCGGTTAGAGGAACCGGGTAGATGAATCCAGCATGGAGAAGTTTCTCAACCTCTGCCTTAATGGCAGCGGCTTTCTTAGGATGTACCTGTCGAAGCCGTTGTCTTACTGGTTTGACATCAGGATACATTTTAATTTCATGTTCAACGATACTCGAGTCAATGCCTGGCATTTCATCATATGACCACGCAAAGACATCTCTAAACTCGCGAAAGAGAGCACCATATATTTCCAGTTCTGAAGGGGAACAACTTTTGCCGACATGAATATTCTCTACAACATCATGTTTTGTTGAGATATTTATGGCTATAGTCTCTTCAATATTGGATAGGTTTCACTCGGAATCCACCGTATTTACAGTATTTGTTAGGAATTCAAAAACTGAAGGGTGGTATAGGTCGTGTCGAGTATCTTCTTCACATTCTAGAAGAAGGGAATGATGGTGGTGATCATTCCATGGTGCCCCCTCAATCAACATTGATTGTAAGATTCCTTCGTCAGTCCCATGTACTTTCGACCAAGGATCTAATGAGGTACCATATTCTCTAGACCTATCTACCCAAACGCTCGACGAGCGTTGATTTGGGTTCGCCTCCCAAGCCTGAAACATTGATTGCTACAATACTTCAATCGGGCTTGGGGTCAAAACCATTGGATGATCCATGACGAGGCTGTCTTCTGCGACCTTCAAAGAAGATATCATGTTGCATGTTGCTACAAACGGGATATTTCCTATATGAATAGGGGGTGGCAACGCGAAAGCTCCCATCATGGTGGGGTCTTTCAATAGGCCTACTCCGATATCTTGAATTGAATGGTCGCTCCCATGGATCATGGGAATGCTTCCTGTAACTTGTGAACCATTTGGGAGGAAGTTCTGTTGGTCGATGATCGTAATCCCCCCTTCAAACGGGAATGCGATCTTCCTAAAATATGTCGACACTACAGCTGCCATGGCATATATCCATGGTCTTCCCAGTAGGATGTTATAGTCAAGATTGCCATCAATGACTTCCACATCAATTTCTACTGTTTTTCCTCCTAGTTCAACCTTCAAGTTATTTAGGATACCGTACGGGGTGTACGTCCTACCGTCGAATGCTTTTAATGTTGTCGACGATCGCGACAAGGTTGGAGATCCGAGAGTTTTCCAGCAACTCATTGACATGATACATGTCGATGCCCCCTCATCAATAATTGTTCTGTGAACAGTTTTGTTGAGTGCTTTCACTTGAATAAGGAAAGCTAGTTGCGCTGGTAACTGAGGATCATATCCTTTGTGATCAAAGGATACAAGATTGGAATCCTTAGGATCCACTCCACCAATTGCTGATAACAACGCTTGCTTTTGGGATGGGCAATTTTGTAGTACCTCAAGAGTCGACATAGCGGATGGCGATTGGGCCAAATCTTCCACTATGTTATAATGCTACGCCGCCCTGGCGCGAGGATTAAATGTCGACTTGTGTACTACTCCCTTAGGCGGTTTTATTGTTAATTCATGCGTGATGGGGGGTACAACTCCTGCCGAAGTTGTTGTCGAACTACTAGGTTGATCTTTACCTTTGTCGTTCGACTCCGGTGGATTCCCGTAATCTTTGCTCCTTGTCAAAATCAAAGCATCATTTTGCTTAGAGATCGATAACATTAGCACTTGTGACGGGGAAGCATTTCCACTATCAACCATATTTTGACCTGGGTTGGGAAATGGATCAGTTAACACAGCTGAGGTTTGGGAACTTTTAAAGAACCTCTTTAACTCAGCTTTGAATGGGCAATTCTTTGTGTTATGATCCTTATCATCACATATTAGACATGGATAATTTTGTTTCCCTTTCCCAGGAGGGTTCAAAGAATTTTTTCCAGGAGATGACTCATCCTGTTTCTTCTTCTTCCCTTTGTTTTGTCTCTTCTTGCTTCCTGGTTGATTGGTTTCTTTGCCTTTATCTGTCGATATGGCATTTACTTCCGAAGCAAGAATTTCCTCATGCGCATTTTGATTTGAATCCTTACGGGCCTTCTTTTGATTGGCCCTTTTTGGATTCGTGTTTGCCGTGCCAATCACGCCATCGCCGGCATGAGAGTCACTATTTGATTTAGGAGGAGGAGGGATTGAAAACTCTGGTCTAGGGGCGTCTGGTATTTTGTCATAGAGCGTGCCAGACTGAGTATATACTAAGTCCAAATATTGCGCACGAGCAATAACCTGCTCTTCTGTTACGACTCCCCCCTTCGCCACATCTTCTGTTATGGCCGGAAGTAACGACTTTATAAACCACTCAGCTAAAAGCTGATCAGGAACGTATGTTTTTACCATTCTTCGTCGACGTCACCACTCATGTATATGATCTGATATATGAGTTGCGGTTGTCTGCTTGAAGTTGGTCAATATCTCTGTTCCCGTTTCATACCTTATTGGTAATTGAAAGTGGGTTAAGAATGTCGTGGCAAGGGAGCTAAAATTGTCGAACGAAGCTCTTGGCAATTCTATATACCATTTCGCCGCTGGACCTGTCAATGTCCTCTGAAAGAGGCGAAGCCTTATCGAATCATCATTTAAAGTGTTCGACGAACACCATAGATGAAATGTCATCACATGATTCGACGGGTCTTCACCTGGATTTCCATTGAATTTAGGAATGTCGGATGGAAGTTTGTGCGGGATCACTGGCCACCATGGGGCGTAAGCAATTGGATCATTGGTTAACCGATGTAAATCAGGCAACTCTAAAGTTGCCACGAATGGTAACTATTGATTCAAGTTAGGGGAAGCGTAACCAGGGTACGATGGAATTGCCTGAACAGTTGGTCTTTGCATACCAGCATAATGGAGTTGATGTTGGTATGATTGATACGGTTGATGGACTTGACCACTATAAAGTGGTTGATTTTGGCCATTTTGGATATATGGTTGTCCAGTATTCGCAAAGATTTGTTGTTCAGAACCTTGGTACACTTGTTGGAATTGTGGCTGTTGGTATTGCACTATCCACGGTTGCGATACCATGGGTTGTTGTGCTACACTAACCATTGGACCAAGATGTGGGTTAATTGTACCCGATTGTACTTGTGTCGCCTCACCAGTAGGCGATTGTGGTTGGGTTGCAGGGTCAAGGGGCTATTGCATGAGAACCTGAGAAATCTGAGGTTGACATACAACAGGCATCGTTTGAACTTGCGACACGGTTACAATAGCCGGCGTAGTTTGGATGTTCGTCACAGGTACACACTGTTGCATAGAATATACAACTCTTGGTGGTTGGGATAGCATAGGTACCCAACTACTCGTTGCAATTCCACCATAACTTGAATAAGGTTGAGAACTCCCGTATGGGTACCCTCCCGGAGGGGGTAATGAAAGGGCATACTGCCCCCCATATGGTGGTAATCCAGGACTCAAGGCAATTGATTGTCCTGGAGGACTGGATGGCCTAAATTGATTCCCAAAAGGGTCAATTTGATGAGTCTCACCATAAGAGTTACCAGACATTACTCCGGAACAAACAGGAACAGACCATACTGCCGAGATAGTCCCTTGGTGGACTCCTTCTAGCGATTGAGAGCTAGTTGGGACAGATGGCATGCCGGCGAACCTTGTTGGATTTGCAGCAGGTAATTCTGCCGTCGCCGTGTCATTCGACACAGTCCTAGATGTCGACGATTGTTCAGACATTTTGATTCTATCCAATTGATTGCCTAGTGATTCTACAGGAACTTCCACTGGTGATGGACAAACTTCTGTTGTAGCAGGAAATAGAGTGACCCCTACTCCAAAATGAGTTGGAGTGGATACTTGCGGTTCCTCTATAATTTCCTCTATCGCAATTAGACCAGGTGGAAGAGGAAGACCGTCAGGTCCGTAAAAGATTTCCGGTGCCGAAGAAGGGGTTGTATCGACAACGACAGATGTTTGAGGAACAAAACTCTCTGGACCGGTTACCGATGGAACTGGTTCAGTTATACAAGTATTTGCCCCCAGACTAGGATCAGTATTACTGTCCTTCTGTGGCGGTTGAACTTCTTCTATAGAGGCAGGGTTTCCGGAAATGTTTGGAGTAACCAGAATCTCAGATGTTGTTGGAACACTTGTTCTAACTTTTAAAGGATATTTTGAATTGGTTCGACGAGCTCGCTTTGCCCGGATTGTTTTCGACTCCGAAGACAAAGACGGTTGACTCGCAAGCCTCCACGAACGACGGATATTCAATTGACTTTCTTCCACGATCGCGGATTACTCGATCAACTAAAATATAAAGGGGAAAATTTGTGTTTCCGATTTGAATGAATTTTATTAGACGCTTTTAGACATAACTTTGCTTTTTCATGTTTTAAGAGTCGAGAAAAAGCTAAAGATGACTCTAGTCTCCTTCGATGTATTAACGAGCCCGAAGTGACAAATGCTCGGTTGGACTTTTTCAGTTATAGAGTTTGAAAAAGGCCAAAAGAAACTGCTCTGGAGATCTAGGCAGAGGGTGTGCCAAACCTTTCGCAAAACCACGGAATACGTTTTACGGTACGTGTGGTCAATCTTCGTGAATGCTGTGTTCACTGCATTGTGATCAGTAGGGCGGCCAACACAGCTTCCTAAGGATAAAGGATATATGCCTATAGGGGTCTCCCAATATATACTCGACGGTACATGGGAGCACAAGTCCGTATTAGTGCCACCGACTCTCAGGAGGAATCACCCACCTTCTTCGAGATCGACAATCACTACGTTTAACGACGCCGGAACACGTCTCTAGCTTAGACCTCTATGTGTTTGCGTTATGTTTCAATGCGTTGTTAGGTTCATTCAGTATATTTTAAGTTGATCTTTTTAAAGTTTGCCTTTCAAGGTTCACCACGAGATGTATATGACAAATTCCTAAATGCAGCCTAAGATGAGAAGCAAGCTTTTTCAAATCTTCTTGACTGATGAAAATCTTAACTACTGAGGGAGAAGAAAGGCATATCTTTTCACACAGTTCATACAGCACAAACTAATGCACTTTCTCCTAAATCATCATGCAAACTTTTTCAAATTCAAAATGCACAATGCATGTATTTTCTTTTCCTTTTCTTAATGTTGATGTATTACAAAAAGAAAGTTGTTATTTAACTTTGATTTCGATTTAAAGCGAAAACAAACAAGCTTGTCCAAAATAAAAAGACACCTTAAGATTTACTTGTTTAATCACTAGAAATACATGAAATCAAACCATAATGACGAAAGTAAAAAGACTAATCAGCTATGGACAGCAAACAAGCTAACTCTTTAGACCAACAAAATGCCTAACACAGGTTCAGATCTAAGAGGCCAAAGCAAGACTAGTTCACTTTCGTTATGGGAAATTGTAAATGATGTAAGAAATACAAAAGAACAAGTACAATTTTGTCATATAACAGAGACGGAATGATGGCAAGTAAGGTTGGTTTCAGAACAGGTACAAGACTGGTAACTGGCTGCAAAATCTATAGTGAAAACAGGCAAGAAAAAGGGAGGAAACCCCAAATGCACAAGGCAGAATTGGGCCAACGCAGGTGCTGCACAGCCAATCTGGCTCTCAGCGCAGGTAGCCCCTTCGGGACCTGCGTTGCAAAGCAGGTAGCATGTGTACTACTTGCTTTGGAAAACGAAAGTTACGTTTTCTCAGTTTTCGGGTCACAATTTTCTCAAAAATTCACAGTTTTTGCTCAAATCAGAAGCTATCAGTCAAGTACACACTAAGGGATGACAAGGAAGATGAAAAGCTATCACTAAGAGCTTACAAGGATCCTTGTAGATCAGCTCTTCAAATCATGAACATGCTCAGAAATGAGCTAGAGTAGCTGCCCTCTACTTCGCTTTTGATATAGTCAAAAGCTTTTCGATTTGGTACTCTTTTGTTCAGGAAATGAATAGCAAAATACTACAAACAATCAAACAGATATGATCCCCAGCGGAGTCGCCAGTTTGTTGTAGGGAAAGGTATCCGACTCGGATGACCCTATCCCACTCTAAGGGTGATAGTACCTCAGCAACAACTGTAAACAAAACTACTTAAGGTTTACTTCTTTATGAAAGCAAGAGAGAATGAAGAAATGCACTAACCGTTGCCTTGCGCTTAATATTTTCTCCAATCTCTTCTCTTTGCTGCTTTCTCCTAGCTCTTTGCTCTTTTGCTGGCCCAGCTACAATGAGATCCTACAAAATAACAAAGAAGGAAACTACAAGAAGCATGCATTCATAACTGACTCAAGGATTAGCATAAATCAAATATACAATCATTGCAATACATCATTGAAACAAATGCATATAGAAGAACCTCAATAGCTTTTATTAATGGAAGAAGTAAAGTTCTGAAAAGGTTACAACCATTGAAGGCCCCAATCCAGCAACACCTCCCAGCAGAAAGAATTTCTCCTCTTCACCTCCTTCAAGCAATCACCCAATAGTTCTATAGTGAAACCAACAGCATATCATTACTTTGCACAAAATTCCAGCCTCCTGAGCTCATAGGAGAGAGCTCAATATATAGATGAATTGAGAAAGGATGAGTCAGCTTGCAACTGATGTGTAGCTGCCTTGTGTCCTCTCTCTCTTCAGTTGATCTTCAGTTCTTGAGTCCACTTGGAGAACCTTGCTTCCACTTGGAGAAACAGAGCCTCTGACTCATCACAAGGCGAAATCCCTGATCCAAGTGTCATTTTTGGAAGATTCCAGAGCAATGACTCAGTGTGCCACTTGTCCCATCTCGCTCAGCGCAGGTGGCCTTTGTTCTACCTGCTTTGCAACGCAGGTACACCATGGAGGAGTTGAGTTTCAGCGCAGAAGCCTAGTGGAGCACCTGCTTTGATTTCAGGATTGCTTGTTTTTGAGTGTTTTCAGGTGGAGAACTGATCTGAGAGCTGTTGGTTTGCTGACCTTGTTCCTCTAGGGGTAGGAACATCATGTTTAGGGACTTTGGATCCCTTGGATTATTGACAATTCATGCCTGATGCTGCAAGGCACAAAATTGTCTATAACAAGGGATATGCATGAAATATGGGTTTTTGAAGGTTTTTAGGGGTTTTTGGTTTAGAGAAGAGGTTATTATTCTGACCAGATGTCAGAGTAATCCCAGGACATGGATGGGCTAAAAACAGTCCCAGATGGACTGTGATTTCCCTGACTTAGTGAATAATATGGCTATATTGCCAGGGAGGGGTATTTACATAGGGGAGTTTTGTATACATGATTTAAATAGGGGAAAGGGGAAAATTGTTAGGGAGTTATATAATAAAGTTAATAGTTAATATGGAGATGAAAAGAGGGCGCTAAGGTATGAGACCTTAGGCCATTTTGGGGAAAAGAAGACTCACAAACACTGAGTGAGAAATCCTTGAGTGAAGCAGATGTTCACCAAGGCACATGTCCTGGAGATGATGAAAGTGAGAGGCTCAAGCAGATCTTGACCTCTTGGGGGATGTTAGTAAGTGAGTTTGGGGTGATGAGAAGAAGGGAGAGGTTAGTGAATTCCAGCCTGAGTACCTCCAATTGAAAAACTTAAACCAAAAAATGGATTGCTTATCAAAATTGGAACACAGCAGTGGCACTTAGACTAGCATACTCTTATGGACACTTCTTTGGCCATCTGTAGCAAATATGGAGCATTGCAGCATGCATAGTACGACACATTTGGCATGTAAAAATGTCGATCATGAAAGATGATTAACCTACTACAGCAGGAAGCTAACAGGTCTCACATCCATAGCAATTGGGGTAGCCATACTCATTTCTTGTGGATTTGAGTACGAGGGGTAAGTTTAATTTTTCAGGGAAACGATGTTCTTGCAGATGATTTTGGTCTAAAGTGTAAAAACCAAAATAAATATGATTATTTTCCACTTAATTTAAAGTGTAATGAGGGAAATTTACTGGAATTGGACAACTAAGTTGGTTCTCTGTGGTTAAATACATGGAATTTGGCGAATTTGGTTGTAACTGGTAGTTGACGGAGGTTTGTAGGGGTCTGTACAACGAGTATGGATGGATTACTGTGTTGGACTGTCTGCATCTTTTTTGGAACAATTGCATAGGTTTGTGAGTTATTTCAGCAGTTTGCAAGAGTGGCAATGACGTTCTAAGCTCTCAAAGGCAATATTCATGAAAAAAGTGAAAATAGGGATAAATAGGTTTTTATAGGAAAACGGTTAACTTTGGCGGGTCTTCACTAATGGATGAACAGTGGCGGTTTTCAGTTGGAAAGGGGAAAGTGGTTTGGGAGGTCTGTCGCACCACTTTTATGGTGCGAGCGGTATTCAGGAGGGGTCATTCGATTCCACTCAGTGCTTGACACATAGCATCGGTGGCTGGGGAAAAAACTGCTTCATTAGGTGGGTAAAAGGCTGACATTTGGTCGGCTTGATATGGATGAGAGCCATTGGATGTGGAGGAGGGGCGATCGACGGTGATCTGGAGATGGGAGTTGTGGGGGGTGATGGATGTGGTTTGATGGGGGTCCTGGGGACTTAACTGCGGTGGTATGAGATTAATTTGGAGTTTAATCTCATCGGGGCACTTTAATGCGAGATTAAGGGCTAAGGTGGAGTTATTAATTTTTTTGGGATATGGGTAGTAATATAGTTCATAATTAAACTAAAGGGTGGGGTTAATTTATATACGGGAATTAAATACATATGGGAAGTTGGGTTTTTCGGGAATTTTGTTTATATTACTAAAAGTTAATATGAAGGGAAAAGTGTGGGGGGGTGCTTGACTTAGGATAAATGTTATTTGGTGGGTTTTTGACATATAACGTGTTTGTTATGGGCTTTCCATATGCAAAAAGACTTAGCCTTAGGAAAAAGGTTTTTGTGGGGGGGATGGATGAATTTGCAAGGGATTTTTAACACCTTTGTCTCTTAGGTCATCAAGCCAAGGGTCTGGTCCCTCCAGAAGTCAGAGAAATGCTCGGAGCCTTTTTTACTTAAGAGTTACAGATATTAATATTTTATTATGAAGGGGAAATTAACGATTGATGTAGGGGTTAAAATGAAATATATGGATGTTAAATGAATCATGTTGTGAACTATTGCCTTTGCTCTATGCATCACTTATGCATATTTAAAAGATGCGTTTGGAAAAATATCATAAGTGCTTTTCATGTAATCACAAGATGCGTTAACGATTGATGTAGGGGTTAAAATGAAATATATGGATGTTAAATGAATCATGTTGTGAACTATTGCCTTTGCTCTATGCATCACTTATGCATATTTAAAAGATGCGTTTGGAAAAATATCATAAGTGCTTTTCTTCTACTTACCCACTTACTCACCCTACCATTTTTTCTTCACTTTATTTGGGTGCATTTAGGCTAGCAAACCCTTATTAATCGTTTTCTTTTCTTTACAAAATAAACTATCTAATTCTAACCTTATAACATCCAAGGGCTCAGATTAAACTGATGAGCTCCTTTTATTCGCTCTACCTATCTAATGAGCTGCCAAGATTACATTGTTTGCTTAGATTTTATTCTCTAATTATAAACAATAAAATTCAAAGCATGAAATAGCCAAGTTTAAACATTTTGACTATCATGGACTGTGGCATGAGTTACAAGCTGCACACAATCATTTATTATACATAAAAGGTAAATAGTAGTGGCATTTTGACTTGCACACTTTCATGGTCTCTTTTTGTCTTTTGGGGTTCATATGTTTTCATCTTTTTTTGACCTTTGAATATTTTTTTAGGACATACGCTCTTTACATTTTTTAATTTTTTTATAATATGGAAAACATTTGCAAAAAGAAAAGGTATGTACAATATTACAAGTCTTAATCTCAGTAATTCAAAATTATGACTCCTATTGGTATATGAACCTAATAGTGGCTCCACTTGGGGATGGCATTTCCTGGTGAAATGTCAAGAAATTTGTAGATATGTGGCCTTTGAATCACTGTTGATGTTACTTTGCAATTTCTCTCCTTTTTGTCTCTACATTATTGATATTTATGACAGTCAGTCTTTAAGCTTAGGGTCTTCTCTTCGAGTTTCAATCTTAAAAATCACCGTCCAATCCACACTAAACTATTTGAAGGAAAATTAAATATGTACAATGGGAAATAAAAATCAATAGTTAGGTTCAAGATAGTGTTTGAGCATTCGACCATTCACTGGCCCACCTTCTACTTCTGTACCATTTATTTCTCTAAGGAAGAAAGCATTATTACCTCTGAAAGCATAAATGTTATATGGGCCTTTCCATAGGAAATAAAATTTCCCATGTTTACCTTTATCTTCCCTCCTTGAATCCCACTTTAGGACCTTGACACCAAGGTAGAATTCTTCAACCTTGGTTCTTTTGTCAAAAATCTTTTTAATCCTTTCCTACACCACCTGAGATCTGATGTATATTTCCTCCCTAGTTTGTTGAAGATGAATTGTTTGGTTGATTCTTTTTTGGATATTGTTTGGTTCAACCTGCAATTCTTGAAGCAACTTCATCACTGGTGTTCCCAAGGAGGATGGAAAAATAGCTTCCATCCCATAGACCAATTGATAGGGCAAAGTACCAATTGATTTCTTTATGGTTAGTCTGTCTGCCCATAAGGCATCGACTAGCTTTTTGTTCCATGTTTTCTTATTATCCTAACAATTTTTTGATGATGTTCACCAGACTTTTATTTGAGGATTCTGCCAGTCCATTCCCTTGAGGATAATAGGTTGTGGAATGGCCCAGGGTTATATGATACTTGTTGCAGAAATCTACCATTATTTTGGATTTAAAGGCTGTTGATTATCAGTAATGAGCTTAGTTGGACATCCAAATCTTGATAGAATATTGGTTTCAAGGAAGGTTATGATGACAATGTCAGTGGCTTGCCTTGAAGGTATGGCCTCTATCCATTTTTTGAAATAGTCTGTAGCAGTGAGGATCCATTTGTGTTGGGTATAGGAAGGTGGGTTTATTTCACCAATGAAGTCTAAACCCCATTGTTGGAAAGGTGTTTCAGCAAATATTGGTTTGAGGGGTAAGGGTAAAAGCTTTTTCTTTCCCTCGAAAAATTGACATTTGTGACAGGAGGTCACAAATTTCTTTACATCAGAAAACAAGGTAGGCCAGTAAAAACCAGATCTAAGAATTTTATCAGCAGTGGTTTCCCAGTAAAGGTGTCCTCTGCAGTCCCCTGCATGAAATTATTGTAATACTTTGTCAGATTCATCCTTTAATAAACAGTTGAGAAGAATGCCTTTATGATTTCTCCAAAATAAAGCATTGTCTAATAAACAAAATTTTAAGGATTTCATCTTTAAAAATTTGCTTTTGGTCTTAGATAATTTAGGAGGAGCTTCTAAGTTCAATAAAACATAAATGATATCAGCATACCATGGTGATTCAATAAAGGCCTGGCTGATTAGGGGAGTCGCCATCTCCTCTTCATTATCTATTTGTGCAATAAAGTTTATGTGCAGGGTCTGATAGTTCAATTCAGCCATGAGCTTGGCTAAACCTTGGCCCTTGATTAACTCAGTTGGCTTGATTTCTATGTCATATTATAGAATAGTAGAAATCCATTTTCCCCTCTTTCCATCTGGATCATCCTGAGTTAGAATGTCCTTGACCATTGAATTAGGAACATAGGCTACTATATGAGAATACAAAATGTAAACCCTAAAATCCTTGATAGCTTTGACCAAAGAAAAGGCTTGCTTTTCCATTATGTTATATTTTAAGGGGGCATCTCTCAGGGATTTTCTAAAGAAAGCAATAGGCTATTCATAACCCTGGTCATTTTTCTGCAGTAAAACTGCAACAATTGTGTGCTTAGAAGCAAAGGAAAAAATGATGAAATCTCTATCAAATTTTGGGCTGATCAAAACTAGTGTTTTAGTTAAGGCTAATTTAATGTCTTCAAAAGATTTCTTAGCCTCAACAATTCATTTCATGGTCGAATCATTTTTCAACATAGTGTTCAGTGATCTAATTAATTCAGCTAGATTAGAAATAAATCTTCTAAGAAAGTTAATTTTTCCTAAGAAAGCCTGTAATTCTCTAATGTTCCTTGGATGTTGTATCTGTAAGATGGCTTCTATTCTTGCGGGGTCTATTCAGATACCATCTTTTGAGATTATATGACCTAATAACTTTCCTTCTTCTAACCCAAACAAAGACTTCTTGGTGTTCAAAGAAATTCCATATTTCCTGCATTTAACAAAAACCTGCCTTAGATGATTTAAATGTTGACTATCATATTTTGAAAACACAGTAATGTCATCTAGATATATCACGAGGAAATCATTAATTTCTTTGGCAAAGGCTATATCCATAGCCCTTTGGAAAGTGGCTCTTGCATTCATTAGTCCAAGAGGCATTTTTACATACATGAATGTCCCCCAAGGAGTAGTGAAAGCAGTCTTGGCTTGGTCATCAGGATGAACTAAGATCTGATTGTAACCAGAAAACCCATCCAATAATGAGATTTTGGTTGATCCAACTACCCTTTGTAAAATATGATCCATTTTGGGGAGAGGGTGATTGTATTTGAGTGATACTTTGTTGAGGTTCCTAAGGTCCACACAGAGTCTGATCTTTCCAGTTTTCTTTCTAGTTGGCACCAAGTTAGAAACCCAATCAGAAAATTTGATTGGTGCAATTATCTTAGCATCATACATTCTTTGGATTTCCTTTACAATTGAAGGTAACAGGACATGATTTATCCTGTTAGTGTCATCATTTTCACACTGCCATTAGTGATCAAAATCTACTCTTTTGCATTTTCATGTTAAGATTCCCATACTAATGAGTTTGCATTCCATTAGGTCATGGATCCACTGATGGTGGTAATCACTTCAGTTTTTCCCTCATGATCTGTACTTGCTGATCCTCTTCCATATAGTTCAGTCATGGTTCATATTTACTCTGCAATTCATTTCTAAATCTTAGGGTTTGGTCTCATCACGTTTTAGGGTCCCACCATGGTCAAAATTTGATTATTATGTGTCAATAATAATAAGCAAAGACATGAGGATTCCAATAATGATTAGCAAAGTCACAAGTTATTATTTCGAAAGCCTAATGTAGTTCTCACCTCAAAACTTGTTTTGAGGTGAAAACATAGTATTTTGTTTTTATCTTCATTTCTTATGTAATTTTATGTTTCCATATGTAATATTGGTTCCCAACCGCTCCTAAGCATCTAATGATGTTGCCAAGCACCTGCCACTACAAAACTCAAGTCATCATGAGCACCAATTCACTTGCAAAAGCAAAATAGAAACAAGCACTAAAACCCTAAATTCCTCCCCAACTGAGCTAGGGTTGGCTATGGGAGCAGAGATATCTGAGAAGAGGAGGCATGAGAGATATCAGAAGGTATGAGGCCATTTCATATCATTAAACATCAGTTCTCCATCATTTGTCAAGAAGTCATTCCAAGGAACAGCCATTCACCACACATAAGGGACGGTTTTCCCTCAAACTGTGTTTCTGAGCAAGAAAATATAAATTTGATAAAAGTGAGAGATTTTTTTGTCCATAATAGACCCAAGAAGAAAAAACTCCTTTAGTTTGTACACAGGTGTCATGGTTTTAGAGAAATGTCAAAAATATAGTTGTTACAAGAGAGTTAATGCACTTCTGGAGTGACCTTGGAAAAATTAAGATTTCTCCTAACCGGGTTGACCAAATGACTTGCTTGATGAGTCAAATAATAAATACACAAAGAGATTTTAAATGAACTATCATGAGCTCAATTTGGAGTTCATTAAGACCTCCAAATATTGACTAAAACAACACTCTGCATTTTGGCAACCTCATTCTGCACATTTTGACCAGTCTTGGGAGATTGGACTTTTGATAGGGAAAATGAACTCCAAATTGAAACATTCAAGATGTTATGGAAATTATACTCAACAAGATTTCCAAAGAGATATCCCACGCTCAATGTGGACACCAGGAAGGCCTCCAAAAGTGGTCTGAAAAAAGGCGTTGCACTTAGGGAGAAGGGCACTGCGCTTAGAGCCTAGCGCTGCGCGTAGGGCAGGGAGCCTCAAAATCACTCCAAATTGAAAATTCTCACCAAATTGCCTCCAATTTAACCTTTTACAAGTAAGTGCCCTCTCTTCACTCAATGTTTAGCTTGTATGTTTGATATTTTGGACATCTCCTCCACTCCTAGTATTAAACCCTAATTTTCCTCTATAAACCCTAATCAGTTTGTCTATTCCATTGCCTAGAATGATAACTCAAACTCTTTACCCATTATTCCCTTCACCTTCATCTACATCTCATTCCAAAAAAATCCTCACCTCACTCTCATAGCTTATGCTTTGCCCATAACCATATAAAATTCACTCATCCCTACAAACCCTAGAACATACCACTCATCCCCATTACATTGTCAAAACTATTCAAACTAAGAGAGTTGATTAAATCATGGATAGAGGTGATTCTAAATATGATGAGGAGATAGCAAGTGACAATTTAGCAGAAAGGAGAAGGCAATAGAGAAAGCCTCATAAGGGAGGCAAAATCATAAGAAAGGGAAACTGTCAAAGATGTCGTTATTAAGGAGAAAGAAGCCTAAATATAAGATTTGATGGACGATTTAGAGAGAGAAAAGTTTTTCATCACTTACCTGGAGCAAGAAAACAAACAAATAAGTCTTAAATAGGTCCTCATGGAACTTGAGCTACTGAAGACAAAGAGGTAAAGTGACAAAGAGGCTCATGTCACTTTGACTCCTATCGAGCGAGAAATTGAACAAGATAGGGAAACTTGGCTTGAAAGAGTCAACCTACATCTTGAAAGGCTCATTGACAACGAAAAAATGGATAAGAAAATTCTTAGACACATGGCATACCATTACATGGCACGTAATAAAATTTGTAACATGAGGATTAGAAAATTAAAGGCTAGGCTAAGGAGAGCTTTGGAAGTCAAAAAGGAGAAAGATAGATTAAAGATGTTGGCTTAAGCATCCCTAGCCTATCAAAGTAGTTGATGGTGGTGTCTCATGCCAAATTTGGGCAGATTTTGAAGAAATTTTGTCATTTTGAAATTTTGGAAATTCAAAACACAGAAAATCTACCCAGAAGCGCAACGCCACCGGCACTACGCTTTTTCTAGGGTCACCCAATGGAAAAATGGCTTGCATTTCTGGATTCAAGGCATCAAGGACATGCACCCTAGCAATTTTCATCATTTTTGGAGCAGAACTGGTCCACCAAAAGGTCCAAAAACTTCGCAAAAATGACCTTTCTACCTCCTTTTGGACACACAGAAGCAGCCTTGGGATATTCCACTTTTGAGGGGACAAATGAGCTCTAAATTCACAAATTCCAGGTGTTCCAGAAACTAGAATTGAATAAATTTCCAATGAGCTATCATGGGTTCAATTTGGATAAGGGGAAGGCCTCCAAAATCAGGTGGAAAGTGGCACTGCGCTTAGGGCCATTTTTCTCAGGAAGCCAAAATTCTCTTGTTTTGACTCTATGAATTTGATTTCTCTCTCCTCATTGATGGATTCACTGATGTTATTGATGACATGGCATTTACATGTAATGATAAAACATTTTTAGAGGGTAGATTCATTAGTTAGATGTGGTTTTGAGGCAAATGAATCAGTTTCCCCTCTTTTAGAGGCGAGTTGTTTGACTGCCTATATTCTAGTTCTTTGTTGGGAAATGGTTGAAATAACCCCTCTTCTCATGGATTTGACCCCTGAAGGTCAAGATGAGTAGTTTAGATGTCTATATTATTTGTTTTCTTGGTCATTTGGTGAGGTTGGATTCAGCTGGATGCTCATGTATTGAACACTTATAATTTTGTAGCAATTGTGGCAGGAAACTAATAAAGTTGAAGCTATTTTTATGGGATACCTATGGTATGGCCTTTAACATGTGTTTCTTCTTCTGTTAATATGTTCTCATATTGTTTATGTATGCATATTTTATATAATTACTTCTGATTGGTTGTTTTCAAGTCAGATAGGTGGAATACATTAGGTTTTAATGCTCTACCTTGGGAAAACACCAATATTTCATGTTTTCTTCTGTTTAGGAAGGATTCTTGACTTGCTCAGGCCCTTCTTAGCTCCTCACCAGTCTAGCCTTTCACCCCATCAAGATTTAAGGTGCTGAAGGTCATACCTACCTTACCCCATAGAATCCCCTGCAATTTTGACTTAGTTTCCCAAACCCAAATTGCCCAGCTCCTCCTGATCTGGCAAAAACACCAACAAATTCAATCAAAACCCTTAAGCTAATATATCTAGCATAAAATATTGTTCCTGATCCAGTCATCTTGACTGAGATCCATAAGGAGAGAGCTCTCTCCTGACCTAGTAGGGCTAGCTATTAGGTTAAGCGTGGTTTGTGGTTACCCTAGAATTGCCTCTCTTCAGCCTGAGGTCAATCTAGGCGATAACATATCCTTCTAAGTTTTTGTCTGAAAGGTTTTTTATTTTCTTTTATAGGGATTGTGTGTTGTATGATGTTTCCGTCATAGGACTTGATGTCCTCATAACTCCAAGCAAAAACATATTGGAATTCTTTTAATAACTCAATGCATTTTACTCTCTTAGTGGGAGGTAATGATTTCGAAAGTTTAATTAATTTCGGATTTTCCTTAGTGCCTATATTACAATCCTCTATATCAGATTTCAAAGGTTCCATTTTAGGCTTCCTAGGAACATCATTGGAATCAAACAAATATTCCAAAGGGATTAATCCCTTAGGTAAGAAATTGTCTTTGAGATTGATTACTTCAGTGTCTTCATCAATTATTTCATCAATCTCAACTTTATTTAGGTTTTATACATCTGATTTTGCAAATTTAGTGGGATGAAATCTATCTATTTCTTCACCTTCTATCTCATTTATTTCTATTTTATCTTTGGCGTTAGGGTCTATTGATGTGTCAGTATCTATATTGCTATTTACAAACTCTTCTTCTAGGATTAAAAAATTGTTTATCTATCTGTCATTAGAAAATATTTTCCAGTCCTTCAAATTATCAGGGATTGAAGGTCTGTGCCTAACTTCACTTGCGTACTAATGGTTAGGTTGAAAAGGTAAATTGCAGGTGCTGGAAAACATTGCTAAACTGTGAGCTTGCATATTATGTTTCCTAGGAATTACAACAAGCTTGGTTTCTAAGAAATTGTTTAGTATTTCCACAATTTAGTATTTCCACAATGGTTCCTCTATAATAACTTAACCTAGGGTCTTTGGTCATATATACAACATCTATTTGTTTTATAACCAGTTCAGAGTCTCCCATGACAGAGACTCTTTTGGCTCCTAAATTCCTAACTAATTTAAGGCCTAAAATTAGTGCCTCATACTCGGCCATATTGTTAGTGCATTTAAAATTCAGTCTGTATGCATGGCCTTCTGATTGATTATTATCCAGATTGTATATCCAAACTCCTGCTCCTACTCCAAACTTATTTATTGACCCATCAAATTCAATATGCCATAATATCTCATGTTCATAATTTTCATCATCTGGTGCAACAAACTTTTCCTTATTTTGACTACCTTGTTTAGTGGAAAGTTCTAAAGTTTGGACAGTTACCTCTTGTTTTGAAACTGCAATTTCTTTTGGTTCTGTATAAACACTGTCTAAAAGAACTTCTTGTTTTTTTTCAACATTATATAGGATAAAGGAATCAATTTCTGAATGTAGAGAGTAGACAGGAAAGTTTTGAGGTTGATCCTGGCTACTTACCATATATTTCATTAAAGTTTCATAGTACAGCTTCTTGGGTTGTCCAAATACAGAGATGGTCACATGTGACATATCAAGTTGTAAAGATCCTTGAAGTTTGGCTCCCCATGATCTGGATAAAAGCATGCCATACTTCGATGGGATGTCAGCAACCACAATATCCATTAGGATGCTCTTGGAAGGATATTGAACTAAGGTAATACATAGGTCTTTGATCAATCCTAGACACTTTACTTGACTTGAGTCAAATGAGAATAAGTCCTTGTAAGGTCTTGTAATTTCTAGGTTCAATTTTTCCATTGTTGATTTGGGCATTAAATTGTGGGAGGCCCCATAATCCAACATTGCATTATGAAGAATTTTGTCATGGATGCCAAGGCTAATGTAGAAAGGTGGTATTCCTCCTTCTAATGGTTTTCCATTAACATCAAGACTAAATGTAAGTTCTGGTTGGTCATCAAAAAAGTTGACTAAATCCTCATTCTTAGCAATGTTCAGGGTCCGGTTTATCTGCATTTTGTACATTTAATTCTTGATCAGTTCTGTCAAAGGAACTGAAATCTTTAGTTTGGCTACCTCTACTCCTAGATTAAAAGGCAAAGGGGTTTTCTCTATTTGAGGGTTTGGAATTTTTACAGCAGGAATTTGAGTGGGATGATCTTCTTTTCCTTTATTGGGGATCTCTTTCTGTTGGTTTTCAAGTTTGGTGTTTTGAGGTGTGTCCACTATTTTTTAGGGAGAATTGAAGTGGAGGGTTGATCATCAGAAGGTTGATTAGGGGTGATATCAACAATGGTGGGACCAGAAGGATTCTAGTTTTGTATGGGGAGAATCTAGAGGATTTTAGAAACCGAGGCTTCTTTGATTTTCTTAGGTTGATTTGGCACTATTTTCTTGGTTTGATCAGGGGTATCAGAGTTCTTTTTACTTCTTAGGTTATACTGTTTATGCACTTAAAAAATGGCAGAATCATATCCTTGTTTATAATCAAATGACTCTCTAGACTGGATTTGCAATTGCTGTAGCATATGCATTTCCTGCTCATCTTGTGTTAGGAAAACAATATCCTCATCATCTAATCCCATCAGATTAATCTAGGTATCTTGTTCTGGATCATCAGGATGGGATGTTTCTTCATAATTCTCTTGAAAAGGAGGCCTAATATTCTGATTAGGTCCATTCTTACTAGTGTTTTGGTTTTGGTTTTTTTCTAAAGTTTGGGTTTCTAACCGGAGGGGCTTGTTGGTTATCCCATTAAGGTTTCCTCTCCATATTCTCTATTATATCCATTAACTTTTCTATGCCTTTCACTAAACTATCTATTTTGAGGTCAGAGGGTTAAGGTTCATCTTTTGTTGTTCCTCTTCATTCATTCCTAACAATAGCTCTTTTAGCTAATAAATTAGCTTCTACACTAATTGCTACACTTTTCATTTCCTCTAATGTTGGGGGGTTTCATTCCTTGAGCTGGTATGCCATGTCTGTGTTAAAACCATCAGGAAACTTTATTAATGCTAAATCAGGTGGGGGTCAAAGGTTAACTGGAATCACATTGTATATATTGTTAAATCTAGTGCAATAATCCTGTACAGTTTCATTGATCTCCTTCTAATATTTTCATACTCTCAAAGGATCTATAAGGGGTTCTTTTTCTTCTCCCATATATTTAAGAATTGTTGATAAAACACATATAGACTGTTAATACTTTTAGGGGGTAATCCTCTAAACCATTTTCTAACATCACCAGCTAAAGTCTAAGAAAATAGTCTCATTTGAACATCACCTATATCAATTTCGTGTAATTCGAAGCAGTTTGTCATTTATTGACATGGTGTTGTGCAGTGTAGTGTCATATGCCATCAAATTGTACGATTTTAGTATGGTAGTCTACTGCCATGGCACCAAGTGGGGTAGGTATAACAAGAGGATTAAACCTATTTGCCATGGCTATTAGCTGGAAGGAGCTAATATGTGGAGTTGAGGTACTGGAAGACGATATAATAGTGGAGGATGAACTAGGACTAGTAACTGGCGGATGAGTAGTGCTAGGTTGATAAGGGAGTGAGGGTATGAATGGTGGTGGGGAATGGACTTCAGAAGTTGAAGGGAATAATGGTGAAGTAAGAGTAGTGTGTGATTGTTCAGAAAGCTCAGGGATATTGGCTATACTAAGAGATGATTGTGGTGAATTCAAAATGTACTCATCAATGGATTTGTTGGCTTTTTGGACTTCAAGGTCTGCAATAAACTTAGGATCTAGGACAGTATCGTAAATTTCACTTTCAGACTTTGATTTAAATAATGACAAATCAAATTTCTCATCAAAAGGAAGATCTTCTAAAAATAACCACTCATTAGGACATGAATTGGCTTTAACTAAAGGTATGTAACTAACTGAACTTTCTTCTTTTTTGGATTTCCTTGAAATCAAGTTAGGATTATCAGCTACCGGGGCAAGGTTTGGATCTGGGTTAGCCCTAGTATAATGAGTTCTCCTTGAAGCCAGAATTTCAAAATTTTTCTAATTATTTTATGCGAGATTTTTTAAAATAACTTCTAATAAATTACTTTAAGAGCTCAAAATTTAATTTTAACAATTTCTTAAATTTTTTATTAGGACTGAGGATTTGATTCCCCAGTGGAGTCGCCACTATGTTATCACTCAGAATTTTCCTTAGAAGTTATCAGAAGAAGGAAGAAACTGAGGTAACCACAAACCAATATTTTAGGCTTAGGCTCTAGCCAACCTAAGTCTAGAGAGGGCTCTCTCTATGTAATTTAGCTTTGTTTTACTGGTATTTTAGGCTAGTTCTTAATGTTCATGGGGGTTTTGGTTTTGATTTTATGGTTTGGTGGTGGAATTCTTGGAATAGATGGATAGAGCAAGGTCTTTAAGCTATTGGGCTATGGAGTCAACAAATGGATAGAAGAACTGGATCAATTCATTAAAGGGAATGTTCACAGGGCAGGCTAGCAAAGTAAAGAACAAATTTGTAGGCCAAATGGGTGAAATGATCCTAACCAAGGTGAGAGAGAACTTAAGAATCCTCAGACCGTGGCTAAAATGAAGAACAGGGGATAATCATGAACAAAGGGAAATTAAGAATCCTTTGCTATAGATCACAAGGAATAACCTAAACTAAGGAGCAATCAAGAATTCCTTAACTTAGATTTGTGAAGAAAACATTCAATATGCATAACAGTCAAGACAGAGTGCAGTTAAACAATTTCTAAAATATCATTCCATGTTATAGCATTCAGATTTTTAGAGATACAAATAAGATTATGGAAACCTCAAAGAAAAATAACACTGAACTTAAGAAAATACTTATTTTAACTTCGCTTTGCACAAGAATTCAGTGAAATATCTGATCTTTATTCCTTGATCCAGCTAGCTGATCCAGTAATTGACACAATAGAATTTTAGACAGAAGAACAATAACTCTATAGAAATTCTTGGAATCCACCCTACATACTTCGAATTGTGAATTATTTATACAAAAAATTATTACAAAATATCTCAAACTATTTTGAGATTAAATTTAGGAAATACAAATATCTTCTTGCAAGAAGATAGAGACAACTAATCTTCATGTTGTCCCTTTTATTATGGTTGTGCTAACCTTTATGGTTGAAGTGTAGCCCTTTATATCACCTTGTAGTTGTGGAGTGTTCACGCTGGAGTCTTCTTTACTTTCATCTTTCCATTGATATTCGTTAATCCTGATACTCTTTGACCCTGTTGTACTGTTTTTACCCATTTCACCTAGCCACCTTCATTTTCACTGCACAGTAACTATCTACTGTAAATTTATCATAGTAAATCAGTTACATTCTCCCACCATTTTGCTTCTGGTAATTTTATCTTCATCATTCTTATATAGATCTCAGCAGCTTCAGTATACTTGGAAAAATTGGGCTTGGTGAGGAATAAATATTTGACCTCATGTTCTAGAAAAAACAATTTTTCAAATGTATCAAATAACACTTTGCCTATTCGCAAGGCCTTTATGGATGAAGAGATGGCTTGTTCCTTGGAAAAATTTTTGAGTCTATCACTATAATACAACTGTGTCATGAGTTGGTCATTGATAACCATAGGATTGGGCAGACCTTTTTCTCTTAAAATCTAGAATGTAGCCATGAACCTATCAATGGCTACTTGCATATTGTGGAATTTTTATTCTAAATTAAGCATAAGGTTCCTCTTGGAAAGGACCTTCCTTATCTCCAAAACGGTCTCAGTCCTATCTTCGATGTTTAGCTCATGAATCTCATGTCTAATTTTGTTGTCAAGGAAGTTGATGAGTCTATTTGCATCCTCAGACTTATCTCCCAATTCCTCTTTTAATTTCTGGATAGCTTCTGTAGTTATCTTTACCAACTCTGTTTGTTCAAAAATTACTTGAATTGATGGCCAAATATCATTGATAGAGTCAATGATATTGGCCCACAACATTTCCTTGGTTTGTCCAAGTGGTTTCTTTAGTGTTAAATCCTTCTCTAGGATTTTGATTCTCTCACCCATTCTCAGTGCCTTTTATGTTTCTTCTTTTTGCTGGAACTGGGAAAGTTTGCAATCAGTTTCCAAACTTGCCACCTTTTCCTTTAGTCTCTTCATCTCTGTAGCCTGGATGGACATCTCTTCCATGGCTTTGACTAGTTCTGCTTCTTTCTCTCCATGTGTACATGTTGTTGTGGTAGATTCTGCTGTTACTGGCAATGTTGTGGTAGGTGGAGCAGTGGGTGCCTATGATGCTGCCAGTGTAGAAGGAACTGTTGTAGATATTGTTGGGATGACATCTTTGGAAGTTGTGGACAAATAGCTTTTCTTCGATTGAATTAAACCATCCAATACCTTTTCTGTCTCATTAAGTTGATCATTCACCTTCGAGACCAAGTCCATCAACTCCTCATGTCTGGTTTGATTCTCTTAGACTTCTAGAGTTTGAGGATGATGTAGCTGGGGTATTTTCAATTTCCTCTTAAGTGCAAAAATATCATCATTTTTCTTCTTAATCAGTTGTTATATAGCTTTTATATCCTTGGGATCATGTCCCAATTCAATCACTAAGTCCTCTAAGGATTTGATCCTCATATCCTTGGCCTGTGAGGAGGCCTTCTCTAACTGAAATTGTGCTGAAATGTTGTTCAGAGAGTTCTATAGCTGATGGGCAGCCATGGCTTTACCTGTCAGGGTGGAGTATATCATCTCTCCAGCCTATTTGTGTAGTTCAATCTGGTCTATGGGATGGATATCCCTTGCTAATACTTCAAAATCCACTTTCTTAAAATTTGATGTTGTCTTTGGTTGATGGGTTGTATGCTTGATAAATGTCATCTGTAGCTTCCCCTCTTTAATGTCAAAGGCTGACATTAACCTTGTTTGATTGGTAGGGGTGAGCTTCAGGTACTGTGCATATGTTTGGGCCTTAAGCCTCTCGTTCCTAGCCTTGATTTCTATAAAATTTTCCTTGATATCTTGGTCCTTGTCAGCAGGCATTCTAAAGGAAGATACTTCAACACTGAGCTACCTTTCCAACATCAAAGTTTGTGAAGTGGAAGGCTCTTGTATGCCTCCAGATGGAGTGGCAGGCTTGCTTCTTTCTGCTTCTGTATTTGTGACCTAAGATGATCCTTTAATGTATTCTTGCCCAGAGGCTAGATTTAGCTTTTGCCTCTTGTTTGATTCCTGCTGTAAATTAGAGGTGTCCATTCCTGAAGTGGAAGCCCCTTCTCTGTTTCTTTTCGAGATCTTCTCCTCATTCGGAGGAGTCTGCATGATTGGAGGACTACTCATAGCAGTCTCTAGTTCCTCTGGTACCTGCAGAATTGAGTTGTCATCAAGTTGCTTTTCTAAATCAATTAGAGCATTCTCTACATATATTCTGCTGTTGTCCTAGTCTACTAGGGTACCTTCCACCCATTCAGTTTGGTTTGCATATGCTTCTATTTCAGGTACGGGATGGTGGATGAAAGGTCCTAGGTTGACCTTTTGTCTCTTCTTTGTGATGAATTCCAAAAGATCATATCTCCAGACAAAACTTCTATAGAACTTCATATTCTGTAATATCAAATCTGCCTCTTTGACAGCCTCTCTAGAGTTGCATATGAAGTGGCCTAGTTGGTCTTTTGTTTTGAAATTGGCCTTCTTCTTGGCATTGACAAAGTTTACCTCATCTGCATTGATGATTTGCCTATAGTATTCTAATGCAAACAACCTCATGGTGAGGTATCTTGGCAACTTATATGGTGTAAGCATGCAACCATATATCCTGATTTCTGTGTGGTTCTGGTAAACGTACCAGTCACCCACTTTGGTCTGCTTTGATAGTTGAAGGACTCTCTTTATTTCTGGACTGATTCTTGGACGAGGGTTTCCAGTCAGCATTGTCATAACTGGATGCACAAATAAATCAATGAAGTATGAATAAGAGTATGGAAACCAATACTCGTGGACCAATGGGGACCAAAAAATGACTGAACTGGGTTGACCCTTGGTGTCCAGTTTTTGGAGGGTGAATGGAAATTTCTTTGATTGATAATATAAGAACATATGGTATAAAACTGATGAGTATTTGGAAACCCTTTCATTTCCCATTCTTGTGAACCACTCATGTATTATGTTAGCTATGAAACTGGAAAAGTCATAAATGGTTGCAGGAGGTTGTTCTGGGGTATAGATGGACATGAAAGCTAGGATAATTTCATCAATGTACTCACTTGTGGAGTAACCGAAAACACAAGATATCATGGCTACAATGTTTCAGCCCCATGGGAAAAACATAGTAGCTACATATGGAGGGGGGTCTTTAGGGATGTGCTTTTCTTCTCTGATGAAGATTTGGAGCAATTAGGCCACTTTTGCAGAGCTGAGTTTCGGATATAAGTCCAATAGGTTTCCAATTGAGAGGGGAGTTAGGTTTGGCCCTGCTTGGAGCTATAGTATCTCATTGATGGACTCATCAGTGATGGTGAAAAGGACCTTTTGGTCATGAGACATGATTGTTCTGTGATTGGGGACATAGCAAGCATAGCACATATCCACAATTTCAGGAAAAATGTGGACTTGGGGGAACTGGTACTTGGGCAAATTTGACTCCCAAAGGCCAATTTCGTCAGCATGGTTGAGGAACTTGTCCCTACTTTGGCAATGTACTTTGAGCAGGAGCTCTATGATAGTGGTATCCTTTATCTGGAAATATTTATCAGCTAGGGGAAGATGGTCCAGGTCTAAATGGGGTGTAGAGATGGGTCTCACATCCATAGCAATTGGGGTAGCCATACTCAGTTCTTGTGGATTTGAGTACGAGGGGTAAGTTTAAGTTTTCAGGGCAACGATGTTCTTGCAGATGATTTTGGTCTAAAGTGTAAAAACCAAAATAAATCTAATTATTTTCCACTTAATTTAAAGTGTAATGAGGGCAATATACTGGAATTGGACAACTGAGTGGGTTCTCCGTGGTTAAATACCTGGAATTGGGCAAATTTGGTTGTAACTGGTAGTTGACGGAGGTTTACAGGGGTATGTACGGCTCTGGTACAGATGGATGATTGTGTCGGACTGTCTACAGCTTCTGTGAAGCAATTGTGGAGGTTCGTGATCTATTTTGGTAGTTTTCAAGAGTCGCAATGACGTTCTGAGCTCTCAAAGGCAATAATTCATGAAAAAAGTGAAAAGAGGGGTAAACAGGTTTTTCTAGGAAAACTGTTAACTTTGGCGGGTTTTCACTAATGGATGAATAGTGGCAGTTTTCAGATGGAAAGGGGAAAGCGGTTTGGGAGGTCCATCGCACCGCTTTTGTGGTACAGGCAGTATTCAGGAGGGGTCACCCGATTCCACTTAGCACTTGACACGTAGCATCGGGGGCCGGGGGGAAAACCGCTTCATCGGGTGGGTAAAAGGCAGACATCGGGTTGGCCCGATATGGATGAGAGCTATTGGATGTGGACGAGGGGCAATTGATGGTGATCGGGAGATGGGATTTACGCGGGGGTGATTTATGTGATTTGATGGGGGGCCTGGGGACTTAACTGCGGTAGTATGAGATTAACTTAGATTTTAATCTCATCGGGACACTTTAATGCGAGATTAAGGGCTAAGGCGGGGTTATTAATTTCTTTGGGATATGGGTAGTAATATAGTTTATAATTAAACTAAAGGGTGGGGCTAATTTATATACGAGAATTAAATACATACGAGAAATTGGTTTTTCGGGAATTTTGTTTATATTAATAAAAGTTAATATGAAGGGAAATGAGTGGGGGTGGGGGGAGGGTGCTTGACTTAGGATAAATGTTATTTGGTGGGTTTTTGACATAGAACATGTTTGTTATGGGTTTTCCATATGCAAAAAGACTTAGCCTTAGGAAAAGGGCTTTTGTGGGGGGGATGAATGAATTTGCAAGGGATTTTTAACACCTTTGTCACTTAATTCATCAAGTTGAGGGTCTGGTCCCTCCAGAAGTCAGAGAAATTCTCTGAGCCTTTCTTACTTAAGAAGTTAAAGATACTAATCTTTTATTATGAAGGGGAAGTTAATGAGTGATGTAGGGGTTTAAATGAAAGATAGGCATATTAAATGAATCATGTTGTGAACTATTGTCTTTGCTCTATGCATCAATTATGCATATTTAAAAGATGCATTTGGAAAAATATCATAATTGCTCTTCATGTAATCACAAGACATTTCTGCAACCTTTCTTCTACTTACCCACTTACTCACCCTACCATTTTATCTTCACTTTATTTTGGTGCATTTAGGCTAGCAAACCCTTATCAATCTTTTTTTTTTCTTTACAAAATAAACTATCCAATTCTACCCTGATAACATCCAAGGGCTCAGATTACACTAATGAGCTCCTTTTATTCACTCTACCTATCTAATGATCAACCAATATTACTCTGTTTGATCAGATTTTATTCTCTAACTATAAACAATAAAATTCAAAGCATGAAATAGCCAAGTTTAAACATTTTGAATATCATGGATTGTGGCATGAGTTACAAGCTGCACACAATCATTTATTATACATAAAAGGTAAATAGTAGTGGCATTTTGACTTGCAGACTTTCATGGTCTCTTTTTTTCTTTTGGGGTTCATATATTTTCATCTTTTTTTGACCTTTTTCATTCTTTTTGTCCTTTGATTATTTTTTTACGACAAACCCTCTTTACATTTTTTAATTTTTTATAATATGGAAAACATTTGCAGAAAGCAAAGGTATGTACAATATTACAAGGTTTAATCTTAGTAATTCAAAATTATGACTCCTATTGGTATATGAACCTAACACTTCCAAAAGCAAAAGTGTTGGAAAAACAATGGAAGCAAGATTTGAATACCAGAGAGGAGAAACTCAAAAAATTAAAAAGCCTCAATTGGGATAGAAATTGGTTCTATTTGGTCAAACCACATAGCCAACAATTGACAATCAAATGTCCTGCTAATGCAACCGATCGCATGATGCCAGAACTCTCAGATGCAGTATACACAGGTCAGTTACATGCAAGGATGAGTCATCCGCCAAAGATCCAAACTATGCTCGAGATTTGTTAGTTAAAGTCGCAGGAGGAATAATAGATGCAATGCATCTTTTCAAAAGTTATCGCAATTCTATTTTTAACATGAAATCCCATATTTTGGGAAAGGTTGTTCCAGCCACCTTAAGAACTTTTACGAACAATTTGTTTTTATTTTTGCTATAAAGACCCTTTCATGTCATTTGAGAAGGGGTCCTAAAATTGTATTAAATTAGATTTAAGAATATAGAATTTATGGACTTCTTAATTTACTTTTGTAGAAGATCGGGATCAAGGTTAAAACTTGTTGTAAAGGGATTTCAAGAGGACTTGCATTTCTGTATCTTTTTGAAGTTTCCAGAATAGGAAGAGCGAACCAGACTATTACTTCCATAAGAGGATTCAAATACATATGGTACTTTTATCAATGTCCTTTGTTTCATGTTATGCAATTAAACAATCTTTTGATTCGATATTGTTGTTATATGTGAATGTTCATAACAATTCTACATTATATCACTTTTGAATCAGTTGGAATTGACATTCTAAACACATATGCTGACAATTGATGTTATTATGATATGCGATATGTTCTATGTCACTTTGTTTAAATTGATCATCATTCATGCTTAACTTTCTGTAGCCAATTGATTGATCTTAATTAGCATTTGATTACCAGAAATCATTATAAATGGCATTGATATTGGATTACCCGGGTTATATATAGATCTATTTGTATACTTTAATGAGTTTATTGTCCAAACCATCTATCATTTTGTTACATATATTAAACACCAATTCATCAAAACACATTTTATTGGGAAACTGGTCCCATACTATCCAGTCGAAGCCACCATACCAAATAGAAAAGGAATTGCATTAAGGGCCGCACCGGGTGGTTATCCCCAATGTTGGTGCAATGATTTTAGAGGCATCAACACTAAGGTATTGTTGGTTCCCTATAATATTAGTGATTACCCCATTACTATTGTAGTTATACCCCTTATTTATATTGTTGTGCCCCTATTACCCCCATGTTGTTATTTATGTGCCCCAAAGAATCCCTCTTTTGTTATTTTTGTGGCTTTATATTATTATTGTTAGGTCGGCTGGATTATATTGTGACTCCTTAGACTCCTATATATAGAAAGGAGGTTTTGTCATTTGTATCATCCAAGAATTGTTCATTTATGTAATGTAAAGGAGGTTTCCCCTCGAAGAGGCTGAATTCTAAGGCGTTGATCTATCTTTTCTATCTTTTCTTGAGCTGGTTTCATAACATTTGGTATCAGAGCTTTGGATTCTAGGGTTTCGCTGCTCCAAACAGGTCATCGTGGCATTTTCGCTATAACGTTTTTTCTGTGATGTTTCAGAAGTAAAAAAAAAACCCATTTGAGAAGAAATCGCGCTGAACCTTGGGTCCGAATTTCAGAGATTTTCGCGCGATATTTGCGGAGATATGATCTGAGGAAGTTGGTCTTTTTGCAGACTCCTGAATTACATTCAAAACAGGTGACCTGGGGAAAATCGTCATAACTTTCTCTCTGGGGATCGGATTGAAATTTCGTAAGAAGGTACAAAAATAGGATGGACTGTAGTTTCTTGTATGTGTGTTTTAGATTCAAAGGTTGAAACAGTGACCCGTGGCACGTCGTACAAGTTCGCTCTACTGAACCAGTCTAAAAGCAAGTCACTGTGGGAGATTTCACATAACTCTTCCTTGGAGAATCCAATTTGGCTCAGACTTGTTTCATTGGAAAGAGGACGCAGAAGGCTACTACAGGCAACAATTTTAGAACTGGATGATCCGAAATTACAGAGATACATCAGATTCAATATCAGGCTTCTATAAAGTGAAAAAAGGTGTGTAGTTTTTTAAATTTTTGCTTAAGCTTGGTTTGAAAATTTATTTTGAAGGAATTCAAAGGGCATAGTAGAGCATTATTATCGGTAACTGATGCCCCGAAAGAAAATGCAAACACCTAGTAAGGAACCTGAAAGCTCTAGCATGACTCATGAAGAAGAGGAAGAAATGCTACATGATATATCAAAATTACAAGAACAAGTGCAACACATGTCACGCTCACAAAAGCTAACAAAAGCTAAGATAAATGGCGTAGAATCTAAGATAAATGGCGTGAAATCTAAGATAAATGGCATGGAAGCTAAGATGGATGATTCGAAGAGACACATGGCAGATTTGAAGACAGACATGGACGAATTGAAGATAAATATGAATAAGTTGCTACAAGAAATGGGCACTAAGGGTGAAAGGGTAGTAAAGGAAACTCATGATGAGAACAAAAGAAATGTTAATCATGATTCCATAGACTCTAATGTTGGATCGAAGACTCACCATATTCCAAAAATCGATATGAGGAAGTTTGATGGCAAGGATCCCGCCACATGGATATTACAGATGGAGCAATTCTTCGATCTCAATAATGTGCAAAACACACAAAAGGTACGTATGGCAACTTTATATTTGGAACCAAATCAGTTTGTATGGTATCAATGGCTTTTCTCTCGTAAACAATTTATCACTTGGGCAATTTTTACGGAAGAATTGATAGCACATTATGAGGATACAAAAAGCAACACTTTTTTTAGCCAATTGATAAGTCTCAAACAAAAGGGTTCAATAATGGAGCACATTGAGGAGTTCCAAAAATTGAACATAAGGGTAAAAGATATTCCAGAGGAGCATAGGATTGATGTGTTCATAGGGTCTTTAAAGGATAATATCCAACATGATGTTCGCCTTTGGGAACCTGATTCATTAGAGAAGGCATTCAGGTTAGCAAGAAAAATGGAAAGCAAAATTATGGCAACCAGGAAGCATACCACTCACAACTATAAAGACGGAAGTGTTGTTGCCCTAGTCTTCCACAACCTATAAGGTTGACACCACAACAATTGGAAGAAAAAAGAGCAAAAGGGCTTTGTTACAGTTGTGATAGCAAATACACTAAAGGTCATAAGTGTGCTGAGAAGAAATTATTCTACATAGATTGTGAAGAGGAAGAAGAAAAGGAGCAAGAAAGGTCAAAAGAAGAGGATATACTCCAGGAACAAAGCCTAGATGAAGAACAAATAAATCCGACCATATCTTGTAATGCATTGGCAGGAATTACCACTCCTCAAACCATCAAGATAGAAGGACAAATCAAGAAGAAAAAGGTAATAGTGTTGATTGATTCAGGAAGCACCCACAATTTTATTCATTGTAAGGTAGCAAAAGAATTGAATTGCTTCCTATATCCAGCACCAGAGTGTCAAGTGATGATTGCAAATGGAGGAACAATAAATTTCTCTGGAAAGTGCCATAATATCAAGCTATCCATGGGAGAATATGTATTGACTAGCCCAATGCTTTCCATTCCAATGGGAGGTGCTGATGTTGTACTAGGAGTCCAATGGCTACAATCCTTGGGTACAATAGCTTTTAATTTTCAAGAACTTTTCATCAAATTTTCTATGGAAGGAAAGGAAGTTGAATTAAGGGGTATTGCAGGGAAACCAGGAAAGATAATCAGCTCTAATGGTATGACAAAGCTTCTAAAAAAGGAGCAAAGAGGTGTAATTGCACAATTATGTTCGCTAGATGTTTCCACATTGGAATCATCTATTTCTCCAGATCTCCAAAAAGTCCTGGACAATCATTCCAAGGTATTTGAGACTCCCAAAGGTCTCCCACCTATGCGTGATCATGATCATGCTATTCATCTGATTCCAGGAAGTGTTCCTCCAAACATCAGGCCGTACAGATATCCCTATGTCCAAAAAAGTGAAATTGAACGTATGGTTGCAGAAATGCTAGAGGCTGGTATAATTCAACCAGTCAAAGTTCTTTCTCTGCTCCAGTAGTATTGGTGCACAAGAAGGATGGATCATGGCGCATGTGTCCAGATTATAGGGAGCTCAACAAGCTCACTATTAAAGATAAGTTTCCCATTCCTGTCATTGATGAATTACTGGATGAATTGCATGGATCAATTTACTTCACCAAGTTGGATCTTCGTTCGGGATATCATCAAATCAGAATGAAGATTGAAGACATTCCAAAACGGCATTTAGAACTCATGAGGGTCATTATGAATTTTTGGTCATGCCTTTTGGCCTTACCAATGCACCTTCAACATTTCAAGGTTTGATGAATTCAATTTTCAAACCATTCCTTAGAAAATTTGTGTTAGTATTTTTTGATGATATACTAATCTACAGCAAGTCTTGGAAGGATCATGTTGAACATGTTGACAGGGTGCTACAACTATTGGAGGAGAAACAATTATATGCAAAAAGATCCAAATGTTTCTTTGGAGTCCAGGAGGTGGAATATTTGGGTCATATTGTATCTCATGAAGGAGTTAAGGTAGACCCTAGCAAAATTAAAGCCATTAAGGAATGGAAAATCCCCACATCCATAAAGCATCTGCGAGGATTTCTTGGGTTGACAGGGTATTATCGCAAGTTTGTTAAGAATTATGGGAGAATAGCAGCACCTCTAACAACATTATTGAAGAAAGATGCATTTTCATGGACTCCGGAAGCAACAAAGGCCTTTGAACATCTTAAAGAGGCAATGTGCCAAGCACCGGTCTTAGCTACACCGGACTTCACAAAAACCTTTATTGTGGAATGTGATGCTTCAGGAAATGGAATTGGTGCTGTTCTAATGCAAGATGAAAGACCCATTGCTTTTGAAAGTCGTCCAATCAAGGGAAAGTTTTTAAGCAAAGCTATTTATGAGAAGGAAATGTTGGCAATACTCCATGCACTTAAGAAATGGCGACCCTACCTAATGGGAAGACACTTCAAGGTAAAAACGGATCATGATAGCCTTAAATACTTTTTAGAACAAAGATTATCCTCTGAAGAGCAACAAAAGTGGGTCACAAAGATGTTGGGTTATGACTTTGAAATCATCTACAAAAAAGGGAAGCAAAATGTGGTGGCAGATGCACTCTCAAGAAAGGATGAGGATGTGGAAGCATTGTTGTGCGCCATTTCTATTATCCAACCAGATTGGATAAACGAAGCAAGGGAGGAATGGAAGAATGATGAAGAAGTGTGGGCACTTATTCGAAAGCTACAACAAGATTCCAGTACGTCTGATACATTTAGCTGGAAAAATGATTCGTTATGGTACAAAGATCGCTTATACCTCTGTAAGAATTCCCAGCTAAAACAAAAGATTCTTATGGAATTGCACACTTCTCCCTTAGGAGGGCACTCAGGATTTTTAAAAACTTACCACAGGGTTAAGAAGGAATTTTTTTGGGATGGCCTTAAATCAGATATTCAAAAGTTTGTGGCAGAATGTTTGGTTTGCCAACAAAATAAAGTTGAAACAATTAAGACACCGGGTCTATTACAACCTTTATCCATTCCAAGCCAACGTTGGGAGGAGGTTTCAATGGATTTTATCACAGGTTTACCCAAGTCTGAGGGAAAGAGTGTCATCATGGTGGTAGTTGACAGACTTACCAAGTATGCACACTTTTGTGCATTATCACATCCATTTAAAGCCAGTACAGTTTCTACTGCATTTATGGAAACAATTCAAAAGCTACATGGAAACCCAAAGATTATTGTAAGTGACAGAGATCCCATTTTCACTGGAAATTTTTGGACAAAATTATTTTCTTGTCTTGGTACTCAGTTAGCTCATAGCTCATCTTATCATCCTCAATCTGATGGGAAAACTGAGATAGTAAACAAATGTTTGGAAGGATATCTTCGTTGCTTTGTATCTGATAAACAGACACAATGGGTCAAATGGTTGCCTCTGGCTGAATGGTGGTATAACACTTCCTTCCATACAACAACAAAAATGACCCCATTTATGGCACTTTATGGGTATCAACCACCATCCATCACATCATATTTAAGAGAAAATTCTAAGGTTCAGGCAGTGGAACATCACATCGAACATCAACAACAAGTCCTCCAACTCTTAAAGGATAACCTCGTGTTGGCACAAAATAGAATGAAACAACAGGCAGATCAACATCGCAGTGAAAGAAGTTTTGATGTAGGTGATTGGGTATTCCTACGGCTACAACCATATAAGCAAATGTCCCTAAAGCAAGCTAAGAAGGATAATAAATTATCACCAAAGTATTATGGTCCGTACAAGGTGTTGCAAAAGATTGGTACTATGGCATACAAATTGGAGCTTCCTGCAGCTTCTCGATTGCACCCAGTTTTCCATGTTTCATGTTTAAAGAAGGTTATAGGCGACAAGCTCCCAGTTCAAACAATATTGCTAGAACTTGACGAGGAAGGAAAAATTATATTGGAACCGGAAGCAGTCACAGAAACAAGAACTCGACAGCTACGAAATCGATCAATTTCAGAGTATCTTATCAAGTGGAAGAACTTATCCGCTGAAGATTCCACATGGGAGGATGAGAATTTTATGCAGAAGTATCCAGAACTACTCAAGCGTTGAGGACAACACTTTTTTGAAGGAGAGGGGCATGTTGGGTCCCTATAATACTAGTGATTACCCCATTACTATTGTAGTTATAACCCTTATATATATTGTTGTGCCCCTATTACCCCCATGTTGTTATTTCTATGCCCCAAAGAATCCCTCTTTTGTTATTTTTGTGGCTTTATATTATTATTGTTAGGTCGGCTGGATTATATTGTGACTCCTTAGACTCCTATATATAGAAAGGAGGTTTTGTCATTTGTATCATCCAAGAATTGTTCATTTATGTAATGTAAAGGAGGTTGCCCCCTCGAAGAGGCTGAATTCTAAGGCGTTGATCTATCTTTTCTATCTTTTCTTGAGCTGGTTTCATAACAGGTATACCTTTCCACTATCATATTTCTCCTACAGTAGAAGAAACTCTTGATGGGTAGCCGTGTGGTTGGAAGGTCTATAATATATCAAACCCTTCATTTTGACATGCAGAGGTACCTAAGTCCAAACAAAGGCAGCTCCACCATTCTCCTAAGAATTTTTTTGATCCATTATCAAATTCATATTATTTTTCTTTCTTTCTCCATTTTTCTCTTCCTTGTAGTCTCTTATGTAATATTGACCTTGCCACAATTCCAACATCTTGCCTTGGAATTTCTAGGAGACTTAGATCCCCCACAAGATTTATATCTTCCCTTCTCCCTTTTATTTCCTTTTTCTTTCATCTTCCTTGAACAACAAGGGCATCCATGGAGGATTCAAAATCCTTCCGCCTCATCTCCTATGAAATTATTTATTTGTGATGCTTTCAACAACCATTTCCAAGTTGTCTCATGTATTTGACAAAGAAAATAGGAGGGTCAAGCAATGATCCTTCTTATTAATCTTGAATTCAATTAAGTTAAACTAGTTCATGCTAATATTAAATCCAATCGGTTACTTGACTATTGAATTACCATCACCCATTCTCATGGGATATAAGAAGGATGATGGTGATTGTTGACTATGAATTTTGCGTAGTACATTTCCCCCAACTTCTTCCAAATTTTCACTACAATGTATTCTCAACACTAAATCAACCAAAAAAGATTTATAGGGCTCCTTTCCTTTTTTTTCAATGGTTTCTATTGTTAATTTTTCATAGTAGAGAATGTGCTGCATCACAAATATTCCATTAAATATTCCATTTTTCAAAAACCAATATTTCTTCTATGGAAGATCTCATTCAAACCATGATTAGACCCAAACAAAACCTTATCCCCAATACCCAAAAATAAGGTGATCGAGCTCTAATACCAAATGCGAAAAATAAAATTACAAAATGTTTCCTTCTCTAATTAATGAAAAAAAATGCACAAAAAATATAAACAAATAATTATGTAAAAAAAAATATAACAAAAACATACCACCAATTAGATACTCATTTTCTCAAGAAAACTATTTAAAATTATCAATATATTATTCTACAAAAATTACAATACATTTAAAAAAAAATTAATAAAATTTAAAGTTTTTTTTTTTTTATATATATATAGAGAAATTTCAATATATTCCCTAAATTCATACCGTATTACCCATCAAAATACTCAAAATATATATAGTGGTAATAGAACAGAAAATCATATATAATTTATAAAACCAATAGCTATTTTAAGCCTCCATTTCCATTTTAATATTATAAAAATCTCCATCTATGAATCACTTCGTTTTAATTTTGATCACATTCCCTGAAAATGTATAAGAGTAACACATGACATGCTCTCCTAATCATGCATGTAATGCCTACAAGGTAGCCTACCATTCATTATAACTTAAAAGAAAAAATAAGTACATGTTATTCTTAACATGTAAGTTATATGACATATTAATATTAACACAATTCAATAAAAATAAAATGATTTTTTTTACCAGATGGGCATATTAATTTTAGAATAAGGTATTTAAATTTTTTATTTAATTATCAAAATTTATTTAGTGGAAGGTAGAGATTTAACCTTTATATAATATTTTAGAATATTTTTTATAGTATGCACAAATCAAAGGCTAATTTATTTCCAAAGCAGTGATGTATTTTTCCTTTTTAATTAAATTCATAAATAAACAAATTACATATAAACAAGTGCCATATGAAATGAGTTATGATTTTTTAGGCATATGGTATTCATAAGCCATGGTATTGGCTCACGATATTGATATTGTAACAAACCTTATTTATAGATTAAGAATCTCCATGATAAGTGGGGATAAATATTCATGGTTAAGAATCTTGTTATATATATAACTTAGATTTTATTATTTTTGTATTTTAATTGCACCCAGAGGCATTCTCTAATTGCATCCTTTGGCTAGATGAGGACTTTGACTTAGCTAGTAAATTCAAAAGAAATTTTGAAGACATAACAGAGAACTTATTTGGTACCGAGCTAATCACGCTCTATAATTCCCAAGATTTGATAATTTGTAATGGAATTAATAAGTTTCCAAACTCTATCTAGATGATTTGCATTCATGGGCTTGGCATTCGTGTGTATTATGCAATATCTGATATCCATGTCCTTAACCGTATTTTTAACCTTTACCTACTAAATAACCACGAGCCTGATTTTGACCATAGACTTGTAACCTTAACTCTAAGCCTTGACATACACACCATCCACATGCAAGAGAATTGTGAAATTCAAAAGAACATGTGTGTTGGCAAAATTAAAATGGATGTCTTCGTAAAGGATGTAAATAAGGATATATGTTTCTTAACGTATAATGATAAAATTGATCACATCTACCACAATTTTACTACAACCTTTTCCACTACCATTAACAATTTCTCTACAAAGGTTTCTTATAAGAAGAATAATATTTCTTCTAACTCTTGGTATGATCATTATTGTAAAATTGCTAGAAGAGTGATTAGGGATAGTCCTAGTGAAACCATAATGCTTGAAAAAGTAAATATATGCAAAGCTCTTATCAAAAAATTAAGAAAATATCTTATATAAATAGGAGGCAAGAACATCTTCCTCACCTTTCGAAAGTTGAGCCCATAATGTTTTGGAAGAAAATTCTTGTTTGTAAAACAAAAGAAAATAATTTGATCCCTTAAAAGAACTATGATATATATCTTAAGAATCTTGAAGATTCCCTTGACACCCTGGGAACTATCTTGAACACTCATATAAATATGGATAATTTTTCTTTGGAATATATTGAGTTCAAGATAAAGAAACTTGCTGATGGGAAAGCTAGGGATATTGAAGACTACCAAGCTAAAATTTTCAAAATGTGAAGCTTTGTCATCATCCATCATATACACAAACTCCTCAATTTGGTAGTGAAACAAGGTCTCCCTAAGCCTTGTATGCAAAGCCTTATTGAGATTATCTTTAAAAGTGCAGATAAAAAGATTCTCTCTAACTATAGGAAGATTATGATCAAGCACATTTTAGCCAAGCTATATTTTCTCATTTTGGAAAATAAGATTATCCTTGGGCTTGAAATCCATGGTAAAAATCTAAATGGAAAGTTGGGTTTATGAGACATCACTCAAATATAGGTCATATTGTTACTCTTATGATCATTACAGAGGAATGTCACAATAATAAACTTGATCCCTTATGTTTTTTTCTTATAACTTTAGAAAAGGGTTCGACAATATTCCTCAAGATATTAAAGCTATGGAAGATGGCAGAAGAGATAATGGTTCCTATCAAGTTGATGGTTATTATGACTAGGCTATACAAGAATGTTATTGCAAATCTTAGGACCATCGAGAGTTGCTCAGAAGAAATTAAATGCAATATTAGAGCTAAAAAAGGGTGTCCCTTATCCCCTAGCCTTTTTGACATTTATATTGATAAGATAGAAGAGTGTTTATGATCTGAATCTTAGGGGGAGGCCCCCATCATCTAAAAAATTGAAATGATAAAAAAATATGAGAACACATAGTAAACAAAACCACAAAGAAACTTTTTAATTAAAACGGGGAATAATTGTAAAAGCTACATTCTGGTGAACAATCTGTCATTTTAAAATATGCGACTTGTTACTTATAGTATTTTTTAGTTACAATACCATTGGTAAATTCCATGTGTGGATAAATACCATGGGTGAATGAATACCATGGGTGGATGCCACTTACAATACCATGGGTAAATACCATGGTTGAATGAATACCATGGGTGGATGCCACTTACAATACTATGGGTAAATTCCATGGGTAGATAAATACCATGGGTGGATGAATACCATGGGTGGATACCACCTACAATACCATGGGTGGATAAATACTATGGGTGGATTAATATCATGGGTGGATACCACCTACAATACCATGGGTGGATAAATACCATGGGTGGATGAATACCATTGGTGGATGCCACTTTCCATTTAGACCATTACTTCATCCTTAAGAATAAATGGTCCCCATTGTGTGAAGTTCCTTCCTGAGAATCCTTCGTTGAATATGAAGAGCCATTGAAGAGAAGGGTTTTGTGTGGTTAACCCATACCTGTGATTAACAAATATAACAGGATAGAGATACCCTGTAATGCTTGTGACCAACTGTGATATTGATAGTAGCCTATCAAATGGACTTTGACGAAGTTTAAATTTGTGGATGAACCATAATGATGACAAACAAGTATCCGAGGATAGAGATACCCTATTATGCTTGTGACCAACTGTGATACCAACAATATATGGCCTAGCAAATGGACTTCAACAACAAGGGTTTTGTGTAGTTGACCCATAACCTTGGCTTTGTGGGTGACCCATAAATGTGATGCTTGTCAGTATACTTGGTAAAACTATGGTGGTTTTTCTGGTAGATTCTCCTATCCAAGGAGATGTTGTAAAGGTTTCTTTCACATTATAGACCCCTTGCTACAACTTTGTTGATAACTTCTTCTACAGAAGATGAAATCAAATTCTGTTAAAGACCCATATGAGGTATTGAAGAGATAATTATATTGATAAAGAAAATTGAACTTTTATGACAAGTGGACTAAGAAAATGATTCTAGAAACTCATGGTATGCACGGCTGCACAACATTCCAGACATGTGTAACTTCAATTGCTCATATCTCTCAAACCAGGAAAGGAAATCAAATTTCGTAAAGAACCCATTTGAGATAATAGAAAATAATTTCAAATGATCTATTTTGAACCTTTTAAAATTATTTGTGGAGGTAGTGGAACTTGCATAAATTATTATGAATATTTCTAGAAAACTTTGGAACTCAAATATGCTTCAAACGCTCATTCCCATGAAGTCGTAACCTAATTATAATACCACTGATCCGGATCTTGGGGGGAGACTCCAAAGATATAAGAATTGAAATGATAAAAAAATATGAGAACACACAATAAACAAAACCATGAAGAATCATTTTAATTAAAACAAAGAATAATTGTAAAACTTACATTGTGGTGGAAAATATGTCCTTTTACAATATGTCCTTTGTCACTTATATTCTTTTTTAGTTACCACAAGTATATCCCATGGGTGGGTAAATACCATGGGTGGATACCACTTACACTACCATGGGTGAATGAATGCCATGGGTGGATGAATACCATGGGTGGATTCCACTTTCCATTTGGACCAGTTTCGAAGATATAGGATGTGATGGCCCCAAGATTATTTGTATGGTGATTACTCATCCCCTTTATGATGGTAATAGTGTTCTTTTATCCAAAAGTCATGACGATCTTGACAAGAAACTTAGAATCCTCCAGGGTTACTACTCCAAGATGGGTATGACTATTAATATTGACAAGATCAACTATGATAGTTTTATATATGATAATAACTACTTGGATAAAGTTTTTTGGTACAAATATCTAGCAATCGACATTCATCATCAACTCAATTGGAATTATAGAATCAATAGAAGGATGATTGGAGGCTAGAAATATTATTATGGACTTGAAAACAATTGGAAGTGGACAGATCTTTGGGTATCGAGTAAGAAAATCCTCTTTTAGACTCTCATCACCCCTATTATTTCATATTAATGTGAGGTTTGAGGTTACAAATTATATAGATAATCATGGAGGAAGATTGAGCTAATCCAAAAGCAATTTATAACCTACAACCTCAAGATTAATACTCCCTACCCTATCCTCTTGATTGAAGTTATCATTTTCCCCATTGAAAGAATAGTTATGACTAGGTATCTCATGTATAAAAAGAAGTTATACAACATGGAAGCCAAGAAGATTCCTAAAATTACTTCTAACTCTAGCCAAAAGCCTTACCTCTAGTGTTAAACACACAAGAATAATGGACAACCAAATAGGATAAATGTGAATTACATTTACATTAACAAAGATATACATTTATAATACATTCTTGTGACCCTTGGTATTCATAGACCAAGGTTTCTCTTGGAATTTGGTGACTCTTCACATTCCACACCAACCATTAGCGAATTAGGTGTCCAACATTCCCCCCTTAATCCGTATGGGTATATATGAGTCCAAGAATAGACTCTAATACAAAAATACAACAATACATGACAAAAAAAAATTGAATGTTATCTCCGAGATAATTGCATAAGGTGGGAGAACTCGAAGTCTCAATAGGCGATGGTTTAAGGATAACCACGGACACTAGAACGCTCAGTGCGGTGCCTGGAACTCTTCCAAATATGGTTAGAAGTTGAAGGCTTCTTCTAGAAGAAGTGCTCCTTAATTATTTGAAGAGGGAGACCTTCAAACTAGAAAAAGGGAGGTCTTCAAACTACAGTGGTTTAAGGAAGGCCACCAACCAAAGGAACGCTTAGTGTGATTCCCAAAACTCTTCAAAATCTAGCAAGAATTTTAAGTCTTCTGCTAGAGGAAGTGCTCCTTAAATCTTTGAAGAGGGAGACCTTAAACTTGGAAAAGGGGGTTCTGCAACCTGCAGTGGTTTAAGGAAGGACACTAACAAATGGCATGCTCAAAGGCTTCTTTCTGTCTCTTGCTACAAATGGAGTCTAGGTATGCCTGTCTTTGGTTGTAGGCTCAGGAAGGAGGTTCATGTTGTGGCTAAAACTCAATTGTTTTATCTTTGAAACTTGTAGATGACCATCAATTCCCCCCTGTAAGATACAAGATAAGAATATGAGGAAAACAACAGCAAGACTTTTCAAAACTTGAGAACAAATTATGTGATACGAGTGAAATACCTTCTTAGCTATTGAAGCACATTGCCAAGAAGCAATCCATCCAAGGTAAATATTTGTTCTTGCAGGAGGCTTGTTCCTAAAGCATCTATTTGAATGATGATTATGCTGAGCACAATTCTCACATGGATAAGATCAAAACAATGATCTTTTGCATGGACAACTCTGTGGCATTTGACAATTTTTTGATGTGGAGGAGGAGCAGGTGATTATGAGTTGTCCTTAAGAAATCCAACACTTTGAAATTGGATTCGCATAGAATAGTTTGGATTATGAAAGGAAACATCCTTGTCATGTCCAATATATGTTTTTTTCTTATTTTTGACAAGCTCTTCCCAAGGTCCGATGATGGGCTTGGGAAGTGCAGGCTGAATTTATACTTCGGCATGTAAATTTTTTCTCAAATCAACCTCAACTTTACTATCTTGATTAATTTTTTCATGTTGATGGGAGTCAACTTCAAACTAAAAAAGGGGATTTTTCTAAACAAAAACAAGTTCAAAATGATGAATCTTTTGTTGTAAGTCCTCTCGTTGTAGTTATGACTCAAGCTGCAAAAACTCTATCTTTCCTTGTGCATTTTGCAAGCAAGTTTGAAAATATTTCCCCTAAATTACTTTTACCATCCCATCAATAGTGGAATGGATTAGGGTATTCAAGAAATTTAATCATCAAGTCGATATAATTCACAACAATGCTTCAACTACAAATGCACTTGCTTAGAATGTAAAATTACTAGTGAAATTATGAATAGATATCTTATACAATGCAAAATAAATCAACTTTAAAGAATACAAATAGTCCCTAATGCATATGAAAGTTGTGCACCAAGATCATTAATTGCCTGGGGTTCTAGGAGCACTAATAGGAGTAAAAATCTCACTGTGCAAAACTTACTGAACTTATGGTTAGAGGAGCATCGCTGTTATACTACTTACATAATATTTTCATAGTATCTCCTTCCAATCCTTTAAATTGAGAAATGTTCACATGGAATACCTAGATAATTCAACCTAGACTCTATCTTGCATTCAAATCATGGTTTGAACTCGTAAGATTCTTCTTAGGTGCCTCAAGGTAATGTTTGTGCATATCCCACACTTATGAATGTAGAATGCAAGGGGCGAAAGTTTCATAAAGGAACTTTCATGATTCTTGTTAAATGAGACCCACAATTGATAGAAACATGTAGGTAGCCCACACCTACTCCATCCTTCAATATACATGTGCAATTCTCACAATAGTTGGAGCTCGAGTACCATTCACATATTTCACTCTTGTTCACCTCTTGCAAGACTTATTCTCTAACGCTTCTTTTGGTTAAGTGCGAGCAAGGTGGAATCTCAGGTTTGTTTTAAAATATTGGGTTAGTACGCACAATATGAAATATAGCATTAACGATCGCATAACAACCAAATATATATATATATATATATATATATATATATATATATATATATATATATATATATATATATATATATATATATATATATATATATATATATATATATACATATATATATATATATATAGATAGCATGCACAATATGCAAACCCCGTTAGATGTGGCTCATTGAAAAGCTTCCTTAATGTGTGCATCTAGCAATCACAGTGAATGCTCCACTACAATAGAGCTCGGTCTTTTTTGTGATGGAAGTAAATGTTGACCTCAACATCAAGAAAAATTTCAAATTTAACGCACATATGAATAGTGACACCAATAAAATTCAACACACATATGAAGGAGATAAACCAATGCACCGCAATCAACATATTTTAATGCACCTCCAGGTGTTCAAGCTCAATGCATTATAACTTCTATGTCACATAAATATGAACTAGTGCATCCCATCATACATGAATCAACGTATGCCATCATACATCGTACACGAACCAATGTATATGAAGATTTCATGCCAGCATATAATATGAACCAAGATAGGTTCGACCAACAGACATTACAATAATGTATACATATGAATGTCAAATGCATATATAACTTCAACGCAAGATTTTAATTAACTCATGCAAAATTAAACTATTCAACTAAGTTCTACCCTTCACCATAGTCCAGGACATATTTAACGACCAACCACTAAAACACACTGTTCAATGCATATAATTCATCATTTAATGCTTAGAAATGGTTGATATTAAATGCACATACCATGATTTAATTAACCCATATGACATACACCTCTCAACAATCTCTTCTTGAAAGTGTTGGATTCAACATTGTGTGTGAATCGTTAGGAATTACGCATGGACACTGCGCACTGGGGCATTCCAAACATTCAAACTTTGACCAATATGTAGTGGGTGTTGTGCAGCTAATGGCAGACTAATGATTCAAATCCTTATGAACTCATGTCATTGCCAACGGGGTTGTGCCCTAGCTTTTCAAGCCAATATTTTGAATGACCTCTGCTACCATTAACACAGTCCAAAATATGTTAGTGAAATGTGGATGCTTGCAAATTAGCAAAGAATATAATTGAAAAAGCATAAGTAGGAGACATTTCTAAAATGTTTGGTGCACCCATTAGCAGGAGAACAATCAACTGACAGACATAGTTGGTAGGGAGAATTAGGGTTTTTTTTAGATGTAAGAGTTAAGAGATGAGTGAATGTTGAGAAAACAAAGGTGAACCTTTATAGGAGTGGTCAGATTCATAAAAGCCACAAAAAAAGTGGCTCAAATTGGACCAGGGCTGGAAAAGACTCACTTTAATACCATGTTAAACATACAACAATAATGAACAACCAAATAGGATAAACATTAATTACATTTATATTAACAAAAATATACATTTATAATACATTCTTGTGACCCTTGGTCTTCATATACCAAGTGGTCTCTTGGACTCCAATGACTTTTCACATTCCACACCAACCCTTAGCGGATTTGGTGTCCAACATCTAGCTCAAGTGAGGTCAGTAGAATATTGAGGAGTAAAGGAGGAGATAATCTTGAAGAATAAGGATAATTATATTAAAAATATTATTAATTTCAAATTTAATGATAACATGTGGGACAATGAGGAGTTAGAGGGAAGAAGGAAGCTAAGATACTATGAGAAGATGATCAAGCTCACTCTTGAAAACTAAAATTATCTTTCTATCATGACTGGTGCTAAGAAGAATGAACATTGCCAAGATAATAACTAACTCCCATATGATCTTGAAAATGAAATCGAATGTTGGTAAATCCCCCAAACACCTTGGGATTAAAGAGTCTTCCACCTTTGCAATACTAAGAGGCTTGAAAAAGAAAAGAATTTTCTCTTGGATTGTCCAACTCTTACTCACATTCATTCTAATTTTCAAAATATCCCTTCTTTTTTATCATAGAAATGAAATGTTAAAGAATCTTAATTAAAATCTTACTTTCTTAAAGTCTAGTAGGCCATATAGGTCTTCGTGGATGTTAATAATCATTGTCAAGTAAAGCATTTTGACTCATCAAATGACAAAAAAAATAAAAATAAAAATAAATTTATTAATTATTAATAATTAAACTAGCCTAGATCCATCTTAATTTTGAATATATCAAAGGCCGAGAGGGACAAAATCTCTCAAGGTGCAAACCTTTCTTGAAGTTTACATTAAAAATAGCTTTTCACATTGAGATATTTGATCTCTCTAATCGCTTGATAGATCCTGAATTAAGATAGATGTAGGTCAGTTTAATTATTAATAATTAATAATTATATTTATTTATTTATTTTACTTTATTTTTAGATTGGTTTAACAATTTGAGGTTGATCCTTCTTTTTTTGGGGAAGCCTTATATAGGTGACATGGGTCATTCTATCAAGTGTAGATTTCAAGAGCATGTTGTGAACATTAAGCATAATCACTCTCGCTCTTTGGCACTTATTGAGAATTCTACAAAGACTAAGCATCACATTTGTGTTGAGGATGCTCATGTCCTTGGCAAGATGCCTCATTATCATTATAGTAAGTTGTGGGAAGTCATCGAGATAAAGAAGTGGGTTGCCAACAATCTTAATAGGAATGATGGTTGGAGAATCAATAGAAATTGGATCCCCACTCTCTCCTTGAATCATTCTTCTTCTTAATTTTAATCTCCCTTTTTACTTTTATCTTTAATTTGTACTTATTCAATGTTATTTTTATTCCATTCTATTTTTTTTACCTTTAGTTAATTATATTACCTTTCACTAATATTAATATTAATTTATCTGTTGTTAATAATAATAATAATTTATTTATAAAAATATTATTATTAATTTCTATATTTTATTTGACTTAATTTTTATTTATTTATTGTTATAAGGCTTCTGCGATCAATCTTTTGTGTAGTGTTTTTTTTTCGGCATTATCGCATCCATGATTATTTAAATCGACATTTCGAGCCATCCACTATGGCTCATCATCAAGATAGATAAAAAAATATATAAGCTAGATCTCAACATAATGAATAAATATAGGTGTGAGAGAATGATGGAATGGGAATGATGGTGGCCGACATATTTTAGGCCAGTTAGTAAATTATATATATATAGATATATGAATATTTGGATTATAAATCAAGATTGAAATGATTTTAATTAATATTAATTTTAATATATTTGATTATAACGTATAATTATAAGGTTTTAGTTTTTTATAATGTTAATATTATTGTTTTATCCACAATTTGTTATTTTTTTATTTTTTTTTTCTGAGTAAAGGCTAGACTAATGTATTAAAAAGATAAAAAATATGTACAAAGAGGTGTTAACCTCTGAGGGTGCCTCGGCAACCCTCAAACAAAAAAACTGTGCAGCTGAATCTGTTCATAGGAAAAACACAGGCAGCCGGAAAGGATATGCTATCCACCTCGGCTCCTAGAATCAGAGAGAGAGAGAAGAGATGATCAAGAAGTAACTGGAAGAATAGAGGAGCAAAAGCCAAGCATAGGAATCTACCCAACATGGGAAGAGTCCACTATGCGGCCTTTTTTCCCTTTCTTTTTGCCAACTTTGACCCAATCAGGAGGGGACTACTGAGCTGGCAAGATTTGCAAACTAAGCTGCGCAGACTGAGAGATTTCCTTGTCTGAATCCGAGGAGGAGGATTCATGATTTCTTTTCTGAGAAGTTGGTTGGATTGACAGATTTTCAGGCTCAGCCGAGGGCGGATCCTGTGTCATCTTTGCTGCCTCTCCTTCCTCATTCTCTTCCTCTTCATCTGAGCTGAGATCAAAATCATCCATGGGAGGGGGGTCACGCGGCTTCCAGCTTTTGGATTTTTTCTTAGTGTTGGTCTTCGTTTTTTGGGCTGGTATAGAAGGACAAGAGCTCTGAAGGTGCCCTGTGTTGTGACAGTTGTGGCAGTGAAAAGCTGTGTTCTCGTAGTCCAGGTTCTGAGTCCAAATGAAGTCTCCAATTTTGAGATTGATCTTGTCAGGAAGACCTTTGCTCATGTCTATTTCTGCACAAATTCTGGCATAGGTATATAAGCCCTTTTCCCCTCTAGAAGTATCAGTGTCTAGGAAGCGGCCAAGGGAGTTGCCGATCCCTTGGAATACAGCGAAGTGCCATAGATTCGCCAGTAGATTAGGAAGTCTGACCCAGATTGGGAGCTTGGTGATGATTGCTGTAGATGGATCAAAATCTGGGAACCAGGGGGTGAGGAATAAACCTGCTGAGCCCCAGAACCATGGCCCTGCTTTTAAGGCTTTTTGGTAGTCCTCCTCAAAAGCAAACACTATAATTGAAAAGCCCTTTGAGCATAATAGAACCTTACAATTGTTGGTCCAGTTAGAGTGAATCCACTGGTAGAGATCTGCTGTGCGTGGCCATAGCCCATTGAACCTGCAAATGATTCCAAGCTCTGCATACTGTTGGGTTTGCTCATCCAGTGAAGGGTGAGTTATTTCAATGGAGGGGGTTTCCTCCAGTTTGTCCACCAGAAAAGGTTTGGGGGCCTGAGCTTGTGTCGCAGTTTTCTCCTGCTCTTGGGCATGGACAGCATCTTTGTATGAAAATGCCTTCGCTGAAGAAGACTGTCCTACAGCTCCTTCTCTCAAACGAAGGGCCAGAATAATGGAGGAATTTCTCTTAATAATGTAAAAAGAAATGGGAAAGAGATCCTCGAGTTGTTTACCTTCGTGTATGAGTCGTTGAGCTACAGAGGGTATCCCCAGCTTGAGTTCCAAAGCATGTTTGAGGTTCTGCACTAAATCCGATGAGCTTACCCACTGTAGCTGGGTTTTGCCTGAGATGAGCCTGATTTGGATCTGAAATATGTCAGAGAGGTCAGAGATTCGCCTTCCCCTGCAAATTTGAAATGACCCATCCTCCGAATCCTCTCCTCGAACGCAGGGTTTATAACTCCATATGTCGGGTTTGTCAGACCAAGGCAGGCACTTCATAAGGGTCGCATTCTTGAAATCGAGTATGTTCAGCCCTTTAAACGCCTCTGCACCGACTGCCACTTTCATTACTGAGACTCTGCTTATGGATTCCGCATTCCTGTTTTTCTCGCCTTCATCCTCCCGCATGTCTCTGCGGCGTTTCGCTTGCGATGGCTGGTGTTGCTACCTCCGCTGCCTTTGCTTCTTCTCTCCTTCCCTTTGCAGGCTTTTACTTTTCGAATTCGAGGAAGCCATGTCCGCCGAATAGGAACCCACGTCGCAGGGCCCGGAAGCGTTTTTCCTTGTAGCCTTGTCAGCACATCCAGCTATTAGCACTGTCCAAGAAATCACATTTTTCACAGGCATTTCCTGAAACAGTTTGAAAGCCTCATCGATACATCCATTTTTTGCAAATCCAGCCATCATTACCATCCAGGAAATAACATTTCGCTGGCGCATTTTACCAAACACAATGCATGCATTCCCTATGCTGCCAAATGTTCCATATATGTCTTCAAGGGCATTCTCCACAAAGACATCATACTGAAGAAGCCCACTCTTAGTGGCCTGTTCATGGATCTCCATGCCACCTGTAAGCTGCATTTGCCGAAAAAGTTCCAGTGCCTCTCCACCATGGCCATTTTGCACATATCCTGAGATTGTGGCTGTCCAAGGGAACCCAGTTCTCTGGGGAATTGTCTGAAAGAGATCCAGGACTTCACCAACACACCCATTCTGTAAATATCCTGCAATCAAAGTCATCCAGAAGACAACGTCTGGTTGAGGTATTTTGTCAAACGCATGGCGTGCATTCTCAATGCTCCCACATTTTGCGTAGATATCCACGAGGGTATTCCCCAGGATGACGTTTTGTTCAAATCCACCAGTAGCTATTTTTCCCTGGATTTCCTCCACAGCTGCCGGATCCGAGCACGCTGGAAGAATGCTGCCAAAGGAGTACTCGTTGGGATGAAAACCGTGTTTGAGCATTTTGAGAAGGGCGAGCGAAGAAATGTAGACCTGCTCCTGTCGTTCTCGAGTCGTCTTTCTTGTGAATGTTACGATGCTATTAATTTTCATTATGGTACCAGATATCCACTTGAGTGTTAGTGAATGCTTCCACAATTTGTTATTTTATTTATAATTAAGTTTTTACAATATAATTAAAAATCTTTAGAAATTTATAAAATTCTCAGAAATAATACTTTTGGCAATAGTTCTAATTAATAATTTTACTAGAATTAATATTCATTTTAATCTTATTTAACTATAATTTAAAAAGAATATTATTTTAATTTTTTGATAGATTTAATAGAATTTATGATATTAATTAATTCTAATTAATATTTTAATTTTTACTATAAATTTAATTTTATGATATGAACTTATTTAATTCTAATTAATTTTTTTTTATTTTAATTTTTTAGTATAAATTTAATTATATATAATTATAATTTTATTAGGTATAATTTAAAATTCTTAATTTAATGAAGGTGAGGTTTATAATAATGTTTGATTCAATTTTTAATATGTTTTGGATTGAAATAAATAAAAAGCAATAATTTAAATAAATTATAATTAGTTTTATAATATAGAATCTTTTTAGACTATTAATAAATTTCAAATCTTTATAAATTTATTAAAAAAAATAAATAATAATAATAATAATATTTTTAGAATTTTTTTGAGATATTATGGATAATTTAATTTAATTAAATTCAAAATTAAAGAACGGAATAATTAAAAATCAGAATTAGGGTTGCCATTAATTGAGAGAGGTGTAGAGAGATAAGAAAGGTTCGAGATAAGGGTAATTTAGGAGTTGATTTAGTAGGCTAATGTTGTAGGTTTTAAACCCGTACAGAAATTACATGCATACGAATTCTAAAACACAGAAAATAAATAATGCGAGAGCATAACACATAAAACACTTATACACAGAGATTTTCCCCTAGATCCCAAAATCGGGACTATCAGCTTGATTTTTCATTATGTTTATTTCAATGTAACAATACATATTTATACATGCTGAAGCATCCAATACCATGGACCGAAAACCATCGCGTTCAAAAAAAAACATGTGCAAAAATCATGCACAAAACCATAAGTGGGTCCGCCCAACCTAACATAGGGTTCAAAACCAAAATTTTCCAGGGCGCTGCCCCGACCCCATAAAGTGGGGTTAATGGTACACCTCAAACACCCTGTGACCCCCCCTTGCTACACAATCGGCGCAATGAAGGGGGTGCTCCGCCCCCCCCTCTAACCCCTTGGTTAACTACGTGGCCTAGTCATGGAAAGAATATAACACAACCCAACATTCTCCCACTTGTTTTTTTCTTTCCACAGGGGGCCAGAAGAGAGCTTAGTCATTTTTCCAACCCTGAAACGCCCATTGCTTCTCTACACCAAGAGAACTTCTCAGAGCTCATAGATTTTGTCAATGCTTTTGTAGTATTCTTCAAAGTGTCCACCTTTACCAGCAACACCTTTTTGTCTTCTATCATATCCCTCACAAAGTGATACTGAACATCAATGTGCTTTGTATTTGAATGATATGCAGGGTTCTTTGCCAAGAAAATTGCACTTTGGCTATCATAGTCTATCCTTATAGCTTCCTGTACTAACCCCATACTTGAACACAATATTTGAAACCAAACTGCTTCCTTGCTTGCATGAGTGGCTGCCATGTATTCTGCCTCTGTAGTTGATAGTGCCACTATAGATTATTTCTTACTCATCCAACTGACTACCCCTAACTAGTGTCTATGCAGAGCTGTTAGTCCCACTAAGGCTGGTAGCTACCTTAGAAACAAACAAACTAAAAACTACTTTCGTTTTCCTTTATGAGAAATAGATGAGAGGGGAATAAGGAGACCAACCTCTATCTTGCGCTTGGTTCCTTGATTGATTCCTCTCCCTTCTAATAGATCTTTGCTACTCACTTCCTTGTCTACCCAGCTTCACAGAGCACCTGTAGAATCAAAGCAGCATAATACTATCCAAGAACATAGATCTGTAATCATAAACAATATAGGACCATATGTATATTGACCACACAAATGCATAAGACATCAATCATACAAGAATGTGGAGGAAAACTTGAATAGATTGATTGATAATCAAAAAGAGCAAAGAGGATTACAACCAATTGTTCTGACCCAGCATCCTCCTCTCAGCAAGTAAGCCCTTCTTCACCTCATGAAAAGCTTAGATCACCCAACACTATGATGTTGCACCAACAAACCAACAACACTTCCTTACAAGATACAAAATTCTAGCCCTTGGATCTCTGGGATGAGGGATCCATATATAGATGTTTGCAAGGGGAATGAGTCAGCCTTTGAGATATGATTAGTGTCCTCTCTCTGATTGTTCTTGATTCCACTTGGAGATTGATGATCTCTTACTCATCCCTGGTCGAATGCAGAGAGGCAAGTGTCATAGGAGAAGTTTCTGGAAGATTCCATGCTCCTCCACCTTGCGGATTGACCCTGCCATTTGTCCACTCTCGCCCATCGCACCCATAGAAGGGCTTTTCAACATGCATCGCACCTACTGTGTGTATTCAAGTGGGATGCAATGCACTTTGACTATGGAGTAGGTGAAATGGTCCACTTTTGACCAGTTCTGAGTAGTTTTTCATGGAGAACTTTTGGGAGATGATGTAATCCTTACAAAGCTTTCCTCTGCATCCTTTCTTTATGCAAGTTAGGAAACGACCAATCCTACGAGTTTAAAGGGTTAGAAGACCTACAAGTTTAAAAAAATAAATGGTCACTCTTTGCTTGCACGCCAAAAGGTTTGCATGCCCCCAAGTATAGTGAAAAATTTCCAAGTTACCAAAGATTGCTCTATCTGGGTCACAGACAAAACACCTCCTCGGCGATGTCTACCGAAATAGACAAAGGTGAGTGGCGCAGACGCCTCCAATTACATAACTTTGACGAGGGAATCTTATTCCAGCCTAATCCCATTTTCCTAAACAGACGGGTGTGTCAGACTAGTCATATATCCTCCGCGGAAACCTACACTATACCCAAGGTTTTCCTGCCGAAGCAGACCAGGGTGCATGCCCCCTGGGTTTCAGTCATGTCCTCTAAATCACTTGCACTCATCAGGAGGATGGACTGGGGATTGATGAGATGTTCCTTGCGTGAAAAGACCATTCAGGGTTGGTATATGACTATTTGCTATGTGTGAACCGAGAAATGAAAGCTGGTCTACGAGCTTGACCACTCTTCCTTCGTGCGGAAAACACATTACTCTAAAGAGTGAGGAGACGACGGCTCCCATGCAATAAATATAGTCTCGTCCAAGGAGTAGATTATAATCCAGGGGTCCTTGGACTACCATTACGTTGATGTGAACAATTTTCCTTCTCAACGTTATCGGCACGTTGGGAAGGATCCCTAACGGTCGACTGGTTCCTTTGTCAAAGCCTGTTAGATTTCTCATCTCAGGCAAAAGCGATGGCGAACCAAGCACTTTCCAAGCAATTGAGGAAAGGATACTCAAAGAATCCCCTTCATCTATGATGGTACTGGCCATGACCATTCTATATATTTGAGCAATGATTCAAAATGGTACACTAGCCGGTAAACGGGGTCTGCCCAGTAGATTCCAGTCAAAGGAAACAACCAGGTTGCTTGGAGGTGGTACCGAATAGACGGCCGGATACGACTCTGACGAACTTCCTTCCTGCGGTAAAGGAATGGGTAGACTACCCCCATGTTCATCAGAGTCTGTGCTCACGAAGAGAATTTTGACGGTGTCATCCTTGTTCTCTTCGGTGACTGTACCATCTGAAGATGGATCCTCTGAAGGCACGACCGGGTCAACTGTTGCCTCAACCTTTTTACTTTCGTCTGGTGCGGATTCAGATGGTTTATCTTCAATGATAGACGCTTCGGCCGACCACAAGGGCATGTCAGCTGGATTTTCAACTAGTGACGGACTCGGCAAGAGTTTTTTTTATCCAGGAGGAAGCCGTAACGGTGAAACCGGACGGTCGTCCAAAACTCTTTTAGCCTCGTCTAAGAAGGGACAACGGTGGACGGCGTGATCACTTTCACACAGTTTGCAAGGAAATTTACATTTTCCTTTTTGTCCAGGGGCTTCACTTTCACTAGTTGACGGTGTACTTTCAACATGATCATTAGAGGTTGATGACATCAGATTGTGCAAACGAGGAGACCAGTCCCTTAAAATCTTAGGGATGCAAGGACAATCTCGATGATAGTGGTCTCCTTTGCAAATGACACATGGCGATCTATGCCTAGTCGATTCAGTGTGTGGATTTTCGCTAGACGATACTTGGTTGCCCCTTTTCGCCTTTCGTTCCTTCTTCTTCTTCTCTTTCTTCTTCTTCTTCTTCTTCTTCTCAGTTACTTGATTTTTGGCTTTACCAGCTTCATCAAGTGAAGAGGAAGGAGGAGAGGAAGAATTGGATGAAGTAGAAGGTTGGGGGGTAACTCCTATATCGTTTAGTCGCTGACTAGATTGTTCAGGAATCACGGTGTTCTGAACGATAGATTTTGAGAAGAGCCATACGGGCAAGCCGATTGTCAATCCTGGAAGCGACAATGTGGCCATATGGGGTGCACCAACATCTCCCCAAGAGGAGAAGGGACTAGGATTTCCTCCAAGGGGAACTCCTTGGTTGGTGGGTTCCATTTTTCTCAACTTAAGACCAACGTAGGAAAGGTGATGGTTATTCCGTTTAAAATAAATTTTAGATGCTTTGACACAACTTTTTTTTTCAATTTTTAAGAGTCGAGCAAAAACAAAAGATGACTTTAGTCACCTTCGATTTTTAATGAGCCTGAAGTGACAAGTGCTCAGATGGACCTTTTCCATTAAGGAGTCTAAAAAGGAACGAAAGGGACTGCACTGGAAATCTAGGCAGAGGGATTACTAAACCAATCGCAAAACTATAGAATACCTTTTATGATACAACAGTCAATCTTCTCGAATGTTGTGTTCAGTGCATTGCGATCGATAGGGCGGCAGACACGGCTTCCTATGGATAAAGGATAAAGCCTATTGTGGTCTCCCAAAATATACTCGACGGTACATGGGAGCACAAGTTCGTACTGGCACTTGTCATCTCATAGTGGAGGAATCACCCAACCAACAGTGAAAACAACAGTTACCAGGCTTTACGACGCCGGAATACGTCTCTAGCCTAGACTTCTAGATGTTGTGTGTTAGGTTCCAAAGTGTTTTTAGATTCATTAAATTTATTTTATGGTTGATCTTGCTTAAGAAATTTTCCTTTTAGGTTCACCGCGTGATGTAGATATAGAATTCCTAAAATGCAATCTAAGATGATAAACATTCGTTTAATCTTCTTTTTGCAATGAAAATCCTAGCTACTAAGGAAAGAGAGATGATTTTATTTCAATAAAGAGGAGAGAGCACACACTATATGCACCGTCCTAAATCAAACCAACAAACATTCTAAATTCAAATGCACATGCATGTATTTGTTTTTAGCCTTCTTAATGTGTGAATGGTAAAAAGAAAGCTAAGTGCAAATTTGAATTGTTTTTCAAAGCGACAATTACTAACAAGCTTCTTTTCAAAAAAAAATGAGGACAATGACAACACTTTGTTATTTGGAATTGAAAACTTGCTTTCGACACTTGAAAGACTACTAATTCAAATCAAATACAAGAGTAATAGTGTAATCGACTATCAAGAACAATCAAATTCTCTTCTATGACTAAAAACGACACTTGCGACACTTTCAAATCAAGAAATGACAGTACAATTATGCTACTTCTTTGTAAAGGAGAACTAAAAATGACTCAAAAATACATAAAAACATTTACAGTTCTTTACACAATTGAGGCAGAATAATACCAAGGAAAGGGGTTTCAAACAGAGGTGTACTGACTACAGGCAACAAAACTCCTGAATAGAGCTGACAAGCATGAACACAGAAACCAAACTTTAGGCACAAGGTCTTGTCTGATCAGCGCACCTATAACACAGTGAAACTGAAATGCAACGCACCTACTACACTCAGGAAGTGTGATGCATTTGGTGTTCACAGAACAGACAGTGTGCTGGACCAGGGATGAGACTTTGACTGGGTTTCGGGTCATAGTTTGCAGTTCAGTTCAGGGATTTAGGCCGAGCAAGTGGTAATTAGTAAATCAATCACAGGGGTAGATCCAAAGAGGTTACTAGAGCCACCACGAGGGCAATTAGAGAGCTTGTAAATCAATCATTTAATTCATAAACAAAACCCGAAGATAGACTGAAGCAGCGTTGATCTACTTTGCACTTGCATAGCAAATGCAGTTCGAAGGCTAGCTGGCTTGACTTCAGGCTCCGTCTATAAGTTTATAAAGTAAAAAAATGTAGATAAACAAATAATCTATTCACTCCCCAGCGGAGTCGCCATTTTGTTATCAGGAAAACTAGTGTCTATGCAGAGCTGCTAGTCCCACTAAGGCTGGTAACTACCTTAGAAACAAACAAACTAAAAACTACTTTCGTTTTCCTTTATGAGAAATAGATGAGAGGGGAATAAGGAGACCAACCTCTATCTTGCGCTTGGTTCCTTTCTTGATTCCTCTCCCTTCTGATAGATCTTTGCTACTCACTTCCTTGTCTACCCAGCTTCACAGAGCACCTGTAGAATCAAAGCAACATAATACTATCCAAGAACATAGATCTATAATCATAAACAATATAGGACTAGATGTATATTGACCACACAAATGCATAAGACATCAATCATACAAGAATGTGGAGAAAACCTTGAATGGCTTTATTGATAATCAAGAAAGAGCAAAGAGGATTAAAACCAATTGTTCTAACCCAGCATCATCCTCTCAGCAAGTAAGCCCTTCTTCACCTCATGAAAAGCTTAGATCACCCAACACTATGATGTTGCACCAACAAACCAACAGCACTTCCTTACAAGATACAAAATTCCAGCCCCTGGATCTCTGGGATGAAGGATCCATATATAGATGTTTGCAAGGGGAATGAGTCAGCTTTTGAGATATGATTAGTGTCCTCTCTCTGATAGTTCTTGATTCCACTTGGAGATTGATGATCTCTTACTCATCCCTGGTCGAATGCAGAGAGGCAAGTGTCACAGGAGAAGTTTCTGGAAGATTCCATGCTCCTCCACCTTGCGGATTGACCCTGCCATTTGTCCACTCTCACCCATCGCACCCCATAGAAGGGATTTTCAACATGCATCGCATCTACTGTGTGTATTCAGGTGGGATGCAACGCACTTTGACTATGGAGTAGGTAAAATTGTCCAGTTTTGACTAGTTCTAAGTAGTTTTTCATGGAGAACTTCTGGGAGATGCTATAATCAGTTGACCTTGTTCTCTTAGGGGTTGGAACAACACCTTTAGGGACTTAGGATCCCTTAGCTTTGTTGGCTATTTGAATTGTTTATTGATTAAACAGTCAAGTACCACATTAATTTGTCAACGTGGGAAAGTCTTTTATTTCAAAGGCTACTGCGTACTGTATGTACTTAATTCTAAAAGCATTAAAAAGCTGTAGTATACATGATTCTGTTTCTATCAAAACTCCTTACTCTATGTTATAACAGTATATTGCAAAAATGAAAGCAGTTAACGAAGAATACAAATCTGAAAAGAAAAGTAATGGCTGCTCTGTTAGCAGAGGACCAGGACCCTATCCTCAGTGTAAGGATGTTCAGCACCTGCCCCTGTAACCAGATTGCTAATACACACAGCAATTCTAATTCACCGGTGAAGTATTCTTTTACAGCTTCAAGCAATTAACAAAACAGAGTACCAGCAAAAAGGAAATTATCAGAGGTAATGCTACAAAATCCAAAACAGAGTACCAGCAAAAGGAAATTACCAAACACACTTACACACTTGACAGAAAATAAATGGGTGAATCTTGTGAGGAAGGTGGGCCCTCTCCCTCTCACAAGATTCCCCAGAACACAAATGTTGGATTAGGTGCTCAGAACAATTTTCTATTCATCTGCCAAAAGATCCAGTTACAATAAAAGTTCAGACTTTGCTGTTGTCTTTCAAAATTTCCCTTACAAACTGTTTTTCTTCCCCCTCTTGTCAATGTAGATGTCTCCTCTTTATAGAGGAGACATCTATTACAATAGACTGTCATAGTTCATTCAGTTAAACTTTTATGTCAAAAATAAGAAATCCATCCTTGTTACAGGATGCTGTTGCAACAGTGTGACAGTGTCTTCTTTCTTGGGTCTCTTACTGTTACATAGCTGGTAACCGAACTTCAACCGTCTTCTTGGAATCCTCGCACTATCCTTTGCCGCTTCCCCTTTGTTTCTTGTTTAGTAAACTCATGTTGTTTCTGATGTTTTTAGCAACTGTAACCTTGTTTTGCCCTTTCTGGACAGTTGTTGATCGTGTTGTGTCAGCATGGAATTCTGGCGATCTACTGATAGTTTCCATTTTTTATTTCCGGTATTCCAGTTGTTGCAAAATAACGTTTCCCTGCTTTAGATAGTTGTTGTTGCTGGTGCTGTAGCAATTGCGTAGTTGTTGTTTCTGGTGTTGCAGCAACTGCGTAGTTGTTGTTTCTGGTGTTACAGCAACTATGAATTATAATTTCTGCAGACTTTAGACAGTTCAACGGTTACTTAGCAACTTGGTTAACTTTTCCAAGGATAAATATAAAGATAACATGAATATGTAATGAATAATTAAACACATAGTCATGCGGAGAGTTACTTCATACCTTGGGGTGATTAGGTCATTATGTAATCAAAGCTTTCAACTTATGAACTGAAAAAGCGTAATCAAAAATACAAGGTCAAAAATGGTCAATTTGGAGTCCTAACATCCCCCCCAACTGAAGAGATTGCATGTCCTCATGCAATGCTTACTCTGAATCTGAGTCGGAGTACTGGGATGAACAGTGTAAATTACTGATACAGTTGTTATAGAAAGTGGTATCAAACTTGTCTCTGAACCCACAGACAGTCTGTAGTTGCCTCCATGCTTCCACCTCTTCCTTTCTGGATAATCCAAACTGGCCCTTGTATTGCTGACCAGATAACCATAGAAGTGGAAATTTAAATCTGTAGCCAATCCAATTTTCAGCACATTGTTGCATGCATCTAACATAGTAAGGTACCCTTGAAATTGCTGCCTGTAAATTAGGTGGATTATAGGGGTGATACTCCTGCCTCTCCTTGGGACAGTTTTCCCAGAATAGGTTGTTGGCTTTAATAGCCAAAGGTGCCTTGGTTCTCACATAGTGTTGGCAATCTCGCAGGACCACTGCTTGTAATTGCCTAATGTGATCCTTCATTGCAGGTTCACTTAACATTCTTTGGTACTGTGCAATGAAGGTGGCTGTGTTTTGAGGTTCAGCCCTAATCCACAGAATGTAGTTCTGTTCATTATGTTGTGCTGAGATAAAAGCGTTTTGCCAAGTAAGTTGGTTGGCTAAAAAGGAAATGAAAGCTCTGAGCTGTATATCGCCAAGAAGAGGGAGTATGTTCATGTTTCTTTCTTTGGACATGGCTTCATTGTGGAGATAAAGCTCGCACAACAGATTCTGATCATTTTTGGGTGCCTCTGCAAAGGTTTCAATAAATTGTTCTGATGTAACCACCTGATGAGGTCTACCTTCTCTGACTGCCTTTATCTGTAAGAATTTTAATCGTTCCCTGAAAAATGTAGCATAGTTGAAAGAGGGTTTCCTTGTGGCAAGTATTCTTTGAAACAACTCAAACATCTGGGACAGTCTAGCTTTTAGTTCTTTAATTTCTTTGTACTGAGCTTTAGACTACTCAAGTGCTTCCCAGTTCTTATATGCATAATTGAACCAGATTCCCTTTTGCTGTTGGAATGCTTTGCCTTGTGACAACTCATATTCCCTCCACCATTTTCCTTTTAATTCTTGAAAAGTAGCGGTCTCTATGCATGCATCACTAACAGAGGGAGATTCTGTTTGTGTAAAGGCATCAACAAGAATTTTTTGTTCTGTGATAATTGGAGTAGGCCAGGGTGATTCGATGTCTTCATTTCCATTTCCAGCTACTGTTTCTTCTTCTTGTTCTATATTCTGTATTGATTCCTGTGTAACTGCTTCTTCTTCTTATTCCATGGAAATTTGGGTAGGCCGGGGTGAGTTTATGTCTTTTTCTTCATTCTGTACTGATTCCTGTGTAACAACCAATACTTCTTTTTCTTTTTTCACAACAGTTTGGGTAGGCCGTGGTGACTTTATATCCTCTTCTTCATTCCCTGTTAATTCCTGTGTAACTGCTTCTTTTTCTTTCTTCACAACAGTTTGGGTAGGCCGTGGTGACTTTATATCTTCCTCTTCATTCCCTGCTGATTCCTGTGTTACAACAAATCCTTCCAGTTCTTTCTTCACACTTTTTGGAGATCCTGCTGGTCTTTGTGTTACAGCAGGTTGTTCTGTTTTCACCTGTATAGTTTTTGGAGAACTTGCTGGTTCTTGTGTTACAGCAAGTTCTTCTGTTTGCTCCTGTACCTTTTCTGGAGAGCCTGCTGGTTCTTGTGTTACAGCAGGTTGCTCTGTCTGCTCCTACATCTTTTCTGGAGAGCCTGCTGGTTCTTGTGTTACAGCAGGTTGCTCTGTCTACTCTTGCATCTTTTCTGGAGAGCCTGCTGGTTCTTGTGTTACACCAGGTTGCGTTCTCTGCTCCTGCATCTTTTCTGGAGAGCATGCTGGTTCTTGTGTTACAGCAGGTTGCTCTGTTTCAGCAGAGGGTTGTGGTGGTTCTGTTTTTGCTTCTGCAGCAGGTTCTTTTGTCTCAACTTCAGTCATTGGTTCTGCAACTACTTTGTATCCTGCTTGAGTATATATCTCACCACAATTGGCGCACATATATTCATTCTCCTTACTCTTCTCTGCTGCAGATGCTACTCGTGCTAAAATGTGCAGGCTAAATTCATTTTGGTAGGCTTCCTTGACCCTTATTATTTCCTCCTGGTAATCCTGAATTTGGGATTTTAGAAATTCAATTTCTTCCTGCAGGGCAGATATGGTAGGCTGAGCTTGTGGAGCGGCAGGTTCCAGTGGAGGCAGAGGTTGTGCTTCAACATTGATTTGATCACTTATACCCCCAACAGGTGGTTCTTGTGTGTCACCTAGGGTAGTGGTTGTTTCTTATGTTGTAGCTTCTTAGCCAATATTACCTTGGGTGTCGGCAACTGGTTCTTGTGTGACAGCTGCCTTAAAAGATGATGTCGCGACACTGTGAACACTCTGCATCTCAGCCTCCGAAGGTGAGGGAGAGGAGTTTCCAGGGCTGGTGGGAATGCGGGTTTTTAACGTGATGGGTGGTGAGCTGGGGAGGGTGTGGATAGGAGATTCAGCTATTACAGACGACCAAGTCCTTTGCTTGGGTAGAGAAGTAGGGAATTCAGAAATTTTTCTTTTCAGGCTGGCTTTCTTTAAAATAGGGACAGTGGCAGAAATAGTAGCTGCTTTAGCCGAAGCCCTAGTTCTTCTTCTTTTTGGTGGGGTTTCATTTTTCTGCTGCATTTTTCGTTTAAGAAGGGTAATAGGGATGTTATCATCACAGTCATCGGTAGAAATACCAAGTATGGGAATGGATAGATTGGTTCTATTAGGGGATGGAGTTGTTTCCGTGGGTATTTCTACTGCTGATTGTACATTTTCAGCAACTTGTGGGGGTGTTTGCTGGAGGACTTCTTCGGGCATTTGTTATGGAATATAGTCTGCTTGCTGAGAGATTTCTTCGGGTATTTGCTCTGGAATGTCCTCTGTTTGCTGAGGGATTTCTTCGGGTATTTGCTCTGGAATGTCCTCTGTTTGTTGAGGGGTTTCTTCATCTTGCTGAGGTATGTCCTTAGCTTGGTGAAGAATTTCCTCTTCCTGATGAGGAATTTCCTGTTCTGGCTGAGGGATTTCTGCCTCTTGATGGGGATTAATGGGGTTATTTAAGGCGAGGCCTCTATTTATCAACAATTGAGCTAGACAGTGGTGTTTCAAGGAAATAAGCGGATGCTTTGCGTTGACAGTGTAACGTGACATATTTTTAAGACATCCCAATTGATAATATGGCATATTTTTCAACTGACCATTCCTCAAATGATTCAATAAGATGAAATCGTGCTGGTAAATTACCTGGTACCGGCCTTCGCACGTCAGGTATTGCTTCAAAAATTCAGCAACTTCGGGCCACGGTTGAGGCAATGACTGAAGTGCTACGCCTCTGCCCTTGGGTTCCACCTGCTCGCCTGGTTGAAGAAAATCCTGTTGCGTATTAAGGATCAAGTGCTTCCTACTGAACCAGCGTGTGCCATTAGCTGGTAGCCCGGTAACTTCGGCTATGACTTCCTCTGTGACTGGGATTTGAACTCCCTAAACGACAGAAAATCCCTCTGTTAAATTGCATGCAAACTCGAGGACTTGTTGTGCATCAAAGTCTGGAAGTCTCCTAAAATAATCTAGCCATCCCGCTTGCAGAAAGATTTGATAAACCTCAGGATAAATCTTAAGAAGTGTTGTTGTGCCAGGTTCGTATGTGATGAGATTTCCTCCCATAGCTGCTGTTTCAGTGAAATTCTCAGTTCAGAGCCGAGCTTCCGAGTTCAGTTCAGAGTAAACCGTTGCAAATGGTAACATGCCGTGATGGGATGACTTTTACATATTACCGAGAGAGTTAAGGGCGGTGACAGTTGGCATACTATGCAATTATGAGAGCGCTTTGGTAATCCCCCCCAAAAGCTATGCGTAAGTGATATGATTGGAAGTACAATTATTCGGTAGTCCTATCAGCATCTCCACATTAACTATTATTTAATGTCCATACATAATCATGCGTACCTTTATGTTTTACCTTTTTGGTTGCTGCGTCGAAAAGTCTTGTCTTATCTTTTGCTGGATCCATAATGATTAAAGCGGGTCTAAGAGTATGAGAATACCGGTGATTTTTAATAATAATGACGGGAAGTAATAGTGGAGTATTGTAATCATCATAGGAAATGGTTTATTTTATAAAAATTCGTTTCTTTGGGGGCTGAAGTGGAGAGACTGGTGCTTTTATAAATGAGAGAAATGTTGAAAAAGGTATTACGGGATCAGGAAGTGGTGTTGCAGCAACGGGGATTGGTGTTGCAGCCACTGGAAGTGATGTTACATCAACGGGAAAAGATGTTGCAGTACAAGAAGTGGTGTTGCAGCAACGAGAAAGTGGTGTTGCAGCAACAGGAATTGGTGTTGCAGCAACGGGAAATGGTGTTGCAGCAACAGGAAATGGTGTTGCAGCAACGGGAAATGGTTTTGCAACAACAGGGCTCCCAAGTCTGCAAAGTGATTCCTTTGAAGCTTTTGTTCTCAGCTATTTTCCAAAGCTAAAATCTGCAAAAATACTGAAATGTAATATGGCAACCCTTGGCAAGGATTATTAGTTGAAAAGAATATCTAATCTAAAAATGAATAAATAAATAGAAATTTAAGTGCCTTGAGGGACAGAAAGTTCCCCTAGGAAAGCATAATGTTTAATTGCCATGCAAGTGGCTTTAAAATCTTCTTTAGAAACAGGCCGATGATATAAACGGAGTCGATACCCATTCACTAGTAGTGGTGTTCTGCTATCATCAATTGTTAAAAGTCTGACTGTCCCATTTGGAAAAACAACATCCACTTCATAAGGCCCTAACCACCTTGTTCTTAACTTACCTTGGAAATTCTCGAAACGGGAATCATAGAGTAGAGCCCAGTTACCTTTCTGGAACTGCTTTTGCTTGATGGTTCTGTCATGCCACCTGCTTCTTTGTTGTTGTATCATGGTTGTTTGATGGATGGCATCCAGTCTTTTCTCGTCCAATTCTTGAAGTTGCTGCAACCTGGCTGTCTGTGCATCAGTCAAGTCAAGGTTAACAGCTAAAGCAGTTCTTAAAGTTTTGATTTCAAACTTTACAGGGAAGATAGCGTTCTTTCCAAAAACTAATCCATAAGGTGAAAAGCCCGTAGTATTCCTCCAAGTAGTTCTATAGGCCCATAATGCCTCGGGCAACCTTTGAATCCAATCCCTTCTATTCTCCTTTATTGTTTTTGTTAGGATGGCTTCTATGACTTTATTGGTGCTTTCTACCTGCCCATTTTCTTGGGGGTGATAAGGTGTAGTCATTTTGTGCTTAATATGATATTTCTGAAGTGTATTTTTGAAGCCATGAGAGTTGAAAGTAGGTCCTCCATCCGTGACTAATTCTCTAGGCAATCCAAATCTAACAAAGATTTCTTCAAATAAAAATGTTAGTACTGCTTCTTCATTAGCTTTAAGGAGTGCCTTAGCTTCTACCCATTTAGTCATATAATCTGTGCATACTAATATGTATACTCTTTGATTGGATGGGGGATTAATGGGACCTATAAAATCTAATGCCCATTTCTCAAAAGGTTCAAGAATTACCTGGGGGTTGAGTGGCATTTCATCCCTGTGATTAGGCTGGCCCCTTCTTTGACAGCTATTACAGGCCTTCACATATTTCCTTGCATCTTTGAAGAGTGAGGGCCAATAATAACCCATTCTGAGTACCTTGTGTGTTGTTCTTTTATCTGCAAAATTCCCTCCACAAGGGTCATCGTGACAAGCTTTTAGTACATCATAAATTTCATCTTCACCAATGCACCTCCGGATTTCCTGATCGATTCCTGTATGGAAAAGACACCCGCTTATCCAGCTGTACCTAGCACTTTGCTGGATGATCTTTCTTCTTTCCCTGTGTGATAGGTGCGATGGTAATTTTCCTGCAACTAAATAATTGGCAATGTCTGCATACCAAGGTGAGTGAGCAGATACTGCAAATAAATATTCATCAGGAAAAGAATCATCTACTGGAGTATTTTCATCAGTTTTTAATCGAGAAAGGAAATCAGCAACTACATTTTCTTTTCCTGGCCTATCTACAATTGTGATGTCAAATTCTTGTAATAATAATAACCATCTGGTGACTCGGGCATTTGTAACTGATTTATTCATCAAATATTTAATGGCCGAGTGATCAGTATGCACAAAAGTAGTGTAGCCAGTAATATAATGTCGAAATTTATTGATAGCATAAATGACTGCTAGGAATTCCTTCTCAGTGACTGTATAATTCAATTCAACTGGTGTCATATTCTTACTGATAAAATAAATGGCATAGGGAAGACTATTTTCTTCCTGGCCCAAGACAGCTCCAATTGCAGTATCTGAGGCATCAGAGGATATATGAAAGGGTAATGCCCAATCAGGTCCTCTCAAAATGGGAGCTGTAGACAATTGATGTTTAAGTTCATTAAATGCTTTTTCACAATCATCATTCCACTTAAATTCAGCATTTTTTGTTAATAACACAAATAGAGGAGAAGCTATTTTGGAAAAATTCTTAATAAATCTTCTATAGTATCCAACATGTCCTAAAAAGCTTCTTACATTAGTTTGTGTTTTGGGGATAGGGAGGGTCTGAATTACATGTATTTTGGCTGGATCAACTTGAATTCCTAGGAAAGAGATGAAGTGACCCAATACAATACCTTGATTCATCATCATATGACATTTTTCAGTGCTTAAGGTAAGGTGTGCTTCTATACATCTCTTAAGTACTTTTTCAAGATTCTGCAGTGCATCCTCAAAAGTCACTCCATAAGGAGTAAAGTCATTCATAAATATTTCTAAGGAATCATTTAGCATATCAGAAAAGATCCCTATCACTGCTCTTTGAAATGTTGCTGGAGCATTACATAGCCCAAATGGAAGTACCTTGTAAGCGAAGGTCCCCCATGGGCTAGTAAACGTGCTCTTGTCTTGGTCTTGGGGTGCAATCTTAATCTGATTATATCCACTAAATCCATCCAAAAATGAAAAGAATTTCTTACCTGCCAAATTATCTAATACCTGATCAATGAATGGTAAAGGGAAATGGTCTTTCTGGGTGGCTTTATTCAAAGCTCTATAATCCACACATACTCTCCATTTGCCATTTTTCTTGGGTACAATTACAAGTGGGGAAACCCACTCACTATCGGATATAGGGTATATAAATCCTCCATTCAGCAGTTTTTGAAGTTCCTCCTTCACAATTTCCCTTAGGTTGGGATTCATCCACCGTTGGGGTTGACAGACTGGCCGGGATCCCTCTTTAATATAAATACGGTGAGTGCATAGCTCAGGAGAGATCCCCTTCATATCTGTATAGTCCCATGCAAATGCTTCTTTATTTTCCTGGAGTAACTTTATTAACTGTTGTTTTTCACTATTAGTTAAGTTAGGATTTATATTTAATGTTTTTCCAGGCTCAATTTCTATTATTGTACTTTTGGAGGAGTTGCCTACTATTGTCTGGGATAAATTTTTAGCTTTCAGGTTCTGCTGAGATTTAGATTCCAAGATTGCAGTGAAGTGATTATACATTTTTGGGCTGACCGAAGAAGGTTTAGAAATGAAGTTGCTGATTAATTCATCTTCTGTAGAGTCTTTGAAAGTTAAAGCTTGTCTGATAGTCAAGATAGGTTCGGTTTCTTCATCCTCATAATCTATCCATACAAAATTGTCATTATTAATCATGGGTGTAGCATGAGGATAAAGGGTAAGCTGTTTGGTTTCTTTCCCATTAGAGATGGTCATTGATCCTGATCTACAGCTGATGAAAGCATCTGCTGTAGCTAGCCAAGGTCTTCCTAGAATCAGTGGATGAACCCCCAACTTTGTTTTAGTTTGTAACACCACAAAATCAGCTGGGTAATTCCAGGATTCTACAGAAATTATTAGATCTTCAATGACTCCTTCAGGTTTAATTGTAGAGCGATCAACCAACTCTAGGATGGTTGGAGTTTCCCTAATAAAGTTTTTTAACTGCAGTAGTTGTGCTGTTTCAACTGTCATAATGTTTATTGTGGCACCTAAATCTACTAGAACTTTAGAGACAAAAGTTTTTCCAACCTGAACTGTTACTGTAGGGTGACCAGGGTCACCATATTTCACAGGAGGATCTTTTTCTGTCATTAAAGCAGTCAGCTCACCCATCACATGAACTGTGAGGGGGTCCTTAGTTTTTCTTCCAGGTTTCTTTATGCAAATATCTATAACAGTCCTAGCATAAATGGGAACATCTCTTAATGCTTGCAATAATGGAATTTTAACGTATAAATTCTGTAGTTCGCCTAAGAGGTTAAAAGCAGGTTGCTCAAGTGTTTTGGTGAGAGCCAGACGTTCAGGAAATGGCGGATTTGCTGTTTGAGTATTATTGTTAGATGTTGATTCGACTGTTTCAGCATTATTGTTAGCTGGTTTTTCTTTTCCAACTTCCTCTTTATCAGAGTTAGTAATGTCATAATGATTGGTTCAACAATTCTCCCTGAGCGAAGATGGATATTGTTACATTGCATGGGGAGACAGGCTGATTTTGAATATCAATTGCTTGCAGGGCTTTATTATTATTTGGGTTGGGGTTGGGTTGCACAGGTAGCTATGGTCTAATTGCTTGGTTATTTGGAGGAGTGTTGGATGGTAAAGAAAGAGACTATTGATGCTGAGGAAATGGCATCTGTAGGGCTGCCCAGTTTGGATTCCATTGATTAAAATATGATTGGTGGGGAGCCCAAGGATTCTATATGGTAGGATCGGGAAAAGGAAGACTTGGTTGTTGCATGGGTAGAAAATTCATCGTATTAAAGGGTGGGTACTGCATTTGGTTCATGGGTGGGTAATTTGTTTGAAAAGGAGAATGATTATTCCAGCGATTAAATGCTGTGTTAGAATTCATACCTTGTCTTTGTGGCCATTGCCTCCTCTGTGTCATCAGGTACACTGCTTCAGCTTCTTCTTCGGTTGACTGCAATGCTGCTTTTATTCCCGGCAGAGAGGGGCATTGCTGGGTCTCATGGTCCTTTTCACAGATTGTACAGATTGGTATCTTATCTAGTGGGCATTCCCTGAGTGGGTGCTTTTCTCTGCATTTAGAACAAAAAATAGCTAGGGAAGCTTCTGCTTCTGCCTGTTTCTTTTTTACCTACAGAGCATCAATTTGTGAAGCAAGGGAGCTTAACATCTCAGTTTTAAATTCTTCCAACAAATTACCTATTTCAGCCCTTGTTGCTCCTCCACTTCCTGACTTTTGGACTCTTGAATATACATTGTCCCTGCTTTTTGATCTGCTTACTGCTCCTCTTGAACATCTCATGCAGAGGTTGATAATTTCATCAAATGGTTCTTTGGAAATGTCCCCTTTTCCTAACATATTCAACATGTCCAAGCAGTCATCTCGTACCCCTTTCAACAATATTGTTTTCAGAATATCTTTACTCATGGTAGGGTGGTCAGACCGCTGCAGATTATACTGCAGTCTTTCCACAAAGTCCTCCAAATTCTTGTCCTCCTTCTGAACCATTTTAAACAATTCTTCCTTCCTTTCTCTTGTTCAGCAGTAATCCTGATATTTGGCCAGAAAACTTTCTTTCATCTGATCCCAGGTAGTGATTGCCTAAGCTCCTAAGCTCATAAACCACCTTAACGCATTCCCTTTCAGTGTTGCTGGGAACAATTTTAGTTTCTGATTAGGGCTCACATAATCATAACTTCTGCATAGTATATCGAATTCAAAGAGGAATTAATCCAGGTTTTTAGAGGATAACCCATGAAAGTTGGGTAATGCTGAAAGTGGAATGTTCTTCATGGGGGTTGCTCCTCTCGGGAGCTCCCCAATAGGGAACTCCAAAGTAGAGAGTGAGTTTTCCCCTCTTCCTTCTGCTCTGTTATCCTCCATTGGTCTTTTTCCTGAATCACTTGCTTTATCTTCTGTATCTTCTGTTTCTTCAGGTTCTTCTACCGGTTCCTCAGTATATTCTGGTACTTCCAGCTTCCTTTCAGGTCCTAGTACTTCCTCCATCTGTCGATCTGTTTGTGAGGAATGCTGGATCTGAGGCCTCCGGGAACTCGTCCTCTGTGATGTCTCGGCCTTGGAGATAATTTCTTCAATAAAGGTTTTTCTTCCTCCTCCGCCTTTGCCGCCTGTGAAATTAGGTTTCCTGCGTCCTCTCATGCACCTGTTATTCTTAAAGAGAAATCATTAATGCTTTTAAAAATCTCTAGTCGCCTTCCCCGGCAACGGCGCCAAAATGTTGGCTAGTTGAATTGTTTATTGATTAAACAGTCAAGTACCACATTAATTTGTCAACCTGGGAAAATCTTTTATTTCAAAGGCTACCGCGTACTGTATGTACTTAATTCTAAAAGCATTAAAAATCTATAGTATACATGATTCTGTTTCTATCAAAACTCCTTACTCTATGTTATAACAGTATATTGCAAAAACGAAAGCAGTTAACGAAGAATACGAATCTGAAAAGAAAAGTAATGGCTGCTCTGTTAGCAGAGGACCAGGACCCTATCCTCAGTGTAAGGATGTTTAGCACCTGCCCCTGTAACCAGATTTCTAATACACACAGCAATTCTAATTCACCGGTGAAGTATTATTTTACAGCTTCAAGCAATTAACAGAACAGAGTATCAGCAAAAAGGAAATTATCAGAGGTAATGCTACAGAATCCAAAACAGAGTACCAGCAAAAAGAAATTACCAAACACACTTACACACTTGACAGAAAATAAATGGGTGAATCTTGTGAGGAAGGTGGGCCCTCTCCCTCTCACAAGATTCCCCAGAACACAAATGCTAGATTAGGTGCTTAGAACAATTTTCTATTCATCTGCCAAAAGATCCAGTTACAATAAAAGTTCAGACTTTGCTGTTGTCTTTCAAAATTTCCCTTACAAACTGTTTTTTTCCCCCTCTTCTTAATGTAGATGTCTCCTCTTTATAGAGGAGACATCTATTACAATAGACTATCATAGTTCATTCAGTTAAACCTTTTTGTCAAAAATAAGAAATCCATCCTTGTTACAGGATGCTGTTACAACAGTGTGACAGTGTCTTCTTTCTTGGGTCTCTTACTATTACACAGCTGGTAACCGAACTTCAACCGTCTTCTTGGAATCCTCGCACTATCCTTTGCCGCTTCCCTGTTGTTGTTTGTTTAGTAAAATCATGTTGTTTCTGATGTTTTTAGCAACTGTAACCGTGTTTTTCCCTTTTTGGACAGTTGCTGATCGTGTTGTGTCAGCATGGAATTCTGGCGATCTTCTGATAGTTACCATTTGTTATTTCCAGTATTCCAGTTGTTGCAAAATAACGTTTCCCTGCTTTAGATAGTTGTTGTTGCTGGTGCTGTGGCAACTGCGTAGTTGTTGTTTCTGGTGTTGCAGCAACTGCGTAGTTGCTGTTTCTGGTGTTACAACAACTATGAATTATAATTTCTGCAGACTTTAGACAGTTCAACGGTTACTTAGCAACTTGGTTAACTTTTCCAAAGATAAATATAAAGATAACATGAATATGTAATGAATAATTAAACACATAGTCATGCGGAGAGTTACTTCATACCTTGGGGTGATTCGGTCATTATGTAATCAAAGCTTTCAACTTATGAACTGAAAAAGGGTAATATTATGACAAAAATACAAGGTCAAAAATGGTCAATTTGGAGTCCTAACAAGTTTATGGACATTTATGATTGGGGTTGCAGTGCTCAAAAATGTCTATAACACATACCCACTTGTAGATCTTCTGTGATCCAAATCTCCAGCCCATTCTGCATCAACAAAGCCACGGATATCCAAAAATCTGTCCAATCTTGGTCTTCCTTGGTAGCACAAACCATAATCACTAGTGCCACACAAATACCTGAAAACCCACTTCACTACTGTCCAGTGCTCCTTCCCTGGTTTTGACATAAAACTACTCAATACTCCCACTGCATGTGCAATGTCTGGTCTAGTACAGACCATTGCATACATCAGGCTACCAACTGTACTTGCATATGGAACATGAGACATGTCCTCTTCTTCTTCTTGTGTCTTGGGACATTGTTCAACAGATAACCTCACACCTACAGGAATAGGAACCTTCACCGGTTTACTATCCTGCATATTAAACCTCTGTAGTATTGTCTCAACATACTTCCTCTGGTTTAACCAGAGCTTCCTCTTTGCCCGGTGTCTTTTAATTTCCATGCCCAAAATATAGTTTGTAGCACCAAGATCTTTCATGTCGAATTTGGAGGACAATTGGGTCTTCAAATCCTGGATAATTTCTTTGTCATTTCCAACCAGCAACATATCATCCACATACAAGACCAGATAAATAACACGGTCACCATTTAATTTAAAATACACACAGTGATCTACTTTGCTTCTGGTGAAGCCAAGTCCCCACATAAATGTATCAAATTTCTGATACCACATCCTTGGTGACTGTTTTAACCCATACAGAGACTTCTTTAACTTGCATACTAGTTATTTCTTACCCTTCACCACAAAGCCTTCAGGTTGCTTCATGTAGATCTCCTCTTCCAGATCCCCATGAAGAAATGTTGTCTTCACATCCATTTGTTTTACCTCAAAATCAAAAGCAGTAGCAATAGATAAAATTAATCTAATAGAAGTTACCTTGGCAACGGGAGAAAAAAATATCACCAAAATCAATTCCCGACACCTGGGAATAACCTTTGGCTACCAACCGAGCTTTGTATTTCTCCACTTTTCCTTCTGCATTTGTCTTCTTCTTGAACACCCATTTGCTTCCAATGGGTTTCCTTCCAGCCGGCAACTCCACCAGATCCCAAGCCTCATTTTTGTGCAAAGATGCCACTTCATCAACCATGGCCTCTTTCCAGAGTTTTCCATCCTCTGAATCCACTGCTTCATTCACATTTCTAGGATCATCATCAGTAATAGACAAAGCAAAATTTGAACATAAAGCAGATGGACTATACCTTTCTAGCTGCCTTCTTTCTCGAATTGATCTTCTCACAACTGGAGTTTGTGGCTTTTCATCTTCTGATTCCTCCTCTGCTGTAGAGTCTGATTCTTCCTCCTTTAGCTCAAACTCTATCTTCTCAGGTTCCTTTGGTTGGACTTCATGTTTAATAACATCTTTCACCTCTCTAAACACCACATCTCGATTGTACACAACCTTCCTTATTACTGGGTTGCAAGGCTTATAACCCTTTAAACCATCCTTATACCTAATAAAGATGCACTTTTCAGATTTACTATCCAACTTGGTTCGTTTCTCCTTTGGAACATGTACATATGCATCACATCCAAATACCCTCAGATGTGAAAGAGGGGGTTTCTTACCAATCCATACATCTTGTGGATTTTTATCCTCCAACGCTGATGAAGGTGACCTATTAACCAGGTAACATGCAGTATCCATTGCCTCTGCCCAGAATTCCTGTCCTAACCCGGCACCACTAAGCATGCTTCTTTCCATTTCCATCAATGTCTTATTCCTTCTTTCTGCAACTCCATTTTGCTGAGGTGTATATGGAATAGTCTTCTGCCATGCTATACCACACTTCTTACAATATTCTTCAAATTCCTTACTGCAAAACTCTCCACCATTATCTATCCTCAACACTTTTATCTTCTTCTCTGTCGGTTTTTCCACCAGAGCCTTAAATTCATTAAACCTGTCAAAGACTTTAGATTTTCCTTAAGGAAATATATCCATGTATTCCTTGAGAAGTCATCTATAAATGATACATAGTACACATAATTACCCAGTGATGGAACCTTCACAGGTCCAAACACGTCAATGTGCACAAGCTCTAATATCTGTTTCGCCCTCTTACTACCAGAGGGGAAAATCACCTGATTCTGCTTCCCATATACACAATTTTCACAGAAATCAAAATCCAGAGAGCTGTTACTCATACCTTCTGCCATACCTTTACCATGAAGTATTCAAAGGTCCTTCTTTCCAACATGTCCAAGTCTTTGATGCCACAACATGTTATTTTCTCCAGAGACCATTAGATTTTCTGCTCCACTTTCAAGAACCACATAACTGTTGCACCCATCAATAACAGTGCTACCTTACAGCTTTTACAGAGTTCCAATCCGAACTCCCTGCATCAATACCAATGCTCCCCAAACCATTTTGTAGGTGTCCTTCTCGAACACTGTTTTTACACCTGCATCATCCAGCTTGCTTACAGAAATCATATTTCTGGCCAATGCAGGAATATGCATAACACCCAGAAGTGTTCTAACCCTTCCACCTTGCAACTTCAACTTTACTTTTGGCAACCAATGATTCTAGCATTCCTATCATCCCCCAAGAAGACATCACCATCATCATATTTCGCATACTCGCAGAACCACTCTCTATGGGGAGTGAAGTGAAAGGATGCACCTGATTCAATCAACCATGCCTCATGATCTACATGTGTACTTGAAGAAGCCAAGTACACATTCCCACCTTCATATGAGGTGGTTTTCGCCTCTTGAGAAGGAGCATCATCAGATCCCTTTCCTTTATTAGGATCTTTAGTTTTATAGTCCCTTTTGTAGTGCCCTTCCTTTCTGCATTTCCAGCACACCACCTTTATAGGTTTTCCTGGAGATTTAGATCTCCCTCTAGATTTAGATCTCCCACTCGATGACTTATTTTTGTTTCTGTTATGGGACCGTCCTCGTACAGAAAAGGCATCACCATTCTGACTCTCTGTATTTTTTCGTCTCATCTCCTCCGTCAGCAAGGCTGAGACTATTTCATCAAATTGCAAGGCAGTTGCATTGCTACCTATTGCAATAACTAGACTATCCCACGAATTTGGTAAAGAACACAACAAACTAATGCACTTATCTTCATCTGAAATTTTAATTTCAACAGATGCTAACTAACTTACCATAGTATTAAATGCGTTCATATGCTCTATCACCGAGTCTCCATCTTTCATCCTCGGGTTATACAGTTTTTTCCACAAGAACAGTTTATTCACAAGAGACTTAGATTGGTACAAAGTCCCTAACTTGTCCCATAAAGCCTTCATCGTAGCTTCCCCTGATACATTCAGCAATATTGAATCTGAGACACACAATTGTATTGTGCTCTTTTTGTTCTGATCCAACTTCTTCCATTCTTCATCGGACACTCTCGTTGGTTTAGCACCCGGATCTACCATGATCCACTAATCTTTATCCACCAACAAATCCTCCATCTTGAGTTTCCATAACTCAAAACTCTGACCATTAAATTTCTCAATCTCTATCTTTCCACTGCTCGCCATCCTCTTTCACCACCAGAATCGATCTCGTAGATCTCCCACTAAACAAGGTCTACCACAGGCCCGAGCGCAACCCCTCAGCAACAAAGGCATCCCCTTGAAGCCAAAACTGTTCTAATACCAAATGTAGGTTTTAACCCCGTACAGAAATTACCTGCATACGAATTCTAAAACACAGAAAATAAATAATGCAAGAGCATAACACATAAAACACATATACACAGATATTTTCCCCTGGATCCCACTACCAACTTGATTTTTCATTATGTTCCTATAATAATACATATTTATACATGTCGAAGCATCCAATACCATGAACCGAAAACCATAGTGTCCAAAAAAAAACATGTGCGAAAATCATGCACAAAACCATAGGTGGGTCCATCCAACCTAACATAGGGTTCAAAACCAAAATTTTCTGGGGTGCTGCCCCCGACCCCATAGGGTGCAGTTATGGGTACACCTCAAACCCCCTGTGACCCCCCCCCCCCCCCCGCTACACAATCGGTGCAATGAAGGGGGTGCTCCGCCCCCCCTCTAACCCCCCAGTTAACTACGTGAGCTAATCATGGAAAGAATAACACAACCCAACAAAGGTTGGAATCCAATTGTCACTTATTTTCCATCCTTCATCACGATTGAGGTTGTTTGGGTGTTTTCCTATTTCTATCGCTGCTCTAAATTTTCTATGGTGATAATGATCGATTTTGGCCACTACACTTGAGTTTTCAATATAGACATGATGATTAGTTTTACTAGAATGTTCAGCTAGGGTTGAGGCTTTTGAGTGGTTGTGTTTAATGTCAGTTGCATGTTCTTGAATCCTAGTTAGTATAGACCAACTGGTTTCCCCTATGTAGGTTCTGCCACATGAAAAAGGAACCATGTAAACTCCTTGGTGGCATTTGGGATCAATGGGATCTTTAACTGATTTAAGTCATCTTTCGATTGTTTTCGTGGGCTCAAAGGTGGTTCTAATATTTTTCTTTTTCAAAATGTATACAATTTTGTCTGTGGTGCCCAATATGTAAGGGAGGTGAACCTTACCCATATGATCATCCATAGGTTGTTTATTTTTGGGATTTTCAGCTTTCTTAAAGGCTTTGATCATTTGGTGCTTGTGGTATCCATTATTTTTTAATACATTCATAATATGGTTTTTCTCTTTCTCAAAGTGATCCTGATCCGAAATGCGTATAGCCCTAGTTGCTAAAGTGTTAAGTATACCGATTTTTTTGGGATGGATGGTGACGAGAGTTGGCATGCAGGTAGTGTTATGTGTGGGTTTTCTTATGATAGACTTGGTGAGATATGGAACCATCCTGGTTTCTATTGATTAGGATATCAAGAAAAGGAAGACTTCCATTTTCCTCCACTTCCATGGTAAACTTGATGGAATTAGATTGGTTGTTTATGTGTTGCAAGAACATGATTAATTTCTCTATTCCATGGGGCGAAATAATGAAAGTATCATTGACAAATCTTTTCCAAATTTTGGGTTTTAGAGGGGAAGATTCAATGGCTTTGGTTTCAAGGTCCTCCATAAAGAGATAGGCAATGACAGGTGTTAGAGGAGATCCCATGGCGACACCGTAGGTTTCCTCATAAATTTCATCTTTGAAACTAAAAAAAGTTGATTCGAGACAAACCTTTAATTATTTATTCCTTAATTTTGATTTCTTTAAAATAAAAATTTTGATTTCTCCATTATTTAAACTATTACCCTTAATTGTTTTTGACTTAATTTATTTATTTAATGATTTGGTTTATATTTATTTAATGACTTAATATATATTGTATTAATTTTATTACCTTTATTTTATATAATTTAATACTTATATAGTTTGAATATTATTTTTTTTATTAATATCTTATTTTTATTCATATTTTTATTACATTATAGAATTTTTACCCTTTTTTTTAATTTATATTATTATAACATTATGATGTATTACATATGTTTTAATTCTATTTCATTTTATTACCTTTATGCTCTTGAGTTTTATATAATTTATTATTTAAATAGTTACTGTGCAGAGAGTCACTCTACAATTTAATATAGAATATATGTGAAGGTGTCAGATGTAAATATTTTTTAAATTCATTTTTTTTTATATTATAATTTTATTTTTATTAACAAAATATATATATATATATATATATATATATATATATATATATATATTAGTTATAAATAAAATTATAACATATAAATATTAGTTATAATGATCAGGGGGATATTGGTGGCCACCCACCTATTCCACCTAGACCTCCAGTCGATTTCATTTGTTTCTTTGTTTATTTCAGCATCTAATATTTTCAACATTTTTTCCGGGTCCTGAACTTCTAGAGCAGTTTTGACCCCCTAAACGACATTTTTTGAGGTTCGTTACAGGCCCATTGCCATAGGCAAAGGCCTATGGAAAATATTGTAGTACTCACAGAGATATTTCCAACATGGTATCGTATGCTCCAAACAAAGATAATATGACTAAGTTACGATCCCAGGAAGTTGGTTTCCCAACTAACCCCAACCGGGCCCAGAAACTTTTGACGTTACATCTTCTGGGGTTAAGGTTTTGGTTGTTTAAGGTTTTGTCTTGTTATTCAATAATAAATATGCCCTTGAGCCTCATTGTAGCACAGTTAAGAGGCATGTAGCTGCCACATCTCTTCTCAGAGATAAAATACCATCACCCAAGATAGTTTATTTCCATTATGTTTGTAAGCATAGTTCAATATTTTTCTATTAATGAAATGAAGTTTTATTTTTGCTGCATATCTTTAATTTGTTGCATTCCTGTTTAAGTTCGGACAAGTGGTATCAAAGTGGTCTACTATTTCTCTGTTTTTCTTTGCATGTCCCCAACGAGGTCAAGGTATAAAGAGTTAGGGCTTGATCTGGTTGAACCTTTGCAAGACCAACCTCGCAAACCTTGATGACCTCCCATGGTGGAAGAGAAGAAAGATGAGGGGGCAGGAGATCCTTTCAAATTGTTGCTCGAGGAATCCCTCAAGCGACAGAAGAACATGATGATGGATAACTTTGCCCAAATCCTTCGATGGCTACCCACAGGTGAGGCATCTTCATCCAACAACCACTTTCGAGGCACCAGTCCTTTTAAGGTACAAGTTAACTTCGATATTCCCATATTTGTGGGCTAGATAGATGCAGACGTCGTAAATAAATGGTTAAATCTATTGGAAGGATATTTTTTAGTTGATTACTTTTCTAATCGGGAGAACATTACTTTTTCACTTCTCAAAGTCGCCTCACAACTCAAGGATTGGTGGCAAACCTACCGTGAACAAAAGGATGAATGTGAACCCTCGCTATTTTCAACCGCACCCACTTGGGATTTTTTTCGAGACGCCATCAAGGGAAAATATTACCCTGTCGGGAGGTGTTGGCTTAATGGGACCTAAACCAAGTTCAACATTAGTTAGCCAAGCAAATCCCTACACCATTGGCCCTTCCGGCATCAATCCGTAGAGCGCAGACTGAAGTCTCACCCGAAGTAGTATGGGGGGATGCAGGAACCAAGTTTCTGCACCCTGAGATGGTTGTGATATCAGTTTTATACCTTCAACTCTGTCCTCATGCAGATCGATAAGCCGTTTAGGGCTTATCGATATACTTCTCTCATTCGTCCCGTGATCCTACATGAAGGTATACGATCATTATTCGTGCAACGCTAACTGGTGAGTCAAGAACTTACGCGCCTCTGTAACTACTCTACTGTATAATTACCTGAATTATCTTAAGTATTAAACAACTTTAACATGCATTTATGATTATCTTCAGATAAACATATATCTTTCCTTGCGTTCATATAACAAAGGGAAACATATAGATTCGTGCATCAAAACAACAATTAAATATAAACTCGGTGCTCAACATAACATAGTCACATGCATTTAACAGAAGTAAAATACACAGGAATTTCAAAATACTTCTCTTTATTAATGATTCAAATATCTAGTACAGAATCTAACTACCCTACGCACACAACTGCAGGGGTCCACACACTCAGTTGCAGAATTCTACCCTAGGCCTCTGTGCACTCAACTGTAGAGCCTCTTTCCTACACTAAGATTCTCGCTTTTAGCTCTTCACAGACCCATTACATCAATGACTCAAACTTACCTAGCTATTATGACTACTAAGAGACTCTTCTAACACTTTTTTTTATACAATCCCATGGTCCACAGACCATGGGTAGATCTCTAAAGCGAACGTGACTTATACAAAAGAAGGGCGGAAAACCCTTGGTGACTTTTTACATCTTCACGCTACGCAACCACAAAAATGCAGAGACTTTACACTCTTTTATACAAATTTTGGGCTTTCTAGGGGAACCCGTTCCCAAAAAGCCCCGAACACAAACATGGTGACCCGCCCTCAAGTCACTCTGTTGGCGTGGAGATCTTGTCGCGAAGACCTCCAAGCTCCACTTGGACTACTACGACTTCGACGGTGCACTGTGTTGCCACCTGCTTCATCTGTTCGACCAGCTGCTCCATCCCTGGCCTTGTGCTATCCACCTGTACCTGCTACTGTGTTCCCTGCAGAATAGCTAGTTTTCCTTCAATAGTGGTCATGAGCACATATGCTTCATCTAGCAAAGGATTCAACCAAGCCTTCAGTACTGCTTCCTTGTGCTATGATGTGTACACCTACTCTTTCAGCGCCTTTGCTTCCTACAGCTTCACTAGCCTTTGGTTAATGGCAATGGTGCATGCCATCACTTTAACTTCTTCGTATCATTGATGTAGCTCCCGTGCCTCTGTTTCCATCCTCTTCACGTTGGGATCCTTCTATAGGTTGGTGACTACTTTGAGAGACTACTCGAAGAGCGCAATTCCTGCCTCACACTCCTCTCTGACTTCTGCCGGAGTTGAAGGCTGGGCCTTCAACTGCAGTTCTGCAATCTTAAGGTTCATTTCAAATTGAACCTTCGCCAAATATGTTCTTGCTTCACGCACTCCGGCAGCGAGCTTTTGAATCTGCACATCCACTTACTCATCCTCAGAAATGTCCAGCTCTAGGATAGGCCTACAAGCCTAAGCCACTACCTAGGTTGTGCACTCATTCCTGTCCATGATGGCCTTAACAAGATCAATAGCAGAATTTTTCTGTGCAACCATCTAAGCGTTGTTCACCTTCTACCCACTGATAACGTGAAGCACACGCTTTTCGCGGGCCCAAAGTTCCACCATCACACCGTCCTGCAAAGTTGGAAGTGAAGCCAAATTGAGTCCACCCCCCTTAAGGGCACTGACAGTGGGCTTGAAAACCTCTATTTATGTAGTCAGCGCTCCATCCGGTAGTGCTATTGCCCAGGGATCTAGTGTACGCACCATACTTGTTGCTTCTATGGTGCCAAGTGCCAAACTAATTGACGCTGCACTACTTCATCCCAAACTGGTCTATACTTGTGACACCTGGATCTATAGCTCACAGAGACCCGCTTGAATGGCACCCAAGGCCTGCTTCTATTGCTACTCGAACTATTGTAGCAGTTCCGATGTCAGATCCCTCACCGCATCACCAATGTCGCTCAAATCACCTTTTGTCAAGGTGATTGGGTCGAGGGAGGTTTTGTTGGCCTTGGACTTCTTCCGTAGCCCTACTTTCTCCTGTTCTCTTTTGTGCTTGACCCAGAATGGAGTAGTCTCCGGGTCTGCTCCTCCCTGATCCAACTATTGTTCCTTATCCTCTGTCTCTGGGGAAGGCAACTTCTAACTCTTTTAAGAGCCATGCTCCTCCTCTTCTTTTTGTCCCCTTGTCTGCTTTGTGGCAGCGTGCTTTGCATTGGCTTTGTCTTCAACTTCCTTCTTCCTCTTCACGACCAATTGTTCCATCATCAGCCTAGCCTCTTCCTTCCTTCACTGTGTTGCAGACTTGTTAGACCCAGGTGTCAAGTCCGAAGTGGTGTGCCAATCTGCCGGCTAGTGGTCGAGGACCACTGTGATTGCATCATCTATGGCTAGGTATGGAAGGTCATACCATTTTTGTTCAGGTTCCTTCCACGCATACATGGAGACATGGTGGAAGTCTGCCTTGAACTCCACATACTCTATCAGCTAATAAAAAATTGTCGGTGATAATAGCGGCTTGCGGTTGATGGCCATGTGGATACTCATCTCCATCAAGATCCAAAAGATCTTGCTATCCTTGACCCTTTGGGGGTCCTTCGTAGCCCAGAGCGAAGCGAACTTCACTTCTTCCAGTAGGTCCTACGCGATTGGAGGAAACCGAATATCCTCCGGCAACTCCCATGCAACCAAAAATATGGACATCAGCAGCCATGCATAGTGGAACGTGTTGATTTGATCCTACGGCTCTCTGTAGTTCGTGAGGAACTCCCTGTAGAGGTAGCACGCCCAGTTAAACTTTACGCCCTCCACGCACTAGGCCGCTAATGATACCACTGGTGCCAGTACTTCGTCCGCGCGACACTTCCTCATGATATTTCCTACCAAGATCTAAGTGGCGACTTTGACTGCAGGGTTGGTTATGCTAGTGATGGCGTAGCCACACGGCTTCTTTGAGAGCTTAAATTTATCCTTCATTACTTCAGCGAGGTCGCACTCACCTGTCTTGTTGCCAAATTCCATGGCTGGATTTTCCCCTGAGTGCAGCAATCGAGTGATCCTATGGATCAGCATGTCAGTGATGGGTATCGACTCTTATATACACATGCACCCATCATGCAACAAGCACAATAGCTGCTTGATCACTATCATGGTGATGGGCGTGCGATTGTAATGTGGCACCGATAGTAGGTTGAGAAGTCCTACCTTGTCCGTGCCTTTCAACCACTTCCTTGGCTCCAAGGTGGTCACACCAGAGTTTTTGTAGAAGACGCAGTTAATAAGTTGATCTGTCGCTAAGTGGGGGAAGTGCTCCATATCAGCCAAATCCCAATTCTTCAATTTTAAATTGGGGACGTGCCCCAGGCGCGGTCCTTCAAAGACAATTTTCTCCAGCAGTAAGGGTGTATCCATCTTGACCTTACTTTCATCAATGTCCTTCGGAACCTTTGTCTTGCCTCTGTGCGGAGGAATGTACTCGAGTAGTTTAATGATAGGGTTGGACCCCTCCATGTTAACATCCTCTGCCCCCATATCAATATCTTCCTCACCCATATGGATATCTTCAACATCTTCTTCATGCTCCAGGTCAATGACCTTGCCATTCTCCTGTGTAATGGGATTTTCCTTCTATGGGTGCTTCCTGGGTGATGCGCGCAGTGGTTGTGGCGTCATTGTCTGCTTAACTTTATTTGTTTTCAGACCCTCCTTCGTCAACGTAAGCCTCGACCTATGTGACCTTGGCGATTTAGTCACTTTTTCCGATACTTCAACACCTGCAACCTCCGGGGCAGCTCCCTCAGCTGCCATTTCTACCTCTGGGGCAATTCCCTCAATTACCATTGTTTCTCCAATGATCGTGGTCTCTACGGGGCCTGGTCCTAGCATAATTTCATGGATGATCTTGTGGTTGTACTATGGAAATTTATCAACACTAGGTATTCAAGAAATTCTTCGAAGAAAACGTGGTTCATGCACAACAGACAACACAACTAAAAAATTCCCAAAATGCAAAGTGTTTCCCGCTAGGCGGCCATCTGTAATTTATAGGCATTTTCGAATTCAAATATGACCATATCCCCCAAAATATGATCATAAATACAAGATTGGCGGAAGATTTTCAAAGATATTTCCCTCCATCCCCCCACTCCATTTAGCCATTTTTTCACTATCAAATCATGAACAGTGACCATAACAGTCACTTTTCGGCTGCCTTGCACAGTTTCTTCCTTGATAGCATAGCTCCCTGCACATTTATATTGACACTGTGACATTCCTTCGTTCTGCATAACTCCCCAATCGCGTAGCTCCCTAACATGGGTAGTGTAGTTTATAGTCGCGTGCCTCCTTTAAGCTACCTGGGGCGCTAAGACTATGCTTCCATCGTGTAGTCATCCAGCCAGATTGCTAGTGTATGGCTTCAATCAGCTACCATTCACCTTCCCTGGGAAGGGTTCTCCATTCAACTTTACCAACTGAACTACTCCACCATCGATAATTTCCTTGATGACATATGGCCCCAACCAATGCATCCTAAATTTCCCTGGAAATTTATCAAACTTGCTGTCATGTAATAAAACTAAATCATTTACCTTGAAGTTGTGCATTTTGATGTGTTGATCATGCCATGCCTTCTTGATCTGAAATCACTCATAAATGACCTCAAGAAATTAATGAAGGTACTACAGACTCATGTGTTGGGGTGTGCCTTTGTTATTTTATGCAACGGATCGATAAGATTACGAAATACACAGACACAAAAGCAGTAGATAAATATAGTAAGAAAAACACATAAACACAACAAATTTAATAAGGAGTTCACCCAATCCTCCTGGGCTACATCTCCTGGTCCAACCTTTAGTGGTGGCCTTTCTATTGTGTCTTAAAGAAGAGTTTTTACAATAAGGAGCTCAATACGAGTCTCACTTAACAAATGATGATCAATAGGATAGTACCTAGATTCCCCAAGTCTCTAGAGTACTCAAACTCCCCTTACTAAATCAAGACCTCAATAGGTCTCAGTGGTATGAGTCCAATCTAGTACTCAATACCTAACAGGTATACACAAAAGAGTTTTCTTGAACCTCTCAAGCCTTTTCCAGAGTTCACAGACTCTCGGACTCTCTTTGTCTCTGTTTGGCTTGATGCTGCCTTTGCTCTGCAGGTCAGCACAACTTCTCTGTTCTCTGCAATTTACTTCTCTCTCTCTCTCCGCTTGCCTTACTCTCTTTCTGTTCATGGCTTAAACCCAATCTGCCACCACTAAAATCTGGACCAGAGATGTAGCCCTGGAGAATAGGGTGAACTCCTTATTAAATTTCTTGTGTTCTTGTATTTTCTTATTGTATTTATCTGTTGTCTTTCCATTTAAATGTTCGTGTATTGGCAATCTGATCGATGCGTTGCTTAAATAACACAGAACACACACCAGCACATGAGTTTGTAATACCTTTTTTTAATAAATCTTCAACTAATGTCACTCATAGGATGATTATCAGATCAAGTAGTATCAGAGCTCTAGGCTATAAGGTTAGACAAGCTTGTGTTGGTTTAGCTGTGAATGCTCACTAGATCAAAGCTCAAATTAGGAGAAGGAGAGTTGGTGGAAACTAATCCTGAAATTGGGAGTATATCCTTGGAAGACAATGTCAGAGGAAGGTTCTATGGGGCTAGACCCTCAATTCATAGAAAGTTTCCTAGCTATAAAGTCTATGGTAGAAGAAATATATAGGGATTTTAGAAAGCATAAGGTTGAAGATTCATCAGGTTCTAAACAAGATAAAGAAGATGAGTCTCACTACCAAGACCACTCCAAAGGAAAGGGGAAAGAGGAAATATTTCTGACACCTCCTAATAGCCCTGTGCATAATAAGAAAGCATCTTTGATCAAGCTAGATGTTAAATTTGATTTGCCTATATATGATGGAGAGCTAAATGCTGAAAAGCTGGACATTTGGATTAGACAAATTGATGTGTATTGCAGGGTACAGAACATAGACTCAGACAAGAGTAAGATTCAACTGGCAAGCCTACACCTAGGAGGCACTGCCTTGGTTTGGTGGAAGGAAAAACCCAAGCTAATATGAAAAGACATGGTGAGACCATCTCTATTTGGAGTGAGTTTGTTGCTGCAATCAAAAAGCAGTTCTATCCATTGGCCTACATGCAACAAGCCATGATGAGTTGGAAAACTCTTCGATAGTTGAAAGGGAAAAGTGTGCAAGGGTATACTCAAGAATTCAAAAAGAGAGCATTGATGTTGGGTATCTCATTAGACTCACCAGAGACTCTTTTGAAGTACATTGGTGGTCTACAAAGCTACATGAGGCATACCATCCTCATGTTTAATCCCTCTAGTATAGATGAGGTATCTGTACAAGCTACTCATCTAAAAGCTAGAGGAAAGAATGGAAATATAGAAGTTGAGGGACCATCCCAACCCACTATAAGCAAGAGCAAGGAGAAAAGAAAGTAGAAGTGGAAAGCAGGGAAGGCTAACACTGCACAGAAAGCCAAAGCTTCATGAACTCACTATAAAAAGGATGGGCATGATGATGAGCATTGTTGGATTTTGCATCCAGAGTTGAGACCTAAGAAGTCCGAGGGCAAGAAGAAGAAGACTACTGTAGCTATTCAGAAATATTTGGGGTCAGACTCAGGAGATGAAACAACTATAGCATCCACAGGTATAAAAGGTAAGAATTCTAAAGCATATACTAGTAATTCTACTCAATCTATTATTAATGAAGAAAATGAGAGAAAAAAACATGAGCTTTTCCATATTAGAGTTATTTCCAAAAATCAAAAGATTGATACTTTGTTTGATAGTGGCTCACAAGTAAATCTAATTTCTGAAGCAATTGTAAATAAATTTGGATTAGCAACTACACCTCACAAGAAACCATACCCATTGGGATGGTTGAATGATAAAGCACAACTACAAGTGACTAGACAGTGCAAACTCACGTTTTCTTTTGGGTCAGCATTTGTATATGAGGTTGAGTTAGACATAATTCCTTTGGATGTATGTGGAATTGTTTTAGGAAGCCCTTACTTGTATGATAGAAATGATATTTTCTATAGAGCTGAGAACAAGTATCTACTTGTTAAAGATGGAATCGAATACTTTGTAAGATCTGATAAGCTCAAGAATAATCATACTCTCATAAACTCAAGACAGATGAAAAGAATGATAAATTCATGCAAACAATTCTTACTAATGCTTGTAAAGGAAAAGAAACCTAATAAAACCAGTGTATTTGAGGGCTATAATGTTGAACAATAAGCTGATATAGAAAAGTTTGTTTTAGAGTATGATGTCTTATTTCAAGAACCTAAAGGTCTGCCACCCAGAAAGGGAATAGTACATGATATTATTTTGCAGCAAGATGTTCCATTGCCTAACATTGGGATGTACAGGTTGTCTGCTTTAGAGAATGCTGAAATCAAGAAGCAGGTGTAGGAGTTGCTTGAGAAAGGGTTCATCAGGCCTAGCACATCACCATGTGGGTCACCAATCGTTTTGGTGAGAAAAAAAGATGGCTCATGGATAATGTGTATTGATTACCGAGCACTGAACGAGATAACAATCAAAAATCGTTATCCCCTTCCTTGCATAGATGAACTTTTAGATCAATTAATGGAAGTTGTTTATTTCACCAAGCTGGATTTGCATAGTGGATACCATCAGGTCAGAGTTGCAGAGCAAGATGCATGGAAGACTACTTTCAAAACAAAGCAGGGATTGTATGAATGGCTAGTTATGCCTTTTGGCTTAACTAATGCTCCTGCTACTTTCATGAGATTAATGAATGATGTACTGAGACTTTTTCTTGATGATTTTGTTATTGTGTATCTAGATGACATTCTGATTTTTAGTAAAAGGTGGGAAGAACATTTAAATCATGTTAAGCAGACATTAGATGTTTTGAAAATAGAAAAACTATATGTTAAATTCTCGAAATGTGAATTTGGAAAAACATCTCTAAACTACTTGGGTCATATAGTAGGGGGAGGTGAATTGAAAATAGATCCCTCTAAAGTGGCAGTCATTTTGAACTGGCCTAAACCCAGGTCTGCTACAGAAGTGAGAAGCTTCTTAGGAGCAGCACAATATTGGAGGAAGTTCATTTCTAACTTTTCCTCATTTGCAGCTCCCTTACATGCTTTAACAGGATTGAATAAGGTGTTTTAGTGGGGAGGCAAACATCAGAAAGCCTTCGACACCTTGAAAAAGAAAATTAGTACAGCACCTCTACTAGCACTGCCAGATCTACAAAGGACATTTGAGATCCAAACTGATGCCAGTGACTATGCCATGGGAGCAGTGTTGACACAGCACGGTAAACCCATATGTTATCATTCTGAGACTTTTAATCCTGCAGTAGTTAACTATCCTACTTATGATAAAGAATTGTATGCATTAGTTCAGAGTGTGAAAAAGTGGAAACATTACTTAATGGGCAAAGAAACAATAATATATACTGATCATCAACCACTTCAATATCTACACTCCCAAACTAAGTTATAGCAATCAAGACATTACAGGTGGATGGGTTTTCTACAACAGTTTCATTTAGTCATTAAATATAAAAAGGGCATACATAACAAGGTTACAGACATGTTATCTAGACCCATTATAAATGCATCTACCATACATAAGCATAATTTTGTACTACATGAAAGCTACATAGAACAATATGCTCAGGACATGGACTTTAAAGATGTATATGCAACTTTGAGTCAAGGCAAAAGAGTAGAAGAATTGGACTATCATGTGAAGGACCGACTCTTATACCATTGTGGGAAACTCTGCATTCCACAAACTAAGAGAGTAAAGATAATTAGGGAAGCACACACTTCTCTGATATCAGGTCACTTTGGGGTAAATAAAACAGTTGCACAACTGCAAAGATTCTTCTATTGGCCGAAGATGAATGAGACAGTTTCTAGATATGTAAGAGGGTGTGCCATGTGTGCTAAAGCAAGCCTAGAAATAGAAAACTAGGCTTGTACACTCCATTGCCAGTACCTTCTCACCCTTGGGAAAGTTTTTCCATGGATTTTGTTGGAGGATTGCCTAAATCTAGGAAAGGTTATGATTATCTATATGGTTTTGTGGATAGGTTCAGCAAAATGTGTATTTTGATACCTTGTAGTAAATAGATTACGGCTGAACAAACTACAAAATTATTCTTTGAACATGTATGGGTTGTGTTACACAGTAATTTGTCACTGTCCTCATCTCAGTCCCTCTGTTGTGTCATGTGTCAAATAAGCATGTTCATATCTTCCCACCCATGTAAGAAGATTAAGCAAATGCTCTCTGATGTTGAAGATTTACCCTTTTCTACTAAGTTTATGCATTGTCACTAGTAAACCCTTAAAATCCGCAATTGTTCTCTGTCATGCACTGTATCGTTGCGACGTCGTCGCTAGTTCCCAGTTCATGACCCGCGATGATCCAGATTTGGCGAAATAGTTCAAAGAGTCGGCCTTCTAGATGTTTCTAGAGCTAGTTGTTGGGTCAGTTTGGGTCGCCTTTCCACCTCTAGGATGGTGGTTCTATCTTTTGTGCTACCTTCCTTGAGGATAATCTCGCTCTCCCTCATTTCATGGAGGCTCCTCCTCCTATAAAACCACTCACTATTGCTATTATCTACTAGTTCCTTAGTTGCTAGTTTTTTTGGTTGTATAGTGCTGCTGCTACTTTTGAGTTTGATAGATAGTTGGTGTGAGTGTGACAAGTGTGGGATTGCTTTATAATTTGCAAGAAGGTGTGGAGTGCCCTTAACCTTGTGAAAAGCTTGTGAATGAGAGAGAGAGAGATATATTGCTGTTTGGGAGACCCATCTTTGAGAGTGAATGCTTGAAGGAACACATTGGTTGGACCCTCTGAGAAGGCTTGCGATGTCAAGACTTAGTTGTAAGCTTTGCTATTGATTTATTATTTATACAATCAATCATGATTTCCTATGTCTTGTATGCAATTTACTTGATAGATCATGACTTCTTGACTTTATGACTAAGTAGATCATTGTTGTTTCTTGGTTACGTGCTTTGTCATTTCTTTGTGGTGTTTCATGTTGATCGGTCGTTAAGGAGAAGGAAATGGAAGCTGGAGCAGTGCAACGAAACTTCATCGACCACTAGCTTGAGGTAGGCCTCCAACGATGACTATTTAAGGGAATTAATTGTTGTTTTGTCCTTTCTGTGACTAGACCCACTCTAGGGCTGGAGGGGTTGCCTCTGTCCACAGAGGGAACACTTTCCTGCATCATAGGTTCATTTTGGATTACCCACTTCCATTGTATCTGATCGAGACACCTGATTTGTGGGGAAGTTTTGGTCTGGTTTTTGGGAACTGATGGACACCAAACTGAAGAAAAGCATAGCTTTTCATCCACAAACAAATGGCCAGACAGAAGTACTAAACAGGACAGTGATCCAGTTACTAAGAGGTTATTGCAACAAACATTCTAAGCTTTTGGATGAACACTTGTGTTATATGCAACATGCTAACAACAAAGAAAAACACTCTTCTACACAGAGATCTCCTTTTGAGACCTATTTTGGTTTCACACCAAGGTCTCCTTTGGACTTTTTCTTTGGTAAAGATACCATGGTTGATGGACACAGTGATGTGGACAAGGCAACTAGGTTCATTGAACAAATCCAAGAGATGCACCAGGAAGTATAGGAATGGCTAGAAAAGAGCCAAGACAAGTACAAGGCTAGGCATGAAAAGCATCGAATGGAGCATAGTTTTCAAGTTAGAGACCAAGTCTAGCCATATATTAGCAAGGACAGGATGCAAGGTGAAGGTGAAAAGCTAAAGCCTATCAGGTATGGACCCTTTAGGATACTTGAGAAGATTGGTGATAATGCTTTTCACCTTGATCTACCAGCTTACATGCACATCTACCTAGTCGTAAATGCAGATTTCTTGAGGTTGTTTGAACCTTCAATGATTGAGGGCCTTGAAGAGCAAAGTCAATTGCCTTCTATCGATGACATGCTACCTAAATATCGTAATGAGTTGTAGGAAGACACAGTGCTAGATAGGAAGGTGAGGAAAACACGTAGGGGAGCTATTGAGTACCTCAAGATTGGGCTCAAAGGTTGAAAGCTGAGCAGTGCAAAGTGGATTGAGATTGGACAATCGAGAAAGAAATACCCTCACTTAGTCGATGCTTGAAAACCGAATTTTGGTTGTCCAAAAGCTTTTTCAGTGGGAAGGTCATGATCCGAATATGATCCATGAAAGACTGTCAAAGAACCATGATTGTATCAGGTCGGGACAAACACTAAAGAATTTCGAACCACGATCAAAAAACACCATGAACCAGTGGCAATGGTAGCCAGCATGGAACGACAAAGACCTCGGTCAAAGCGCGCTGACCGAGGCCCATGGAGAATACGTGGGAGGTGAAAGTAGCCCCTAGGAGCCTCAAATCGGGAAAAGGAGGTGATTTTTTATGCGCGATTACCGCTGGGCGAACAGGGCCAAAATGGAATACCCTTGAGCACTCAGTTGTCTTGGGAGCCAGAGAACCGTGAGCAAAAAATGAAAAGCACTAAAAGGACAAAGGCGGGACCTGCTCTCTTGAAACCGGCAGTATTGATCGAGGTGCCCTCAAATGGTAAGTGGTTTTGGATGAAAGCGGCGTGATTCCATTCGTCGATCGATGCGTGGCAAGTGAAGGTGAGTGAAAACCGCCATTTTTCACGCTCTAATGGTTGAGCATGTCAATTGCGCGAAATGTGCATATGACGTTGGTTCTAGGGGACCCAGATCGAACGGCTGAGATTGCGCCCAATGGAGGAAGCAGAATCGACGAGGGAATATGCCGTGATTTGTAAAGAATTGGAATCCGTTTGACTGCCACGGTGGAGGAAAGACTTCATCCACGACATAACCGAAGAAATCAACTGACGAAGCAGGCTTGCATGAGTTAAAGGAGGATATGTGGCCACTCCCTGAGAGCTAATGATGACACCGAGCCAGGGAACTCCAACTGCAGCTGCAGAAGGTGAATCAACGGAGGTGGAAGAGGAACTAAATAGGCATGGGGAACGAAAGGCTTCAAAGCCATGAACAGAGGTAAAAGACACAGTCACTCAGTCAGAGAGAGGGATAGAAAACCCCGAGAGGTAGAGAAAGGAACGAGAATCCCGAGAGGAGGATGGAATACACAGACAAAGAAGACAGTGAAGCAAAAGCAGAAGAGGACAGAGGGTCGAGCTTACCAGAGGTAGCATCAAGCACCAAAGGCTTGAGAGATTCGAGCAATCCAAAAGAGGATCTATCCGGGCTGAGCACCACATTGGGCTCTCCCCTATAGACCAGAAGGTCACAGAGCTAGTATGAAGAAGAATTATGTTTACTCAAGTGGCTTGGGGAATCCAAGAACCACCCTGCCAAGCAAACATGCTTTAGGAGAAATCACATTGAGTCCCTGCATTTTAATTCTCTGCTTAAAGACACAATAAAACAAGGCCACCATTGAAAAGTGGACTGGAGATGTAGTCCTCGAGAATAGGGTGAACTCCTTATTAAATTTCTTGTGTTCTTGTATTTGTTTACTGTATTTCTCTACTGACTTTCCATTTAAATGTCTGTGTATTGGCAATCTAATCAATATGTTGCTTAAATAACACAAAACACACACCAACACATGAGTCTGTAATACCTTTGTTTAATAAATCTTCAACTGATGTCACTCATAGGGTGATTATTAGATCAAGTGGTATCAGAGCTCTAGGCTGTAAGGTTAGACAAGCTTGTGTTGGTTTAGCTATGAATGATCACTAGATCAAACTCAAATTAGGAGAAGGAGAGTTGGTGGAAACTAATCCTGAAATTGGGAGAGTCTATCCTCGGAAGACAATGTCAAAGGAAGGTTCTGTGGGGCCAAACCCTCAATTCATAGAAAATTTCCTAGCTATAAAGTCTATGGTAGAAGAAATGTATAGGGATTTTAGAAAGCATACGGTTGAAGATTCATCATGTTCTAAACAAGATAAAAAAGAAGATGAGTCTCACTACCAAGACCACTCCAAAGCAAAGGGGAAAGAGGAAAGCTTTCTCACACCTCCAAATAGGCCTGTCCATAATAAGAAAGCATCTTTGATCAAGCTAGATGTTAAATTTGATTTGCCTACATATGATGGAGAGCTAAATGCTGAAAAGCTAGACATTTGGATTAGAAAAATTGATGTGTATTGCAGGGTACAGAACATAGACTCAGACAAGAGTAAGATTCAGCTGGCAAGCCTATGCCTAGGAGGCACTACCTTGGTTTGCTGGGAAGGCAGAACCCAAGCTGATATGAAAAGACATGGTAATACCATCTCTGTCTGGAGTGAGTTTGTTGCTGCAATCAAAAAGTAGTTCTATCCATTGGCCTACATGCAACAAGCCATGATGAGTTGGCAAACTCTTTGACAGTTGAAAGGGCAAAGTGTTCAAGGTTATACTCAAGAATTGAGAAAGAGAGCATTGATGTTGGGTATCTCATTAGACTCACCAGAGACTCTTTTGAATTACATTGGTGGTCTACACAGCTACATGAGGCATACCATCCTCATGTTTAATCCCACTAGTATAGATGAGGTATGTGTACAAGCTACTCATCTAGAAGCTAGAGGAAAGAATGGAAATCCAAAAGTTAGAGGACCATCCCAACCCACTGTAAGCAAGAGCAAGGAGAAAAGAAAGTAGAAGTGGAAAGCAAGGAAGGGCTAACATTGCACAGAAAGTCAAAGCTTCATGCACTAACTGTAAAAAGGATGGGCATGATGATGAGCATTGTTGGATTCTACATCCAGAGCTGAGACCTAAGAAGTCCGAGGGCAAGAAGAAGAAGACGGTTGCAGCTATTCAGAAAGATTTGGCGTCAAACTCAGGAGATGAAACAACTATAGCAGCCACAGGTATAAAAGGTAAGAATTTTGAAGCATCTACTAGTAATTCTGCTCAATCTGTTATTAATGAAGAAAATGAGAGAAAAAGACATGAGCTTTTCCGTATTCAAGTTATTTCCAAAACTCAAAATATTGATACTTTGTTTGATAGTGGCTCACAAGTAAATCTAATTTCTGAAGCAATTGTAAAGAAGTTGGGATTAGCAACTACACCTCACAAGAAACCATACCCATTAGGATGGTTGAATGATAAAGCACAAGTACAAGTGACTAGACAGTGCAAACTCAAGTTTTCTTTTGGGTGAACATTTGTAGATGAGTTGAGTTAGACATAATTCCTTTGGATGTATGAGGAATTATTTTAGGAAGCACTTACATGTATGATAGAAAGGCTATTTTCTATAGAGCTGAGAACAAGTATCTACTTGTTAAAGATGGAATCGAATACTTTGTAAGAACTCATAAGCTCAAGAATCATCATACTCTCATAAACTCAGGACAAATGAAAAGAATGATAAATTCATGCAAACAATTCTTACTAATGATTGTAAAGGAAAAGAAACCTGATAAAACCAATGTATTTGAGGGCTGTAATGTTGAACAACAAGCTTATATAGAAAAGGTTGTTTCAGAGTATGATGCCTTATTTCAAGAACCTAAAGGTCTGCCACCCAAAAAGGGAATAGTACATGATATTATTTTGCAACAAGATGTTCCATTACCTAACATTGGGATGTACGGGTTGTCTGCTTTAGAGAATGTTGAAATCAAGAAGCAGGTGTAGGAGTTGCTTGAGAAAGGCTTCATCAGGCCTAGCACATCACCATTTGAGTGACCAATCGTTTTGGTGAGAAAGGAAGATGGCTCATGGAGAATGTGTATTGATTATCGAGCACTGAAAAAGATAACAATCAAAAATCATTATCCCCTTCCTTGCATAGATGATATTCTAGATCAATTAAAGGAAGTTGTTTATTTCACCAAGATGGATTTGTACCGTGGATACCATCAGGTCAGAGTTACAGAGCAAGATGCATGGAAGACTGCTTTCAAAACAAAGCAGGGATTGTATGAATGGCTGGTTATGCCTTTTGGCTTAACTAATGCTCCTGCTACTTTCATGAGATTAACGAATGATGTACTCAAAACTTTTCTTGATGATTTTGTTATTGTGTATCTCGATGACATTCTGATTTTTAGTAAAATGTGGGAAGAACATTTAAAGCATTTTAAGCAGACATTAGATGTTTTGAAAAGAGAAAAATTATATGTTAAACTCTCAAAATGTGAATTTGGCAAAACATCTCTAAACTACTTGGGTCATATAGTAGGGGGAGGTGAATTGAAAACAGATCCCTCTAAAGTGGCAGTCATTGTGAATTGGCCTAAACCTAGGTCTGCTACAGAAGTGAGAAGCTTCTTAGGAGCAACACAATATTGGAGGAAGTTCATTTCTAACTTTTCCTCAATTGCAGCTCCCTTACATGCTTTAACAGGATTGAATAAGGTGTTTCAGTGGGGAGGCAAACATTAGAAAGCCTTCGACGCCTTGAAAGAGAAAATTAGTGGGGAGGCAAACATCAGAAAGCCTTCTACAAAGACAATTTGAGAGCCAAACTGATGCCATTGACTATGCCATGGGAGCAGTGTTGACACAGCACAGTAAACCCATATGTTATCATTCTGAGACTTTTAATCCTGCAGTAGTTAACTATCCTACATATGACAAAGAATTGTATGCATTAGTTCAGAGTATGAAAAAGTGGAAACATTAATTAATGGGAAAAGAGACAGTAATACATACTGATCATCAACCACTTCAATATCTACACTCCCAGACTAAGTTGTAGCAATCAAGACATTACAGATGGATGGGTTTTCTACAACAGTTTCATTTAGTCATCAGATATAAAAAGGGCATACATAACAAGGTTGCAGACATGTTATCTAGACCCATTATAAATGCATCTACCATACTTAAGCATAATTCTGTACTACATGAAAGCTACATAGAACAATATTCTCAGGATATGGACTTTAAAGATGTATATGCAACTTTAAGTCAAGGCAAAAGAGTAGAAGAATTGTACTATCATGTGAAGGACTGACTCTTATACCATTGTGGGAAACTCTGCATTCCAGAGTGTAAAGATAATTAGGGAAGCACACACTTCTCTTATATCAGGTCACTTTGGGGTAAGTAAAACAGTTGCACAGCTGCAAAGATTCTGCCGCTGGTCGAAAATGAATGAGACAGTTTCTAGATATGTAAGAGGGTGTGCCATGTGTGCTAAAAGCAAGCCCAGCAATAACAAACTAGGCTTGTACACTCCATTCCCAGTACCTTCTCACCCTTGGGAAAGTGTTTCCATGGATTTTGTTGGAGGACTACCTAAATCTAGGAAAGGTCATGATTATCTATATGTTGTTGTGGGTAGGTTCAGCAAAATGTGTATTTTGATACCTTGTAGTAAACAGATTACAACTGAACAGACTGCAAAATTATTCTTTGAACATGTATGGGTTCTATTACACAGTAATTTGTCACTGTCCTCATCTCAGTCCCTCTACTGTGTCATGTGTCAAATAAGCATGTTCATATCTTCCCACCCATGTAAGAAGATTAAGCAAATGCTCTCTGATGCTGAAGATTGACCCTTTTTTACTAAGTTCTTGGATCATCGTTAGTAAACCCTTAAAATCCACGATGGTTCTCTGTCATGCACTGTATCGTTGCGACGTCGTCACTAGATCCCAGTTTATGACCCACGACGATCCAAATTTGACGAATTAGTTCAAACAGTCGGCCTTCTGGATGTTTCTAGAGCTAGTTGTTGGGTCAGTTTGGGTATCCTTTCTGCCTCCGAGATGGTGGTTCCATATTTTGTGCGACCTTCCTTGAGGATAAGCTCCCTCTCCCTCATTTCATGGAGGCTCCTCCTCCTATAACATCACTCACCATTGCTATGATCTGCTAGTTCCTTAGTTGCTATCTTTTTTGGTTGTACAGTGTTGTTGCTGCTTTTGAGTTTGATAGATAGTTGGTGTGAATGTGACAAGTGTGGGATTGCTTTATAGTTTGCAAGAAGGTGTGGAGTGCCCTTAACCTTGTGTAAAGCTTGTGAATGAGAGAGAGAGATATATTTCTATTTGGGAGACCCATCTTTGAGAGTGAATGCTTGAAGGAACACACTGGTTGGACCCTCTGAGAAGGCTTGTGACGTCAAGACTTGGTTGTAAGCTTTGCTCTTGATTTATTATTAATACAATCAATGATGATTTCCTATGTCTTGTATGCAATTTACTTGATAGCTCATGACTTCTTGACTTTACGAGTAAGTAGATCATTGTTGTTTTGTGGTTACGTGCTTTGTCATTTCTTTGTGGTGTTTCATGTTGATCGCTTGTTAAGGAGAAGGAAATGGAAGTTGGAGCAGTGCAACAGAACTTCATCGACCACTGGCTTGAGGTAGGCCTCAAACGATGACTATTTAAGGGAATTAATTGTTGTTTTGTCCTTGTTGTGACTAAACCCACTCTAGGGCTAGAGGGGTTTCCTCTGTCTACAAAGGGAACACCTTCCTACATCACAGGTTCATTTTGGATTACCCACTTCCATTGTTACTGATTGAGACACTCGATTTGTGGGGAAATTTTAGTCTAGTCTGTGGGAACTGATGGACACCAAATTGAAGAAAAGCACAACTTTTCATCCACAAACAGATGGCCAAACAGAAGTAGTAAATAGGACAGTGATCCAGTTACTGAGAGGTTATTGCAGCAAACATCCTAAGCTTTGGGATGAACACTTTTGTTATGTGCAACATGCTTACAACAAAGCAAAACACTCTTCTACACAAAGATCTCCTTTTGAGACCTGTTTTGGTTTCACACCAAGGTCTCCTTTGGATTTTGTCTTTGGTAAAGATACCATGGTTGATGGACACAGTGATGTGGACAAGGAAACTAGGTTCATTGAACAAATCCAGGAGATCCACCAGGTAGTACAGGAATAGTTGGAAAAGAGCCAATCCAAGTACAAGGCTAGGCATGACAAGCATCGGATGGAGCATAGTTTTCAAGTTGGAGACCAAGTCTGGCCATATATCAGCAAGGACAAGATGCAAGTTGAAGGTAAAAAGCTAAATATTATCAGGTATGGACAATTTAGGATACTTGAGAAGATTGGTGATAATGCTTTTCGCCTTGATCTACCACCATACATGCACATCTACCTAGTCGTAAATGCAGATTGCTTGAGGTTTTTTGAACCTTCAATGATTGAGGACCCTGAAGAGCAAAGTCAATTGCCTTCTATTGATGACTTGCTACCTGAATATCATAATGAGTTGCAGGAAGTCATAGTGCTAGACAGGAAGGTGAGGACAACGCACAGGGAAGCTGTTGAGTACCTCAGGATTGGGCTCAAAGGTTCAAAGCCGAACAGTGCAAAGTGGATTGAGATTGGACAAGTGAGAAAGCAATACCCTCACTTATTCAATGCTTGAAAACCGACTTTTGGCTGTCCAAAAGCTTTTTCTGTGGGAAGGTCATGATCCGAATATGACCCATGAAAGACTGTCAAAGAACCATGACTGTATCAGGTTGGGACAAACACTAAAGAATTCAGAACCACGATCAAAAAACACCTTGAACCAGTGGCAATGGTAGCCAGCATGGAATGACGAGGACCTCGGTCAAAGCGCGCTAACTGAGGCCCATGGAGATTGTGCGGGAGGTCAAAGTAGCCCCTGGGAGCCCTGGATCTGGAGAAGGAGGTGATTTTTGATGCGCGATTAGCGCTGGGCGAACAGGGCCAAAATGGAATACCCTCGAGCACTCAGTCGCGTCGGGAGCCAGAGAACCACGAGCGAAAAACTAAAAGTGCTAAAAGGACAAAAGCGGCACCCGCACTATGGAAATCGACGGTATTGATCAGGGTGCCCTCAAATGGTAAGTGGTTTTGGACAAGAGTGGAGTGATTCCATTCATCGATCGACGCGTGGCAAGCGGAGGTGAGAGAAAACCTTCATTGATCGTGTGCTAATGGTCGAGCAAGTCAACCACGCGAAACATGTGTATGACGTTGGATCTGGGGGACCTAGATCAGACGGTTGAGATTGCGCTCGATGGAGGAATCGGAATCGATGAGGGAATATGCTGTGATTTATAAAGAATTGTAATCCATTTGACCGTCACGGTGGAGGAAATAATTCATCCACGATGTAATCGAAGAAATCAACCAACGAAGTAGGTTGGCGTGAGTTAAAGGAGGACATGTGGCCACTCCCTGCGAGCTGATGATGACTCCGAGCTAGGGAACTCCAAGTGCAGCTACAGAAGGTGAATCGACGAAGGCAGAAGAGGAACTAAATAGGCATGGGGAACGAAAGGCTTCAAAGCCATGAACAGAGATACAAGACATGGTCACTCAGTTAGAGAGAGGGACAGAGAACCCCGAGAGATAGAGAAAGGAACCAAAATCTGGAGAGGAGGATGGAATACACATAGAAAGAAGACAGTGAAGCAAAAGCAAAAGAGGATAAAGGGCCAAGCTGACCAGAGGCAGCATCGAGCACCAGAGGCTTGAGAGGTTTGAGCCATCCCATAGAGGATCTGTTTGGACTGAGCACCACATTGGGCTCTCCCCTGTAGACCAGAAGGTCACATAGCTGGTAGGAAGAAGAAGTCTATGTACTCAAGTGGCTTGGGGAATCCAAGAACCACCCTGCCAAGTAAACCTACTTTAGGAGAACTCACATTGAGTCCCTGCATTGTAATTCTCTGCTTAAAGAAACAGTAAAACAAGTCCACCACTGAAAGATGGACCGGAGATGTAGCCCTCGAGAATAGGATGAACTCCTTATTAAATTTCTTGTGTTCTTGTATTTTCTTACTGTATTTATCTACTGTCTTTCCATTTAAATGTTTGTGTATTGGCAATCTGATCAATCCGTTACTTAAATAACATAGAACACACACCAGCACATGAGTCTGTAATACCTTTGTTTAATAAATCTTCAACTGATGTCACTCATAGGGTGATTATCAGATCAAGGGGTATTAGAGCTCTAGGTTGTAAGGTTAGGCAAGCTTGTGTTCGTTTAACTGTGAATGCTCACTAGATCAAAGTTCAAATTAGGAGAAGGAGAGTTGTTCGAAACTAATCCTGAAATTGGGAGAGTTTATCCTCAGAAGACAATGTGAGAGGAAGGTTCTGTGGGGCCAGACCCTCAATTCATAGAAAGTTTCCTAGCTATAAAGTCTATGGTAGAAGAAATGTATAGGGATTTTAGAAAGAATAAGGTTGAAGATTCATCAGGTTCTAAACAAGATAAAGAAGAAGATGAGTCTCACTACCAAGACCACTCCAATGGAAAGGGGAAAGAGGAAAGCTTTCTGACACCTCCTAATAGCCCTGTGCATAATAAGAAAGCATCTTTGATCAAGCTAGATGTTAAACTTGATTTTCCTATATATTATGGAGAGCTAAATGTTGAAAAGCTGGAAAATTGGATTAGACAAATTGATGTGTATTGCATGGTACAGAAAATAGACTCAGACAAGAGTAAGATTCAGCTGGCAAGCCTACGCCTAGAAGGCACTGCCTTGGTTTGGTTGGAAGGCAGAACCCAAGCTGATATCGAAAGACATGGTAAGACCATCTCTGTTTGGAGTGATTTTGTTGCTGCAATCAAAAGGTAGTCCTATCCATTGGCCTACATGCAACAAGCCATGATGAGTTGGCAAACTCTTCGACAGTTGAAAGGGCAAAGTGTGAAAGCGTATACTCAAGAATTGAGAAAGAGAGCATTGATGTTGGGTATCTCATTAGACTCACCAGAGACTCTTTTAAAGTACATTGGTGGTCTACACAGCTACATGAGGCATACCATCCTCATGTTTAATCCCACTAGTATAGATGAGGTATCTGTACAACCTACTCATCTAGAAGCTAGAGGAAAGAATGGAAATCCAGAAGTTGGAGGACCATCCCAACCCACTGTAAGCAAGAGCAAGGAGAAAAGAAAGCGGAAGTGGAAAGCAAGGAAGGCTAACACTGCACAGAAATCCAAAGCTTCATGCACTCACTATAAAAAGCATGGGCATGATGATGAGCATTGTTGGATTCTGCATCCAGAGCTGAGACCTAAGAAGCCTGAGGGCAAGAAGAAGAAGACTGCTGCACCTATTCAGAAAGATTTGGGGTCAGACTCAGGAGATGAAACAACTATAGTAGCCACAGGTATAAAGGTAAGAATTTTGAAGCATCTGCTAGTAATTCTGCTCAATCTGTTATTAATGAAGAAAATGAGAGAAAAAGACATGAGCTTTTCCATATTCGAGTTATTTCCAAAAATCAAAAGATTGATACTTTGTTTAATAGTGGCTCACAAGTAAATCTAACTTCTGAAGCAATTGTAAAGAAATTGGGATTAGCAACTACACCTCACAAGAAACCATACCCATTAGGATGATTGAATGATAAAGCACAAGTACAAGTGACTAGACAGTGCAAACTCAAGTTTTCTTTTGGGTCAGCATTTGTAGATGAGGTTGAGTTAGACATAATTCCTTTGGATGTATGTGGAATTGTTTTAGGAAGCCCTTACATGTATGATAGAAAGGCTATTCTATATAGAGCTGAGAATAAGTATCTACTTCTTAAAGATGGAATTGAATACTTTGTAAGAGCTCATAAGCTCAAGAATAATCATACTCTCATAAACTTAGGATAGATGAAAAGAATGATAAATTCATGCAAACATTTCTTACTAATGGTTGTAAAGGAAAAGAAACCTGATAAAACCAATGTATTTGAGGGTTGTAATGCTGAACAACAAGCTGATATAGAAAAGGTTGTTTCAGAGTATGATGTCTTATTTCAAGAACCTAAAGGTTTGCCACCCAAAGAGGGAATAGTAAATGATATTATTTCGCAGCGAGATGTTCCATTGCCTAACATTGGGATGTACAGGTTGTCTACTTTAGAGAATGCTGAAATCAAGAAGCAGGTGCAGGAGTTGCTCGAGAAAGGGTTCATGAGGCCTAGCACATCACCATTTGGGTCACCAATCGTTTTGGTGAGAAAGAAAGATGGCTCATGGAGAATGTGTATTGATTACCAAGCACTGAACAAGATAACAATCAAAAATAGTTATCCCCTTCCTCGCATAGATGATCTTTTAGATCAATTAAAGGAAGCTGTTTATTTCACCAAGCTGGATTTGCATAGTGGATACCATCAGGTCAGAGTTGCAGAGCAAGATGCATGGAAGACTGCTTTCAAAACAAAGCAGGGATTGTATGAATGGTTGGTTATGCCTTTTGGCTTAACTAATGCTCCTGTTACTTTCATGAGATTAATGAATGATGTAATTAGACCTTTCTTGATGATTTTGTTATTGTGTATTTGGATGACACTCTGATTTTTAGTAAAAGGTGGGAATAACATTTAAAGCATTTTAATTAGGCATTAGATGTTTTGAAAAGAGAAAAATTATATGTTAAACTCTCAAAATGTGAATTTGGCAAAACATCTCTAAACTACTTGGGTCATATAATAGGGGGAGGTGAATTGAAAATAGATCCCTCTAAAGTGGCAGTCATTGTGAACTACCCTAAACCTAGGTTTGCTACAGAAGTGAGAAGCTTCTTAGGAGAAGCACAGTATTGGAGGAAGTTCATTTCTAACTTTTCCTCAATTGCAGCTCCCTTACATGCTTTAACAGGATTGAATAAGGTGTTTTAGTGGGGAGGCAAACATCAGAAAGCCTTCAACACCTTGAAAGAGAAAATTAGTACAACACTTGTACTATCACTGCCAGATCTACAAAGACCATTTGAGATCCAAACTGATGCCAGTGACTATGCCATGGGAGTAGTGTTGACACAGCACACTAAACCCATATGTTATCATTCTGAGACTTTTAATCCTGCAGTAGTTAACTATCCTACATATGACAAAGAATTGTATGCATTAGTTAAGAGTGTGAAAAAGTGGAAACATTACTTAATGGGAAAAGACACAGTAATACATACTGATCATCAACCACTTCAATATCTACACTGCCAAACTAAGTTGCAGCAATCAAGACATTATAGATGGATGGGTTTTCTGCAACAGTTTCATTTAGTCATCAGATATAAAAAGGGCATACATAACAAGGTTGTAGACATGTTATCTAGACCCATTATAAATGCATCTACCATACTTAAGCATAATTTGTACTACATGAAAGCTACATAGAACAATATGCTCAGGATATGGACTTCAAGGATGTATATGCAACTTTGAGTCAAGGCAAAAGAGTATAAGAATTGGACTATCATGTGAAGGACTGACTCTTGTACCATTGAGGGAAACTATGCATTCTACAAACTGAGAGAGTAAAGATAATTAGGAAAGCACACACTTCTTTGATATCAGGTCACTTTGGGGTAAACAGTTGCACAGCTGCAAAGGTTTTTCTATTGGCCAAAAATGAATGAGACAGTTTCTAGATATGTAAGGGGGTGTGCCATGTGTGCTAAAAGCAAACCCAACAATAGAAAACTAGGCTTGTACACTCCATTAGAAATACCTTCTCACCCTTGGGATAGTGTTTCCATGGATTTTGTTGGAGGACTGCCTAAATCTAGGAAAGGTCATGATTATCTATATGTTGTTGTTGATAGGTTCAGAAAAATGTGTATTTTGATAACTTGTAGTAAACAGATTATAGCTGAACAGACTGCAAAATTATTCTTTGAACATGTATGGGTTCATTTTGGATTACCCACTTCCATTGTATCTGATCGAGACACCCAATTTGTGGGGAAGTTTTGGTCTAGTCTGTGGGAACTGATGGACACCAAACTGAAGAAAGGCACAGCTTTTCATCCACAAATAGATGGCCAGACAGAAGTAGTAAACAGGACAGTGATCTAGTTACTGAGAGGTTATTGCAGCAAAAATCCTAAGCTTTGGGATGAACACTTGTATTATGTGCAGCATGCTTACAACAAAGCAAAACACTCTTCTACACAGAGGTCTCCTTTTGAGACTTGTTTTGGTTTCACACCAAGGTCTCCTTTGGATTTTGTCTTTGGTAAAGATACCATGGTTGATGCACACAGTGATGTGGACAAGGCAACTAGGTTCATTGAACAAATCCAGGAGATCCACCAGGCAGTACAGGAATAGTTGTAAAAGAGCTAAGCCAAGTACAAGGCTAGGCATGCCAAGCATCGGATGGAGCATAGTTTTCAAGTTGGAATCCAATTCTGGTTGTATATCAGCAAGGACAGGATGCAAGGTGAAGGTAAAATGCTAAAGCCTATCAGGTATGGACCCTTTAGGATACTTGAGAAGATTGGTGATAATGATTTTCGCCTTGATCTACCAGCTTACATGCACATCTACCTAGTCGTCAATGCAGATTGCTTGAGGTTGTTTGAGCCTTCAATGGTTGAGGACCCTGAAGAGCAAAGTCAATTGCCTTCTATCGATGACTTGCTACCTGAATATCATAATGAGTTGCAGGAAGACATAGTGTTGGACAGGAAGGTGAGGACAACACGCAGGGGAGCTATTGAGTACCTCAGGATTGGGCTCAAAGGTTCAAAGCTGAGCAGTGCAAAGTGGATTGAGATTGGACAAGTGAGAAAGCAATACCCTCACTTAGTCGATGCTTGAAAACCGACTTTTGGTGGTCCAAAAGCTTTTTCAGTGGGAAGGTTGTGATCCGAATATGATCCATGAAAGACTTTCAAAGAACCATGACTGTATCAGGTCGGGACAAACACTAAATAATTCAGAACCGCGATCAAAAATGCCCTTAACCAATGGCAATGGCAGCCAGCATGGAACGACAAGGACCTCGGTGAAAGTAGCCCCTGGGAGGCCCGGATCAGGAAAAGGAGGTTATTGTTGATGTGCGATTAGTGCTGGGTGAACAAGGCCAAAATGGAATACCCTCGAGCACTTCGTCACGTCGTGAGCCGAAGAATTGCGGGCGAAAAATGAAAATTGCTAAAAGGACAAAGGCGGAACCCATGCTCTAGAAACTAGTGGTATTGATCGGGGCACCCTCAAACTATAAGTGGTTTTGGACGAGAGTAGAGTGATTCCATTCATCGATCGACGCATGGCAAGCGGAGGTGAGAGAAAATCGTCATTGATCGTGTGCTAATGGTCGAGCAAGTCAACCACGTGAAATGTGCATATGACGTTGGATCTGGGGGACCCAGATCGGACGACTGAGATTGCGCCCGATGAAGGAAGCGGAATCGATGAGGGAATACGCTGTGATTTGTAAAGAATTGAAATCCATTTGACTGCCACAATGGAGGAAAGACTTCATCCACGACATAACCGAAGAAATCAATCGACGAAGCAGGCTGGTGTGAGTTAAAGGAGGACATGTGGCCACTCCCTGCGAGCTGATGATGACTTCGAGCTAGGGAACCCCAAGCGCAGCTACAGAAGGTGAATCAACAGAGGTGGAAGAGGAACTGAACATGCATGGGGAAAGAAAGGCTTCAAAGCCATGAACAAAGATAGAAGACACGATCACTCAGTCAGAGAGAGGGATAGAGAACCCCGAGAGATAGAGAAAGGAACCAGAATCTCGAGAGGAGGATGGAATACACAGAGAAAGAAGATAATGAAGCAAAAGCAGAAGAGGATAGAGGGCTGAGCTGACTAGAGGCAACATCGAGCACCAGAGGCTTGAGAGATTCGAGCCATCCCAGAGAGGATCTATCTAGGCTGAGCATCACATTGGGCTCTCCCTTGTAGACCAGAAGGTCACAGAGCTGGTAGGAAGAAGAAATCTGTGTACTCAAGTGGCTTGGGGAATCCAAGAACCACCCTGCCAAGCAAACCTGCTTCAAGAGAACTCACATTGAGTCCTTGCATTGTAATTCTCTGCTTAAAGACACAATAAAACAAGGCCACCACTGAAAGTTGGACCGGAGATGTAGCCCTGGAGAATAGGGTGAACTCCTTATTAAATTTCTTGTGTTGTTGTATTTTCTTACTATATTTCTTTGTTGTCTTTCCATTTAAATGTCTATGTATTAGCAATCTAATCGATTTGTTGCTTAAATAACACATAACACACACTAGCACATGAGTCTGTAATACCTTTGTTTAATAAATCTTCAACTGATGTCACTCAAAGGGTGATTATTAGATCACAAATCCTACTGTCTCCGTCCATATTGGGCGGGTAAGTAGCATGACCTTTACCCGTCCGATGTGAGCGGTTTTCTCTCTCATCCGCTAAATGTGTGTCACCCAATGTGTGGCATTCGGCAGGACTCAGTCAAACCTGCTTACCACTTGAATCCCTTCTGATATCTTGCTGGTTTGAGTGTGGGGCCCACCTTCTGACGGAATCGACGATTTTCGTATAGTTTTATGCTTTCCTCATGACCGAGTTCTTGGGGGCTTTCCTTCACTGAGAGGGACACCCTGCGAAACACGATTAGCACTTTAGCGCTAATCGTGTATTAGAAACCACCCCTGTTTCTAGATTTGACCTCTTGTTTGTCAATTTGTGCCAGTGCGCGGTCACCATGGGCCAACGGTCTGCGCTCTTTGACCAAGGGTCCTCGTTGTTCCGTGTTGACCACAAATTGCCATTGTTTTTAGAGGTTATTTCTGATATGCTCGCCATCCATAAGACTTTAAAACGTTGACATAATTAGAAACAATCATGAAAACTTAGAGAATGTTTAAGGATCCAATTCGGATCACGACCTTCCCATTGAAAAAGCTTTTGGACCACCAAAAGTTGGTTTTCAAGCATCGACTAAGTGAGGGTATAGCTGTCTCACTTGTCCAATCTCAATCCATTTTGAACTGCTTGGCTTTGAACCATTGAGTCCAATCCTGAGGTACTCAACATCTCCCTTGCGCGTCGTCCTCACCTTCCGGTCCAGAACTGTGTCTTCCTGTACTTCATTGAGATATTCAGGTAACAAATCATCAATAGAATACAATTGACTCTGCTCTTAGGGATCTTCAATTAATGAAGGTTCAAATAGTCTCAAGCTGTCTGCATTAACGACTGCGTAAATGTGCATGTAAGTTGGTAAATCAAGGCGAAAAGCATTCTCACCAATTTTCTCAAGTATCTTGAAAGGTCCATACCTTATTGGCTTTAGCTTTTTACCTTCACCTTGCATTCTGTCTTTGCTGATATACAACTAGACTTCATCACCAACTTGGAAACTATGCTCCATCCGATGCTTGTCATGCATTGCCTTGTATTTGGCTTGGCTCTTTTCTAGTTGTTCATGTACTTCCTGGTGAATATCTTGGATTTTTTCAATGAACTTGGTAGCCTTGTCCACATCATTGTGTCCATCAACTGCTATGTCTTTGCCAAAGACAAAATCCAGGGGAGACATTGGTGTGAAACCAAAACAAGTCTCAATAGGATATCTCTGTGTAGAAGAATGTTTAACACGGTTGTAAGCATGTTGCACATAACATAAATGTTCATCCCAAAGTTTGGGATGCTTGCTGTAATATCCTCTAAGCAACTGGATCATTGTCCTGTTGACCACTTCTGTTTGGCCATATGTTTGAGGATGAAAAGCTTTACTCTTCTTCAGTTTGGTGTCCATAAATTCCCACAGTCTCGACCAAAATTTCCTAACAAATCAAGTATCTCGATCAGATATAATGGGAGTGGGTAATACAAAATAAACCCATACATGCTGAAAGAAAAACTTTGTAGTTTGTTCAATTGTAATCTGTTTGTTACAAGGTATCAAAATACACATTTTGCTGAACTTATCCACAACAACATACAAATAGTCATGACCTTTCCTAGATTTAGGCAGTCCTCCAATGAAGTCCATGGAAACACTTTCCCAAGGATGAGAAGGAACTAGTAGTGGAGTGTACAAGCCTAGTTTTCTATTGTTGGGCTTTCTTTTAGCACACATGGTACACCCCCTTACATATCTAGAAACTATCTCATTCATTTTTGGCCAATAACAAAATCTTTGTAGTTGTGCAATTGTTTTACTTACACCAAAGTGACCTGATATTAGAGAAGTGTGGGCTTCTCGAATTATCTTTACCCTTTCAGTTTGTGGAATGCATAGCTTCCCAAAATGATACAAGAGTCGGCCATTAACATGATAATCCAATTTTTCTATTCGTTTTCCTTGAATTAAAGTTGCATATACATCTTTAAAATCTATATCTTGACCATATTGTTCAATGTAGCTCTCATGCAGTACTAAATTATGCTTAAGTATAGTAGATGCATTTATAATTGGTCTAGACAACATATCTGCAACTTTATTGTGTATGCCATTTTTATATCTGATGACTAAATGAAATTGTTGTAGAAAACCCATCCATCTATAATGTATTGATTGCTGCAACTTAGTTTGGAGTGTAGATATTCAAGTGGTTGATGATCAGTATGTATAACTGTCTCTTTTCCCATTAAGTAATGCTTCCACATTTCCATCTATAATGTCTTGATTGCTGCAACTTAGTTTGGGAGTGTAGATATTGAAGTGGTTGATCATCAGTATGTATAACTGTCTCTTTGCCCATTAAGTAATGGTTCCACTTTTTCACACTCTGTACTAAGGCATACAATTCTTTATCATATGTGGGATAGTTAACTACTGCAGAATTAAATGTCTCTGAATGACAACAAATGGGTTTACCGTGCTGTATCAACACTGCTCCTATGGCATAGTCATTGGCATCCATTTGGATCTCAAATGGTCTTTAAAGATCGAGGAGTGCTAGTACTGATGCTGTACTAATCTTTTCTTTCAAGGTGTCAAAGGCTTTCTACTATTTGCCTCCCCACTGAAACACCTTGTTCAATCCTGTTAAAGCATGTAAGGGAGCTGCAATTAAGGAAACGTTAGAGATAAACTTTCTCCAATACTGTGCTGCTCCTAAGAAGATTCTAACTTCTGTAGCATATTTGGGTTTAGGCCAGTTTATAAACTGCAACCTTAGAGGGATCTATCTTCAATTCACCACCCCCTACTATATGTGCCAAATAATTTAAATATGTTTTTCCAAATTCACATTTTGAGAGTTTAACATAAAGATTTTCTCTTTTCAAAACATCTACGGTCTGCTTAACATGCTTTAAATGTTCTTCCCACATTTTTCTGAATATAAGAATGCCATCCAAATATACAATAACAAAATCATCAAGAAAAGGTCTGAGTACATCATTCATTACTCTCATGAAAGTAGCAGGAGCATTAGTTAAGCCAAAAGGCATAACCAGCCACTCATATGATCCCTTCTTTGTCTTGAAAGCAGTCTTCCATGCATCTTGCTGTGAAACTCTGACCTGATGATATCCACTATGCAAGTCTAACTTGGAAAAATAAACAGCTTTTCAATTGATCTAATAGATCATCTATGCGAGGAAGAGAATAACGATTTTTGATCGTTATCTTATTCAGTGCTCGGTAATCAATTCACATTCTCCACGAGCCATATTTCTTTCTCATCGAGACAATTGAAGACCCACATGGTGATGTGCTAGGTCTGATGAACCCCTTCTCGAGCAACTCCTACACCTGCTTCTTGATTTCTGCATTCTCTAAAGCGAACAACCTGTACATTCCGATGTTAGGCAATGGAGCATCTTGTTGCAAATTAATATCATGCACTATTTCCTTTTTGGGTGGCAGACCTTTAGGTTCTTGAAACAAGATATCATATTCTGAAACAAATTTTTCTAAATCAACTTGCTGTTTAGCATCAGAACCCTCAAATACATTGGTTTTATCAAGTTTCTTTTCCTTTATAGCCATCAGTAAAAATTGTTTGCATGAATTTACAATTCGTTTCATCTGCCCTGAGTTTATGAGAGTATAATTATTCTTGAGCTTATGAGCTCTTACAATATATTCGATTCCATCTTTAACGAGTAGATACTTGTTCTCAGTTTTATAGAAAATAGATTTTCTATCATACAAGTAAGGACTTCCTAAAACAATTCCACATATATCCAAAGGAACTATATCTAACTCAACCTCATCTACAAATGTTGACCCAAAAGAAAACTTAAGTTTACATTGTCTAGTCACTTGTAGTTGTGCTTTATCACATAACCAACATAATGGGTATGGTTTTTGGTGAGGTGTAGTCAATAATCCCAACTTTTTTACAATTGCTTCTGAAATTAAATTTACTTGTGAGCCACTATCAAACAAAGTATCAACCTTTTGATGCTTGGAAATAACTCGAATATGGAAAATCTCATGCCTTTTTCTCTTATTTTCTTCATTATTAGTAGATTGTGCAGAATTACTAGTAAATGCTTTAGAATTTTTACCTTTTATACCGGTGGCTGCAATGGTTGTTTCATCTCCTGAGCCCAACCCCGATTCTTTTTGAATAGCTGCAGCAATCTTCTTCTTCTTGCCCTCAAACTTCTTAGGTCTCAACTACGGATGCGGAATCCAACAGTGCTCATCATCATGCCCATCCTTCTTATAGTGAGTGCATGAAGAATTGCTTTTTTGTACAGTGTTTGTCTTCCTCTCTTTCCATTTCTATCTTCTTTTCCCCTTATTTTGCTTGCAGTGGGTTGGGATGATCCCCCAAATTCTAGGTTCCCATTCTTACATCTAACTTCTAGATGTGTAGCCTGAACGGATACCTCATCTATACTAGTGGGGTTAAACATGAGGATGGTGTGCCTCATGTAGCTATGTAGACCACCTATATACTTCAACAGAGTCTCAGGTGAGTCTAATGAAATTCCTAGAATCAAATCTCTTTTCTGAAATTCTTGGGTGTAACCTTGTAACCTTTTCCCTTTAAAGTGGTGAAGAGTTTTCCAGCTCATCATGGCCTGCTGCATGTAAGCTAGTGGATAGAACTTCTTCTTAATTGCAGAAACAAATTCACTCCAGACAGAAAGAATCTTACCATGTTTCTTCATGTTAGCTTGTGTCCTGCCTTCCCACCATACCAAGGCAGTGCCTCCAAGGCATAGGCTGGCCAGCTAAATCTTACTCTTGTCTGAGTCAATGCTCTGCTATGCAATAAACACCAATCTGTCTAATCCAGTTATCCAGCTTCTCTACATTCAACTCTCCATCATATATTGGTAAATCAAATTCAACATCTAATTTAATCAAATATGTCTTCTTTTTATTCTCAGGGCTATTAGGTGTGAGATAGTTTTCTTCTTTCCCTTTTCCTTTTGAGTGGTCATGGAGGAGAGATTCTTCTTCTCCTTTATCTTTGGAGTGTGACGAATCTGCATCTCTACCTTTCTTAAACTCCCTATTCATTTCCTCTACCATGGAATTCATGGCCAGGAAACTATCTATGAACTAGGGGTCTGATCCCAAGGGACTTTCTTCTGACATTTTCTTCTTAGGATAAACTCTTCCAATTTCTGAGTTAGTTTCAACCAACTTTCTTTCTCCTAATTTAAGCTTTGATCTAGTTAGCATTCAACAACAAAATCCAACACAAGCTTGTCTAACCTTAACAACCTAGAGCTCTGATACCACTTGATTTGAGATCACTCGTAAATGACCTCAGGAAATTAATGAAGGTATTACAGACTCATGTACTGGGGTGTGCCTATGTTATTTTATGCAACGGATCGATAAGATTGTGAAATACACAAACACAGAAGTAGTGGAGAAATACAGTAAGAAAAACACATAAACACAAAAAATTTAATAATGAGTTCACCAAATCCTCCTGGGCTACGTCTCCTGGTCCAGCCTTCAGTAGTGGCCTTTCTATTGTGTCTTAAAGCAGAGTTTTTACAATAAGGAGCTCAATACGAGTCTCACTTAATAGATGATGATCAGTAGGATAGTACTTGGATTCCCCAAGTCTCTAGAGTACACAGACTCCCCTTACTGAATCTCAACCTCAACTGGTCTTAGTGGTATGAGTCCAATTTGGTATTCGATACCTGACAGGTATACACAGAAGAGTTTGCTTGAACCTCTCAAGCCTTCTCTGGAGTTCACAGACTCTTGGACTCTCTCTGTCTCTGTCTGGCTCGATGCTGCCTTTGCTTTGTAGGTCAGCTCGACTTCTCTGTTCTCTACAATTTACTTCTCTCTCTCTCTACTTGCCTTACTCTCTGTTTGTTCATGGCTTAAAACCAATCTGCTCCCTAACTATTCATTTCCACTTCCTGGCTTTCTGGATCTCCTACCTCTGTCCGCTCGAATTCCCTTGCTCTGCGTCATCATCACTGTAATGCTTCACAGAGAAGTGGCTACCTATTTCCTTGCGAATTGAGTGTCACTTCTCTTTGAACGGTCGTTATTTTTGTTGCTCTAAGATGTCCCGTGAAACTGATTCCTCTACCAACTCATTGGCCATACCGAACCTCAAATCTCATGTGACTCAATCTATTTCCCTGTTGAATCCAGTCATCCATCGGATCATTTCTCCGATGTTGATCTGGAGCCTCCAGATCCTATGGTCTCCATCCATATTGGGCGGGTAAGTAGCATGACCTTTACCCATCCGATATGAGCAGTTTTCTCTCTCATCTGCTAGACGCGTGTCATCCAGTGTATGACATCGGGTGGGACTCAGTCGAACCCACTTACCACTTGAAGCCCTTCTGATATCCTATCGGTTTCAGTGTGGGGCCTGCCTTCTGATGGAATCAGTGATTTTCATACAGTTTTATGCTTTCCTCGTGACCGAGCGCTTGGGGGCTTTCCTTCACTGAAGGGGACGCCCTGCGATACGCGATAGCGCTAATCACGTATCAGAAACCACCCCTATTTCTCAATTTGACCTCCTATTTGTCAATTTGTGTCAGTGCACGGTCACCATGGGCCAACAGTCTATGCGCTTTGACCGAGGGTCCTCGTTATTCCGTGTTGACCAAAAATTGCCATTGTTTTTAGAGGTTATTTCTGATAAGCTCGCCATCCATAAGACTTTAAAACATTGACATAATTAGAAACAGTCATGAAAACTTAGAGAATGTTTAAGGATCCAATTCAGATCACTTTTCGCTCTCCTTTTGAACTTGTTGATGGAATCTAGTTAGAAATCTATACTCTTCAAGCTCTGTTAGAGGCACAAGCCTCTCTTTTTTATGAAACCAGCTCAAGAAAAGATAGAAAAGATAGATCAACGCCTTAGAATTCAGCCTCTTCGAGGGGGCAACCTCCTTTACATTACATAAATGAACAATTCTTGGATGATTCAAATGACAAAACCTCCTTTCTATATATAGGAGTCTAAGGAGTCACAATATAATCCAGCCGACCTAACAATAATAATATAAAGCCACAAAAATAAAAATAGAGGGATTCTATGGGGCACAGAAATAACAATATGGGGGTAATAGGGGCACAACAATATAAATAAGGGGTATAACTACAATAGTAATGGGGTAATCACTAGTATTATAGGGACCCAACATGCCCCTCTCCTTCAAAAAAGTGTTGTCCTCAACGCTTGAGTAGTTCTGGATACTTCTGCATAAAATTCTCATCCTCCCATGTGGAATCTTCAGCGGATAAGTTCTTCCACTTGATAAGATACTCTGAAATTGATCGATTTCGTAGCTGTCGAGTTCTTGTTTCTGTGACTGCTTCCGGTTCCAATATAATTTTTCCTTCCTCGTCAAGTTCTGGAAATATTGTTTGAACTGGGAGCTTGTCGCCTATAACCTTCTTTAAACATGAAACATGGAAAACTGGGTGCAATCGAGAAGCTGCAGGAAGCTCCAATTTGTATGCCATAGTACCAATCTTTTGCAACACCTTGTACGGACCATAATACTTTGGTGATAATTTATTATCCTTCTTAGCTTGCTTTAGGGACATTTGCTTATATGGTTGTAGCCGTAGGAATACCCAATCACCTACATCAAAACTTCTTTCACTGCGATGTTGATCTGCCTGTTGTTTCATTCTATTTTGTGCCAACACGAGGTTATCCTTTAAGAGTTGGAGGACTTGTTGTTGATGTTCGATGTGATGTTCCACTGCCTGAACCTTAGAATTTTCTCTTAAATATGATGTGATGGATGGTGGTTGATACCCATAAAGTGCCATAAATGGGGTCATTTTTGTTGCTGTATGGAAGGAAGTGTTATACCACCATTCAGCCAGAGGCAACCATTTGACCCATTGTGTCTGTTTATCAGATACAAAGCAACGAAGATATCCTTCCAAACATTTGTTTACTATCTCAGTTTGCCCATCAGATTGAGGATGATAAGATGAGCTATGAGCTAACTGAGTACCAAGACAAGAAAATAATTCTGTCCAAAAATTTCCAGTGAAAATGGGATCTCTGTCACTTACAATAATCTTTGGGTTTCCATGTAGCTTTTGAATTGTTTCCATAAATGCAGTAGAAACTGTACTGGCTTTAAATGGATGTGATAATGCACAAAAGTGTGCATACTTGGTAAGTCTGTCAACTACCACCATGATGACACTTTTTCCCTCAGACTTGGGTAAACCTGTGATAAAATCCATTGAAACCTCCTCCCAACGTTGGCTTGGAATGGATAAAGGTTGTAATAGACCCGGTGTCTTAATTGTTTCAACTTTATTTTGTTGGCAAACCAAACATTCTGCCACAAACTTTTGAATATCTGATTTAAGGCCATCCCAAAAAAATTCCTTCTTAACCCTGTGGTAAGTTTTTAAAAATCCTGAGTGCCCTCCTAAGGAGGAGTGTGCAATTCCATAAGAATCTTTTGTTTTAGCTGGGAATTCTTACAGAGGTATAAGCGATATTTGTACCATAATGAATCATTTTGCCCAAACTTCTTCGTCATTCTTCCATTCCTCCCTTTCTTCATTTATCCAATCTGGTTGGATAATAGAAATGGCGCACAACAATGCTTCCACATCCTCATCCTTTCTTGAGAGTGCATCTGCCACCACATTTTGCTTCCCTTTTTTGTAGATGATTTCAAAGTCATAACCCAACATCTTTGTGACCCACTTTTGTTGCTCTTCAGAGGATAATCTTTGTTCTAAAAAGTATTTAAGGCTATCATGATCCGTTTTTACCTTGAAGTGTCTTCCCATTAGGTAGGGTCGCCATTTCTTAAGTGCATGGAGTATTGCCAACATTTCCTTCTCATAAATAGCTTTTCTTAAAAACTTTCCCTTGATTGGACGACTTTCAAAAGCAATGGGTCTTTCATCTTGCATTAGAACAGCACCAATTCCATTTCCTGAAGCATCACATTCCACAATAAAGGTTTTTGTGAAGTCCGGTGTAGCTAAGACCGGTGCTTGGCACATTGCCTCTTTAAGATGTTCAAAGGCCTTTGTTGCTTCCGGAGTCCATGAAAATGCATCTTTCTTCAATAATGTTGTTAGAGGTGCTGCTATTCTCCCATAATTCTTAACAAACTTGCGATAATACCCTGTCAACCCAAGAAATCCTCGCAGATGCTTTATGGATGTGGGGATTTTCCATTCCTTAATGGCTTTAATTTTGCTAGGGTCTACCTTAACTCCTTCATGAGATACAATATGACCCAAATATTCCACCTCCTGGACTCCAAAGAAACATTTGGATCTTTTTGCATATAATTGTTTCTCCTCCAATAGTTGTAGCACCCTGTCAACATGTTCAACATGATCCTTCCAAGACTTGCTGTAGATTAGTATATCATCAAAAAATACTAACACAAATTTTCTAAGGAATGGTTTGAAAATTGAATTCATCAAACCTTGAAATGTTGAAGGTGCATTGGTAAGGCCAAAAGGCATGACCAAAAATTCATAATGACCCTCATGAGTTCTAAATGTTGTTTTCGGAATGTCTTCAATCTTCATTCTGATTTGATGATATCTCAAACGAAGATCCAACTTGGTGAAGTAAATTGATCCATGCAATTCATCCAGTAATTCATCAATGACAGGAATGGGGAACTTATCTTTAATAGTGAGCTTGTTGAGCTCCCTATAATCCGGACACATGCGCCATGATCCATCCTTCTTGTGCACCAATACTACTGGAGCAGAGAAAGAACTTTGACTCGGTTGAATTATACCAGCCTCTAGCATTTCTGCAACCATACGTTCAATTTCACTTTTTTGGACATAGGGATATCTGTACGGCCTGATGTTTGGAGGAACACTTCCTGGAATCAGATGAATAGCATGATCATGATCACACATAGGTGGGAGACCTTTGGGAGTCTCAAATACCTTGGAATGATTGTCCAGGACTTTTTGGAGATCTAGAGAAATAGATGATTCCGATGTGGAAACATCTAGCGAACATAATTGTGCAATTACACCTCTTTGCTCCTTTTTTAGAAGCTTTGTCATACCATTAGAGCTGATTATCTTTCCTGGTTTCCCTGCAATACCCCTTAATTCAACTTCCTTTCCTTCCATAGAAAATTTGATGAAAATTTCTTGAAAATTAAAAGCTATTGTACCCAAGGATTGTAGCCATTGGACTCCTAGTACAACATCAGCACCTCCCATTGGAATGGAAAGCATTGGGCTAGTCAATACATATTCTCCCATGGATAGCTTGATATTATGGCACCTTCCAGAGCAATTTATTGTTCCTCCATTTGCAATCATCACTTGACACTCTGGTGCTGGATATAGGAAGCAATTCAATTCTTTTGCTACCCTACAATGAATAAAATTGTGGGTGCTTCCTGAATCAATCAACACTATTACCTTTTTCTTCTTGATTTGTCCTTCTATCTTGATGGTTTGAGGAGTGGTAATTCCCGCCAATGCATTACAAGATATGGTCGAATTTAATTGTTCTTCATCTAGGCTTTGTTCCTGGAGTATATCCTCTTCTTTTGACCTTTCTTGCTCCTTTTCTTCTTCCTCACAATCTATGTAGAATAATTTCTTCTCGGTACACTTATGACCTTTAGTGTATTTGCTATCACAACTGTATAACAAAGCCCTTTTGCTCTTTTTTCTTCCAATTGTTGTGGTTTCAACCTTATAGGTTGTGGAAGACTAGGGGCAACAACACTTCCATCTTTATAGTTGTGAGTGGTATGCTTCCTGGTTGCCATAATTTTGCTTTCCATTTTTCTTGCTAACCTGAATGCCTTCTCTAATGAATCAGGTTCCCAAAGGCGAACATCATGTTGGATATTATCCTTTAAATACCCTATGAACACATCAACCCTATGCTCCTCTGGAATATATTTTACCCTTATGTTCAATTTCTGGAACTCCTCAATGTGCTCCATTACTGAACCCTTTTGTTTGAGACTTATCAATTGGCTAAAAAAAGTGTTGCTTTTTGTATCCTCATAATGTGCTATCAATTCTTCTGTAAAAATTGCCCAAGTGATAAATTGTTTACAAGAGCAAAGCCATTGATACCATAAAAACTGATTTGGTTCCAAATATATAGTTGCCATACGTACCTTTTGTGTGTTTTGAACATTATTGAGATCGAAGAATTGCTCCATCTGTAATATCCATGTGGCAGGATCCTTGCCATCAAACTTCCTCATATCGATTTTTGGAATATGGTGAGTCTTCGATCCAACATTAGCATCTATGGAATCATGATTAACATTTCTTTTATTCTCATCATGAGTTTCCTTTAGTACCCTTTCATCCTTAGTGCCCATTACTTAGAGCAACTTATTCATATTTATCTTCAATTCGCCCATGTCTGTCTTCAAATCTGTCTTCAAATCTGCCATGTCCCTCTTCAAATCTATGTTTGAATCATCCATCTTAGCTTCCATGCCCTTTATCTTAGATTCCACGCCATTTATCTTAGCTTTTGTTAGCTTTTGTGAGTGTGACATTTGTTGCACTTGTTCTTGTAATTTTGATATATCATGTAGCATTTCTTCCTCTTCTTCATGAGTCATGCTAGAGCTTTCAGGTTCCTTACTAGGTGTTTGCATTTTCTTTCCTCGGGGCATCAGTTACCGATAATAATGCTTTACTATGCCCTTTGAATTCCTTCAAACCAAGCTTATGCAAAAATTTAAAAAAAAAAACTACACACCTTTTTTCACTTTGTAGAACCCTGATATTGAATCTGATATGTCTCTGTAATTTCGGATCATTCAGTTCCGACATTTTGATCTGTAGTAGCCTTCTGAGTCCTCTTTACAATGCCACAAGTCTGACCCAAATTTGTTTCTCCAAGGAAGAGTTATGCGAAATCTCCCACAGTGACTTGCTTATAGACTAGTTCAGTAGGGCAAACTTGTACGACGTTCCACGAGTCATTGTTTCGACCTATGGATCTAAAAAATGCATACAGGAAACTACAGTCCGCCCTCTTTATGTACCTTCTTACATAATTTCAATCTAATCCTCAGAGAGAAAGTTATGACGATTTTCCCCAGGTCACCTGTTTTGAATGTAATTCAGGAGTTTGCAAAAAGACAAAATTCCTCAGATCATATCTCCGAAAATATCATGTGAAAAGCTCTGAAATTTGGACCCAAGGTTCAGTGTGCTCTCTTCTCAAATGGGTTTTTTTTGCGACTTCTGAAACATCACAGAAAAAACGTTATAGCGAAAATTCCACGATGACCTGTTTGGAGCAACGAAACCCTAGAATCCAAAGCTCTGATACCAAATGTTATGAAACCAGCTCAAGAAAAGATAGAAAAGATAGATCAACGCCTTATAATTCAGCCTCTTCAAGGGGGCAACCTCCTTTACATTACATAAATGAACAATTCTTGGATGATTAAATGACAAAACCTCCTTTCTATATATAGGAGTCTAAGGAGTCACAATATAATCCAGCCGACCTAACAATAATAATATAAAGCCACAAAAATAACAATAGAAGGATTCTATGGGGCACATAAATAACAATATGGGGTAATAGGGGCACAACAATATAAATAAGGGGTATAACTACAATAGTAATGGGGTAATCACTAGTATTATAGGGACCCAACACTCTTCCAGGGCTCTGTGATCCACCATTCCTGTGAGTGCCGCTATGTGTAGACTAGGTACAATGTACTCCATCGGCATCACAACTTCTACGCCATAGACCAACCTGAAAGGTGTTTTCCCCATCAGCTTCTTGCAATTCATTCTATAAGCCCATAACATTGTGGGTACACGCACATCCCAATCATTTCTTTGAGCATTGTAAACCTTTTTCAGTGTGCTCTCCAATATTATATTGAATACTTCCACTGTCCCATTGGCTTGCAGATGATATGGTGTACTCTTCTGATGGTACACTTGAAATTCCTCTATCAACGTGCTGATCGTCTCATTAAGCAAATGCGTACCGCGATTGCTCATCAAAATCTTCGGACACCCAAACCTTGTCAACACATACTAAAAAATGAACTTTGATGTTGTTGCGTCTATACAGTCCTTCACAAGTTGTGCCTCCACCCATTTGGTTAAATACTCAGTCACAGTGATGAAGTACCGTGCACCTGTCTTCTTTCCTAGAGGTTGAATTTGTCCTACAGAGTCAAACACCCATTTCTCAAATGGTTGTAACGTCACTTGTAGATTCAGAGGCAACTCATCCCTCCGCGATGGCCTACCAGTTCCTTGACATGCATCGCATGCCCTACAATATGCTTTCGAATCCTTATGCAGGGTTGGCCACCACAACCCAGCACGTAGAATCTTCTGCGTTGTTGCTTTTCCCGCATAATGTCCTCCCGCAGCTCCCCCATGAGCCTCAATGAGGATGATGCTTTGTTCAAACTCTGGTACATAACGTCGTAATATTTTATCCGATCCCATTTTCTACAAGTTCCCTGCAATGATAGAAAAGTATGTCGCGCACACCACAAATTCCTTCTTCAGCTAGCTTGTATATCCTTCTGGAGCTGTTTCTTTGTTTGGAATTGTATTATATCTTCAAAGTGACTATCCTTGACGCGTACTGCAAAGAGCTATGCTTCAGGCAGTCCTTCCTATAAATTAGTAGGTTCTTCTTGGGTTTCAATGCACGACAAATGATCACGTCTTGCATTCAATCGTCCTAGTTTCACAATGACTTCAAAATCATACTCCTGGAACAACAATAGCCACCTACGTATCTCCCCCCCCAACACAGGTTTGTTTACCAGGTACTTCAACGTGAAATGGTCCATATACATCTTAAAATGTCTACCCAACAAATAATGCCTGAACTTCTAAAGCGCGTACAACATATCTAGTCCTTCATGCTCTATCGTGGAATAGTTTTTTTCATCTTTGGATAGTTTCCTACTTGCGAAGTCTCCCTCACCGGCCTGTGTCAGTACTGCTCCCAATGCAATACATGACGCTTCCACATGCACATGAAATTCCTTCTTCCAATCCGGGAAGACTAGGATCGGCGCAGTGACCATTTTCTCTTTTAGCACATCCAAGATCCTCTGATATTATTCATTCCAACAGAACATAATATCCTTCTTCAACAAGTTTTCCATCAGCACGGTGATCTAGGCATAGTTATTGATGAATTTCCTATAGTATCCGGTATGCCCCAACGTTGCGCGCAACTATTTCACACTCCTTGGCGCCTCCAAATTGATTATAACTACAATCGTTGCAGGGTCTATAATCAAGCCTTGTCTGCATACCACACGACCCAACAAGATCCCAAAAGGGACACAAAACAAACATTTCTTTAGATGAAGCGCGATCTGGTACCTCCTGTATGTATCTAGCATCAAGCACAGACTTGCCACATCGCACTTTACCAATCCAAACATTGTCCAATCATCAAAGTATACCTCCAGAAATTTATGAATGAAGTCCTTGAACCCCGCGATGACTATGCGTGAAAATATCGTTGACGCATTCTTGAGCCCAAAAGGCATTACATTGTACTAAAAGCATCCCCATTAATTCGTGAAGGTTGTCCTAATTTTATCCTCATGCATGATTTTAATATGATGGTACCCAGAGAACCCATCAGTAAATGAATATGCTTCCTGCCTACCCACATCATCCAGTACCTCATCAGTAAACGGAGTTTTCAAAGGATCATGCACGCAAGTGTCATTTAGCTTCCTGAGATCTATGCATATCCTTATTTCATCCTTCTACATCTTTTTTTGGACTACCATCGGGATTACCCAATCAAATTCTTCTACTGGTTCAATAATTCTTGGTGACAATCTTATCTAAATCCAATTGGACCTTCTCTTTATACATCAGATTGAGGCGGTAAGGCCTTTGCTTGACTGGCTTCGCATCCGGTTTTAAAGTAATATTCATAATGCCTAGGTCCCCTATTATCCCTTTTAGGTCTGAAAAATTCGTAGGGAACAAGTCCTGGTATTCGCGGAGCAATTCAACGACCTTATCTACGATTGCGTCATCCCAGTAGCCTCCAATTTTTGCAAATTTCCGCTCCGCTTCCATGCCAATGTTTACTAATCTAGTTTTGAATGGCGGGATTATGCCAGGATTCTCTATTTGAGTTCCTTAAACTTCACGGTGACCTTTAGTCTCCAGAATATTAATCCTTCTTGGATTTTCATCTTCTTCTTCAACAGTCGCATTATAACACTCCAACACGTGGCTCAACTGAGTAGCCCAATTAGGTTGAATCAGATCTAAAGGATCCTGCAGTATCCTGAAGAACGTTGCTTTGAATTCTTGTAGCACTTCATCAATACAGTTATATCCGCCCTCAAAGTTGAACGTCATTACGAACCCTTGGCACGAAATATCCCATTCTTCAGTACCATGGTGAATCTCCGTCTCGAAGTACCAATTCATCGGTATCACATCTAAAGTATGGCAAAACAGATGCACCCACTCAGGCTAAGGTTCCGCTCCATAACTTTAGTCCATTTGGCCAAGTGATCACATGGATCGTCCCTCCCATCATATTTTTACACTAATCACACTTTTGGATGTCCAAAGCATATTATCATCATCTTCCTATATTCGCCCTAATCATAAAAACTATCCTTGTGCATACCCCACCATCTTGCGAGTGTAGCACGCAGCGCCCAATCCAATGCCTGGAAGTGATGCTTCTCTGGCACTTTCGTTTCAAATTCATTCAAAAATGTGTCCACATTAGTCAAACCATCATAAGAGGGAAGATTCCTTACCAACTATGATACACAGTGCAGCGATTTAGTCATCATATTACAACACAGTGTAGACACTTCATGTAATCAATTATGCCAGTGCTCCAATTCTTCGTCTGAATCTGATGTGTAGGAAATTTCGCAGTCCCGTGAAATACGTCCATCTGCGGTCAGGTTCACCTAATCTTGATCTCGCACTGTTATCTTTATATATATTGTCCAAATCATCATCACTTTCGTAATCGTGGACCGGTTCAGTATAACGTGGACCTTCTGCAGGATCCATGGATACTACGACGTGAAGCGACTTATTTTCAAATGTCATCTTTCACTTCTTCAGGTTAATCACCCCATTCATGTCAGTAGCCCAATAAATCCCAACGAGCACAAGGTAGGGGTTGTTTTCATCCACAATCTCTATTACATCGAAATCAACCAACGCGCTTGCACCTTCAATATCTAGTGTTACTCTCTACAATCATCCCATGGGGATGATCTTTTGTTGATTTTCCATCCTCAACTGAATCAGATACCACTACATCGCAGGTCTCCCCATTCGTTCCCACGTTTGTTTAGGCAAAACATTAGCGTCTGACCCTAGATCCAAAATGACTTGATCCATTTCATATTATCCTATCTACGCAGTGAGTCTCATATCACGCCCCTTCCTTGCCTTATGCTTACCAATCATTTTGACTACGCGCTATTCACCAGGAGCCTTTTCTTTTCTGGCACACCTATTTATCAACTCCTGTAATCCCTTTACAGCCTTTCTATCGTGCAATAGCTTCATGCAGGTCTATAAGAAGGTAGTAAGAATAGAAGTATCCATTTCTTCCGCGGGTTTATCCTAGAATCCTGAGGTAGAGGACTCAGTGAAGCTTTAGTTCGCTTCCATAAATGTTTCATGTGTGCGCTCCAGATCAAATTCAACCTCCTTTTCTGGGGATTTGCAGACCCATGTACTTTCTTCAGGTTGCTTCCCCTTATCTTCACCCATTGTAACTCCGCTTTGCAGCACTATATTTATGTTTGGATCACCTTCATGGGGCTCAACCCTCATCATCTATAGGTTTTGGGTTGGTTGCGGAGGCTGCGCCCCCTTCTCATGTATTCTTGATAGTAGTATGGGGCAATCTTCAGTCTTATGGTTGAACTGAGTACAATATCTACATGACAGATGTGTCAGGTTCATGCATTCTCGTGTGTGGTGTCCTGGTCCTCCACAATTTTAGAAAATTCCCTGCCCTTAACCTCTGCTAGGTCCTCCTCCACCTCGGCCTTGTCCGTGCCCCTGAAATCCTATTCACACTACCCCAATGCCCTAATTAGGAGGCCATATTTCTACCTATACACTATATGTGGGTTTTCTTTCCATCATCAACTCATAGCTACAACAATTGCGCTCATCATGACCCACCAATTGATAGAAGTTGCAGAAGAGTTGTTGCAGTGTCCGTACAAATTTATGCAGCAAATGGAAATTGTAGGTCACATGTTTTCTTGCTACCTAACAGATAACACACCATAGCGCAGGCCCTATGCTTGGTCCTTATTGAGCTTCCAGCCTTATAGGCATTGGTCCTCCCGCAACATAATTCATGAAGACTAGGTAGTGATCTTTGTCATGCCCCTGACCTTTGCATTTCAAGCACCAAATCTCTTTGCGCACCTCTAGCCGAACTGTTCTATTGTTCTTCAGACTCTATAGTTCTAAGCAAAGGTTCTGCAACTACGCATGGATCTGTTGAACCCCTAGGTTTAGGTCTTGCATCGACGTTTCATGTAATCTCATTGCAATCTCCAAGGCTTTTGCCTGGGTCCCAATCTTCTTTTGTGATAACGCAACCCTTAAGTGGGGCAGGAGCGAAGCCACAAACCATTCGTGGTGCTGCCCATCTGTCAAATTCATATTAGCTTCATGGATCTTACACTTCAACCTCTGATCCAACTCCCAAGGCGTCTCTCCCAATTTCATCGTGATTTCTTTGAATCCCACAATTGACTACACTTCAGACCTAGGTCTACTAAATTCCTTATTCAACAGGGTTTGGATATCTGCCAACGCAGTTGTTTGGTTATCAGTACAGTACTTAATGTCCTAGGTTAGCACATGTTCCTGCAAAGCACTAACCATGGTTTCCTTCTTCATCTAATCATCTGTGATACACTGAGATTCCCATACAGCCTTCACAATGAACCAAAATTGGTCAGGATTCTCATTTCCAAGTCCTTGAATAGCGACATATTTACTGAATTTTCATACTAAACTGTGGTGGGGGTGGCGGTGGTGTGGGCGAGGGTATCAGCAGTGGAGGTGAAGATGGAGGTGGTGTGGGTGGATGTGGTACTCGCGGGAACCCTTGTCTTATCAACTGAACAACGCTATGCGGAGAGGTCTGCGCTGCTCCCTCATCATCACTCAGAGGAGGTTCAATCAATGGGCTACATTCAAGGCCTCTTCTCCCTCCATTCCTGTAAGTCCTTCCAATTTTCATAGCCCCAAACATAAGGGTAACTACATAACCCATTTTTCACACAATAGCATCTTAATCCAAGTATTTAAAGACCTTAAATACTTACCTCGCGTCCCTTTGAAGAAGCGTTGCTCTGATTCACTGTAACTAACCGAAGTATCGACCATGAACTCTGTTACGAACCATCCTATGAAACGATCGAGCCAATGATTGACAGCACATGCGATATTATCTTCGGAGGCTTCTAATATCAACACTAACTTTGCGATCCACTCGTATAATTCCATAGGGAAGGAAAAAAAGAAGAATTCGTGTATCTCTGTGTACAGATATCTGTCCAACCACTTTTCTTTTGTCAATCGCAGATTCTTGTTCTCTTGTGCCGTGAATTCGTAGATCTTTCTATCCAACCACTCTTCAATCTCTTTCTTAGTTGGATTCCAGTGATGCGGCATCACACATCTCTCATACAGATCTCGATCCCGGCAATAGAACCATTTGTTGGCTTGATGGGCCTTGACCCAAGTTCAACAGTAGTCAGCCAAGCAAATCCCTACACTATTGGCCCTTTTGACATCAATCCGCAGAGCGCGGACTGAAGTCTCACCCGAAGCAATATGGGGGGATGCAGGAACCAAGTTTCCGCACCCTGAGATGGTTGTGATGTCAGTTTTATACCTTCAACTCTGTCCTCGCACAGATTGATAAGCCTTTTAGGACTTATTGATATACTTCTCTTATTTGTCCCCTGATCCTCCGCGAAGGTATACGATTGTTCTTCGCAGAACCCTAACAGGTGAGTCAGGCACTTACGTGCCTCTCTAACTACTCTACTGTATAATTACCAGAATTATCATAAGTATTGAACAAGTTTAACATGCATTTATGATTATCTTTACGTAAACATATATATTTTCTTGCGTTCATATAAAAAAGGGAAACATATAGATTTGCACATCAGAATAGAAATTAAATATAAACCTGGTGCTCAACATAACATAATCGCATGCATTTAACAGAAGTAAAATACACAGGAATTTTAGAATACTTCTCTTTATTAATGATCCAAATCTCTAGTACAGACTCTAACTACCCTACTCACACAACTACAGGGGTCCGCACACTCAGCTGTGGACTTCTACCCTAGGCGTCTGCTTACTCAGTTGCAGATCCTCTTTCCTACACTAAGATTCTTGCTCTTAGCTCTTCCCACACCCATTACATCAATGACTCAAACTTACTTAGCTATTATGACTACTAAGAGACTCTTCTAAAACCTCTTTTTATACAATCCCATGGTCCCTGGACCACGGGTAGATCTCTAAATATGACATGACTTATACAAAAGAAGGGCGGAAAACCCTTGGTGACTTTTTACATCTTTGCGCTCCACAACCACAAAATTTGGAGACTTTACACTCTTTTATACAAATTTTTGGCTTTCTAGGGGAACCCGTCCCCAACAGGAGCTATGAAGATAAATAAATAAAGTGGACCATGCTACGATAGGGAAGGGACCAAGATGTGTTGTAGTTCACAATTTTTTCCATACCCTTCACATGAATCTAGGCATCAAATATTCTAAGTGGCATTTGGTACTCAAGTACCACAACTGTCTACACAAGTATGTCCAAGGTGAGATAGATTTCCTGGACATTTCCTCACTTAGCACGATGTACTGATACGCTGTCAAGATTGAGGAGAAGTTTAAACAAAAGAAGCAAGAGTTTGGATCTACGAATCTGAAGCAAGGGAAAGGCACCCCCAAACCATAGAGAAAAGGACAAAGCCAAGGTGGGGCTACCCAGGACAACCCATCGAAGCCGCAAGAAAAGAACAACAGCACAAAGACAAAGAAGGACATGGGAAATGGTGTGAGTTCCATAAGAGCTCCACTCGCAACACAAGTGAGTGTCGGGCCAAACAGTCATTGGTGATCGAGTTGAAGACCTCCGAATCAGATGCATGTTTTGACTCTGAGTCAAAACCTGATAAGGGGAATTAAAAAGGGAAGCAGATCATTGATGCAGAGCCCAATGCCACTGTGGCCACCAAAAAGATCTAAAATAATGAGCCTAAAGATTCGGAGGAGGGGGAATGCCTCTTCCACTCATAGATGTGGGTGAAGGGTTCTTTGTTGCAGTTCATTTTCAACACTAGGAGCCAAAATAACCTCATTTCAGCAATGGTCATGAACCAGTTGGGCCTAAAGACTACAACACATCCACAGTCGTACACCATCAGGTGGCTTCACCAAGGATGGGATCTCCACATCATCCAACATTGTTTCCTTCCCTACAACATCAAGCCCTTCTTAGATGAGTTACTATGTGATGTTTCTCCTCTTGAAGTTTGTGATGTATTATTAGTACAACCATACTTGTGGAAGCGACATACTTTATATGAGTCTACACCACGCTCTATGATTATTACTTTGGCCAATAAATTGTACAGGATACCAAAGGTAGTCTCGCCTACCGCCATCTCTTTGATCACTGCAAATAAATGCAATAAGATCATTTCCCAGACCAGGAAATTTGTTTTCCTTATGATTCACCCTTAAGGCAAGAAGAAGGTTGTGGCCACGGCTTCCAAACAGGGCTCCTCCACACAATAGCATCAAATGGACAAGGTCGTGGAGGGGTACAAGGACATTTTTGCCTCATGTACAAGGGTAACTCTGCACTATCAGGTCAATCACTCCATCAATCTGATGTTTGGCATGGCGCTACCCAATGGACCTATCTATCGACTCTTTGTTCTAAAGAACGATGAGATCAAGAGGTAGATTCAGGAACTATTGCAGAAAGGGAACATCAGGCCAAGCTCATCACCCTATGGGATCCTAATTGTATTGGTACAAAAGAAGGGTGGGACCTGAAGACTCTGTATTGACTATTGGGAGCTGAACAATATCATTGTCCGGAATAGGTACCCAATCCCACAGATTGATGACATTATGGACTAGCTCAAAGGGGCCAAATATTTCAGCAAGATTGACTTGAAGTAAAGTTATCACTATGTGTCTATCGAACCCTCTGATGCATGGAATACTGCCTTCAAATCCAAGGAGGGCCTTTTCGAATGGTTGTTCATGCCTTTTGGGTTTATGAATGCCCCTGAAACCTTCATGAGATTGATGGATGACATATTGCGACCCTTCACCAATGCATTCATGGTGTTGTATTTAGATGACATCTTGATCTTTAGCCAAAGTTTGGAAGAACACCTCCACTATATTTGACAAGTTCTTCAAGCCCTACAACAACACAAGTTGTGTGCTAACTTGGAGAAATGCATTTTTGGAATGACTTAGGTTCAATATCTGGGGTATATCATTGATGAGAAAGGGGTGCATGTGGATCCAGCGAAGATACAAGTCATTTGGGATTGGCCAGCCCCAACCACCCTAAAAAAGCTCCATAACTTTCTAGGTCTTGCGAATTTCAATTGTAGGTTCATGTTGGGGTTCGCTCATATCACTTGGCCTTTAAGTCAATTTACCAAGGGCAGAGCGAAAACAAACTTTTTTTTGTCTGAAACCCAACAACTGGCGTTTTCCGAGTTGAAGCATCGCCTCTGCTCTACACTAGTGCTCACATTACTAGACCTGCAACAACCATTTGAGAATGAGACAGAAGCCTCCGACTATGCTATTGGTGCATTTCTCACTTAGTAGGGGCATCTAGTGGCTTACCACAGTGAGACAATTTCGGACACAGTTCGAAAGTATCCCACTTACAAAAGATAAATGTATTACATTGTGTAGGAATTTCGTCAATGGAAGCATTACATTCTAGGGAAGGAAATGCTCATCCACATAGACCATCGACCCCTACAGTTCATATAGATACAAGGGAAGTTGCAAAATGATTACCATCATAAATTCTCCACCTACCTGCAACAATTCCGTTTGAACATTAAGTACAAAAAGAGAAGCACTAACAATGTTGCAAACTGCCTCAACCAACCACTAGTCATGGTGTTGATCAATGTGCTAGACTCCTGTGGGCACGAGACTTCAGAGTGGTTGCAACTTTAGTAGAGTGATCCAAAATTTGGTAGCACATACTAGACACTCCTGGAAGGGAAGCAAGTTCCAAAATTTCACCTTCAGGATTCACTATTATTGCTAGCTTGATGGGCCTTGACCCAAGTTCAGTGTCAGGCAGCCAAGAAAATCCCTACACTACTCAGCCTTTCAACATCAGTCCACAGAGCGCAGACCGAAGTCTCACTCGAAGCAGTGTTGGGGGATGCAGGAACCAAGTTTCTGCACCTTGAGATGGTTTTGATGTCAGTTTTCTACCTTAATCCCTACCTTCGTGTAGATTGATAAGCCCTTAGGGCTTATCGATTTATTTCCTCTTCCACCTTTCAGAACCTTCGTGAAGGTATCTAGTTGTTCTTCACGCAACCCTAAAAAATGATCCAAGCACTTACACACCTCTATGACTATGTTACTATCTCATTTCCCTATTTATCTTAGTGGTTAGCCAACTTTATCATACAATTAATATTACCCTCGCGTAAACATATATTATTACTTGTCTTCAAATAATAGATAGAAATAGATACATTCACGCATCAATTTAACATTATAACGTAAACCCAGAGCTTAACATATCATAATCAGATGCAATAATCAGAACATAGTAATTCGAGAATACTTCTCTTTATTTATAATTCAAGTTCCCAGTACAGACTCTATCCGCCCTGTGCACAAAGTTGTAGGGGTCTGCGCACTCAGCTGTGGACTTCCACCCTAGGCCTCTCCACACTCAGCTACAGAACGTCTTCCTACGCTAAGACTATCGCTCTTAGCTCACCCAAGCTTATCAATGACTCACGACTTCTAACTTACTTATTCTACTTGTCTACTTAGATCTTCTAAGACTTCCCTTTTTATACAATCCCATGGTCCATGGACCATGGGTAGATATCCAAAACCAACACAACTTATCTAGACTAAGGATGGAAAACCCTTTTAACTTTATACATCTTCACACTCCGCAACCACAAAATGCAGAGACATTACATTTCTCTACACAAAATTCGGGCCTTCTACCCCAAAACTTGGGTGTTTAACCCTAAAATTGACCCCCAAGGGACCCGTTCCCAATAGAACCCCAACACAAACATGGTGACTCACCCTCGAGTCACTCAGATGGTACAGAGATCCTGTCGCAAAGACCTCCCAGCTTGACCTAGACAACTGCTACCTCGACGGTGCACTGCGTTGCCGCTTGCTTCAGCTCCACAACCAATTGTTCTATCACTGGCCCTGTGCTAGCAGTCTGTAGCTTCTACTAAGTCTCCTGTAGACTGGCCAACTTGCCTTCAATGGTATTCATGATCTCATAGGCCTCATCTAACCAAGGCTTCAAGTGAGCCTTCAACACGGCTTCCTTGTGTTGCATTGTGTCTACCTATTCCTTCAATGCCTTGGCCTCCTGCAGCTTCATGAGCCTTTGCGTGATGAAAACAATACACATTGTTTCCTTAACCTTGTCATAGTGTTGTTGTAGTTCCTATGCTTCTATCTCCAGCCTCTGTACATTGGGGTCCTCTTGTAGGCTAGTGAGGACCTCGGGTGACTGCTCAAAAAGTAGAGTGCAGTCCGTCACTACACTTGTTACTACAACTGCCACAGCAGTCTCGCACTTCTCCCTAACTTCTGACAAATTCGAATGTTGGGCCTTCAACTGCAACTCTGCGATCTTGAGATTTAGCTCTAGCTGAACCTTGGCCAACTTTGTGCGTGTGTCATGTACTCCCACAGTGAGTTTTTGAACCCGCACATCGACTGGCTCAGCCTCAGGGATGTCTAGCTCCGGGACAGTCCGACATGCTTCATCCACAACCTTAGTGAGGCACTAATTCTTATCTGTGAGGTTGGACACAAGGTTGATGGTGGAGTTGCGTTGTACAACCATCTCAACATTGTTTACCTTTCACTCGCTAATCACCTGCAAAGCGCAGTGATTGTGGGCCCGAAGTTCAGTGATCACACCATCCTGCAAAAGGTAAAGCACTTCGCTAGGAAGCGCTACTAGATTAAGTCCCATGCCCTTGAGGGCGCTGACAGTGGATCTGTCAGCATCACTTGTCATTGTCAATGCTCCATCTGGTAGCACTATGGCTCAGGGGTCCCTAGCACACGGCATCTCTGCAGCTTCTAAGATGCCAATGGCCACACTCCTGGGTGCCACACACTTCTGTGGGCATTATGACATATCTTCATTCCACGCAGTTCCCCGATCACGCAGCTCTTTGACTCAAGCAGTGTAGTTTATAGTCTCACGCTTCCTTTTAGCTGCCTAAAGCGCCAAGAATGTGCTTCCCTCATATAGTCACCTAGCTGGATCACTGGTGTATGGCTTCAATCCATTTCCATTCACCTTCCCTGGGAAGGGTTCTCCATTCAATTTTACCAACTGAATTGCTCCACCATCGGTAATCTCCTTGATGACATATGGTCCTAGTCAATGCATCTTGAATGTCCCTGAAAATTTATCAAATTTACTGTTATATAACAAGACCAAATCATTTACCTTGAATGTGCACAGTTTGATGTGTCGATCGTGCCATGAATTTTTGCACTCCTTTTGAACTTTTTGATGAAATCCAGCTAAAAATTTGTCCTCCTCAAGCTCTGCTAGCTACATGAGCCTCTCTTCCAGGGCTTCACGGTCTACCATTCCTGTGAGTGGCGCTATGCGCAGACTAGGTACAATGTATTCCATTGGAATCACAACCTCTACGCCATACACGAGTCTAAAAGGCGTTTTCCCAGTCAACTTCTTGCAAGTCATTGAGTAGGCCCATAACACTACTGGTCCATGCACATCCGAGTCACTTCTATGAGCATTGCAGACCTTCGTCAGTGCATTTTTGAGTATCTTATTGAATGCTTCCACCATCCCATTGGCCTACGGGTTATAAGGCATACTCTTCTGGTGATACACCTAAAATTCTTCGGTCAACGCGCTGATTGTTTCGTTAAGAAAGTGTGTACCGCAATCACTCATCAAGATCTTTGGATAGCCAAATCTTGTCAATATGTATTCAAAAATAAACGTTGTTTCCATCACGCCTGTATAGTCCTTCACAGGCTACGCCTCTGCCCACCAGGTTAAGTACTCGATCACGGTGATGATGTACCGTGCACCTGTCTTCATTCCTACAAGCTAAATTGGACCCACAAAGCCAATCGCACATTTCTCGAATGGTTGTAATGTCACATGCGGCATCAAAGGTAGTTCATCCCTCTACAATGGCCTTCCAGTCCTTTGACATGCATCACAGGCCCTACAATATGCTTTCCCATCCTTATGCAGAGGTTGCCACCACAACCCAGCACACAAAACCTTATGTGTTGTTGCTTTTCTTGCATAATGTCCTCCTGCAGCTCCTCCATGAGCCTCTGCGAGAACATTGCTTCATTCAAAGTTGGGTACATAATGTCACAATATTGCATATGACCCCATTTTTTACAAGTTCCTGGCAATGACGGAGAAGTCTGTCGCGTGCACTACTAACTCCTTCTTCTACTGGCTTGTATACCTTTCTGGAGTAGTTCTCGTCATCAGGAAATATATGATATCTTCAAAGTGACTGTTTATGATGCGCACTGCAAAGAGATGTGCATCAAGAAACCCTTCCTCCAAATTAGTAGGTTCCTATCCCATTTCAATGTGCAACAGATGATTGGGTCCCGCATTTAGTCATCCTGGCTTCACAATAACTTCAAAGTCATACTCCTAGAACAACAAAAACAATCTGTAGATCTTCCCCCCCAACACAGGCTTATTGACCAAGTATTTCAACATAGAATGATCCGTATACATCTTAAAATGTCCACCCAGCAAATAGTGCCTGAAATTTTGGAGTGCATATACCATGACTAGTCCTTTGCGCTCTGTAGTGGAATAGTTCTTCTCAACCTTGGACAACTTCCTGCTCACGAATTCTATAGGGTGGTCCAATTCCCCCTCGCCCTCCTATGTCAGCATGACCCCCAACACAATACATGAGGCATCCACATGCACATGAAATTCCTTCTTTGAGTTCGGGAAGACTAGGATTGGCACGTGACCGTTTTCTCTTTCAACACATCCAAGCTCTTCTGGCATTCATCACTCCAACAAAACCTAGCATCCTTTTTCAACAAATTCTTCATGGGCACGGTTATCTGGGCATATCTCTTGATGAACTTCCTATAGTATTCGGTATGCCCAAGAGTTGCGCGCAACTATTTCACATTCCTTGGTGCCTCCAAGTTTATTATCACTGCAATCTTCATGGGGTCTACCATCAATCCTTGTCTGCATACCACATGACTCGGAAGGATCCCAAAAGGGACACAAAATAGAAACTTCTTTAGATTGAGCACAATATGATATCTCCGACATGTATCTAACATTAAGTGCAGACTTACTACATGAAACTTGACTAATCCAAACACTATCCAATCATCAAAGTATACCTCCAAAAACTTATGAATGAAGTCTTTGAATGCCGCAATGACTATGCACGAAAAGATTGCTTGTGCATTTTTCAACTCAAAAGGCATTACAGTGTACTGAAAAGATTCCCATTCAGTCACAAAGGTCATCTTGCTTCTATCCTCGGGCACAATTTTGATCTAATGGTACCCAGAGAACCGTCAGCGAAGAGTATACTTCTTAGCCACCTACATTATCCAGGACCTCATCAATGGATGGGGTCGAGAAGGGATCATGCACGGAATCATCATTCAGCTTCCATAGATCCACGCATATCCTTATCTCTTCCTTTTGTTTCTTTTCCTGAACCACTATCGAACTTACCCAATCAGATTCCTCCACTGGTTCAATAATTCCTGCCGCAAGCATCTTATCTAACTCAGCAGTGAACCCTTTCCTTATACTTAGGATTAAGGTGGTAAGGTATTTGTTTTACAGGTTTCGCATCTAGTTCCAAGGTGATCTTCGTGACATCCAAGTCTCCTATTATCCCTTTTAAATCAGAAAACTTCGTGGGGAAAAATCCTGATATTTGCGGAGGAGATCAGTGACTTTGTCTACTGTCACATCATCCCAATAGTCCCAATCTTTGCAAATTTTGGTTCCACCTCTATGCCAATGTTAACCTACCTAGTTTTCAGCGGTGTGGTTATGTCTGGATCCTCTATCTACGGACCTTTAACCTCGCGATGACCTTCAATTTCCAGAATATTAATCTTTCTCGGATCCTCGTCTTCTTCTTCAATGGTCACGTTATAACATTCCAACACGTGACTCAGCTGGGTGGTCCAATCAGGTTGGACCATATCCAAGGGATCTTGCGGTATCCTAAATATCACTTCTTTAACCTCCTATAGCACTGCATCAATACAGTCAAACCCATCCTCAAAATTGAACGTTATTATAAATCCCTGTGCAATATGTTCCACTCTTTAGTGCCATGGCAAAGCTCTGTTTCCAAGTACCAATTCATTCGTATGACATCCAGGTGCACCCATTCAGGTTGGGGTTCCACTCCATAAGCCTTAGTCCATTTGGCCAGGTGATCACATGGATCATCCATTCCATCATACTTATCTGTCATCGGCACTTTTGACTGCCCAAAATATATTCTCATCATCCTCCTATAGTTGTGCCAATCACTGAAATTATCCTTGTGCGTACCCCACCATCTTGCGGGTGTAGCGCGTAGTACCCAGTCCAAGGCCTGGAAGCAATGTTTATTTGACACTTCTCTCTCAAATGCATTCAAAAAGAAAACGACATCAGTTAGCCCATCATAGTGAGGCAGATCCCTAACTTCGGCTAACATGCAATGTAATGACTTGGTCATCATATTACAACGCAACATAGATACTTCATGTAGTTAGTTCTGCTAGTGCTCTAATTCCTCATCCTAATCTGACATGCAGGAGCTCTTGTGGTCCCATGCAATATGTTCATTCGCTGTCGAATTTACCCAATCTTGGTCTCAAGCCATTATCTTGTAAATCTGGTCCAGATCGTCATCACTTTCATTATCTCGGACTAGTTCTGTATAGCATGGTCCCCCCTCGAGATCGAGTGGCAACACTACGTGGAGAAACTTCTTTTCAAATATCATATTTCGCTTCTTCAGGTTGATTATCCCATTCATGTCAATGGCCCAATCAATTCCAAGGATCAAAGGGTAGGGATTTCTATCATCCACAATCTCTATTACTTCAAAATCCGACAGTGCACTCGCACCCTCGATGTCAACTTTTACCCCTTACAGCCTCCCCATTGGGATAATTTTCTGTTGATTTTCCATTCATAACTGGATTGGAGACCACTGGAGCATAGGTCTCCCCATTCTTTCCCAAGTTTCTTTTAGCAAAACATTTGCGTCGGACCCTAGATCTAGGATAACTTGGTCCATCTCATATTCCCCTATCTACGTGGTGAGTCTCATTTCATGCCCAGTCCTTTCCTTGTGCTTGCCAAGCTTCCTGACCACACACGGTGTTATAGATCCAAATCTCACTCTTATGGTTTGTGATGCTGTGCTCATGGCCTAGGAAAACCCCTCCTTCCAGACCTGGTCCTAAAATTTAAAAAACTGTGTTTTATCCCTTATACGCGACATTGCCCTGAGTTAAACGCGTGTATACGCGGGTCTGTGTATACCCAACCCGCATATATGTATTAAAACACTTAAAAAAATATAAAACTCCTTATTTTCAGGTGGAGATCGCGGGTTTCACCTGCTGATCACCTGTTAGTGCCCATGGCCCAACTGTTCCCAACCAACTCCCAACTAAAAAGCTACTTTGGGAGAGGTATAAAAAGACCTCAATGGGAAGGCCTAAGGGAGGAGAGAAGAGAGAGAAAGGTTATTATGCTGAGATTTTTCCCCTGACCAGGTCTGAAGTCCCTTGTGCCTTCTGCACTTCCCCCATTTGTACAGGAAACCCTTGTTTCCTTGTGTGTTGATGTTCATCCACTACTTATGACATCATGGAGTAAGTCATGGAAGGAGTTTGTTAAAGGCTTGAGGCTAGAACGGATCCGGAAGGAAGCTTTGCTTGGAGCCTGCTAAAGGTGACTCAGGTGAAATTATTCCTTTTTATGTACTTTATTTGTCTATAATAAAAGAAACACATGTCTTGGTTCCTGATATGAATCTTCTTTATGTTTATGATATTCATGTTAGAATACATATGTGAATGGTTGTTTATATTTCATAACTAACTACCTTTCTTTATAACATGAAGATGGTTTCTTTATAAGTGTTTATCCATATACTACTGTGTTCTTTGGAATTTGTTGTTTTGCAAGACAAAGGAGCAAGATGAACTTGAAGAAGGGTTTGGACCCTTGAGGACCTTCTCAAACGTAGGACCTAAGGTACGTTCCCTTATCATAGAATTTGTTTATAATAGCATAATGGCTGTGTGAATGTGTGTTTCTCTGTATAGACAACTTTCAGTCTGCTAGGGTTTCAACCCAAAAGCCCTAGGGGAACATTTCCCTCCAATAGAATTGGCGACTCCACTGGGGACAACACTCTTGTTGTTCCTAGTTTGGGTGTTTTCAAGCCAATCAGGACTCAACTGCCTTGTCTACTTGCTGTTACTGTCTGGTCTGTTCTTGAATTTGAAGTTTTGCCAGTTTCTTCAGTCTGTTTTTTATTTTTATTGAAACCTTTTATATACGTTGTTTTTCTTAGTTACAGAGGCGTATATATGCATGTTTATTTAAGTGAACCCGAGTATACGCAAGTTTCCTTCGTTACAGTTGCGTATACACGCAATCTGTACATCAGTGCAGTGACGTATATCTTGCAATTTTCAAGATTTTTAAATTCTGATTGTCTTTGAAGGTCTGTCAGATAGCTTGAGTCAGTCTTAAACAGTCACTTTCCAGTATCATTTGTTGTTTTTACAGCGAGCATCTTGTTCCGAATTCTCTCTGATTATAAGGAGTATTGGTCTTGTTTTTTGTTATTGCAAGCGTCATCGTTTCTTGTTCAAGCACGCAAGATTTCTTGTTTGGAATCTTGGCTGCTCTGATTCATCAGGGTAGGGAGATTGATCTCAATCTTCGTGTCAAATCTTGCTTTTGGTGACTTTTTGTTTGCTTGACAAAACCGCTTTTTTGACCATCCGCTTCTTTGTTTCATGAAAGTTGTTGATTGATACTTTCTTGAAGCTTGTTTTTTTGATCTTTTTGGTTATTGTTGCCAAAGCTTTCATTGCTGCTTTTGATTGTTAAGAGCATCCTTAAACACATCTCTTTTTGTTGAGTTTTCATCCATTGTGTGGTGTCAATTTGAAAAAGTGTTTGTTGCCTATTTTTCAATCACAAGTTTCAGTGTTGTTGAGAGCATTTTTTAAAAGACTTTTTTGTTGTTTCTTTGAAGAAAACTTTTTGAAAAACTTCATTTTGCTTTCTTGAACTGCGTTTTCATTTGGTTTCCTTTTACTGAATGAAAGTGCTTTATGTTTGTCTTGAAACTTGTTTTTAGTGTTTAGACAAAATGAATGGTAGCATCTCATATTCCATCTAGACATTTTAAGTGGCAAAATAAAAAGTGATAAGCAAGCAACTTTCATTTCTTGTTTTTAGAGTAGTTTTGAATCTTGCATCAGCATATATTTGTTGCATTAGGATAGATTTGCATATCTTTTTAGGCATTCATAGATTTGTTAACTTTTGTGAGTGTGAAGCATGAATTAACGAAAAGAAAAGAAAATTTTGTTTTATTAGAAGTTCCTCTGAACCCTGTAGAAATTGCTTTTCATCGAAAAACAAAAACAAGTGCAAGTGCATGTAGTTAGGTTTTTATTAATTTCTTTTGCATCAAAAAACACCACTAGTTTCACTTCCGTTACCCTTTGACTTAAAGAACAACCTATTTTAAAATCAAGTGCTAACTAAAATTCACTAAAACTTTTTTCTTTAAGTCAGTTACACCAACAAGTTTAGGATTTTATGGCCTTGGATTAGGCGAGTGGAGAGTCAACTCTCCAAGGCCATATAAACGTCAAACATAGGAGTCTGAATAGCGAGTGAAAATCCAATAGCATTAGGAAGACCAGGAAAGCTCCGGATCTGGGAGTTAAGCACGAAGGTCTATGAAGACAGGGAAGAGAGATACCCCCTCTCCTACTTGTCCGAACTTACCTCACGACTGTTCCACCCGGCTTCTGCGACGAGTTGGTATCCATAGTTGCTACTCCTAGGGATCTACACAGGTGGCTGTGGAGGGGAATCCCGTGGCACCTGAGGTTGACGTTGCTTCACTCTCGATAGTACTACTGGAGGGCACCCTCGCGAAGCTTGGGGGCTTGCACTGGCGCAAGTTGTTGTTAGGAGGTCAGCGTAACTTCCTCTGTTACCTTCACTGATAGGACTGGGCCCTCATCATCCCAGACTGTCTTCGGAAGGCCCCTTAATTCACTTTCTTGTATTTTGGTGTCTGGTCGTAATCACCCAGAGTGGAAATACTTGGAAGTTGTTTGACTGGCTATTATCTTTAGGGACATTATAGTGTGTGCTCTGTGCTTTTAGTTGGCCTAGCTTTCAATTTTTTGAGTCTTTAGTTAGATCATAACAAAAAATTCAAAGTGTCTGACCGATCTCCTAGACGGTCTCGAAGACTTTGTGGTCTTTCACCACCAAGTTTAGAGCCTTCTCCTAGAAGGTGCAGAGGTAATACTGCTGGTGGATTTCATCCCATGGCAGTTGACGCATCAGGGATTGATCCTCCTCTCAGGGGCATTAGTGTTCAAGCAAGGCCTGGCACTTCCAAACAAGAGAGGGACACTCCAGTCCTTTCTCGAGTTCTCTTTCAAGCAGAGAATAACATAGAGGTAGAAGAACTCTCAGAGTCGTTAGCGGCTCTGAATTCTCCACTACCATCTAGTCATCCAGACATATTACAATACTTTGGGACTCTGACACATAAACCGTCAAGTCCAGGTTACGTTATGCGCTTACCATCGATGACCACCACTGGAAGCATGGCTTCTACTACAAGTGCTACAACTATGCACACTCCAACATCGGTACAGGGGGGAGGAATGATTTCCATCTCCTCTACTTCTTTGTTTGGATATTTTTCTAGAACATCTTTAGTTGGGTCTACCTCCATTCCGTCCACGAGTGGAAATGCCCAAACCAATGCTTTTGGTTCTAGATTCTTCCCATTTGGCACCCATTCACAGGGTATTCCACCAGTTCTGTTTAGTGCCGCTACGTCCATGATGAGCGGATCAGCTTCATTCCAGGGTTTTCCTTTCGGAAGTGGTCATATACCACATTCCAACCCGAAAATAGGATCCATGCCCTTTTCTTCTATAGGAAAAAGAAGTAATCCTTTCCAAGGTTGGACTAACCCTGGGGTTAGTGGCGCGGGAACTGGGAATCCGTCTTTTGGCCAACAAGGGAATAGGTCGTACTCCATAGTTAGTTCGTTTCAAAGTATTCCTCCCTTAGCTTCGGCTTGGAATCCGTATCAGGGGTTATCAACTCCTTATAATCCTTTAGGAGGAAACTTTGCTAGTTATGGAGGTTTTGCGGCCGGAGTTGGTCTAACTCCGAATTTTGATGGATCACAAGGCTTGCCTTTTGGTTCAGCCGATTCTCCTGGTTACTTTGGGTAGCCTGGTGCCTTCCAAAATCTAGACCAATCTTTTCAGAACTTTGGGAGTTCCGCCCAATTTGGGTGGAATCCCCAAGGTCCTCCTAGGCTTCCATTTCTGGCAACGTTAAACTTGCCAAATCTCACTAAGTTAACAAACGATCCAATCAAGTACAATCCGGCCTAGCCTCTGGTCCCAACCAAACTCCCTTTGGACATTCCAAAATTCCAAGGGAAGAGCGGTGAGGACCTAGGCGACCATGTAACCACATTCCATTTGTGGTGCTCATCTAACTCCTTGATCGATGACTCGATTAGGTTAAGAATTTTTCAACACACCTCGACTGGTAATGCGGCCAAATGGTATATAGAGTTTCCAGGGGGCAGCGTTACATCTTTCACTGACTTAGCCAATATTTTCTTAAATCATTTCCAGTTGCCTGTCTGTTATGATGCCGAAACTGAACTTCTAGCCACTTTTCGTCATGATAAGGCAACTCACATTTCTGACCATATTCAGGAATGGAGACAGAGAAAGAGGCTCATTAAAGCCAAAATCGCTCCGGAGTACCGTCTCGAATGGTTTTTGAAATCGTTACGACCCAAGATCTCCAAGGATGTCTCCATGTCTGGAGTCTATTCGGAGGAGCAAGCCATTTTTAGGGCCCAGCAATTATAATTGATCTACTCTCAGTTTGGGATCCTTCAAAAATACTTGCCAGATGCTCTTGGGTCTAAGGTTGACATAGCTAAGTCAAAGCCAGGTCCCCACACGGATGGTATTGTTGGGTCGGTAGACACAACTACCGTGAACTTGTTGAACAATTGCAGCAGTTGTCTTTACAAACTGCTTCTAACAACCAAGGCACATCATCTAACCCCTCGGCTTCCCAAACTTCTTCGATTAACGTCGTCCAATCTGATAACCCCAAAGGAAATCAAAATTCCAATGGGAAAAATAAAGGACGAGGTAAGAAAAAGAACCGGGATGGGAAGCCTGATGCAAATAAATCCGGCAACAACGCTGGTGGTGGTAGAAATGAGTCTAGAAAGAAAGTCAAGTTTCCATGCAAGTTGTGCAGTGGATACCATTTGAATCATCTCTGCCCTAAGACTGAAGATTCTCAGCACTTGTTAGGACAGCAAGGGACTTCTAGTTCTCAGGTTGTGTTAACCAACACCTTTCCCCAAGGGCAACAACTTCTTGCTGGCACGAGTTCAAATCCTAGTACCTCCGCAGGGGGCAACCAGGAAGGGGAAAAATCATCAAATGTTTTCATGATGGGTTCTAACTTCCATGTGGCTACTCGGTCACGTGATTATGGTGAAGCTGAAACTTCCAAGGACAAGACTGTTCCCGGAAATACTGACCTTCATATTGAGCGACCCCCTGTTGAGACTATACCACAGATATCGAAAGGTTCCGCCAAACGCGCGACTATTAATCCTAATGCTAGGACCGTCCAGAATTACTCCATTTTTGAGGATCTGGCTCAGAGTCCGTGTGCCATGTCTGCTTTAGAGGTTCTCCAGTCGTGTCCGGCTCAACGAAATGCTTTACTTTCCGCGATTTGGGCAGTCGATCCAACTAACTCTTTAGTGCTCACTTTCGACATGTTAAATGTAAAAAAGCGACTCCCTCATCATATGGCTTTCCAAATAAAGTCTACATACTGGAAGATTAAAATTTTTCATACTGTTATCGATGAAGGAGCTTCCACGTGCATCATGTCGATGTCATGCTGGAAGGCTATTGGATCGCCTTCGACTGTTCCTTCACCCACTGTCTTGACTGCATTTGAAGGTCATTATCATAAGCTGCATGGGATTATCCCGGCCTTCCCTATATGTGTTGGGGGGAAGGTCATCAATAGTGAAGTAGAAGTCATAGACGCTAACCTAGACTATAATCTCCTCATAGGAAGGAACTGGGTATACGAAATGGACGTCGTTGTTTCGACTCTGTTTCGTGTCATTTTCTTTCCTCGTGAGGGTAAAATCGTTAAGGTTGATCAAATGGATTATTGTCCAGTTGATCCTCAAGCAAGCTCTTACTCTATTGTTCCCTTAGTGGATAACCCTTGTCCGCCTACTGAGAATTTAGGAGTGGGGATGTATTCCTCATTGATGGGTACCTTTGATCTCCCCTTTCCTTTCGCTAAAATCAATGTCGTTTCATCATCTAAGGAGTCTCCTCGAGAAGAGTTCTTCCAAACTCATTATTTTTCAGACCCTTGGACCTTGCCTTCACCTACGACCACATTAGTTGAAGGACAAGTGAATGGAATGGCATTCCCTATATCTGCAGCTGAGCTTAGATATCAGTCTATCGTTAACTCTGCAAATGACAACTCTACTCCTTTTTCCGAAGAGGAGTTAGATGGTGATGTGGCCCCAGCCTGGAGCCTTGATTCTACCTCTGCCTTGGACTGCTTAGATTCAATTTTACCTTCTGAAGAAGCAATTCTCAAAGCAACGATGGGTATGGATCGACCTTGGGAAGACTTACACCATTTTTCATACTTTCTTCCTCCATTACACGAAGTAGAATCTAGATTCTTCGATCTCTTTACTAGTGATGTTTGTACGGTGTCAAATCCTTTGGCTCCAACACACGTTCGTGCCGAAGGTAATATGTCGGTAATCTCAAAAACGATACCTATAAACATCTCTAGGGACCCTAACGTGATCGAGAATCTCTTCATCGGAATTGAATGTTCCCCTGAAGAAATTCAAATTTACACCGACCTGTTCAAGGAATTTCGAGATGTATTTGCTTGGTCTTATGAGGAAATGCCTGGCATTGATCCTTCTATAGTTCAACATGAGATCAAGACGTATGAAAACGCCAAACCGGTTCGTCAAAGGCTTCGACCGGTTAACCCTAGGAAAGCAGCAGCTATCAAAGCTGAAGTTGAGAAGCTGCTAAAGGCGGGTTTCATATACCCTGTTCCTCTTACTGATTGGGTTTCTAATCCAGTCCCTGTGGATAAAAAGCAAGGAACAATTCAAGTATGCATCGATTTTAGGGACCTAAACAAGGCTTGTCTGAAAGATAATTACCCCACGCCATTCATTGATCAGATTATCGACGAGTGTGCGGGTAATGAGATTTTTTCCTTCATGGATGGTTTTTCAGGTTATAATCAAATTTCTATCCGTCCTGAAGATCAACATAAGACAGATTTTATATGTCCCTGGGGTACCTTTGCATATAGAAAGATGCCTTTTGGTCTTAAAAATGCTAGAGCCACTTTTCAGCGGGCCATGTCATATGCTTTCCACGACATCAAACATGTCATCGAAGCATACTTGGACGATCTCGTTGCTCGTTATCGAAAGAGAACTGATCACCCTAGTCATCTTCGAATGGTTTTCGAGCGATGTTGTTTTTATAAAATCCAGTTGAATCCAAATAAGTGCGCGGTTACGTCCGCTTGGTTGTTAGGGTTCATTGTGTCAAATGAAGGGATTCGGGTTGATCCCTTCAAGGTGGAGGCAATAGTTCAGTTGCCTCCCCCGTCCTCAATTCGACAACTTCACAGTCTTCAAGGGAAGGCTAATTTCTTAAGACGGTTTATAGAAAACTATGTCGAGATCACTAAAGGGTTCATGCGTTTGCTATGGAAAGGAGTTCCTTTGTATGGGACAACTTTGCGCAACGATCGTTTGATGCTTTGAAAAAAGCATTAGTCTCTGCCCCACTTTTGAGTCCACCAGATTATGGTAGAGACTTCCTTTTATATCTCGCTGTAGCAGAATCAACCATTGGTATGGTTCTCATTCAGGAGGATGATGCTCTCACCAAGCATGTGATTTATTATTTGAGCCGAGGCTTAATAGGTCCTAAACTTCGATATTCTCCGGTTGAGAAATTGGCCTTGGCAGCTATCCATGTTGTCCAGTGGCTCCGTCATTATATCCTACTATGCAAAACTTTTGTCTTAGCGGCGGTCAATCCATTTCAGTTTGTCCTTAGTAGGCGAGTGATTGGGGGCAAATATAATTGATGGATAGTCATATTACAAGAATTTGATCTCAAATTCTTGTCTGCCAAGTCTAAGAAATCCATGGTTTTCACTGTGCTAATTTCTGAGCTGCCTTGTGGAGAGGATACTGTTTATGAGGAAAGTTTTCCCGACGAAAATTTATTCCTCATCTCTTCACTCAACCCTTAGTATGGAGATATCATTATCTATCTCCAGACTTCGAAGTTCCCCTCTACTTTCTCCAAGGATGAACGTCGAAAATTACGTCACCTGGCTAAAACTTATGTTATCATTGGTGACACATTATACCGTCGAGGGGTTGATTCAATCCTTCGGCGCTGTTTAACCTTAGAGGAAGTAGAGTCAGTGCTCAATGACTGCCACAGTGGAGCTTGTGGTGGTCATCTATCAGGGCTTTCTACAGCCCAACACATCTTACGTGCCAGCTATTTTTGGCCTTCACTCTTTAAAGACTGTGTGGAAGTAGTCAAACGCTTTCACCCTTGTCAAATTTTTACTCGAAAGATGTGCGCGCATCCAGCCCCTCTTTTTCCCGTTGTCACGTCTGTCCCTTTACTAAGTGGGGTATTGATTTTACAACTTGTAATCCGCCTTCAGCGGCGAATCACAGGTACATTATCGTGGTTGTATACTACTTTACGAAGTGGGCCGAGGCCATGCCCACTTATAAAAATGATAGTGACACAGCAGCGTTGTTCCTTTTCAATTAGGTTATCTCAAGATTCGGTATCCCAAGAGAGATTGTCACTGATCATGGCAGTCATTTCCAGAATCAACTGATGTCTGAATTGGCTCTCAAATTAGGTTTCCGGCAGGAGCATTTATCTCCTTATTATCCTCAGGCCAATGGATAGGTTGAGGCAGTCAATAAAACTCTTAAGACGATCCTCCAACAGACAATTGATAAAAATCGGTCCAATTGGCATGTTATGTTGTATTCGGCTCTTTGGGTATACCGAACCTCTGTAAAGACGGTTACTGGTTTTACACCTTTTCAATTGGTTTATGGGATGGAGTCTATCTTTTCAGTTGAATGTGAAATTCCATCTCTTAAGTTAGTTGTTGAGCTCCTTCTAGAGACTTCGACTCTCGAAGAGTGCCTACTTCACTTGGAACATCTCGATGAGCAGCGTCGAGATGCTGCCATGGTGAATGAGGCTCATAAGAAAAGGGTTAAAATGCAGTATGATAATTTTGTCCGTCCTTGAGTCTTTTCTGAAGGTGACCTTGTCCTGGTCTATGAGCAAGATAAAGACACCTTGGGGGTAGGAAATTTTAAGCCTATGTGGTACTGTCCTTTCATTATTAAACGAGTTTCAGAAAAAGGGTCGTATGAGTTAATCGATTTTGAGGGAAACAAGCTGGCGGAGCCCCAAAACGGGCTCTACCTAAAGAAGTACTTTGCTTAGTTTTGGCTAGGCAATGACTTCTTTATACTTTATGTATATTTGTACATATATCATCAAGAGTTTTTCGATATCAACACTTTTTGGTCTGCTGTGGTAGGTGTTGATGGATGATTTGGTCTATTTTGTGTTCGCCGATGGTGCTAGTCGGCACACTCGAAATCTTGCTTCCGCAGCTTGGGTACTCTATTATCCAACTGGTCAATTGATGGTATCAAGAGGCGTATGCATCGGTCCTGCTTCAAACAATATGGTTGAGTATACTGCCATTATTAATTTATTATCCAAGGCAATCTCTCATGGGATCGACTCGTTGGTAGTGTATCTTGATTCTCAATTGATAGTGTCACAATTAAACAAAATTTATCGGTAAGGGATCCATGTTTATATCGCCAATATTTATGGGTGAGGTTGTTGCAAAGATCATTTACTTATATTAATTATTTGCACATTCCAAGATCTCATAATTGGTTAGCTGATTCTATCGCTAATCAAGCATTAGACTGGCACATCAATCATTCATCACAATAAAATCAAACATCAAAAAGTCGAACTGTATATATATATATATATATATATATATATATATATATATATATATATATATATCATAAAGCGTCTCGAGTGTACATATGTTTGTCCAAAAATATACAAAATTGGGACTCAAATTCCCATAATCATGTCCGGCATATCTAATGCCCCGGCTCAGGATGAGCGGCCAAGTAGGTAACTATCGCATTGGCCACATGCCGAAAAGTGCGAACCCAGTCACGTGGCATGCCAACCACATGACGCTGCATATCCTCAAGAAGGTCCTCTATGGCGGTCATCAGTACTCGGCAGCTCAGTCTCGCCAAGTGTCGTTGGACGTTATTTAGAGTCCGTTCTGTATCAGCAGCCACCTCTTCGGCTCCTCAGTCACGCCGTCCATGCCGCGGGAACCCATCTGGTCATACCGGCCCAATGTCTGGAACATGATCGTCATATCAATCATTTGAATCTCATCAAAAATATTTTTCAAAATGCATCATCATATTTGAAAAATCCAAAAAAAAATCATAAAATAAAAAAATTCTTACCAATCTTGCCCCATGTTGCGTTCGGTGGTAATGCTAGATTAGGATCTCCTCGGATATCCAGCCCAGCATATGGGTAGTAATCTACGGTGATGATCTAATGATCCCACCAGGTGAAGAAGTCATCATCAAAGGCAGTCCTTGGGACCTCCCCAGCCCCCAGACATTTCATCAGATCAGCCCACCGGCCCATGCGTGGATCGCGTGGGGTGGTGATGGAAACTGATACCCTGGGGCGGAGTGCGAGAACCTTCTCGAAAAAGAAAGTACACAAGATAGTCCCATATCCAAAGTTTTTGGTCTGTCCCCTCTTGATAGAAGTGAGCTGGCTCTCCATGTTGGCCAGAAGAGGAGTACACCAGTGAAACACAGTAGTGAGACAGTCAACTGCCACACTCATGGTTAGCCGTGACGCCTGATGCAGAGAGGACGATCCGTTCACTCAAGCTATGGTGAATAGGATTATCCTCAGTGATAAACTCGCCACATGTGTGATAGAAATCTGGCTCCCAACCTTTTTGGGATGTCCCGGGTAATATATATGTACATAGTCCTCTATCGTGAGACTGCTCCATGTTCTACCCTGGGAACGTACTACCTCTCCCCTTCGGGAAAGGCTCGTGATGAAATAGATATCCTCCACTTCTACCCTGAGTGTAATCTGGTCAATCATAAATGCTTCCTCCTCGACGTCCCAATAATCAATGAGCATCTCAAGCAGACGTGTGTTTGCTTTCATATTCGGAAGTTTGAAGAATTTATGAAAACCGCATCCCCGTAGGGCATCCAAAGCTTCTGGGTTGTTCATGACTTCATTATCCACCGCTGCATGTTCTCTCTCTCACCAGGTGACCAGCATTCTGAGAAAAAAATGATTTGCAACTGTTAGTTTTTGTTTAAAATTGTTCGCGGTGTATACGCGGGTCTCTGTGCACACAATCGCGTATAGGGCTCGCGTGTACGGGGGTTTCATATTACCAACCCGCGTATACGCCGCGGTGAAATTTTGGGCAAAAAATTCAACGATGAAACATTAATTAAAAATCTTAAAACCAGTCATAATCAATTGCAAGCTAAGTATAAGAGTTACCTGGAGGTTTTTGAAGAATTTGAACGGTTGAATCTGGCTATGGGAAGTTTGCTCCTTTTGCTCCAAATCCTTTGCTCTCAAACTCAAATGGTGAAAATGGTGAGTCCAAAATCCTTTTTATAAGTTTTGAAAATGCAAAATTTTTTCAAAATTTTATTTTGTTTGGCCTCATGTGACTTTTAACTTGGGAGCTTGGAATGTCGAGAATGGTTTGTTTTTCAGGACATTTTGGAAGTTTTTCGATAGTTTCAAGACAATTCCATGACTTCTGACCCATCATGGCAGGTATCGTTTTCTCACTGGCATATAGGTTAGGGACACCATTTTTCCGTTGCATTATGCATACTAGCCTCCATTTGTCGATACATCTGCCATAGGGTCGACCCCATCGTGTTATGGTTCGTAATCCATCTTCACTCGCCGATTCTTTAAATCATGACACGATGGTAGAGCCATCCTTTACATGGGCATCGTAGTTAGCACCTCACTGACATTTGTTGCCCATGTTGCTCCAATTTGAGTAGGCTCGGGAGTCCTCTGTAGTCCCACCATGATTTATGCGTTGAAGACTCATTCCTCTTAGCTTCTTCACTTTGTTTTGGCCTTATACCCTAGAGGCTCCTTTGTGTTGAGTTGTACTACTGCATTGCATGTTGACCACTTGCACCTTTTGGCCTAGAGCCGGCTTCACTTGGACTTGTGTTTAAGACAACTTTTGACCATGATGACTGCAAAATCAACCTTGCATACCTTTGACTTCTGCAACTTGACACACCTTGACCCGTGGAAGGAACACACCTTTGAGTGTCACTGACCACTTTTCACCTCCCTGCATTGAGCATAGGAATGTTCCATTCCCAGGAACTAGATCATATGTTCCACCGACACTCGTTCTTTCCACTGTACCATAGCATTCTTTTATTCTTTTTCAAGCTTAACAGAAAAAGACAAAAAGATTAAATATTCCAAAAAAGAGTGGGAACGGTATAGTATTTCCATTTATTGTTGGCAGCTAGAGTCAGTCGTATCGCCCTTGAACAAAGCACTCAAAGCAAAGTCTCCTCCGTTTGGGCGGGATTTAGTTTGAATTAGGTACGCCTTAACCTTGTTGTTGAGTCAGTTCTCCCCCGATTGGTTATCTCTTCCAATCATATGGAGGGTTCGTTTGTGCCTCCTACATGGCGAACTTATACAGAGTCATCATATGCTGCCACATAGTCACATCGAGTCGTGCTTTTGTTCAAGGGAAGTTAGCCTGAGTCGGCCTCTCTGCGGTGTCCCTTGACTCATTTTTCAGTTGGCCATCCCTGGTTGTCAGTATCATGTCTATCATCACATCAGTTATATTTGTCCTTTACTCGTGCCAGTTTGAGAAGGTCCCCATTGACTTCTTGCTGGCGGGTCTTGTCCTTATCGACGACGACACCTTGCTCTGAGGATAGGCCTAGAGCTGCACCCTGGCCCTATTTTCATTATTGATAGGTCACCTTGTGCTCATCATTGATCAGTATCATGGGTCTTTGACTGAGTGGTTTCCCTTGTGTTCGACATCAGCTTACATTATCACACATTGGGATTCGTGCAGTACTTTGGTTTCCATTTGACCCTATTGGTGGATACCTCGCCTCTGTGTCAACTTCCATTATTGGTTGGTTCAAAGGGTTTCTGTCATGTGCTAGCCACATCTTTTGTACGTCGGAACTGTACTTCGGTTGGGTTACTACATCTCTTTCTTTTGATTCCTTCCACATTATTGGCCTATGGGTTACACTTGCGCTATATTGATGGAGGATGCCTTAGTGCCTTCCTTCTAGCGGATCTTTCCCTATCGACTCCGACTCATTGCTCTGGGGCAAAGATCTAGAGTCCATTTGGTAGTACCTTGGGGTTTGCAGTCATTAGTGGCAGATCCTTCACTATTGACAGTGGGAAACCATCATTGTCTCCTGATTGATAGATTCTTACAGGTGTTTGACTCCAGCTCATCTATTCACACTTGTTAGATTGTACTGGGTACCTTGACGCTCATTATCATTATCGGTAAGTAGTCTCGCGTTTGTTAATGGTATACATCAATGACCAGTAATCAAACGATTTATCACATGGTCGACTTCAGATCATTTATTCCCATGGTGTAGAAATGTACCACAGCAGTCGGTGAAGACCTCAGGTTGTATCAGCATTCATTGGTTCACTTGACAGTTGCTCCTGTTGCTGCTAGTTGATACCACTCCACCTTATATGTTGCAGTCAGTCATGGTGACATTCTATATGCTGGCACCTGAGTTTGCAGTGTAGTACCATCCTATTCCATCATGTTCAGTTGGTACCTTTTGGGATCCATCTTTGATATCAGTGATCCGTTGCATCTTTCAGCATCATTTACAGTCTTATATATGATATTCAGACATGTACTTGTTCGATCATGATCAGATGATCCATTATGTATTTTCCAGCCATTTATACTTGTATACTTAGTGGATCTTCTTGTACTTGATATGCAGACATGCTTTACTTTTTCTGAGCATGGGTATGCCAGCCTCAGATAGTGTTTCTTTCTGATCTCCTTTTGTGGCTTGGCAGGTTGAATTCTGGTGAAGTCCTCCTCGGTTTTTGACAGATTTCCTTTCCATGTACTTTCATAATACATTCCGGCCATCATGTACCCCTTCTGACCTCATATATTAGGGGGCATCTGTTATAGCTCCAAATCTCACTCTTATGGTTTGTGATGCTGCACTCATGGCCTAGGGCAACCCCTCCTTCCAGACCTGGTCCTAAAATTTAAAAAACAGTGTTTTATCCCTTATACGTGACATTGCCCTAAGGTAAATGCATGTATATGCGGGTCTATGTATACCCAACCCGCGTATATGTATTAAAACACTTAAAAAAATATAAAACTCCTTATTTTTGGGCGGAGATCGCGGGTTTTACCTACTGATCACCTGTTAGTGCCCCTGGCCCAACTGTTCCCAACCAACTCCCAACTAAAAAACTACTTTGGGAGAGGTATAAAAAGACCTCAATGGGAAGGCCTAAGGAAGGAGAGAAGAGAGAGAAAGGTTATTATGCTGAGATTTTTCCCCTGACCAAGTCTGAAGTCCCTTGTGCCTTCTGCACTTCCCCCATTTGTAAAGGAAACCCTTCTTTCCTTGTGTGTTGATGTTCATCCACTACTTATGACATCAAGGAGTAAGTCATGGAAGGAGTTTGTTAAAGGCTTGAGGCTGGAATGGATCCAGAAGGAAGCTTTGCTTAGAGCCTGCTAAAGGTGACTCAGGTGAAATTATTCCTTTTTATGTACTTTATTTGTCTATAATAAAAGAAACACATGTCTTGGTTCCGGATATGAATATTCTTTATGTTTATGATATTCATGTTAGAATACATATGTGAATGGTTGTTTATATTTCATAACTAACTATCTTTATTTATAACATGAAGATGGTTTCTTTATAAGTTTTTGTCCATATACTACTGTGTTCTTTGGAATTGGTTGTTTTGCAGGACAAAGGAGCAAGAGGAACTTGAAGAAGGGTTTGGACCCTTGAGGACCTTCTCAAACGTAGGACCTAAGGTACGTTCCCTTATCATAGAATTTGTTTATAATAGCATAATGGCTGTGTGAATGTGTGTTTCTCTGTATAGACAACTTTTAGTCTGCTAGGGTTTCAACCCAAAAGCCCTAGGGGAAAATTTCCCTCCAACAGACGGTTCACTAGTAGTGCCATCCTTACCAGCGCACTGATTGATCAGTTCCTGCAGGCCCTTCACAACCTTACTGTCATAGAGCAGTTTCATGCAGCTCTCTAAGAATATGGTAATCATGGATGGGTCCATTTCTTCAGTTGGTTTCTCCTGACTTCCTAAGGTAGAGGCCTTAGTGAAGCTTTTCTTTGCTTCCATAAATGTTTCTTTTGCACGCTCTAGATCAAACCTAATCTCTTTTTCTGGTGCTTTGTGTACACATTCGCCTTCTGCAAGCCACTTGCCTTTACCCTCCCCTGTCGTAGTTCCACTTCGCAGCATGATGTTTACCTTAGGGTCTTCCTCGCAGGGCTCAACCCTCATCATTTGGAGGTTTTGCATCGGTTGTGGAGGCTGCACCCCCTTTTCACGAATCTTAGCCAATAATATTGGGAAATCCTTAGTTGCATGGTCAAACTGAGTATAGTAGCGGCATGACAATCGCGTCGGATTCAGACAGTCCCTCATGTAGTTTCTTGGGCCTCCATTGTAACAAATTAGCTCTCCTCGGCCTCTACCATGGCCTCCTCCACCTCAGGCTCGGTCGCGCCGCTGATACTCACCTCGCGTTCCCCCAATGCCTTGGTCTGGAGGCCACGTTTCTCCCTACACCCTGTATGCAGGTGCCCTGTCCATCATCAATTCATAACTTCAGTAATTATGCTCGTCATGACCTACTGATTGACATAAATTGAAAAGATATTATGTGGTGTCTACATGAATTTCTGCAGTAAATAGAAATTATCAGGTACATGTTTCCCAGCCACCTGGCATATAGCGCACCATAGTGTGGACCCTGCACTTGGCCTTGCCGCAACCTCCAGTCGTAGAGGCATTGGTCCCCCTGCTGCAACATAGTTCGCAAAGATTGGGTAGTGATCCTTGTCATGCCCCTGACCCTTGCATTTTAGGCGCCAAACTTCTTCACGCGCCTCTGGCTGAGCTGTTTTTTCCTACTTCAAACTTTGCATTTCGAGATTTAGGTTTTGCAACTGCGCATGAATCTGCTGAACCCCAGATTAGCATCCTGCATTGGAGACTCATGTAAGGAAAATTTTAAGAACCCTCCCTAAATTTATATGTATAATAAATGGGCGAATCTCCATGGTATATAGGAAAAATGGAAGGCGATTTTATCAATAATATAATATGTATATATAATTTTTTGGCGAATCTCTCAGTAGGCATGGCAAATATTTTACTCAATTATAAAATCTTGTAAGATCTTGGTATTACCATGGGTCAATACCATGGGTTATCATAAACCTAGAGCTTAAAAATTACTATTAGTAATTTATAAAAATTAATAAAATTAATAGTTGATTTTTATTTTATTTTTTATTTTAACCAAGCTAAAATGTTTAACATACATTAAATTACAACATCCATTTTTACTCTTGATCCACCCCCGAGAGGGATCAAATATTTTTTCACTCTATGCTAGTTTGCATATCGCGATATTTGATACCTCTCAGGGGTTAGTAGATCCAGAGTAAAGATGGATCTATGCTGGTTTAATTCCCCCATTTAAATAGGCTACATTCCAGGTGAATACCATGGGTCAATACCATGTGCCATTTTGGTGAATACCATGGGTCAATACCATGTGCCATTTTTATTTTTATTAATACTAATATTAGGGTTAATAATGTTTTTTTGCATGGTATTAATAACAATCTAATCCATGGTATTTGTCCCATAGTATTTTGCCCATAGGTTTCACCTAAATATAACACATTTTTTGAGTGTTCTTAAATATAAGGTGACTTATGGAGTAAATATAAAAAATGTTTTATTTGTTTACCATACCTCTCGTTTATTTATATTTTTATTAATTTACCATACCTCTTTTACAAATATGGTATTTGGCCCATAGGATTCACTTAAATAAAACCTCTTTCTTGAGCCTTGATAAATAGAATGAGGGTTATGGACTAAATATAAAAAGAGGTTTTATTTATTTACCATACGTCTAGTTTATTTATATTTTTATTTATTTACCATACCTTTTAAGTATAAAAAGGCGTTTTATTTATTTACCATACCTCCACTTTACTTATATTTTTATTTGTTTACACCCTTGCATGTATATAAGGTGACTTATGGAGTAAATATAAAAAATGTTTTATTTATTTACCATACCTCTCATTTATTTATATTTTTATTAATTTACCATACCTCCTTTATAAATATGGTATTTGGCCCATAGGATTCACTTAAATAAAACCTATTCTTGAAAATGGGCGAATGGATTCACTTAAATAAAATCTATTCTTGAAAATGGGCGAATGGAAGGTTGTAACTCCTAATTTCAAGGGCTAAATTTACCTTTTTTACCCTCTCCCTTAGAATAAGGTGGGCTATTTGAGGTGATTTGTAAAAATGTACTATGATACAAAGTATTCGCCCACTAAAAATTTAAAACCCCTTAAGTTCGCCAAAGGGCGAATATTCGCCCCTAAAATTTTCTATCGTCTCATGTAGCCTCATCACAATTTCTAGAGCTTCTGTCTGGATTCCAATCTTCTGTTGTGATAGCAAAACCCTTAGGTGGGGCAAGAGCGAGGCCACAAACCATTCGCGGTACTGCCCATTAGTTAAGTTCATTTTTGCTTCACGGATCGTACACTTCAGTCTTTGATCCAAATCCCAGGGCGTCTCCCCTGGCTTCATAATGATCTCCTTGAATCCCACAATCGACTGCTCTTGAGACTTAGGTCTAGTGAATTATCTGTTCAGTGCGGCCTGGATATCTGCCAACACAGACGTTGGGTTATCAGTATTGTACTTAATGTACCACGTTAATGCACGGTCCTGCAAGGCACTAAGCAGTGTGGCTTTCTTCATCTAGTCATCCGTGATACCCTGGGATTCCCATACAACCTTCGTGATGAACCAAAATTGGTCCGGATCTTCATTCCCTACACCCTTAAATACATGTAGTTTTACGGAGTTCACCATATTGAACAGCGATGGAGGTGGGGGTGGTGTGGGTGATGGGGTGAGAGGTGGAGGTGAGGATGGAGGCGGTGTGGATGGATGGGATGAGAATGGAAGTGGTGTAGGTCTTCGCGAGAACCCTTCTTATCAGCTGCATAGTGCTTAGTGGAGAAGACTGTGTGAGTGGGCTATACTCAGGGCCTTTTCTTCCTTTGTCTTTGAAAGACTTTCCACTTCACATAGGTCCAAACATCAAGGTAACCACATAACCTGTTGTTCACACAAGAGAATCTTAATCCAAGTATTTAGTGACTTTAAAAACTTACCTAGCGATCCTTTAAAGAAGCAACATTCTACTTCACTGTAACTAGCAGAGGTATCGACCATGAACTCTGACACAAATCCTCCTATGATGTGGTCGATCCAATGGTCAACAATGTGTGCGATCTTATCTTCAGAAGCTCCCAATCTTCTTAATAACTCCGGTGTCCAAACAATCAAATTTTCAAGCCTCCAAATTCCTTGGATGTCTACCAACTTCGCGATGCACTCGTATAACTCAACTGGGAAGGAACATAAGAAGATTTCATGTATCTCTATGTACAGGTTTTTGTCCAACCATTGTTCTTTCGTTAACCATGGGTTCTTGTTTTCTTGAGCTGCGAATTCATGGATCTTTCTATCCAACCAATTTTCGATGTCTTTCTTAGTTGGATTCCAATGATACAACATCACACATCTCGTTATGTAGATCCCGGTCCCGGTAGTGGAACCATTTGCTGGCTTGATGGGCCCTCACCCAGGTTCAACGTTAGGCAGCCAAGAAAATCCCTACACTACTGGCCCTTTCGGCATCAGTCCGCAGAGTGCAGACCGAAGTCCTACCCGAAGCAGTATTGGGGGATGCAGGAACCAAGTTTCTGCACCTTGAGATGGTTGTGATGTCAATTTTCTACCTTAATCCCTGCCTTCACGCAAATCGAAAAGCCCTTATGGCTTATCGATGTATTTCCTCTTCCGCCTTTTAGAACCTCCACAAAGGTATCTAGCTATCCTTCGTGCAACCCTAAACAATGATCCAGGCACTTACACACCTCTGCGACTATGTTACTGTCTTGTTTCCCTAATTATCTTAGTGGTTAGACGACTTTATCATACAGTTAAGATTACCCTTGCGTAAACATACATTATTATTTTCATTCAAATAACAGATAGAAATAGATAAATTCGCGCATCAATTTAACATTATAATGTAAACCCAGAGATTAAGATATCATAATCAAATGCGATAATCAAAGACAGAAAACACAGTAATTCCAAAATACTTCTCTTTGTTTATAATTCAAGTTCCTTGTACAGAATTTATCCGCCCCGCACACACAGCTGCAGGGGTCTGCACATTCAACTACGGACTTCTACCCTAGGCCTCTATGCACTCAGGTGTATAGCCTCTTCCTACGCTAAGACTCTCACTCTTAGCTCACCCAAGCTTACCAATGACTCATGATTTCTAACTTACTTAATGTAATTTTCTACGTAGATCTTCTAAGACTTCCCTTTTTATACAATCCCATGGTCCGTGGACCATGGGTAGATCTCCAAAAATGACACAACTTATCTAGACTAAGGGTGGAAAACCCTTTTAACTTTACACATCTTCGTGCTCTGTGACCACAAAATGTGGAGACTTTACATTTCTTTACACAAAACTCAGGCCTTCTGCCCCAAAACTTACGTGTTTAACCCCAAAATTGACCCTCAGGGGACCCGTTCCCAACAATTGTGCCACCAGGGACACATCAGTGCTCCTTCAAGCAAGCGTGCCAAGATGATTTGGGAGGCACACTACAGTTGGGTCGCTGGACATTTAGGAGTAGAGAAAATAGTAGCGTCATTGCAGAAGTATTTTTATTGGTCAAAACTTCGTCAGGATATTGGGAAGTACATTATATCATGCATCGCTTGCACCATTTCCAAACTAACCATCAAGAAGCAAGGCCTATATACTCCTCTACCTACTCCTAGTTGACCTTGGTAATCTATCTCCATGGATTACATGTCGGACCTTCCTTCTACTAAGAATGGTAACGACTACTTTTTCGTGGTCATCAATAGATTCTCTAACAGGGCCATCATGGTGGCTTGTAAGAAGAGTATCATAGCAGAGACCACTGCTAAGCTCTTCTTTGAGTGAGAGTGGTTACACTTTGGGATCCCATCGTCCATTGTCTTAGATCGGGACAACAAATTCCTAAGTGCATTTTGGTCAAGTCTCTGGTCAATGCTAGACACAAAACTTACTAAGTCCACGACTTTCCATCCCCAAACTGATGGCCAAACAAAGGTTGTCAACAGGATGATTGTAAACATTCTGTGAAAGTAAAACCCTAAGCATCTACGCACATGGGATGAAAGTCTCCCCTATTTCCAACACAGCTACAATAGTGCTCTCCATAGCTCAATGGGCCATAACCCCTTTCAGGTAGGGTTTGGATTTTAGCTATTATGTCCCATTGATGTGGCCATACCATTTGTAGCCACTTAGACAAATTCAGATCATGTCAAGTCCTAAACTGATAGGAGTAACAACTTCATTAAGTGAATTCACAACATCCGCTAGCATGTCCATGATATATTGGACAGAGTCAATGCTAATTATAAGCAGCACCATGATCAACATTGAGTGCCACATAAATTCCAAGTTGGCGACAAAGTTTGGCTACATTTGCAGAAGGAGAATTCACTGGACCCCATCACAATCTTCGCTTGCTTTGATATGGGGTTGAGCTATTGTTGAATGTTAGTTTTGTTGTGATAATTTCAACTTCAGAATTTGTTGTAGCGGCTACAACCACCCTCCAAAATTTTGGCCTACACCCAATTTCAGAGCCTCCCTTGAGAGTTTCGCTTGATGACTTCACACACTTGGGTTCACACCGTGAGCTCATGTGAGTCTTTGCATCCACCTTGCTTGTTCATTTCATCCAATTTTTTCATGTTGATGTCAAAGTCATGCTTGTGACCATGTTCTGGTCATGCTCAAAGTCTTCGCTTTGTGTGTACTTGTTCTGTTCGCTATGAAAACATCTGTCGCACTCACACACAAATTCACATTCACTGTCGTGCAAGTGTCGTCACGGTCGACCAACGAACAATCACAAGTGTCACTCTTGTCGCTTGTACCATCAGTTAATCATGTTGAACATGTATGTCTTGATGGTTTGATTCGTCTCATCGTCGAGTCATGCAAGTGTGTGTTTGCAAGATCACATATGCATCTTTCACTCATTCACACACTTAGTAATTTTGCTAAAGTTCTGACAACCCGACTCCCCTCTAACAACTAGACAATCACCCCACCATCCACTTGATCGAATGTCACCTAGAACAACGCAAAAGTACCAAGAAATTCATTTCAAGTTGCGTTTCTCGCAAGAAAACCAAACAGTCTTCATGCTAGTCAACCTGAGAGTGTGACTCGACAGCCACCTCGGGACTGACTCCCCTAAAAATTTTGCAGATGCTACAAACATTGCCAGCTCTGTTGAATGAGAAAATTGTGTAGACAATCCAAACAAACACCTAGTTCCCGTCCCTGTCTCCCTCAGAAAATTACGCAATTTTTCCAGCCAGCCCTCCCGAGAGTCGACCGGCTACTCACCTAGAAAATTGTGTAGTTTTCATGCGCAGGCCCTTTGGTGCTCAGTAATCTGCTCAGCCCAAAAATTTGGCAGAGGTGATCATAAAGCTGGGCTCCTAGCATCAGTTCAGCTTTTCCTGTCAGTAGCTCCCAGCAGCAGATGGCCAGTTCCCTCCATGAATTATGCAGTTTCTGCTGCCAAGCTCCTGGCAGCTGACTGCCAGTTCCCCTCAAGAATTGTGTAGTTTCCACTGCGAGTGACCCAACAACTAGCTTCCAATTCCCTACATGAATTGCACAGTTTTGGCTGCTAAGCTTCTGGCTCGTTCCTCCAAAAAATTACACATTTTTTTCTACCCAGCCTACCTACAATCCAACCTGTTCCTCCAAAAAATTGAGTAGTGTTTGCTGCCAAGCCCCCATTGTCCACCCATTCTAGAAACTACGTATATTTTTCCTACCCAACCTTCCTGCAGCTCGGACTGTTCCCCTAAAAGAATGTGCATTTTTTTCCTCCAGCTGAGCCAGAGCTCGCAAATAGTCATTGTCGATCCAGATTGCCCATCTTCATCACCCAGTGACCCTTGCGTAGTTTTCATCAGTAGTGCTCGAAACCTCCATCACGCCTTGCAACCTTGTTGCCTCTCCCGGTCACCTGCATCCGAAATGATCATGTGTCATGGTAGATCTTGTCATGAGTGATTGCAGGAACAAAGACACAAACAAACATGGTGCAACAAAGAATGGGATGAACGAAGGGAGCACATGTAGAAGGACAAGTTCACCAATGGATGAACAAATGATGCATGCAAAGGGATGTGCTCATGAAAAAATTATCAAGAAAATATGTGTTCGCGGATGGACGGATGAGTGAACATGCAATAAGTCCTTGTGGACAGACGAACGAACAAAAATGCACCTTTCACGAAGAGACGAACTTGTCAATCCTTCCAACATACAAGCAAGGAGCAATGTGCAAAAGAAATATTAAGCAAACCAATGACCATCGAAGACTCCAAGCACTTTTCGATGCGGAGGTGAATCCGGGACACATGATGAGGACATCCATCACCCAACAACATTATAGATCGACATGCGCACCAGTAGCAGCACGAATGTACCAGCACTGTCATGTCGAGTCATGTCATGAGTCATGTCGTCCACATCCCCACTGTGGGCCATACTATCTATCAATGTAATGTAACATGGAAATCCAAGAGACCCACTTGTTGTACAAAGAGTCATGTAAAGTCAAAGATTCATGGAAGTTAAACAATCATGAGGGTATTCGAACAACCACAAGGGTCAGTTTCACCCTTGGCTATAAATACCCCCTCATTTGTACATGTAAAGGAATTTTCACCTCGGCTCCTCCCACATAGCCAAGAGAGTCTGTAATCTTTTTTTTGATGAGTAAGTAGTGGCTCTAATGCCCTTTCCATGGCGTTAGTGATGTCTGGTGTAACAATGTGTCTTAGAACTTTCGCTTAATTCGGATGCCTGGCAACAACCAACACGTTTTCACACATTTATTGTAATTATTGTAAGACTAATCTTGAACACTTCTAATGCATGTTGACTTAACCTTTGTTTCACACTTGAACTAATTCACTTGTTGTAATACATAATCTATTAATGAAAATGTGTTGTACATGTTGTTAACGTTGTCCTTCCCATGGTGGCTATCCCCCTAGACATTAGACAAACATTTCAAATGAAACTTTTTATAACAACCGTTGCACTCGCGCGGACTCATCTACTAAGTGTTGTATGTGTTATCCTCCATTGTGTGTTATGACTTCCACATCTGTGTGGACTACTCTTCCAGAGGCTGTGCACGCCCTCTTGTATTGTGTGTTCCTAGCAGAGTTGGGGATTCCTCCAAAATGACTTGGGACTCACTCCCACCCTCTCCCTTTGTAGTGAAAGAACCATTGACACAAGTAACACTTACAATCACCAGGCATGTGAAGCTCACCTCTCAAAGACAATGCAAAGCACTCTCTTGTGCTAACAAGAAAGAGTTGAGGCAAATATTTAAGATAATGTCAATTGGTCCATCATATCGGATGGGACTCCCACACCAAACAATGTGAGGTCTAGTTTGGACTTCATACCAGGGTGATCCCCTGAATGTTGGCGGGTCCAACAACATCAACATTTCTGGCGCTAGAAGGAGGGACGCCAGTTGTATATGGATGAACATCCTCTCACACCCATTCTTGAACCATATGGTCAAGGGAGTAACTCACACTCCTTCTCACCTATGCGTGACTCTACAGTTGGTTACTCCTCACCTCCTAGGACTGAACATGAGATTTAGTATCATCACCATTGCTCTTTCTATCCCATCACTCGCCAATTCATGAAAGCATTCATACTATTCATAGGCATACAACATCTTCCTTACGCATCAAGAAAGCCAAAAGTCACTCCTACAGGGGTTGTTGTATCATGAGTGGAAGAAGAAGTCCTTGCCACACTTGAAGGTCTTGCTGAAGCTATTGAAGACAGAGAGCAACCTTCGGTCTTCTGGCAAGGTGAACAAGACACTCGTGTGATCTTGGGATCAAACTTCAGTAGAGGAGGTGGAGGGGAAGGCATCGGAGGAGCCGAAGGTAGAGATGAACCAACATTCTCAGAGCCAAAACCATCAAATTCTGAAAGAGAGGAGGAGGACGAAGAAGAAGAAGAGATGGCTAACCCAAATATGGAATGGATGACTCAGGGACCATTGGCTCTCCCGGCTGTTCTACACAAGGTGCCAAGCGAGTGGATATAATGAACATCAAGTTTAACCCTGATAGCACAGTGAAGGCAGAAGACCACTTAGACAACTTATACCTACAGTTGTAGACCCTTGAGGTATGGTATGACGATGTAGCATGTAGATTGTTTCCATGTACCTTGGATGGCTGCGCAACTGCATGGTATCACAACCTTCCACTGAACTCTATATAGAACTGGAATGCGTTCAAACACATGTTCCTTGAAAATTTTGTTGATGACAAGACCCCAACAATGCTACTAAAAGAATTGGGAAGCCTGAAGATGGAGGGAAAAAAGAGAGTAAAAGACTTCAATTAGAGGTTTACACGCATATTGAACAAGTTTGTAGCAGATAGTAAACCTGATGACTCCATCATTGTTGATTACTACATGTCCACACTGCCGACCAGAGTTGCGCAGTTTGTCGAGCGAGCTGCGAAACTGACACTCTTAGAAAACTACGAAAATGCTATTGTTTTTTAGAAAGACTTGCATGTAAATGGAGTCATCATGGATGATGAATAAGCAAAGGACTCCAAAGATGTGAGCAAGAAGTGCCAAGCAATGGCGAGCAAGGGTAGATACAAGGAAGCCATTGATATTGAGACCCTCATTCTCTTGGTCAAGAACTTGACTACAGAAGTGCCCGAGCTCAAACAATGGAAAACAAACACATTTGCAAGAAGCCATCCGCTCAGGAAGAGATAGGCAAGAAGCTCATCCAGCAGCAACTGGTCCTCTCCAAAAAATGCACAGAGCTCTGTCTTCCAAGTTAAATAGTGTGCAGATCCTAAGTTCTGTTCATTTCAGGAAGAACTCACCCCAAGAACTCTTGTTCAGATTGGAAGCGAGTCACGAACTCTGTATGTAGTCATACTTTCGATGCAGAAAATAGTGTGCAGGAGCAGTCGAAAGACATTGATGATGAACAATAGGTTTCACTTGATGAACCATCAAGTTCTGAGCATGTAGTGAACGCATATTAGTGCCCACAAGCAAGGTCAAAGACGAACACTGAGAAGCATCCCCACAAGAAAAATGACCGATACAATATCAGGAGTAAAGGGGCTCCCCTTACACTTTGGGAAGCACAAGAAAGGATGAGACTATTGTTGAGGAAGGTTGATCCACCAGCTACCCCAAAGCAGAAAACAAAGAACAAATCTAGGAAGATAGCGATGGGAAAAAGCACATCCATGAGCAGCAATCTGCAAAACACTCTATCAGACGATACGAACATCCATTATACCCCAAACACCTTGGTGATTCTACCACCTGTGGAATAAAACATTGTACATGACATGAAGAAAAATTGAGTGAACATCAATTTGTTCAAGTTAACTAAGATCCAGAGTGAGAGAGACATCCTACTACGTGCATTGGGATGGAAAGCAATGGACATCGCAACCTCTACCAGCAAGGGAGAAAGCACACCTCCTATATCACTTTCCACTATGCTCAATACACTCTAGATGGAATAAGAGAACTCAAGTTTCCCTCCATTCCTTCTATGGTTTGAAATCTTTAACTGCAATTTTCACAACTGATTAGTTGATTTCGGCGCGGTAGCCAATGTCATGCCGCTCTCCATTACGAAAAATATCAATGCACAATGGAGAGAGACATCCGCGCGAATCATATAGCTTGATCGAACATCGGTACCAACCATTGGTGAACTACGAGACGTGATCATCCGACTATCTCATGACAGTCGAGTCCACCAATTCATCAACATAGTTGTTGTGGACATACCGAAAGCATATGGTCTACTACTCAGCAAAGACTGGTCGATCAAGCTAGATGAATATTTTGCTATAGACTGGTCTTACATGTGGCTCCCATATAAAGGAAAATGCAAATAGATTCAGGTGTTATCTGAGAGGTATATGAAACATAATGTCACTCCCCTTAATGGCGAGAATGAACTGTTGGCCTTTGCAGAACTCATGTTTGGCAACTACCTCCTTGAAACAACATTGGGGTGTTATCCTACACGGTCAACTCCAAACCCACCAAACATGCAGTTGGGACTCCTTCCTTACCCAACGGATGGTAATGAAACTTTCGCATTACATTGTACCAGTAGTAGCGATAGTAGCAGCAACAATAGTAGTAGTAGTACTAGCACATTAAGCGGTCTCTGTACAGACAAGTTGTGGACCATGTACTTTGATGGATCAGGAGTCGGATGTGTCTTGATCGACCCTTACAACACGAAGCATATGGTTTCAATTCGCTTGGAGTTCAAGTGCACGAACAACATTGTTGAGTATGAAGCACTCATGTTAGGCTTGCATAAAGTCATCAACCTCAATGTGGTCGCACTCAAAGTGGTAGTTGATTCAGAAATAGTGGTATGGAAGGTACATACCACCATTCATTGTTTTTCATCACATCTCAAAAGCTACCAGCAAGAGGTATGGCGACTAGTCTCAAACTTCCAAGCATTTAACATCATTGTTGTACCATGTATGCATAATGCAGCTGCCAATGCTTTGGCAAATGCAGCTTCAAGAATGTCACCAATTAGGGATAGATTACTATTGAAATTTTGTACAAATCATCTATCCTGGATAACATAACTAATTTATGTGTGTTTAATGATGATCAACAAATACTTCATTTCACGGCCAACGCTAATATCTTCAAAGATGCAGTGATAGATGATGACGAGCATGAGCACTCTTTGCAAGCAGAAGCTGGTAATGGGAAAGGCCACCTTATCACAAAAGGTGTGGCAACATTGGAAAATATTTATGACTTGCAAAAACGTTTTCAGGGGCCAAGGAATAGCAAGACCCACAGTTCCACCATGAGGCACGAGCTGATAAACTTGGGAATAGAACAAGATCCGAAGTTTGTCAATCTTGGTACATGTTTTACACAACAAGAGCAACAAGCCTCTGTCTACTTGTTCAAATAGTACCAAGATGTGTTTGCATGGATGTATGATTATTTGAAAACTTATGACATATGGATCATCCAACACATTAACCCGATCAAAGAAGGGGTCAAGCCATATGAACAGAAGCTGAGGAAAGTACATCTGTCGCTTGAACCCCTCATATAGAAAGAGATCACTAAATTATTGGATGCACAGATCATATACAAAGTTCTTCATTCCACATGGGTTTCAAATCTTTTTCATGTACGTAAGAAGTCCAGGGAAATCCACTTGTGTGTCAATTTCTAGAATGTAAACTGCGCCTCAGACAAAGACAACTACATTGTTCTATCTATGGACCACATTTTGAAAATAGTATCTCAGGCACATATGCTTTCTCTTCTTGATAGTTTCTAAGGATACAATCAGGTTCTGGTAGTAGAACCTGACACACTTAAAACTACTTTCCATACAAAGTGGGGTATGTTCGCTTACAGACGAATGTCGTTTGGGCTTGTAAATGCAGGTGCAACCTTTCAGCGCGCCATGGACATCGCTTTTTGCGGACTCATCCGAAATAGCATAGTGGTATACCTCGATGATGTGACTGTGTACTCAAAAAAATGAGAAGACCACATATGCTATCTAAAGAAAAAAATTTAGCAATGTCGGAGATACGGGATTTCTTTGAATCCCAAAAGGAGCGTATTTGCAGTGTCTAAGGGGAACCTTCTCGGACACATTCTTGCCAAAACCAGGGTCAAGGTGGATCCGGATCGGCTCCAGACTATTACACAGATCCCTCACCTAGCCAACAAGAAAGCCATGTAGTCCTTCTTGGGCAAGAAAAGCTTCCTCCAGAAGTTCATCTCGAATTATGCATAGATAGTTAAGCCCATGAAAGACATGATCAAGAAAGATGTAGTCTACAGCTGGGGCAAGAGGGAAAACTATGCATTCTCCCGAATCAAGAAAGCCATTGTAGAAGTGCTTGCACTCTATAGCCCAGACTTCAAGAAGGATTTCCTGCTATACACCTTTACCTCCGGTAATTCACTAGCTGCAGTACTCACTCAGAAGGATGAGATGAATGATGAACGCCCAATCTCCTTCATGAGCACTAGCATGTAAGGACCAGAGCTCAACTACCCCACTGTTGACAAGAAAGCTTATGCAGTTTACAAGGCGGTGAAACACTTGAGGCCCTACCTGATGAAGAACCATTGCATAGTCTTCGTCCCTCACCCAATAGTTCGCACATTGATTGTACAGCAAGAACTAGGTGAACGACGTGTGAACTGGATGACAGGATTTCAAGAGTATGATATTGAAATCAAGCCAGTTCACATGATCAAAGGACATGGGTTCTGTAGACTTGTAGCTGAAGTGGTACATGCACTGGAGAGTGCAGAAGAGCTCATCGGCTAGGCTCAGGAAATTGATATGTATGATATAAGTTGGGCCACACCCACTTAAGAAGGAACCTCTTGGTACGCAGATGTGCACCAATACCTTTGGCACAACACCATACTCTCTCACTTTTCCATCAGACAAAAGAGGGCATTGTGCCTTAAATCCTTAGCATATCAGTTGGTGAACGAAGTGCTTTACAGAAAGAACAGTAATTTAGTTTTTCTCAGGTGCCTGGAGGCACATGAATTAAGGAAGGTACTTCAAGATCTGCATGACGGACACACTAAAGGTCATTTTGCAGGAAACACCACTGCACACAAAGTTATGCGAATCGGTTTCTACTGGCCCACATTATTCAAGGATGCACATGCTTATGCCCACATGTACTCGATCTGTCAGTGATGCGCCGGAAGAACATGAAGTTTAGTAGCCCCACTGCATCCTGTTGCAGTGACCGAACCATTCCAACAGTGGGGCCTGGATATCATTGGGGAAATCTTCCCACATTCGTCAAAGCAACACCACTACATTCTAACAACAATTGATTACTTCATGCAGTGGACAGAAGCAGTTATGCTCAAACAAGTGAGTGACTACGAGGTCATCATCTTCCTCCTGCAGAACATCATCTCATGCTTCGGTGTTCTGATATCACTTTTTTTTTATAATGCAACTTACTTTTCATCTTTGAAACTCTATGATTCTGCATTACATAATGGTATTGTGCTAAAGCATTCATTTGACTATTACCTGCAAGGAAACAGTCTCGTAGAATCCACAAATAAAAACTTCATCCGCATAATCAAGAAGACCGTTTTCTCTGAGTAGAACAACTCGCATACTGCCTTGACAAATGCATTATGGTCTGACCATGTAACACCCAAGCCTTCTATGAATACCTCACTATACTTCCTAGTTTATGGAAAATAAGCCATCCTTCCACCAAATATCTACTTTCCTATGCTTCAGCTTTCCCAAGAATCCCAAGGCAAGCCTTGCTAGCTAGTTCAGTGTAGGATGGATGCTCTCCATACACTTCAAGAAGAAAGGATGAAAGCAAAAGAAAAATTCACACTCCACCAAAACTGTATCAAGAGATGGTTCGATAAGAAGTCTGCAGGGAAAGCTAACTTCGATGTTGGTGACTTAGTTCTGAAATGGGATAAGTCCCATGAAGACAAGGGAAAACATATGAAGTTCCAGTCCCTATGGATTGGTCCATACACGGTACATGAGAAGCTTGTCCCACACACGTATTATTTGAAATCACTTGATGGGAGGATTTGGAAACCATCCTGTCAATAGCCAAGATCTCAAGCATTATTTTCAGTAGGTGTTATAGACATTTTTGTGCCTTACAGCATAGAGCATGAAATGTCAATAATCTAAGGGATCAAAAGTCCCTAAACATGTTGTTCCTACCCCTAGAGGAACAAGGTCAACAAACCATAGCACTTCAGATCAGTTCTCCACTGAAAAACACTCAAAAACAGGTCAATTTTGGATCAAAGCAGCTGCTCCACTAAGCATCTGCGTTGAATGTCAAAAGCTCTATGGTGTACCTGCGCTGCATAGCAAGTGCAACAAAGGCTACCTGTGCTGGGCATACTTTGACATGTGGAGGAATCTTTTCTCAATGTGCCAGTGCCCAGGAAGCTTCCAAAATGACACTTGGATCAGAAGATTCGCCTAATGATGAGTTAAGAGCTTCTAAAACTCCAAGTGGAAGGTAGAAACTCCGAGTGGACTCAAGGACTGAAGAACAACTGGAGTTGAAGAGGACAACAAGTCACACATCAAGCTGACTTATCTTCACTTCAAAACTCTATATAAGGATCTCATCCCATGGGATCAGGAGGCCGGGAATTTTGTGCAAAGAATTGCTGTTGGTTTACAGTTGAGAGTATTGGGTGATTGCTTGAGGGAGGTGAAGAGGAGATTTCTTTCCGTCGGGAAGGTGATGCTGGATTGGACCTCTTATGGTTGTATCACCGCCTGAACCTTACTTTCTTCCATTAATAAAGCATTTGAGGTTCTTCTATTCGCATGTGTTTCAATGGTGTGTTGTCTTACTTGCGTATTTGATTTATGCTAATCCTTGAATCAATTATGAATGCATGTTTCTTGTAGTTTCCTTTTCTCGTCTTGTTTGCAGGATCTTGTGTAGCTGGGCCCGTGAGAAGACTTGGAGCTGGGAGCAAGCGGCAAAGAGAGAAGATTGGATCGACCATTTGCGCAAGACATCGGTAAGTGGATCTCTTCCTTTCCTCTTTTGCATGTCATAAAGAAGTAATCTTAGATAGCTTTGCTTCGGCTATTGCTAAGGAACTATCACCCTTAGAGTGGGATAGGGTCATTCCGTGTTGGATACTTTTCCCCACAACAGACTGGCGACTCCGCTGGGGATCGTGTCTTGTTGGTAGATTGTGTTTCTTGCTATTCATTTCCTAAACAAAGGGAGTACCGAATCGAGCTGCATTCGAATCCTTCGAATGCAAAGTAGAGGGCAGCTACTCTAGCTCAGTGCTGGGCATGTTTATGATTTGAAGAGCTGATCCACAAGGACTCTTTTTAGCTCTTTGTGATAGTGTTCATCTTCCTTAATCATCCTCTAGTGTATACTTGACTGATAGCCTCTGATTTGGCCAAAAACCATTGATTTTTGAGCAAACTGTGACCCGGAATCTGAGAGAGACGAGAGTTGTCTCTTCAGTGCAGCTGCAGCAAAGGGTACCTGCGCTGCAACGCAGGTCCCGAAGGGGCTACCTGCGCTGCATGTCAGATTGACAGTGCAGCACCTGCGCTGATCCAGTTTTTCCTTGTGCAACTGGGGTTCCCCACTATCTGTTGCCCAGTTTTCAATATTGTTTTTGCAGCCTGTTGTCAACCTGTATACCCAGCTGAAACTACCTTTCTTTGCCTTCATTCCGCCTCAGTTGTATGAAGAAATCGTGATTGTTCTTATTGTATTTCTTGCTTTCATTCACAGTTTCCCATAGCGAAAGTGAACTAGTCTTGCTGTGACCTCTTGGATCTAGGCCTGTAAGAAAGTGTCGTTGTGATTCTAAGAGCTAGTTTATTGCTGTTCATAGCTGCTTGAACATTTGCTTTCGTTATATTGGTTTGAATTTCAGTATTTCTTGTGTTGAAACGAGTGAATCTTAAGGTGTTCTTTTGATTATTGGACAAAAACTTGTTTGCTTTCGCTTGAAATTGAATTCGAAATTATACAACAGCTTTCTTTTTGTAATACATCAACATTAAGGAAGAAGAAAAGAAATACTTGCATTGTGCATGTGCATTTTGACAGTTTGCATGTCGATTTAGGAAAGTGCATCAGTGTGTGCTCTATGATCTGTTTGAAAAGATGATGTCTTTCTTTTCCTTCAATAGTTAAGATTTCCATAAGTTGAAAGAACTGAAAAAGCTTGCTTATCATTCTTAGACTGCATTTAGGAGTTGTATCATACATCGCGTGGTGATCCATAAAGGCAAACTGCTAAGCAAGATCAACCTAAAAAGAACTGAATTTATCTAACAACGCTTTGAAACATAACGAAACACAGTAGAGGTCTAGGTAGAGACGTGAACCGGCGTCGTTAAACATAGTGACTGTCGATCTCTACGAAGGTGGGTGATTCCTCCTGAGGGACGATATCACTAATACGGATTTGTGCTCCCGCGTACCGTCGCGTATATTGGGAGACCCCTGTAGGAACAAAGCCCTTATCCATAGGAATCCGTGTCGACCGCCCTACTGATCGCGATGCAGTGAACACAGCATTCGCGAAGATCAACCACTCGTACCGTAAAACGTATTCTGTGGTTTCGCGAAAGGTTTGGCACACCCTCTGCCTAGAACTCCAGAGTAGTTTCTTTTGGCCTTTTTTCAAACTCTATAACTGAAAAAGTCCATCCGAGCATTTGTCACTTCGGGCTCATTAATACATCGAAGGAGACTAGAGTCATCTTTAGCTTTTTCTCGACTCTTAAAAAGTGAAAAAGCAAGTTGTGTCTAAAAGCATCGTCATAATAAAATTCATTTTAAACGGAACATAATCACCTCCTATTCCTGCGTTGATCTTCGAAGTTAGTCTTTTGGCATCGTAAGTTCTTGTAGAATCGCTAAAATCTTTTGGATAGACTCAAAATGTCTGAACAACTGTCAACATCTAGGACTGTGTCGTCCGACACAGCAACAGCAGAGCCTCCTGCTGCTACTCCAACGATGTTTGCTGGTATACCATCTGTCCCGGCAAATTGCCAACAACAAGCTGGAGTCCCATCAGGGACAACAATATGGTTAGTTCCTATTTCTTCATCCGGATTATCATCTGGTACTTCTTATGTTGAAACTCAACAAATTGATCCAATGTGTCTTCAAAGGCCAATTTACCCTTTAAGTGCTGGATTTCCACCATGTGGAGGGCAGTATGCTCTTTCATTGTTCCCTCCTAGAGAACAACCATATGAGAGTTTACAACAAGGATCAGGTCAAACTGGAATTACATCCAGCGGTTGGGTACCAATACTGCCTCAACAACCAGGAGTTGTATGTTCAATGCAACCAGTACACCCTATGTCGAATATCACCACCACTCCTGCTATGGTGAATGCGTTGCATCAATCACAATCTCAGGGTAGTGCCTCCTTATCTGGAGCGACTCAGGCTCAAACAAGTACTGTGACTCCTCATCTTGGTCAATCATCCAGTATTGGTCAACAGCAAATGGTCCAACAACCAGAGCTGGTTCAATCTCAATAACCGCCATTCCAGCAATCATATCAAGGACCTGAGCAACAAGTTTTTGTAAGTAATGGGCAACCATGCTATAATGGTTATGCCCATAAACTTTGTCAAAGTTGCCAGCATTATGCTGGTTTACAAAGACCCATTGCTCAGGTGATCCCATCTTATCCTGGGTATGATTCACCTAACCTGAACCAACAGTTGCCCTTTGTAGCAGCTCTAGAATTGCCAGATCTAAACCGGCTGACGAATGATCCAATTGCTTATGCCCCTTGGTGGCCAGCAATTCCGCATAAACTTCCTTCGGACATCCCTAAATTCAATGGAAATCCAGGTGAAGACCCGTCGAATCATGTGATGACATTTCATCTGTGGTGTTCATCGAACACTCTAAACGATGATTCGATAAGACTTCGCCTCTTCCAGAGGACATTGACAGGTCCAGCAGCGAAATGGTACATTGAATTGCCAAGAGCCTCTTTCGACAATTTCAGCTCCTTAGCCACGACTTTCTTAACCCATTTTCAATTACCAATCAGGTATGAAACAGGAACCGAAATACTGACCAACTTCAAACAAACGACAGCTACTCACATATCTGATCATATACATGAGTGGCATCGTCGTCGTAGGATGGTGAAAACTTACGTCCCCGATCAGCTGTTAGCTGAATGGTTTATAAAGTCGTTACTTCCGGCTATAACGGAAGATGTGGCCAAGGGAGGAGTCGTAACAAAGGAGCAAGTCATTGCTCGCGCTCAATATTTAGACTTAGTATATACTCAGTCTGGCACGCTCTACGACAAAATACCTGATGCCCCTAGACCTGAATTTTCAATTCCTCCCCCTCCTAAATCGAATACTGACTCTCACGCCAGCAATGGCGTGACTGGAAAACACAAAGTTTCTAGTCAAAATGCAAATGAAGAATTTCTTGCCTCAGAAGTAAATGCCATGTCAACCGACAAGGGCAAACAACTGAAGCAACCAGGAGGCAAGAAGAAAAAGAAAAGGAAAGGGAAACCCCCGACAGGGTGTCATATATGCGATGAGGATCATTGGACAAAAGATTGTCCACATATAGCTGAAGTTAAGAAACTCTTCAAGAGTTCAAAAACCCCGGCAGTATTGACTGATCCGTTTCCTAATCCAAGACAAAATCTGGTTGCGAATCAAAATGCTTCCCGATCCCAAGTGCTTATGTTGTCCACCTCAAAGCAGCAGAATAATGCTTTGACAAGGAATAAAGGTTACCGGAATCCACAGCGGTCGAATAACAAGGCTGATAAACAACCTAGTAGTTCGACAACAACTTTGACCGAAGTTGTGCCACCCATCGTTCCTAAGCCAATAATAAACTCGCCAAAGGGAGTAGTACACAAATCGACATTTAATCCTCGTGCAAAAGTAGCACAGAATTATAATATAGCAGAGGACCTGGCCCAATCGCCGTCCGCTATGTCGACATTTGAGGTACCACAAAATTGCCCTTCCCAAGAGCAAGCTTTATTATCAGCGATAGGTGGGATTGGCCCAATGGATTCCAATCTGGTGGCCTTTGATCATAAGGGATATGACCCTTAGTTGCCAGCTCAACTAGCTTTCCTTATTCAAGTAAAAGCCCTCAACAAAACTATTCATCGAACAATTATTGATGAGGGGGCATCTACATGTCTTATGTCGATGAGTTGCTGGAAAAATTTAGGCTCACCACCCTTGTCAAAATCATCAACGACATTAAAAGCATTTGATGGACGATCATACACTCCATACGGGATTTTAAGTAACTTGCAAGTTGAACTGGGGGGCAAAACAGTAGAAGTTGATGTTGAAGTAATCGACGGAAACCTCGATTACAACATCCTACTGGGAAGGCCTTGGATATATGCCATGGCTGCAGTTGTGTCGACATACTTCAGGAGGATTGTATTTGCTTTTCAAGGAATAATTACAATCGTCGACCAACAAACATTTCTCCCCAACAGTTCTCAAGTTACAGGAAGCAGCACAATGATCCATGAAAGTAATCAATCGCTCCAAAATATCGGAGTAGGTCTCCTAAAAGACCCTGCCTTAATGGGTACTTTTGCCCTACCGCCGGCGAGTAATCTGGCGGAAGTAGCCACAGTGGAAACCTACAATATGAAATCTTCTATATCTAACAGATTCGGAAGATTCCTAAATATTTTGTCAGCATGGATCATCGCCCTAATGGAAATATTGTAAATACAGTGGGCCCCGAGGACGGTTCTTATCTCGTGTCAACCTCGTTAAAAAATGAAACAAGGAGTCATGAGGATAGTTCTTTTACTGTGTCAACCTCATTAAAAAATGAACCAAATCCCCTTTTCAAAATTCAAAGGTAAACCTTCATTCCAACCACCAAGTTGAATGCAATGAAGCTTGGGGGGCACCCTCCTTTGACATGCGTCATTATGATGCTGGGGGCATGCATAAAAACGAGCAGTTTTGGCAAAGTTCATGCTCGTTAAAAAATAAACGCAAGATCTGAGCAGTTTTAACGCGGACTTCATGCTCGTTAAAAAATAAACATAAGCATGTGAGCAAGCTTCCCCCCAGAGTTCAAGCTCATCCAGAAAAAATGAACTGGTAAATAACCATTTGAGACCGTAAATTCATCAGCCATAAAAGCCTTGGTCATGTTTGTGCACCGTCACCTCCACTTTTCATTTGGCCGACCATTCACATCCACTTGATTGTTTACCTATTTTGAGGAACAGCTGCGAAGAGTGATCCCACCTAGCCATCCTTGTAATACTGCCGTGATTGGAAAATTCCAACCTGTACCTGGAATCTGCTGTTATCCCTGTTTATCACTCGTTCCTCGAAATACGAGTCTTCTTTGAGCTCTTTTCACTGACTCGTAAAATATGAAAAGTTTGTCGAGTTTTGGCCTTCCAGCTCGTTAAAAGGACCGGAAGAGCTATCCCTCCTCTAGATTTTAATCTTTTTGGACCTGTGGGATTATTGCACAAAAAGATCGAGCGCTTGTCTAGTTCGGCTCGATAAAGCTATCGAACATTCATCCCTTCTGTATTGTTTTATACTTTTTCGGACTTAAGGGATTAGATGACGAAAAAGGACCTTTGGAGTTAACTTTATGTACCCTTTTTAGACTCTCTAAAAATGAAAAGGACCGAGTTGTCTTTGCCGCTAGACTCGTTAAAAACATTAAATAGCGACAAACTTGTCTTTAGACGAGAACGAGTTTCCCTATCGCTAGGCTCGTTAAAACATAGCGATGGGCTTGCCCGAAGGGCAGGTTATAGAACAAGCATATGTTATCCTCCTCAAGCTTGACAAAAATAAAGAGGTACTGGTCAGAAATGACTGGGGAAAAATTGGGAGAACCTCAAAGCTTAATGGTAGCAAGTCGCTCTTGAACATGACACTTTTGCCTCCGTAAATATCGGGTTGGGTTATTATCATTCACCGGTCCCTTCACCATGGTCTCGCCATACCATCCATACATGGGGTAATGCTACCGATCCATCACATTAGTGTCGTTATATGTTCAAGAGATGTCATTCAGAAAGTGTCAACCGGGTCCCATCCACTACCATACATCATCTTTCATCCTTCCATGACCGCCACCCTGAATCATATTTCACAGATCGTTTTCACCATCATCACTAGCTTCGTTCCGTGTCACTGATGTGGGATTCATTAAGGCCCTCCTTTGACGGATCACTTCTTGTCGACATCAGCTCATTATCCAAGAAGTTGATCTAGGAACACCCCCTCAGTACTTTGAAGCTTGCATGCCTCAATGGCAAGTTTCTCACTTCCGGCGATAGGTATACATTAATGACCTTCGACCAGGAGACTTTGCGTGGTGTTTGACGTCAGATCCTATATTCACGCCATGTGAATTGTGCTGCAGTACCTTGAGGGTCATCATCATTATCGGTGATTCCTCTCGCGCTTGTTAACAGTTTACATTATTGACTGGTAATCAAGCGATGTCTTTCCATGTTCGACTTCAAGAAATTCTCACATGGATCGACTTGTACTAGAGTGGAGATCGGACAAGTTTGAAGACCTCGGATCTAGTTTCATCCATCCAGGCTGCGATATATATTCAGGAGATAAAAACATAGACATGTGCAGCAGATGATCATCCTACTTAAAGGATGATAATTAAAAGCAGAGAATTATCAGTCTATTATCAGACGATCGTCTGTTTATGTACAGCAAATGTATTTATAAAGCTGAGCATGGGAAATGCCCGCATCAGCTAGATTATGAAAAGAAAGTATGAAAAGATAATGTATTGTATTGTATTTTGTTACAGGTCACCTCCCGACGATTGAATGAACTTCGGATCCTCCTAATAAAGCATTTCACCCGATAAACGACCTCATACTTTAGGGGGCAACTGTTATAGACATTTTTGTGCCTTACAGCATAGAGCATGAAATGTCAATAATCTAAGGGATCCAAAGTCCCTAACATGTTGTTCCTACCCCTAGAGGAACAAGGTCAGCAAACCACAGCACTTCAGATCAGTTCTCCACTGAAAAACACTCAAAAACAGGTCAATTTTGGATCAAAGCAGCTGCTCCACTAAGCATCTGCGCTGAATGTCAAAAGCTCTATGGTGTACCTGCGCTGCATAGCAAGTGCAACAAAGGCTACCTGCGCTGGGCGTACTTTGACATGTGGAGGAATCTTTTCTCAATGTGCCAGTGCCCAGGAAGCTTCCAAAATGACACTTGGATCAGAAGATTCGCCTAATGATGAGTTAAGAGCTTCTAAAACTCCAAGTGGAAGGTAGAAACTCCGAGTGGACTCAAGGACTGAAGAACAACTGGAGTTGAAGAGGACAACAAGTCACACATCAAGCTGACTTATCTTCACTTCAAAACTCTATATAAGGATCTCATCCCATGGGATCAGGAGGCCGGGAATTTTTTTGCAAAGAATTGCTGTTGGTTTACAGTTGAGAGTATTGGGTGATTGCTTGAGGGAGGTGAAGAGGAGATTTCTTTCCGTCGGGAAGGTGATGCTGGATTGGACCTCTTATGGTTGTATCACCGCCTGAACCTTACTTTCTTCCATTAATAAAGCATTTGAGGTTCTTCTATTCGCATGTGTTTCAATGGTGTGTTGTCTTACTTGCGTATTTGATTTATGCTAATCCTTGAATCAATTATGAATGCATGTTTCTTGTAGTTTCCTTTTCTCGTCTTGTTTGCAGGATCTTGTGTAGCTGGGCCCGTGAGAAGACTTGGAGCTGGGAGCAAGCGGAAAAGAGAGAAGATTGGATCGACCATTTGCGCAAGACATCGGTAAGTGGATCTCTTCCTTTCCTCTTTTGCATGTCATAAAGAAGTAATCTTAGATAGCTTTTCTTCGGCTGTTGCTAAGGAACTATCACCCTTAGAGTGGGATAGGGTCATTCCGTGTTGGATACTTTTCCCCACAGCAGTAGGTCGGGCTGCACCCTGTGCCATGTACATAGTCTGCTTGTTTCTTCTTGTTTTTATCTAGTTTGCTTTGCTTATCTTTGTTTTTACTTTGTTTGTTATGCTTACTATGTTTGTTTACGTTTGTTTTTTTTGCTTGATATATTACTATTTTTGTTTTCGGAAATAAGTGTTGCCAACTACTATGTTTTGGCTTTTGAATAGAGTATGTGGCTGAAATATGAAGACACTTGTGACACTACAGCACTTGGCCAATATTGTGTCTGTCTTCTCTGTGCTTGGTTATAACCTTCAGCCGATGAAATATTGACAGAAAATACGAGCTGTCTGCAAGGGAAGTTTTGGTCCAACCATGAACCTATGTCCACACTGGGAAGCCCCATGCCTGACCTCAGCCTTCTGCTCTGTATGTTCAAGCCCATCCAATTAGTAGAAACAGAGAAGGGGAAAATCTAAACGAGCAAACCTATGTCAGTGGTCTTACATGCTTCTCTAAAGGAACAACCTCTTCTACTCTCAATAAGTCAGGATCCCTCTTCTGCCCCAAAAATAAATAAATGCCTATGCACATTCCTCTTGAAAAAATACAAAGGTGAAAGAAGAGAAAGGCTTCTTGCGCAGAGAGGTGAAGCATGCAACTCCACTGGGGTACTAACCAGGCTCGTTGGCAGTGGAGCAATGCATGTGTTCCTGTGTGACTCTGTCAGGGTACTGTCCAGGCCTATTGGTAGTGGAGCAACACCAGAGATGAAAACTTATACTCTAAAAATCTTCAACTCACGAGCTAAACTACCCTTCCCGGATTCGAAACACTGAGATCAAGCTAAAAAATTTATTATCTTTGACTGAGTTGGCAAAAGGTAAACCATGTATGTCCATGGGGAAGTGGGGAAGCCGAAGTAACCCGCACAATAATTAAATACTCCATGAAATACCAAGGCCCTGTGCTAGCAACGAACCAAAACAGAGAAGCTAGAGTTCCACCAGCATGTCACCAAGTGTTGTAGCAACTACAACAACACTCCAAAATTTTGGCCTGCACCCAATTTCAAAACCTCCCTTGAGAGTTTCGCTTGATGAATGCACACACTTGGGTTCACTCTGTGAGCTCATGTGAGTCTTCTCATCCACCTTGCTTGTTCATTTCATCCAAGTTTTTCATGCTAATGTCAAATTCATGCTTGTGACCATGCTTTTTTCTTGCTCAAAGTCTTTGCTTTGTGTGTACTTGTTGTGTTCGCTATGAAATCATATGTTGCATTCGCACACAGAGTCACATTCACTATCACGCAAGTGTTTCCACGGTCGACCAATGATCAATCACAAGTGTCGTGTTTGTCACGTGTACCATCGATCAGTCATGTTAAATATGTATATCTGGATGGTTTGAGTCATCTCGTTGTCGAGTCATACAAGTGTGTGTTTGCAAGATTACATATGCATATGTCACTCGTTCACACACTTAGCCTTTTTGATGAAGTTATCATGACCTAACTCCCCTCTAATAGCTGGACCATCACCCTGCCACTGACTCGATCGATTCTCACCCAGAACAACACAAAAGCAACAAGCAAGTCATTTCAAGTTGCGTTGCTCACAAGAAAATCAATCAATCTCCATGCTAGTCAACCAAAGAGTTTGACACAGTAGCCACCCCAAGACTGACTCCCATAAAACTTGCACAGAGTCTAGAAGCATTGCTCACTCTACTGACTAACAAAATTACGCAGATAGGTCGGACATACACCCAATACCTATCCCTGTCTCCCTCAGAAAATTGTGAAATTTTTCCATCCATCCCTCCCGATAGTCGACTCGCTGCTCACCTAGAAAATTATGCAATTTTCATGAGCATGCCCTTTGCTGCTTAGCAATCCGTTCAGCCTAGAAATTGCGCATAGGTGATCAGCAAGCTAACCTCCCAACATCAGTGCAATTTTTCTCGTCAGCAACTCCCAACAGCAAATTGTGAGTTCCCTCTAGGAATTGCACAGTTTTTGCTACCAAGATCCGGACAGCTGATAGTCAGTTCCCATAAGGAATTGCACAATTTATGTTCCTAGTGACCCTGTAGCCAGCTGCCAATTCCCTCCAGGAATTGTGCATTTTTGGCTGCTAAGCTCCCGTCCCGTTCTTCCAAAAAATTGTGCAAGTTTTGTGTGCCTAGCCTCCCTGCAGCCTGATATGTTCCTCCAAAAAATTGTGCAGTTTTTGCTGCCAAGCCCCCACTGCCCACTCATTTTGGAAAATACGCAAATTTTTCCTACCCAGCCTTCTTGCAGCCCAAATTGTTCCCCTCAAAAACTGCACAATTTTTTCCTCTAACTGAGCTAGACCTCACAGACAGTCACTGTTGATCCAGATTTCCCGTCTTCATCACCCAGTGACTCTTGCGCAATTTCCATCAGCACTGCCTAGAACCTCCATCCCACCTTGCAACCTTGTTGCCTCTCCTGATCACCTACATCTGAAATGATCATGTGTCATGGTAGACTAGGATGTTTTTGGATTTGATGTCATTTTGTCATCAGTGACTGCGGGAACATGTACACAAACAAACATGGCACGACAACGAATGGGATGAACGAAGGGATCACATGCAGAAGGACATGATCATCAAAGGACGAACAAATGATGCATGCAAAGATATGTGCTCGTGAACACATGATCATGAAAGGATGTGTTCATGGACGAACAGATGAGTGAACATGCAAGATGTTCTCACAAACGGACAAACGGACAAACATGCACCTTTCGCGAATAGACGAACCTGTCAAGCCTTCCAACATACATGCAACTAGCAACGTGCAAAAGCAACAACAAGCGAACCAATGACCATCGAAGACTCCGCGCACTTTTCCATGCAGAGGTGAAGTCGGGACACACCATGAGGACATCCATCTCCCAGTAGCACTGCAACTTGACATGCACACCAACAACATTAGAATGTACCAGCATTTTCATGTCAAGTCATGTCATCCACATCCCCACTGTAAGCCATATTGTCTATCAATGTAATGTAACGTGGAAGCCCAAGGGACCCACTTGTTGTACAAAGAGTCATGTAAAGTTGAAGAGTCATGGAATTCAAACAGTCATGAGGGTAGTCAAACAACCACAAGGGTCAGTTTCACCCTTGGCTATAAATACCCCCTCATTTGTACATGTAAAGGAATTTTCACCTTAGCTCCTCCTACATATCCAAGAGAGTCTGTTGGGAACAGGTTCCCCCAAGAGCCGTTTTGGGGCTAAAAATGCGTGTTTTGGGATAATTTGGTAATAAAGTTGTAAAGTCTCCACATTTTGTGGTCACAGAGCGAAGGTGTCAAGAGTCATAAAGAGTTGTCCGCCCTTATTTTGTAAAGTGTCAAGTCAGTTGTAAAGATCTACCCATGGTCTGCGAACCATGGGATTGTATAAAAAGGAGCTAAGTAAGCTCGCTCTAAGAAGTAAGTTAGTGAAGTAGAGTGGAGATGGTTTCTACAGAGTGATCTAGCTTGGAGAAGTATAAGTGTTTTTGGGTCTTAGCGTAGGTAGAGGCTCTACAGCTGAGTGCGCAGAGGCCTAGGGTAGAAGTCCGCAACTGAGTGCATGGACCCCTGCAGTTGTGTGCCCAGGGTGGATAGAGTCTGTATTAAATTGGAGATATCAATAAAGAGAATTATTATTCACTTATTGTGTATTTAGTCTCTGTTAATGCATCTGATTATATTACGTTATGATCTGGGTTTATATTACAATGTTTATTTGATGCGTGAATGTATGTGATTATATCTGTTAATTTAATGCAAGTAAGAGTATCCGTTTATGTGACGATAACTATAATTGATTGGTAGAATAAGTAAAACACTTGAGATAACTTGGGAACCTATACAATACGTCATCATAGGAGCGCGAAAGTACCTGAACCGCTAGTTAGGGCTACGCGAAGGTCAATCATACAACTTCATGGAGGTACTGAATGGAGGAATAGAGGGTAGATCGATAAGCATGGCATGATCGACATATTAAACTACGCACCTTTAAGGTAAATGATTTGGTTTTGTTATATGACAACAAGTTTAATAAATTTCCAGGGAAATTTAGGATGCACTAGCTAGGGCCCTATGTCATCAAGGAAATGCCCAATGGTGGAGCAGTTCAGTTGGTTAAATTGAATGGAGATCCCTTCCCAAGAAAGGTGAATGGCAACCGATTGAAGCCATACACTGGTGATCAGGCCAGGTGACTATATGAAGGTAGCATAGTCTTAGCACTCTAGGCAGCTGAAAGGAGGCACAGGTCTATAAACTACACTACCTGGGTTGGGAAACTGCGCAATCGGGGGATTGCGCTGAACGAGGAGATGTCACAAGGTTCACAATAGTGCGGAGGGAGTTGTGCTACCCAGGGAAAAACCACACAGGTCTGCTGGAAAGTGACTGTTAAAGTCACTGTTCATGATTTGATGATGAGAACGTGACCAAATGGAGTGGGGGAGTGGAATTTAAGACGAAATTTATGGGTAAGATCCTTGAAAATTTGCTGCCAATCTGGAATTAATGAACCAAATTTGGGGGGAATGATCAGATTTGAATTCAAAATGGCCTATAAATTACATGTGGCTGCCAAACGAAAAACACTTGGCATTTTGAGCATTGATCTGGTGAGCTCTCAGACGTGCATGAGCTGTGCATTTTTCAAAGAATTGCTTGACTGGCTAGCGTTTAATTGATTTCCACAGTTCGACCACAACATCATCTGTGACATTATCCTAATATCAGAAGCTATGGACACTGAAGCAGTGACAGCCAAGGGGGTTGTGTCAGAAGTTGTTAAGGAGGTAGAGGGAGCTGCTCCGGAGGTTGCAGAGGTACTATCTGAAGTCCCCAACTCACCATGGATGCCTAGACCAAAGCCTATCCTGACCAAGGAGGGTGCAAAGGATAAGAAAGGCAAGCAGGCTGCGACACCGGTACACGCGTTGCCTAGAAGAAACCCACAGAAGGACAAGCCACCGCACAGGAAAAGGTAAAAACTATTAACTTGGAACCGGAGGAGGAAGAGATTGAGGACATCCCAATGGATGATGAGGATATGGGGGTGGAAGTGGAGGACATTGAAGTCGAGGGTTCTGACCCTATTACAAAGTTTCTCGAATACATCCCTCCGCGCAAGGACAAGACCAAGGTGTCGAAGAACATTGATGAAAGCAAGGTCGCCTTGCACATACCTCTACTATCGGATGAGATTTTCTTTGAAGGACCGCACTTGGGGTAGGCTCTGTTATTGAAATTGGAAGACTGGAACTTAGCTGACACTGAAAAGTTCCCTCACTTGGTGACAGACCAGCTAATGCACCGCGTTGTTCATACAACCACCGAAATGACTATGTTGGAACTATGGAAGTGGCTCAAGGATGTAGACAAGGCAGGTCTACTCAACCTGCTATGGGTGCCACACTATAATCACACACCAATTACATTATTGGTAATCAAGCAGCTGCTATGCTTGGTGCACAATGGGTGTTTGTGGCTAGAGGAGCTGATACACATCACTGACATGTTGATCCATAGGATCACAGGACTGCCATATACAAGGGAAAATCTGCCCATGATAATTGGAAGAAAAGGTGGCGAGCATACCCTTAAGAAGACCATGAAGGAGAAATTCAAGCTCTTGAAGAAGCTGCGAGGCTATGCCATCTCGAGTATCTGTGATCTTGTGGTCAAGTTGGCCACGTAGATTTTGGCAGGAAAAGTTATGCGGAAGTGTCGCAAATGAAGTGCTGGCACCCGTCGTCACTCTAGAGGCCCAATGCATAGAAGGAGTTCAGTTTAATTGGGTGTGCTATCTCTGTGGTGAGTTCCTCGCAAACTGCCGCGAGGAAAACTAGCTAAAATAAACCTTCCACTAAGCGTGGATCTTGCTGTCCATTATGCTGGTAGCCTAGGAGCTGCCTGAAGACAATCAATTCCACTCAGTCTCACCAGACCTGCTAGAAGCGGCAAAGTACACTTCGTTGTGGGTGACCAAGGATGCTCAGCGCATCAAGGATAACAAGATCTTTTGAATCTTGATGGAAATGAATATAGGCAGGGCTATCAACTGCAAGTCGTGATTGTTGCCTACTGTTTTTGACAAACTATAAGAGTACGTGGAGTTCACGGCAGAATTTCACCATGTATCAATCAAGGCATGGAAGGACCCTCAGCAGAAATGGCATGACTTGCCTTACTTAGAAACTGATGACGCAATCGATGCAGTTCTTGATCGTTGGTTAGAAAAATGGCACACTACCTTAGACTTAGCGATGGGATCAAGAAACTCCACTGCACAACGCAAAAAGGAGGAGGCCAAGCTCAAGATGGCATAGCTAGCCGAGAAGACGAGGAAGGAGGCTAATGACAAGGCCCAGGCAGAGTGTGATGCTGCACAGCAGGCGGAAGAGTAGACAGGCAGAGCAAAGTGCAGCTCTGACAAAGGTCTGAGGTCACCCTCACCCGAAACAAAGGAAGAAACGGACGAGCAGACAGAGCAGTGCGGAACGGACCCGCAAACGGCATTGTTTCATATCAAGCATCCAAGAGGACAGTAAAAAGTTGGGTCGTGGAAGAAATCCAAGACTAGTAAGACGTCGTTGGACCCAATAACCCTAACAGAGGGAGATTTTAACGACATTGGAGATATAGTGCGGGATTTCACTGTGGAGGTACAACAACAGTTTGAGCAGCAGTAGAAGCAAGCATTGGGGACCATCTAGACAGGTCTGCATTGGGTCTTGAAATTGTCATACATTTCAATTACACTTTCACTATTATGTCCATTATATCACCTCCATTTCACCTTCATTTCACTACAATGTCACTATATTAATCTCACTTTCATTATCATTGGGTCACATTTATGTTTTTCCAGACTTTATAAATTCTTAGCCTTTTTAAGTGAATTTGTGGGTAAAAATTAGAAAATAATGTGCATATTCTTATACCTAACAAGTGGGTTGTGATTGTTGACATGTGTAGGTCAAAAGGAGACATCTAGAAAACCTTTATGTGCGACCCTAAGGCCAAATTCGAATTTGAGTAGAAAGGATCATAGGATCATGAGAATATGTGTCACATTTCCTATTTGTATTGAAACTCTAAGAAGACATATGTCTTATCATTTCCTATTTTGATTATGACTCTAGAGGTATAAGGAGAGCGTCATGCGGAAAGAGTCGATAGTGCGGACACAACCAACCTCCCTAGAAGCTTAAGGCTTTCTAGTGACAAACAAGACAATTAAGAACAATCCTTCTCTAAATATGCATTTATCATACAAGAAATCAAGTGTTTAGATCCTACCTGTAACCCAACGCTGTTGTAGTAGTCCAGCCTCGTCGATCCGGATGAGCTCCTCCTTCTCTTCGAAACCTGCATTCACTAACAATCAAACGATTAAATAGCACCTGAATATCTCATAAAACAAAACATATTTAACATACAGACCAAGGAGTATATGAAACAACTCATAAATAACAAATTGTTGAGAAGAATGGACTTATTTGTATTAATAGGAAACAAAAGAAACCATTACAACCTGAGCCTTGGTGTTGTGCAAGTTCCTCCCAGGGTCCAGCAGGAGTTTTCCTTTACTTTGATCAGCTCACCCACTTCCAAATGAAACAAGAAAGGATGACAATCTCTCCTCACAAGCTTCTACAAGGAAGTTCTAATCTCAGCAACATCTACCCTTAGGAATTTTCAGCTTTCAACCTCCCCTCCCTCTGGCCCAATGCATGTATTTATAGTGCTGTAGAGGAAGTTAATCAGGTCCACCATCAATGGGATAAGCCCCTCTTTGGGTGGGTTAGCTCCCCTCTTGATGGGATAAGTTCCTCTTCTATAGGGATACATGAACCATCTGGAGGCGCTCCATACACGTCAAACAAGCTTCTAGAATTCTCTAGAAATAACCACAAGTAACTTTTTTGGAGTGAAACTTGCGCTTATTGACCTTTACAGGAGTACGCACCCATTGCTTTACAGACAGAGCGTACAAGTACGCAGGTATTGTGAACTTGGATTGCGTACCCGCAGGTAAGGCTGAGAGAAACTGCGTACCAGAGATAACTTGACTTTAAATGACTTTTCTCTCTTTCTTTGAGTTTGACATGGAAAGCAGAGGCATGAGACTTGCCAAGGAGGATAGTATGACAGTTGATGGAGCCATACTGACTGCAAATAGTCATGGTGACATTTTTTAGTGTAACAGATTGCCCCCTAAAGTGCGAAGCCTGAAGTAGATTTAGGGTTTCAAATCATCTAGGAAGGGTGAAGTACTTTATCATTTCAAGGATTATCTTGTGGAGAGCCTGGTCAGAACCTGCAAATATTCAACACAAAATACATATATAAGATGATATCATCGCTGAGGTAGGCATTCCCATACTCAGATTGAAAACTTTAACTAACAATCTAATTACTGCTCTGATATAGGAACGATTTCGCAGTACATCATAATCATAGACTCAAGTAGACACAGTATGGACGCAGCCATATATTTATAGTTACTCTACTTATACAATGAATACAAAACTCCTCGCAGCCTGGATGGTGGAAACTAGATCCAGGGTCTTCATTTCTACTTCCCAAATTGGTACGATTCTATCCATGTGAATAAATGAGTTGATGTCGAACATGGTAGAAACCACTTGATTACTAGTCAATGATGTAAACCATTAACAAGTGTGAGAGAGACCACCAGTGATGTCAATGGTTCTCAAAGTACCCAGTACAATCCATGAGATGTGAATGAATGAGTCGATGTCGAACAGGTCATGGAATCCTTTGATTGAAAGTCAATGATGTAAACTGTTGTCAAAGGCGAGAAACCTGCCATTGATGCATGCAGACTTCAAGGTACTGACGATTTCTAAGTCATCTCTTTAGATAAAGTGCTGATGTCGATAGAAAGCGACCCGTTGCAGGCAAGCCCACAACACGAAATCATAGTTCAAGTTGAAGAAATGTTGTTGTAAGGACTGACTCAGGGATGGTCAAAAATGGATGAAAAGTATTTTGCATATGAATGGTTTATTTGCATAGACCTCTTGAACACATAACGACACGACAGATGGCTTGGCGACGATTGACCCAAAGTTAATACCCAGAAACGGTTGAAGACTTTCAAAGTGGTTTAATCAACTTTAAGACAAAGGATTTCCCAACCCAGGTGAATGAAAAGTGTCGTGTTCAAGAGTGGTAATAAGGTTGTTCTGTGACGAAGGATAACAAATAGGTTCATTCTTCTCTTTTCCCCCACCATTTATGGCAAGTACCTCTTTATTTTTTACAAGCTTGAGGAGGATAACATATGCTTGATTATAAGCTCATCCTTCGGATGAGTCCAACTTAGTTTAGATTCGAACCCTAAGAAGGAGTGGTTCGTTCCTGTTTGTAATCGAACAGGTCCTTTACTGTGAAATTTTAACGAGTCCAGTATAGGAGAAACTCGGCGTCTTTCAATTTTAGAGAGTCTGAAAAAACTAAAGAAGACTCCAGGGTTGAACTTTTTCGTAAATTTGTGTCTCCCAAGCCCGAAAAAGTATAAAATAATACTTGAGAGAACAGCTTGATCTTGTGACCAAGGAGTACTTTCATGATTAGTGCCTCTGACCTGAAAATTAAAAAGCAATCAAGGACACGTCGTTTTATTTCCAGTATCGAGTTTGAAACGACAAAAACCCGGCAATCTTTTCCTGTTTTTACGGTTAGAAAAGGGCTATAAGGGGACCGTCTTTTAATTCCGTTTTAACGAGTGTAAAAGAAACGCTCGGCAATCTTTTCATGTTTTAGGAGTCAGAAAAGGGCTTAAAAGATGACTCTGATGTTTTGGTTCGTGAAAAATTATAATTTTCTCTGAAAGTCCTTGTCCTTTTGTCCTGCACAAAAACAACACATTACTCATACCTGTTTAAGATAGGCAAAAATGCATTGAAAAATATCTCTCTATGGTGAAAAATAAACAAACCTAGCATTCATTTATCCAAAAAACCTATAAAAAGACTTTTTACCATGTCATTTTTACCATTTTACTGTTGAGGGAGAGAAAAGGGCTTTTGACAAGAAACTTCCCATGGACTTTGCGGAGAATCCGACCGTCGGAATTGAGCGCCGTCTCTTTCAGGTATTTCACAACATCCTCCTCTTCAATTTCATCCATTTAGAATTTCATTTCAAGTTTTAGTTTGATTTTTTAGAGGGTTTGGGGTTTTAGGATTCGCTTTTCGGGGTACGCAGGTGCCCCATGGGTGACCTGCGTACCCCGACTTTTTCGTATATGGGAAAAAGGTCGGGGTACCTAGCCCACCTTCAGAACAGCTGCGTACCGCCGCTCTATTTCTGAATGCGGGGTGCGTACTCCGTGCAAAGCGGATTTTCAAAACCCAAACTCAAAACCTAACCATTAAAATTTGATTTAATGAATTCTAATCAATGTTTTTTAGTGTGTAGATTGCCCACCATGCTAGATTGGCGCGAAAGAGAACATGAAGATGTCGATTTGGCCGCAATAGATCATCAACCCTCCATTGATGCTTTGAAGGCATGCGGTCTTTACAAGTACTGGGCCATACCTGGCATGAGGGCCCAGGTGCCATTCTTAGAGTGGCTGGTTGAAAGGTGGAACGTCCAGGAACAATGCTTTTACATCAGAGGGCACCAGCTCGAGATAGAGCCCTCTGACATATATTTTCTCACTGGTTTTCCTAATAGGGGCGAGCAACTGTCTCTGTTCGGGACTAGGCCGGGTGGCCAATCCCTTGCTAGTCTCCGACTAGAGTGGTGCAACAATCAGAACCAGGAGAAAGGGATAGAAATCAAGTATATATCCCTGCCCGAACTTATGGTAATTGCCTTTACAGTTACCAGACTCTGCGGTGCAGCCGCCTTGCACATTTCCACCGGGTCCCAAATGCGGATGGCGATAGATTGCTACCGAGGCACCATTTTCAACTGGTGCGATGCTGTGTTGGCCAACATGAAGGGCCAACTAACTAGGGCAAAGAACGGGCAATTAAAGACCTTTGGATATGGGTCTTTAGTTGTGAGCTTTGCCCTAGAGAGAGTTCCGATGCTTATCCCTCAGCATCTCACTGTTGCGGTTGGGCCACCTCAGGAGCCAAAGTTGATACGATGGGTTACGGTTATGGCCCAGCATCCTGATGAGGGAGCGGGAGTTGTTCGATTTCCTGCGGGTTACTTTCACTGGTTGGAGAACCAGGTCTTTTCCATCCAGGATTTTCCTTATGCCAGAGTAGATTTTCGCGGAGAACCGGACATGGTTCTTCCACAGGGAGAACAATGGGACGACAGAGGTATTTCATTTTCCACAAGTTTTTTAAATTATTTACTTTTTATTTGTTTTTATATCATCTCAAAACTGACAGTGAAAATTTTCAAAATGCAGATGTAGGTCCACAGCGTCCGGCCAATCTCCGGCCATTCGAGAGAAGAGTACCAGTTGCACCAGCACCGGCCCCACAGGATGCGGCCGCAGAGACCTTAGCCGAGCTGGAACAGGACCTAGAGTGTCTCACGGCAGACATACCAGAGACGACTATAGACGATATTCCTATCCGACTTCAGCGCTATGTGGTCGCAGTCCCAGGACCTTTCAGGAGGTTCCTGTGTAGGGTAGCGCGGGCAGTGGTCTCGTATAGAGAGCACCACCAGTGATTGGCTAGTCACTTTTTGTAGACACATATGACATTTTTGGTTTTTTGTACTTATCATTTTTGCCTATCATAAGGTGTTTTTCAACCTATGATCGAAGACGATGTATATTTCGACACACTCCTATTTATATATATCATTATTACCGGCTTCTCTTGTTAAACATGTGTGATTAAATGTTAATGTTTTTAAATTTACATGTATGATTATCGCAAATGTCTGTCTAACATTCGAGAAGCAATTGCATCTGCTAATGTATTAAAAGACCTTGGAATATGTTGATATTCGATGTAATCAAATTCACGTTCCAAAAGACGCACTCTCAAAAATAACCTTAATAACACTAGATTTCTAATGGCATAAACTCTATTAAGCTGTAATACAACGAGTTCAGAATCTAACCTCACTATCAAACTCCGAATCCCAAACGAAATAGATTCAGATAATAACTCGATCACTGCACTGTATTCTGCAATGTTGCTTGTTGTTTGATCGAGGCTCACCCCATGCATAGAAACTAACTCGTCAGAGGGCGAATAGATAACCCAAGCTGTGGAAGAGATATTCCGTGTACTACGACAAGCACCATCAACAAATCCAATGTACGTTTGGAGAGGCATTGACATCTGCAAACATCAAAGGTAAAACCAAGATAAGCAAAATAACGACGAAAAACACACTTTCTAAACTAAGCACACTGTCTATTCTAACAAACACACTAGCTAGAAAGAGAAAATTAACCTAACTAACCTAACAAAAAATCTTCACACCCACCATTTAAGCATAGTACCTCTTTAGGTAAAGTCCATTTTTGGGTTTACCCAAAGAGTCCCCATCAAAGTCAACCAGCTCATAGGCCCCTTTTTCTAGCTTTCGCTTAACAATGTAGGGTCCATGCCACATAGGAACGAATTTTCCAGCACCTAATTTATCGTTAGCTTGATCATACAATAGCACTAGGTCTCCTTCCGAAAAATTTCGAGGGGTCACATTTCGATCATACTGAGCTTTCATTCGTTTTGCATGAGTCTCGATTGCCAGTGCAGCATCGCGTCGAGTCTCATCTAATTGAGCTAAGTATAATAAACGCTTCTCCTCTTCGGAAGTAGCTGGAAGTAATTCGACAGCCATTTGAAGTGATGGGATTTCGCATTCAATGGGCAGCACGGCTTCCAAACCATAAACTAGTTGGAAAGGAGTGAACCCTGTTGATGTTTTCACCGAAGTTCGATATGCCCAAAGCGCAGAAAATAACATGTTGTGCCAATTCGACCGATCAATTCCAATGATTCGTCGGATCATGATGACCAAAACTTTGTTGATGGACTCAACCAGACCGTTGGCTTGTGGATAATAAGGAGTTGAGCAATCATGGTGCAAACCAAGCTGGCCTGTAAGTTCTGTCATCATAATGTTTCGAAAATGGCGCCCATGGTCAGTGATTATCACTTGTGGGACACCAAACCTAGCAATAATGTGATTGAATACAAAAATCGAAGCTGTCTTGCCATCTGCCTCGAATGTAGGCATCGCCTCGGCCCACTTAGTAAAATAATCAACCGCAAGGATGATATACGCATGCCCCCCGGCCGAGTGAGGATTACATGTAATAAAGTCGATACCCCCTTTAGCAAAAGGACCGACGGCAATTATAGGGTGGAGAGGAGCTGGTGGTGCGCGCATCTTGCGATCAAATACTTGACAGTTGTGGCATTTTCGGACCACAATGATACAATCTTTAAACATGGACGGCCAGAAATAGCCAACACGCAACACCTTCTAAGTTGTGGCATACCCAGACATATGACCGCCACACGCCCCAGAGTGACAGTCATTCAAAACCCTTTCTGCTTCTTCGTGAGTTAAGAAACGTCGGAAAACCAAGTCCGCCCCGCAGCGATAAAGAGTATCTCCAATAATTTTATACTGCTGGGACTGGAATCGAATTTTCCGACGTTCCGTCTTAGAAGCTTCGGGCCAAAAGGATTGGGTTTGGAGATAGACAATTATATCCCCATACCACGGATCTAAAGTGCTGATGAGAAACAAAGATTCGTCCGCAATGGGTTCCTCTGCCACAGTTTCCATGTCAGCACGCGGGAAGTCACACATCAACTCGGCAAAAACTAAAGATTTCTTAGACTTAGATTTTTCAAACTCTAAGTCGAACTCTTGCAGGATAATGATCCATTTAGAGTACTTGCCCCTAGCAATTGTTTAGTCAAAATGTAGATCATAGGGTTGCAATCTGAAATGACTGTAGTTTTACAGAGAAGAATGTAATGACGAAAATGTTGGACAACCTGAACGGCTGCCAGAGCCAATTTCTCCACATGCGAATATTTTAGCTCAGTGGGATTTAACGTCCTACTAAGATAATATATCACTTGTTCCGTTGTGAATTCGTCTTCCTGAACTAATACCATCCCAATCGTGGAATGAGAGGCAGCGAGGTACAAAAATTAGTCTTGGTTGTAGTTGGGAGGATGCAACAACGGTGCATGGGTCAACGCGTGTTTAAGTGCATCAAAAGATTGCTGAGCTATCTCATCCCAAGAGAATTGAGCGTTCTGTTTCAACAACCGCTTGAAACCTTTGGTAACCTCGACGTAGTTAGGAATGAATCGGCATAGAAAGTTTGCTTTCCCTTGCAAACATTGGAGTTGGCGAAGACTCGAAGGGGGAGGCAATTTGATGATAGCTTCGACCTTCAAGGGATTGACGCGAATGCCGGCTTTTGAAACTACAAATCCCAGCAACCGTCCCACTTCTATACAGAAGACACATTTGTGTGGGTTCAAACGTATACGATAATGCCTACACCTCATGAAAATTGCTCGTAAATGGACAAGGTGATCAGCTCGATGTAAGGAACGAGCAGGCAAATCATCGAGGTACGGTTGCACAATGTGTTTGATGTCGTGAAACACGTAAGACATTGCCCTTTGAAAAGTGGCTCCGGCATTCTTAAGCCCAAAAGGTAATTTGCAATAAGCAAATGTCCCCCAAGGACAAATGAAAGCCGTTTTTGGTTGATCGGCAGGTAGAATATTGATTTGATTGTAACCAGAAAAACCGTCCATAAAGGAAAATATTTCACTGCCGGCATAATCATCAATTATTTGATCGATATAGGGCGCGGGATAGTTGTCTTTTGGACAAGCACGATTAATATCCCTATAGTCGATGCATATTCTTATTTTTCCTTGCTTCTTGTTAACTGGAACAATATTCGATACCCAATCCGTTAACGGGATCGGATAAATGAAACCTGCTTTCAACAGCTTCTCAACTTCTGCTTTAATTGCAGCCGCTTTCCGAGGGTGTATCTGACGCAGACGTTGCCAAACGGGTTTAGCATCCGGGTAAGTCTTGATCTCGTGAACAACAATGGAGGGATCAATTCCTGGAATTTCCTCATAGGACCAGGCAAACACGTCGCGGAATTCTTGAAATAGGGCTTTGTATGTTTGAATCTTGTTATCTGTACACGAGGCACCTATATGAATGTTCTCAACAATTCCAGCTTTGACTGAAATGTCAATGGCAATAGTTTGGGAAATGTTTCCCAAATTCAACTCTGAATCAGAATGTTTCATGGGATTCTGAGCGTCCTTGACATATTCAGCCGTAAAGATTGATGAAAAATAATTTTCAAAGCCATCACCCTCAGGTAAAAACGAAGATCTATGATGGAGATCTTCCCATGGTAGATCGTCTACACTTAGGATTTCGCGAAGATGCTCGTCAGATGACACGACTTCGGGAAACGTTATCCGTTCTGAGGTTGATGTGAAAAGTGATTCCTCACCGACCACATTCATTTGGTCGATTTGGGTTGAACGCGAGTCCGTAAAAGACTGCACAGCTTCATAAGCAATTTCATATGGACTCAAAGGCATAGCATCACCGAATGAGTCTATCTCAGATTCAGATGGGACAATCCAAGGATCATCGTAAATAATAGTATCTGACGTAATCATATGAATGGAAGCGAATGAAGTGTCTGCGTTGATTGGAGGAAAAGGAAAAGTTCCCAGTAAATCGGAATCTTTAACTAATCCTACGCCAACATCCTTATAAGGGATAGTTGTTTTACCGACATGCTGGATACTCTCTGAAGAGGCTGGGTCGGATGAAAAGAAAGCCAGCTGGTCTATTGTGACGATCTTTCCATTATGTGGAAACTTTATAACTCTGAAGACCGATGAGATGACCACTGTCATAGCGTAAGACCAACTTCGACCCAAAAGAAGGTTGTAGTCTAGAGGGGCATCAACCACCTCCACATCCAGACTAACGGTTTTTCCTTCAACCCCTATAGGCAAATCCTGTAGAATGCCAAACGGATGGAACCCACGGCCATCAAAGGCCTTAAGGATTGTCGGGGATTGGTTCAGCGAGGGAGAACCAAGTGATCTCCAACACTGAATCGACATAATACACGTGGAAGCTCCTTCATCAATTACAGTCCGATGAATAGGCCTGTTTTTTACTATCACTGGAATCTGGAAAGCCATCTGATGAAGGAGACGCGGTGTACTATTTTCTAGATCAAAGATTATCAGGTTCGGGTCCTGAGCGTCAACAGCTCCTATAGCCGACAAAAGTAATTTTCGTTGTGCTGGGAAGGATTGCAGCACTTCTAAAGCCGACATCGCTGAGGGTGAAACAGCTAAATCCTCAACAATGTTGTAATTCTGGGCCGCTCTCGCATGTGGATTGAAAGCAGACCTTCGAAGTACACCCTTAGCGGGCGGTTTGATTACTAAGTCAGGGTTAGGTTTCTCGATCTGTAGTGGATCGGAACCGGGAGCTGAGGTTGATGGATTTGACTGAGAAGATTCTGCTTCTTTCAATCCATCAACAGGACTTTTACTACCATAATCGTGTGATCGAGTCACAATCCGTACATGAGACATCATCAATATGGGTTCTTCACTGGCATTCGAGGAAGAACCTATCATCTTACTCTCCTGCTTTGGAAATGGATCCTTCAAAACAGCAGGAGTTGGGGAACCCTTGATGATTTTCACAACCTCGGCCCGATGAGGCAATCTCTTGTAAAATGATCCTCTTCACAAATAAGACAAGGATATCGGGGTTTGCGCTTTTCGTCATTGGTTTCCGACTTTTCTTTTTCCTCCTTTGGAGCCTTGTCTGCTTTATCCTTCTTCTTACCTTTCTTTTTCCCACCGTTTTTTGATTTGGCCGTAGATGACTCCACAGCGTGAATATCAGCGGAAATTTCAGGAGAAGATTCTCCTGTCGGGGAGTCGGGTAAGGTGATAATGGGCGAAGAATTCTTTGAAGACTTCTTCTTGCTTTTAGTATTCACCATACCAATCATGCCATCAGCAGCATGAGATCCCGAAGGAGCAGCAGCGATTTGATTCGACTTTGGAAGATCTGGGATCTTTTCGTGTAACGTACCTGACTGAGTATAAACTAAGTCAAGGTACTGCGCTTGAGCAATGACTTGCTCTTTAGTAACTACTCCGGCCTTAGCTACGTCTTCAGTAATCTTCGGTAATAATGATTTAACAAACCATTCAGCTAAGATTTGGTCCGGGATAAAAACTTTCACTAAACGCCTTCGACGTCGCCATTCATGAATATGGTCAGAAATATAAGTGGACGTCGACTGTTTTAATGAAGTTAATAACTCGGTGCCATTATCATATCTGACCGGCAACTGAAAATGTGTTAAGAACGAGGTAGCTAACTGACTAAAGTTATAAAAAGAGGCCCGTGGTAACTCAATGTACCACTTGGCCGCGAGACCAATGAGCGTACGCTGAAAAAGACGTAAACAGATCGAATCGTCCGAGATAGAATTCCAAGCACACCAGAGGTGGTAAGTCATCACGTGATTTGATGGATCCTCTCCAGACTTACCTTCGAACTTGGGTATGTCACTGGGCAACTTATTTGGCATTGGCAGCCAGAACGGAAGATAATTTATTGGATCGTTCGTTAGGCGCGTCAAGTCTGGTAAATCCAAAGTTGCGATAAACGGCAATTGCCGGTTAGGATCCCTAAAACTCTGGGTCACAAGACCAGTCCCAGGAGGAGGATATCCAGGATAACTTGGAACAGGAATCGCATTCGGGATATTGTATCCTCCCGGAAAACCAGGATTAACTGGACTGTACTGGGGTTGGTGTGGTTGTTGATAAGTGTACCCAGGATATGGTTGATACTAGTAAACCGGTTGTTGGACAGCAGGCCCGTATTGGTACTATCCCTGGTACGGTTGATAAACAAATTGTGGTTGAGAAGTAACAACCGTACTTAAACCTGGCTGCCCCACAAGCATCTGAACCATAGTTTGAATCATAGACCCAGACAATGGTAAAGATGTCTGCGGAGTAGTGGCAGAGGCAGTAGAAACCGGAGCTGTCGATACTCCAGAAGTAAGTGTGGGGGAAGGAACAGATGTTGCGGTAGTTGCAGTAGTCGTTTGAGATGGAGTACTAGGTGCAATTGGCGACTGAGTAACTACCGAAGGTACAGAAGTTTGAACACTGGACTGGACTGGTTGCTGGGGTGGACCAGAAACCACAGGTTGTCCAGTTTGAGTTGACAACTGTACGCTTGGCTGCAACACTTGTTGAACTTGCGATGGATCCCACACTACATTTACTCCGGGGTATTGACCCATGAGAGGTTGAGGATATTGAGATCCATAACTGGATTGAGGGTAGGATTGATAATTGATAGGAACATTTCCCATACCTTGAACGTAAGATTGACCTTGAGGTGGTTGATAACCTTGACTCGAGTACTGACCTTGGGGTAGATACCCTTGGGGTAAGTACTGATACTGGGGTTGACCTTGAGGCATATATTGGTACTGAGGTTGACCCTGGGGTACATATTGAGGCTGGGGTTGACCTTGAGGAATATATTGTACCATGGGTACATACTGTCCTTGTGGTTGCCCCCCAGACGCAAATTGTGTACCTTGAGGTTGCCCCCCAGGCATTAATTGAGGCTGCCCCCCAGGCGGTAATTGACCACCTTGAGGTTGAGAACCGGGAATTGAACCTGACATCATATAAATGTCTCCTACACCCAACGGTTTATTACCATTGTTTCCAGCTAACGACCCATGTCCAATGGGTTGAGGAGATGCTCCTGCAAAGGTACCAGAAAGTGATTGATACCCAGTAGGAACAGAAGGACCACCATACAAGAAAGATTCAGGGGGTTGAGTAAACACGGACGACTGACTAGACATATTTACAGGAGTATAAATACCTCTGGGTGGATAAGGAGTACGAGGTGGAGAAAAACCTATCCCTGAGTTTTCTAAGTAATTAGTTAACGAAAGGTACCAAGTAGTACTTCTAGGTGGACTGTAAAAGATAGATTCACGCTCTCTTAGATCAAGAGTAGGTTGATCTTCAAGAATAGGGCCTACTTCTTCTTCTGGAGCAAGTTCTTCAATAGCTATCAAACCAGAAGGAAGATTTTTGGTTATGACTCTTTCTACCCTAGGTGAATCAGGAACACTAGAAGTTGGAGTAACAGGTTCAAATATTTCAGGTTCTTCGCCTATATCACTAGTAGATGAAAAACTACCAGCAAGCTCAGAAACTGCAACAGCTTCAGTATTATAACCTGTTTCTAGACTTTGGTAATCTGGATGGACTACCAACGAAGATTCTCCTTCTTCAGGTGAACCTACTTTACTGCCACTAGGAGGGGTTAGAAGGACTTTCAAACCTTCGTAATGACTCGGGACGTCTTGAGGAGGTTCACCCCGAAGTCTACGGGATCTCCTCAACAATTCGGCCACGGAAATAACCTCAGGAGATTGGCCCCAAAGTCTACGGGACTGTCTCGGTAATTCTGCCACAGTTAAAAACTTTTAACTACCGCACACGCAAACAAAGTAAAAATCTCAAAACAAACCACCTAAAGTCTCTAAAGAACCAAAAAAATTTGAATCACACGCCTAAAGAATCTAGGGCATCAAACCATGCACAAACAGTAGCCTTCCGGACCGAAAACACTAGTTGGTGATGAAGCCCAACATCGTCGAATTCAGTAAAGAAGTGGTGGGTAGAACAGTTACCCTAGCAACCTGCTTAATGAATAGACCGGCACAAGTTCCTCCACTTTAACCGTCTCGAGTGAAGTGAACCCCCCAGAAAATCCAAGTGAGTCTAGCCGACGTCTGCTCCAGGTACAGTGGGATCTTCCCTCCACCGTCACCTCGGGTAGAATCCTAAAGATAATGGTCACTAAGGTTACCAACAGCAACAAATACACCTGGGGGAACAGTCTACACTCCGACAGCACGCAAGGGCAGAGTATCAAGCTCAATCCCCTTGCCGGCTCCTTGACAATAATCCAAGGTTTACCGACAAGTGACCCTTGGCTCCTCGACAATGGTTAATCCGAGGTTTACCGTTTGTAATACGTGTGTGTCTGGCATCGTTCCCAACGAGGGAGGATTGATCCCCTCACTGGTTCGGACACGAGCTCGTGCTTCTCCTTTAAGAGGAGCTTTCCGAGAGTATAAATGCAACAGTTGGATTTATCCTACCACAAGATAAGCTACTTATTTGGTTTTGCTGTCTTGGAGAGTTAATTACTCTCCTAGTCCAAGACACTAGCCTGATCTATATTGGTGTTTCAGAGCCCTAGTAAATAAAAAGTTACTAAGTTGATTTTACTTTAAGCGTTAATTTTTATGGTTTTTCTTTAAGACAAAAGGTAGCGGAGATGAAACTGATGGTGTGTAGACTCGACTCAAACCACTACAAAGATGCACTTAGGATGATTTATGCTACTTTTTCTTTTTCAATGAATTCCCTAGCTAAGAGAGTTGGAAAATGCAAAATTGATAAAAGCAACTTTCTTAACAGACAATCAAAGAAACAATCTCTTTATCTTTTCCAAGCATGCAATTCATGACCACTAATTATTTTGCGAAAATGCCCTTTTCATTCAAAGACTCAAATGCCACTAAGCAAACTTTCTTTCAAAGGAGATTTTTGGATTTTTTCCTACTTAACAAAGCATTTAAAAATCAAAAAGAAAACCTGTTACACTAAAAAATGTCACCATGGCTATATACAGTTAGTATGGCTCTATCAACAGTCATGCTATCCCCCTGGGCAAGTCTTGTGCCTCTGCTTGCCATGTCAAACTCCAAAAAGAGAGAAAGTCTTTGTAAATGTGTTTATCTCTGGGTACGCATGTTCTCTCAGCCTTGCCTGCAGGTACGCACCCAATGTTCACAAAAGTTGCGTACTTATACGCTCTGTATGTAAAGGGACAGGTGCGTACCCCTGTAAAGGTCAAAATGTGCAAGTTTCATCTTTAAAAAGTTACTTGTGGTCATTTCTAGAGCATTCTAGAAGGTTGTTCGACGTGTATTAAGCGCCTCCAGATGGTTCATGTACCCCTATGAAAGAGGAACTTATCCCATCAAGAGGGGGCTATCCCATCCAAAGGGGGACTTATCCCATTGATGGTGGACCTGAATAACTTCCTCTTGAGCACTATAAATACAGGCATTGGGCCAGAAGGAGGGGAGGTTGAAAGCTAAACATTTCTAAGGGTAGATGCTGTTGGAATTAGGAATCCCATTTAGAAGCTTGTGAGGAGAGATTCCCATCTTTACTTGTTCTATTTGGAAGTGGGTGAGCTTTGTCAAAGTAAAGGAGAACTCTTGAAGGACCCTGGGAGGGACTTGCACAACACCAAGACTCAGGTTGTAATTGTTCCTTTTGTTACCTCTTAATGCAAATAAACTTATTTTTCTCAACAGATTGTTATTCATGGTTTGTTTCATATACTCCTTGGTCAATATGATGGATGTGTATTGTTTTATGAGTTTATCAGGTGCTATTTAATCTTTTGGCTTGTTAGTGAATGCAGGTTTCAAATAGAAGGAGGAGCTCATCCGGATCGGCGAGACTGGACAACTACGAAGCGTTGGACTAAAGGTATGTTAAAGATCCCCTGATTACTTGTATTTGCAATGCATATTTAGAGAAAAGTAGTGTTTATTTGTCTTGTTTGTCACTAGAGAGTCTTAGGCTCCTAGGGAGGTTGGTTGTGTCCGCACTATCAACTCTTTCCGTCTGACAAAATGGCGACTCCACTGGGGACTCCATGAATGAGAATGACTTTTCCTTTGTATGAACTTTGCTCTGAGAAAATTGGTTTATTTTTCTGGTTTTTGGCTGTGTGAATTTGTATTTGGGTGGATTAGCTTAGGATTAAATTAGATTTAGTTTTTCTTGGTTTTTCCAGTAGTACGCACCCTCTGAGTATTGCACAGTGCGTACCTATACGCACTGTCGCTGTGTGCACAGAGCGGGCCCGCACCTGTCCTAACGGGTTGCCTGCGTACCCTGCTAAAAATTAAGAAAATTCCATTTTTTACATTTTTTCTCTTAGATTTTGCTTTTTCTTAGTTTTTACTGCCCAGATCCATTAGTATCCTGTCAAAGATCTTCACCTGAACTTGTTTCGATAGCATTGAGTGTTTTAGTGGATTTCATAGGAATTTAAGCCCTAGGGTTTGATTTTTGAGTAGGTCCTGTAGTGACTTTGGCGGTAGAAGTTGTCAAACCTTAGATCTCTCTGGTTTTGTCAACCTTCTTAGGAGTCGGACCTGTCGTAAGTCTACCCGTGTGAGCAACCTACCTGTTGAGTTGTCTCTTTGGTAAAATTTCGAAGTGCTTGTTGATTGAGTGTTGATTTCCATTTTACAAAAAGAACAAAAAGATTTGAGTTTTGTTTTGACTAGTTCTTGATTCTGCATTAGCTGGTCCTTGGCTTGACTGTGGCCAAGTAAAACAACCTAGAATCATCCTTGTAGGCTTTTGCCTCGTTAGGTTTGCTTTAGAGTAAATTTCCTTTTTGGTTTGCTTGTGAGTAAATTTTCGTAGATTTTATAGTTTTTAAGATTGATTTTTGGTAAAGTAGATTTATTTGCTTTATTAAATAAAAATACAAAAACATCTCCTTTGAAAAGTTTTGTTTCAAGTAGCTTTTGTAGTATTCTGAAAGAGAAAGGATTTTTCGTGCACGTAATGAGTGGTCATGTTTGTGTGCTTGAAAAGATAAAGAGTTTTATTTCTTTGATTTTAGTTGCCAAGAGAGTTGTTTTTATATAAATTTGCATTCTCTAAACTTTCTTAGCTAAGAATTTCATTGAAAAAGAGAAAGTAGTGTAGATCATCCTAAGTGCATCTTTGTAGTGGTTTGAGTCGAGTCTACACACCATTGGTTTCACTTCCGCTACCCTTTGTGTTAAAGAAAAACCATAAAAAATTAACGCTTAAAGTAAAATTAACATAGTAACTTTTCTTTTACTAGGGCTCTGAAGCACCAACATAGCTTAGGCTAGCGTCTTGGAGTAGGAGAGTAATTAACTCTCCAAGATAGTAAAACCAAACAAGTAGCTTATCTTGTGGTAGGATAAATCCAATTTTTGCATTTATACTCTGGGAAAGCTCCTCTTAAAGGAGAAGCACGAGATCGTGTCCGAACCAGTGAGGGGATCAATCCTCCCTCGTTGGGAACGACGCCAGACACGCACGTATTACAAACGGTAAACCTCGGATTAACCATCGTCGAGGAGCCAGGGGTCACTTATCGGTAAACCTTGGATTATTGTCAAGGAGCCGGTAAGGGGATTGAGCTTGATACTCTGCCCTTGCGTGCTGTCGGAGTTTAGACTGTTCCCCCAGGTATACTTGTTGTTGTTGGTAACCTTAGTGACTATTATATTTAGGATTCTACCCAAGGTGACGGTGGAGGGAAGATCCCACTGTACCTGGAGCAGACGTCGATTATACTCACTTGGATTTTCCGGGGGGTTCACTTCACTCGAGACGGTTAAAGTGGAGGAACTTGTGCCGATCTATTCATTAAGCAGGTTGCCGGGGTAACTGTTCCACCCTCCATTTCAGTACTGAATTCTACGAGGTTGGGCTTCATCACCAACTAGTGTTTTCAGTCCGGAAAGCTTACTGTTTGTGTGTGGTTTGACGCCCTAGATTCTTTAGGCGTGTGATTTCAAATTTGATTGGTTCTTTAGCGACTTTAGGTGGTTTGATTTGAAATTTTTACTTTGTTTTCGTGTGTAGTAGTTAAAAGTTTTAACTGTGGCGGAATTACCGAGACAGTCCCATAGACTTTGGGGCCAGTCACCTGAGATTGTTACCGTGGCAGATTTGTTGAGGAAATCCCATAGATTGTGGGGTGAACCTCCTGAAGACGTCCCGGGTCATTACGAAGGTTTGAAAGTCCTCGTAACTCCTCCTAGTGGCAGTAGAGTAGGTTCACCTGAAGAAGGAGAATCTTCGTTGGTAGTCCATCCAGATTACCAAAGTCTAGAGACAGGTTATAATCCTGAAGTTGTTACAGTTTCCGAGCTTGCTGGTAGTTTTTCATCTACTAGTGATTTAGGTGAGGAACCTGAAATATCTGAACCTGTTACTCCAACTTCTAGTGTTCCAGATTCACCAAGAGTAGAACGAATTATCACTGAAAATCTCCCTACTGGTTTGATTGCTATTGAAGAACTTGCTCCAGAGGAAGACATCGGTGTCTCTAATCTTGAAGGTCAACTTACTATTGATCTGAGGGAGCGTGAATCCATATTTTACAGTCCTCCTAGAAGTACTACTTGGTACCTTTCGTTAAATAATTATTTAGACAACTCAGGGTTGGGTTTTTCTCCACCTCGTACTCCTTTTCCACCCGGAGGTTTTACTACTCCTGTAAATATGTCTGGTCAGTCGTCAATGTTTACTCAATCGCCTGAATCATTCTTGCACGATGGTCCTTCTGTTCCTGCTAGGTATCAGTCTTTGTCTGGTACTTTTGCAGGGGCATCTCCTCAACCCATTGAACATGGGTCATTTGCTGGAAACAATGGTAATCAACCATTGGGTGTAGGAGACATTTATATGATGTCAGGTTCAAATCCCAGTTCTCAACCTCAAGGTGGTCAATTACCGCCTGGGGGGCAGCCTCAATTAATGCCCGGGGGGCAACCTCAAGGTACTCCAGTTGTGGCTGGGGGGCAGCCTCAAGGACAGTATGTGCCCATGGTACAATACGTTCCTCAAGGTCAACCCCAACCTCAATATGTACCTCAGGGTCAACCTCAGTATCAATTTGTGCAAGGCCAACCCCAGTATCAGTATTTACCTCAAGGCTATCTCCCTCAAGGTCAATACTCGAGTCAAGGTTATCAACCACCCCAAGGTCAATCTTACGTTCAAGGTACGGGAAATGTACCTTTCAATTATCAATCCTATCCTCAATACGGTTATGGATCTCAATATCCTGAACCTGTTATGGTTCAAATGGGTCAATACCCCGGAATGCCTGTAGTGTGGGATCCTTCGCAAGGTCAACAAGTGTTACAACCGAATGTACAGTTGTCATCCCAAGCTGGACAACCTTTAGTTTCTGGTTCACCCCAGCAACCAGTCCAGTCAAATGTTCAAACTTCTGTACCTCCAGTAGTTACTCATCCGGGGCCCATTGCGCCTAGCACTCCATCTCAAACGACTGCTGCAACTACTACAACATCTGTTTCGTCTACTGCACTCACTTCTGGAGTATCAACAGCTCCTGTTTCTACTGTCTCTGCTACCACTCCTCAGACATCTTTACCTCCGTCTGGATCTACGATTCAAACTACGATTCAGATGCCTATAGGTCAGCCTTGTATAAGTACGGTTGTCACTACTCAACCTCAATTTGCTTATCAACCGTACCAGGGACAGTACCAATATGGGCAAGCTGTCCAGCAGCCAGCTTACCAGTATCAACCATATCTTGGGTACACTTATCAACAACCCCAGTACGGTCCGGTTAATCCTGGTTTTCCAGGAGGATACAATATCCCGAATGCGACTCCTATTCCAAGTTATCCTGGATATCCTCCTCCCGGGGCTGGTATAATGACTCAGAGTTTTAGGGATCCGAATCGGCAATTGCCATTTATTGCAACTTTAGATTTACCAGACTTGTCGCGCCTAACGAACGATCCAATCGATTATCAACCGTTTTGGCCGGCAATGCCGAATAAGTTGCCCAGCGATATACCCAAGTTTGAAGGTAAGCCTGGAGAGGATCCGTCGAATCATGTGATGACTTACCACCTCTGGTGTGCTTCAAATTCTATCTCGGATGATTCGATCCGCTTACGTCTTTTCCAGCGTACACTCATTGGTCTCGCGGCCAAGTGGTACATTGAGTTACCACGGGCCTCTTTTTACAATTTTAGCCAGTTAGCTACCTCGTTCTTAACTCACTTTCAGTTGCCGGTCAAATACGATAACGGCACGGAGTTATTAACTTCACTAAAACAATCAACGTCCACGTATATTTCTGATCACATTCATGAGTGGAGACGTCGAAGAAGGTTAGTGAAAGTTTTTATTTCGGACCAAATCCTAGCTGAATGGTTTTTCAAATCATTATTACCGAAGATTACTGAAGATGTAGCTAAGGCTGGCGTAGTTACTGAGGAGCAAGTCATTGCTCAAGCGCAGTACCTTGATTGAGTTTACACTCAGTCAGGTACGTTACACGAGAAGATCCCAGATCTTCCAAAATCGAATCAAATCGTTGCTGCTCCTTCGGGATCTCATGCCGCTGATGGTATGATTGGTACAGTGAATACAAAGAGCAAGAAGAAATCTTCCAAGAATTCTACTACTCCTATAATCACCCTACCTGATTCCCCGACAGGAGAGTCTTCTCCTGAAATTTCCGCCGATATTCACGCTGTAGAGTCATCTACGGCCAAATCAAAAAATGGTGGAAAGAAGAAGGGTAAGAAGAAGGCTAAAGTAGATAAGGCTCCAAAGGAGAAAACAGAAAAGTCAGAAACCAATGACAAAAAGCGCAAACCTCAATATCCTTGTCTTATTTGTGAAGAAGATCATTTTACAAGGGATTGCCCTCATCGGGCCGCGGTTGTGAAAATAGTCAAAGGTTCTCCCACTCCTGCTGTATTGCAAGATCCATTTCCAAAGCAGGAGAGTAAGATGATAGGTTCTTCCTCAAATGCCAGTGAAGAACCCATTTTGATGATGTCTCATGTGAGGATTGCGACTCGATCGCAAGATTATGGTAGTAAGGCTCCTGTTGATGGTAAGGAAGCAGAATCTTCTCATTCTATTCCATCAACCTCAGCTCCCGGTTCCGATCCACTACAAATCGAGAAACCTAACCCGGATCTAGTAATCAAACCACCCGCCAAGGGTGTACTTCGAAGGTCTGCTTTCAATCCACATGCGAGAGCAGCCCAGAATTACAATATTGTTGAGGACTTAGCTGTTTCACCCTCAGCAATGTCGGCTTTAGAAGTGCTGCAATCATGTCCAGCACAACGAAAATTACTTTTGTCGGCTATCAGAGCTGTTGATGTTCAGGACCCGAATCTGATAATCTTCGATCTAGAAAATAGTACACCGCGCTTACCCCATCAAATGGCTTTCCAGATCCCAGTGATAGTCAAAGGCAGGCCTATTCATCGGACTGTAATTGATGAGGGAGCTTCCACGTGTATTATGTCGATTCAGTGTTGGAGATCGCTTGGTTCTCCTTCGCTGAACCAATCCCCCACCATCCTTAAGGCCTTTGATGGCCGTGGGTTCCGTCCGTTTGGTATTCTAGAGGAATTTCCTATAGGGGTAGAAGGTAAAACCGTTAGTCTGGATGAGGAGGTGGTTGATGCCCCTCTAGACTACAACCTTCTTTTGGGTCGAAGCTGGTCATATGCTATGACAGCGGTCGTTTCATCGGTCTTCAGAGTAATAAAATTTCCATATAATGGCAAGATCGTGACAATTGATCAGCTGACATACTTTTCATCCGACCCAGCCTCTTCAGAGAGTATCCAGCATGTCGGTAAAACGACAATCCCTTATAGGGACGTTGGTGTAGGTTTAGTTAAGGATTCCGGTTTACTGGGAACTTTTCCTTTTCCTCCAGTCAACGCAGACCCTTCATTCGCGTCTATTCATATGATTACATCAGACACCATTATTTACGACGATCCTTGGATTGTCCCATCTGAATCTGAGATAGACTCATTCGGTGATTCTATGCCTTTGAGTCCATATGAAATTGCTTATGAAGCCGTCGTGTCTTTTACCGACCCGTGTTCAACCCAAATCGACCAAATGAATGTGGTCAGTGAGGAATCACTTTTCACATCAACCTCAGAACGGATAGCGTTTCCCGAAGTCGTGTCATCTGACGAGCAACTTCGCGAAATCCTAAGTGTAGATGATCTACCATGGGAAGATCTCCATCATAGATCTTCATTTTTACCTCAGGGCGATGCTTTTGAAAATGATTTTTCATCTATATTTACCGCTGAATATGTCAAAGACGCTCAGAGTCCAACGAAACATCCTGACTCAGAGTTGAATTTAGGGAATATTTCTCAAACTATTCCCATTAACATTTCAGTGAAGCCCGGAATTGTTGAGAACATTCATATAGGTGCCTCGTGTACAGAAGAAGAAATTCAAACTTACAAGGCCCTATTCCAAGAATTCCGCGATGTGTTTGCCTGGTCTTACGAAGAAATGCCAGGAATCGATCCCGCCATTGTTTTTCATGAAGTCAAGACCTACCCGGACGCTAAACCCGTCCGGCAACAGTTGCGTCAGATTCACCCTCGGAAAGCGGCTGCGATTAAAGCAGAAGTCGAGAAGCTGTTGAAAGCAGGTTTCATTTATCCGATCCCGTTAACGGATTGGGTATCGAATATTGTTCTGGTTAACAAGAAACAAGGAACAATAAGTATCTGTATCGACTAGAGGGATATAAATCGAGCTTCTCCAAAAGACAACTATCCTACGCCCTATATCGATCAAATAATTGATGATTGTGCCGGAAGTGAAATGTTTTCCTTTATGGATGGTTTCTCGGGCTATAATCAAATCAATATTCTACCTGTCAATCAACCAAAAACGGCATTCATTTGTCCATGGGGGACATTTGCTTATTGCAAATTACCTTTTGGGCTTAAGGATGCTGGAGCCACTTTTCAACGGGCCATGTCTTACGCCTTTCATGACATCAAGCACACTGTGCAACCGTACCTCGATGATTTGCCTGCTCATTCTTTACATCGAGCTGATCACCTTGTCCACTTACGAGCGATATTTATGAGGTGTAGGCATTATCGTATTCGGTTGAATCCACACAAGTGTGTATTCTGTATAGAAGCGGGTCGATTGTTGGGATTTGTTGTTTCAAAAGTCGGCATTCGCGTCGATCCCTCGAAGGTCGAAGCTATCATCAAATTGCCTCCTCCTTCGAGTTTGCGCCAACTCCAAAGTTTGCAGGGGAAAGCAAACTTTTTACGCCGATTCATTCCGAACTACGCCGAGGTCACTAAGGGTTTTACCCAGTTGTTGAAACAGAACACTCAATTCCTTTGGGACGAGATTGCTCAACAATCTTTTGATGCGCTCAAGCACGCGTTGACCCATGCACCATTGCTGCATCCTCCCAACTACAACCAAGACTACTTCTTATACCTCGCAGCTTCGCATTCCACTATCGGAATGGTGTTAGTCTAGGAAGACGAATTCGGAGCGGAACATGTAATATATTATCTTAGTAGGACGTTAAATCCCACTGAGCTAAAATATTCGCATGTGGAGAAATTGGCCCTGGAAGCCATTCAAGCTGTCTAGCGTTTTCGTCACTACATTCTTCTCCGTAAGACTACAGTTATTTCGGATTGCAACCCTATGATTTATATTTTGACTAGACAAATGCTAGGGGGCAAGTACTCTAAATGGATCGTGATCCTGCAGGAGTTCAATTTGGAATTCGAGAAGTCCAAGTCTAAGAAATCCTTAGTTTTTGCGGAATTGATGTGTGATTTCCCGCGTGCTGACACAGAGACTGTGGCAGAGGAGTCCATTGCGGACGAATCTTTGTTTCTTATCAGTACTCTAGATCTGTCGTATGGGGATATAATCATCTATCTCCAAGCCCAAACCTTTCGGCCTAAAGCTTCAAAGTCAGAGCGTCGAAAAATTCGGTTTCAATCCCAGCAATACAAAATTATTGGAGATACTCTTTATCGCCGGGGGGCAGACTTAGTTTTTCGACGTTGTTTAACTCACGAAGAGGCTGAGAGGGTTTTGAATGACTGTCACTCTAGAGCGTGTGGCGGTCATGTGTTTGGGTATGCCACAGCTCAGAAGGTGTTGCATGCTGGCTATTTCTGGCCGTCCATGTTTAAAGATTGTATCATTGCGGTCCGAAAATGCCACAACTGTCAAGTGTTTGATCGCAAGATGCGCACACCACCTGCTCCTCTCCACCCTATAATTGCCGTTGGTCCTTTCGCCAAATGGGGTATCGATTTTATTACTTGTAACCCTCACTCGGCCGGGGGGCATGCGTATATCATCCTCGCGGTTGATTATTTTACTAAATGGGCCGAGGCGATGCCTACATTCGACGCAAGCGGCAAAACAGCTGCAGTTTTCGTATTCAATCACATTATAACTAGGTTTGGTGTCCCGCAAGTGATCATCACTGACCATGGAAGCCATTTTCGAAACATCATGATGACTGAGCTTACAAGCCAGCTTGGTTTGTGCCACGATAGCTCTACTCCTTATTATCCGCAAGCCAACGGTTTGGTTGAGTCTATCAACAAAGTTCTTGTTATCATGATCCGACGAATCATCGGCATTCATCGGTCGAATTGGCACAACATGTTATTTTCAGCGCTATGGGCATACCGAACTTCAGTGAAAACTTCAACAGGGTTCACTCCTTTCCAGCTAGTTTATGGCTTGGAAGCTGTGTTGCCCATTGAATGCGAAATCCCATCACTTCAAATGGCTATCGAACTACTTCCAGCTACTTCCGAAGAGGAGAAGCGTTTATTATACTTAGCTCAATTAGATGAGACTCGACGTGACGCTGCTTTGGCAATCGAGACTCACGCGAAGCGAATGAAAGCTCAGTATGATAGAAATGTGACCCCTCGAAGTTTTTCGGAGGGAGACCTAGTGCTATTATATGATCAAGCTAACGATAAGCTAGGTGCTGGAAAATTCGTTCCTATGTGGCATGGGCCCTATATTGTCAAGCGAAAGCTAGCAAAAGGGGCCTATGAGCTAGTTGATTTTGACGGGGACTCTTTGGGTAAACCCAGAAATGGACTTTACCTAAAGAGGTATTACGCTTAAATGATGGGTATGGAGAATTTTTAGTTAGGTTAGGTTTTCTTTCTAGCTAGTGTGTTTGTTAGTTTAGACAGTGTGCTTAGCTTAGAAAGTGTGTTTCTCGTCGTTATTCTGGCTTATCTTGGTTTTACTCTTGATATTGCAGATGTCGACGCCTCTCCAAACATACATTGGATTTGCTGATGGTGCTTGGCGTAGTACACGGAATATCTCTTCTGCAGCTTGGGTTATTTATTCGCCCTCTGACGAGTTAGTTTCTATGCATGGGGTGAGCCTCGGTCAAACAACGAACAACATTGCAGAATACAGTGAAGGGGTTGAATTATTGTCTGAATCTATTTCATTTGGAATTCGATGTTTGATAGTGAGGTTAGATTCTGAACTCGTTGTATTACAGCTTAATAGAGTATATGCCATTAGAAATCCTGTGTTATTAAGATTGTTTTTGAGAGTGCGTCTCTTGGAACGTGAATTTGATTACATTGAATATCAGCATATTCCAAGGTCTCTAAATACATTAGCAGATGCAATTGCTTCTCGAATGTTGGATAGACATTTACGATAATCATACAAGTAAATTTAAAAACATTTCATCACACATGTTTAACAAGATAAGCCGGTAATAATGATATATATATAGATAGGAGTGTGTCAAAAATATACATCGTCTTCGATCATAGGTTGAAAAACACCTTATGATCGGCAAAAATGATAAGTACAAAAAGTCAAAAATGTCACATGTGTCTACAAAGTGACCATCCAATCACTGGTGGTGCTCCCTATACGACACCACTGCACGGGCTACCCTACACAAGAACCTCCTAAAAGGTCCAGGGACTACGACTACATAGCGCTGAAGTCTGATAGGAATATCATCTATGGTAGTCTCAGGTATATCCGTCGTCAGACGCTCTAGATCCTGCTCCAACTCAGCTAGTGTCTCTGCAGCCGCGTCCTGTGGGGCCGGTACCGGTGCAACTGGATGTCTCCTCTCGAAAGGCCGGAGGTTGGCTGGGCGCTGTGGACCAACATCTGCATTTTGAAAATTTTTACTGTCAGTTTTGAGACGATATATAAAAAACAAAAAAAATAGATAAATTAAAAACTTGTGAAAAATGAAGTACCTCTGTCGTCCCATTGTTCTCCCTGTGGAAGAACCATGTCCGGATCACCTCGAAAATCTACTCCGGCATACGGAAAGTCCTGGATCGCAAAAACCTGGTCCTCTAACCAGTGAAAATAACTAGCAGGGAATCGAACCACTACCGCTCCCTCGTCAGGATGTCGGGCCATCACCGTAACCCATCGTATCAGCTTTGGCTCCGGAGGACCCAAGATATCAACAGTGAGATGCTGAGGGATCAGCATCGGAACTCTCTCTAAGGCAAAGCTCACAACTAGAGTCCCATATCCAAAGGTCTTCAGTTGTCCGTTCTTTGTCCTAGTCAGTTGGCCCTTCATATTGGCTGACACAGCATCGCACCAGTTGAAGATGGTGCCTCGGAAACAGTCAATCGCCATCCGCATTTGGGACCCGGTGGCGATATGTAAAGCAGCTGCGCCGCAAAGTCTGGTAACTATGAAAGCTATCACCATGAGTTCACGCCGAGAGATGTATTTGATTTCTATGCCTTTGTCATGGTTTTGATTGTTGCACCACTCTGCCCGGAGACTAGCAAGGGATTGGCCACCCGGCCTGGTCCCGGATAGAGAGAGTTGCTCGCCCCTATTTGGCAAGCCAGTGAGAAAGTATATGTCAGAGGGCTCTATCTCGAGCTGGTGCCCTCCGATGTAAAAGCATTGCTCCTGAATGTTCCATCTCTCAACCAGCCACTCCAAGAATCTCACCTGAGCCCTCATGCCAGGTATGGCCCAGTATTTGTATAGTCCGCATGCTTTTAGGGCATCAATGGAAGGTTGATGATTTATTGCGGCCAAATCAACGTCCTCGTGTTCTCTTTCTCTCCAATCCAGCATGGTGAGTGCCCTACACACCAAGAAACAATGATTAGAATTCATTTAGCAAAATTTGAATGGTTGAATTTGGGGTTTGGGTTTTCAAAATCCGCCTTTCGCGGGGTACGCACCCCGCGTTTAGAGTACAGAGCGACGGTACGTAGATGGCCTGAATGTGGGCTGCGTACCCTGACCATTTTCCTGTGTAGGAAAAGGTCGGGGTACGCAGGTCACCCATGGGGCACCTGCATACCCCGAAAAGCGGCCTTTAAAACCTAAAACCCCCTAAAAAACAAAACTAAAGCCTAAAATGAAATTTTAATCGGATGAAATTGAAGAGGAGGATGTTGTGAAATACCTGGAAGAGACGGCGTTCGATTCTGACGGTCGGATTCTCCGCAATGACCACGGGAAGTTTCTTGCCAAAAGCCCTTTTCTCGACCTCAACAGTAAAATGGTAAAAATGACATGGTAAAAAGTCTTTTTATAGGTTTTTTGGATGAATGAATGCTAGGTTTGTTTATTTTTCACCATGGAAGGATATTTTTCGATGTATTTTTGCCTATCTTAAACAGGTATGAGTAATGTGTTGTTTTTGTGCAAGACAAAGGAATTTAGAGGGAAAATTGTCATTTTTCACGAACCAAAACATCAAAGTCATCTTTTAAGCCCTTTTCTGACTCCTAAAACATGAAAAGATTGCCGAGCGTTTCTTTTACACTCGTTAAAACGGAATTAAAAGACGGTCCCCTTATAGCCCTTTTCTGACCGTAAAAACAGGAAAAGATTGCCGGGTTTTTGTCGTTTCAAACTCGATACTGGAAATAAAACGACGTGTCCTTGATCGCTTTTTACTTTTCAGGTCAGTGGCACTAATCATGAAAGTACTCCTTGGTCGCAAGATCAAGCGGTTCCCCCAGGTATTATTTTATACTTTTTCGGGCTTGAGGGACACAAATTTATGAAAAAGTTCAACCTGGAGTCTTCTTAAGTTTTTCAGACTCTCTAAAATTGAAAAACGCCGAGTTTCTCCTATACTGGACTCGTTAAAATTTCACAGTAAAGGACCTGTTCAATTACAAACGGGAACGAACCACTCCTTCCTAGGGTTCGAATCAAAACTAGGTTGGACTCATCCGAAGGATGAGCTTACAATCAAGAAGATGTTATCCTCCTCAAGCTTGTAAAAAATAAAGAGGTACTTGCCAGAAATGGTGGGGGAAAAGAGAGAAGAATAAGCCTATTTGTTATCTTTTGTCATAGAAGAAACCTTATGACCACTCTTGAACACGACACTTTTCATTCACCTGGGTTGGGAGATCCTTTGCCTCACAGTTGACTAAGCCACATTGAAAGTCTTTAACCGGGTCCCGGGGATTAACTTTGAGTCATTCATCACCAAGCCATCTGTTGTGTCGTTATGTGTTCAAGAGGTCTGCAAATAAAACTTTCATCTGCAAAATACTTTGTCATCCATTTTGACCATCCCTGAGTCAGTCCTTACAGCAACATTTTCTTCAACTTGAACTATGATTTCGTGTTGTGGGCTTGCCTGCAATAGGTCGCTTTCTATCGACATCAGCACATTATCTAGAGAGATGACTTAGAAATCATCAGTACCTTGAAGTCTGCATGCATCAATGGCAGGTTTCTCGCCTTTGATGTCAGTTTAAATCATTGACTTTCGATCGAAGGACTCCGTGAAATGTTCGACATCAACTCATCCATTCACATCTCATGGATTGTACTGGGTACTTTGAGAACCATTGACATTACTGGTGGTCTCTCTCACACTTGTTAACAGTTTACATCATCGACTGGTAATCAAGTGGTTTCTACCATGTTCGACGTCAACTCATTTATTCGCATGGCTAGAATCGTACCAATTCGGGAAGTAGAAATGAAGACCCTGGATCTAGTTTCCACAATCCAGGCTGCGAGGAGTTTTGTATTCATTATATACTAGACCAATTATAAACAGATGGTTGCGTCCATACTGTATCTAGGCAATTCTATGATTATGATGTACTGCAAAATCATTCCTGTATCAGAGTAGTTAGTCTGTTAGTTAAAGTTTTTGATCTGAGTATGGGAATGCCTACCTCAGCGATGATATAATCTTATACATGTATTTTGTGTTGAAAATTGCAGGTTCTGACCAGGCTCTCCACGAGATAATCCTTGAAATGATAAAGCGCTTCACCCTTCCTAGATAAAACAAAACCCTAATCTACTACAGGCTTCGCACTTTAGGGGGCAATCTGTTACACTAAAAAATGTCACCATGGCTATATACAGTTAGTATGGCTCTATCAACAATCATGCTATCCCCCTGGGCAAGTCTTGTGCCTCTGCTTGCCATGTCAAACTCCAAAAAGAGAGAAAGTCTTTGTAAATGTGTTTATCTCTGGGTACGCAGGTTCTCTCAGCCTTGCCTGCGGGTATGCACCCAATGTTCACAAAAGTTGCATACTTATACACTCTGTATGTAAAGGGACAAGTGCGTACCCCTGTAAAGGAAAAAATGCGCAAGTTTCATCTTTAAAAAGTTACTTGTGGTCATTTCTAGAGCATTCTAGAAGGTTGTTCGACGTGTATTAAGCGCCTCCAGATGGTTCATGTACCCCTATGAAAGAGGAACTTATCCCATCAAGAGGGGAGCTATCCCATCCAAAGAGGGACTTATCCCATTGATGGTGGACCTGAATAACTTCCTCTTGAGTACTATAAATACAGGCATTGGGCCAGAAGGAGGGGAGGTTGAAAGCTAAACATTTCTAAGGGTAGATGCTGCTGGAATTAGGAATCCCATTTAGAAGCTTGTGAGGAGAGATTCCCATCTTTACTTGTTCTATTTGGAAGTGGGTGAGCTTTGTCAAAGTAAAGGAGAACTCTTGAAGGACCCTGGGAGGGACTTGCACAACACCAAGACTCAGGTTGTAATTGTTCCTTTTGTTACCTCTTAATGCAAATAAACTTATTTTTCTCAACAGATTGTTATTCATGGTTTTTTTCATATACTCCTTGGTCAATATGATGGATGTGTATTGTTTTATGAGTTTATCAGGTGCTATTTAATCTTTTGGCTTGTTAGTGAATGCAGGTTTCAATGAGAAGGAGGAGCTCATCCGGATCGGCGAGACTGGACTACTACGAAGCGTTGGACTAAAAGTATGTTAAAGATCCCTTGATTACTTGTATTTGCAATGCATATTTAGAGAAAAGTAGTGTTTATTTGTCTTGTTTGTCACTAGAGAGTCTTAGGCTCCTAGGGAGGTTGGTCGTGTCCGCACTATCAACTCTTTCCGTCTGACAAAACCTTTACAAATCTATGACAATTAAATCAAAGCTACTTAAAATAAAATCAAACGAAAATTCACTTAACAAGCAAACCAAATGAGGCAAAAGCCTACTAAAGATGATTCCTGGATGTTTTACTTAGTCAAAATGCAACTAAGGACTAGTTAATGCAGAACCAAAAACCAATCAAAAACAAAAATCAAAATCTTTTGTTCTTTTTCTCAAAAATAAAATTCAAAGTTCAATCAACAAACTTTTTCGAGATTTGCAAAGAGAAGACACAAAGGTAGGTCTCTCACAAGGGTGAATTCTATGGTAGGCCCGACTCCTAAGAGGGTTGAACAAAACCAGGGAGATCCAAAGTTTGACAACCTCTAACGCCAAAGTCACTACAGGACCAGTTAAAAATCAAACCCTAAGGCAAAATCTCTATGAATTCCACTAAAACACTTGACGCTGACGAAACAAGTTCAGATGAAGATCTCTGGTAGGTAACCAGTGGATCTGGGTGGAAAAAACAAATTAAAAGCAAAATCTAATAGGCAAAAAGTAGAAAATTGAAATTTTCTCAATTTTGATAGGGTACACAAGTGCGGGTACGCTCTGTGCACACAGTCGCAGTGCGTACAAGTACGCACTGTGCTGAACTCAGAGGCTGCGTACTTCTAGCAAAACTAAGAAAAACTAAAAACTAATTTAACCCTAAGCTAGCCCACCCAAACACACAGTCAGACAACCAAAAACCAGAAAGAAAAAGACTTTTCTCAGATCAAAGTTTCAGACAAAGGAAAACACATTCACATCAATGGAGTTCCCCAGTATGGTCGCCATTTTGTCATGCGGAAAGAGTCGATAGTGCGGACACAACCAACCTCCCTAGAAGCTTAAGGCTTTCTAGTGACAAACAAGACAATTAAGAGCAATCCTTCTCTAAATATGCATTTATCATACAAGAAATCAAGTGTTTAGATCCTACCTGTAACCCAACGCTGTTGTAGTAGTCCAGCCTCGTCGATCTGGATGAGCTCCTCCTTCTCTTCGAAACCTGCATTCACTAACAATCAAACGATTAAATAGCACCTGAATATCTCATAAAACAAAACATATTTAACATACAGACCAAGGAGTATATGAAACAACTCATAAATAACAAATTGTTGAGAAGAATGGACTTATTTGTATTAATAGGAAACAAAAGAAACCATTACAACCTGAGCCTTGGTGTTGTGCAAGTTCCTCCCAGGGTCCAGCAAGAGTTTTCCTTTACTTTGATCAGCTCACCCACTTCCAAATGAAACAAGAAAGGATGACAATCTCTCCTCACAAGCTTCTACAAGGAAGTCCTAATCTCAGCAGCATCTACCCTTAGGAATTTTCAGCTTTCAACCTCCCCTCCCTCTGGCCCAATGCATGTATTTATAGTGCTGTAGAGGAATTTAATCAGGTCCACCATCAATGGGATAAGCCCCTCTTTGGGTGGGTTAGCTCCCCTCTTGATGGGATAAGTTCCTCTTCTATAGGGATACATGAACCATCTGGAGGCGCTCCATACACGTCAAACAAGCTTCTAGAATGCTCTAGAAATAACCACAAGTAACTTTTTTGGAGTGAAACTTGCGCTTATTGACCTTTACAGGAGTACGCACCCATTGCTTTACAGACAGAGCGTACAAGTATGCAGGTATTGTGAACTTGGATTGCGTACCCGCAGGTAAGGCTGAGAGAAACTGCGTACCAGAGATAACTTGACTTTAAATGACTTTTCTCTCTTTCTTTGAGTTTGACATGGAAAGCAGAGGCATGAGACTTGCCAAGGAGGATAGTATGACAGTTGATGGAGCCATACTGACTGCAAATAGTCATGGTGACATTTTTTAGTGTAACAGAGAGATTCATGGAATCTCATTAATAATATGACTTCTCATCTTTTTGTATAAATAGGAGATCTCTCTCCATCATTTGGTAGTCTTAGAAATCTTTTTAGTTTTGGAAAGTTTTTGGAAAGCCTTAGAGCTTTTGGAAAGCTTTGGAGAGCTTTGTAAACTCTTGTAATTTTGAAGAATTTGAATAAAGCTTTGATGTTCTCAACATGGAAGGAGATGTGAAGCAGATGTCGTGGAGCATATTAGTATGTAAGGTAGAGTAGATTTTGTTTTGTAGTTTTGCTTTGATTTCACTCAAGTATGTCATTTTATTATTTTCAAGTTTAATAGTTTAGATTTTCCATTTATGCAAGTTTAATTCATGCAAGTGTGTTCAACCGGTTGGTTGTAGATTTATCTAACTTTGTAATCTATGCTTAGCAAAATAGTCCAAGAAAGTATTTTCCAATTGGTGATTGGAGCATTAGAGCACACAGTAGATTAGTTTCCCTTTACATGTTTTGTATTTGCTTTCCATTTCAATTTCATTAGAATAGTCACTCATTACATAAATGAATGTTTCCAAAGCCTTTCGTTGATGGTTTATCCTCAAACTAAATGGTGAAATGTTGAGTTTATGAATGAGATTTCTTGTTGTTCAATGCCTTTTTCTTCTTAGTGTAGTCACTCATAATATAAACAAATATTTCCAGAGCCTTTCGTTGATGATTAATCCTCAAATTAAATGGCGAAATGTTGTGTTTATGAATGATATTTCTTGTTGTTCATTAGTTTAGAGTTAGATAGCTTAATGTCATTTTCTTATCAATTTAGTAACTCATGATTTAAATAGATATTTCTAAAAGCCCTTCGTTGATGGTTGAACCTAAGACTAAGTGGTGAAATGATTTACTAATGACTGAGTTTTTCCTTGCATTTTCATGTTACTTCTTTTAGAATGATGAAGATTTTGTTGCAATTTCATTTTCAGTTTTAAAACAATGAAGTATTGAATCCATCAGAATGCTATCACAAGGAGGTAGTTCTCCCAAAATTGTGTAGCAAAGTGATAAAACACTTCATTTAGTTGTTATAATTTTTTCTTTCATTTCATAGACATTTTTTCGGCTTAAATTAATCTAACTGTTCAAAGTTTCGATTTGTTTCCTTTTTTCCTTTCTTTAGAAATTAGATTTTGACATTGAAAGTCATTAGATTTAGTTGTCCATTAACATTTAGAAATTTTCATCTAGAAGCATACTTTTCTCTCTTAGATTAATTTTCTTAAGCATGAGAAACAAAACCCCCAAAAACAACATAAACTATAAAACAACGAAGTAAGAGAAAGGTTAACTAAGCACATATAGTGCACCACACTTCATCAGTTTACGATACCCATATTGATAATTTATGTAGAGAAATTTCGGACACTAAATTGACTAGACATTTTGGTATCGTTGTCGAGGAAGTGTAATTAGGAGACCTTATTTCTTACATCTAGAAAAAATAAGAATTTCTCGAGTATGCTCTCCTCCTACACTTTGTGTGATCTGGAAGATCAGAAAAAAGAATTTTTATGTTAAAAAAAAAAAAAAGAAGTTAAAATATTTTCATCATTTCATTTGGTTCAATGAAAAACTTTAATTTCTATAAATTGTTTTCTTTAAAATATATATATATATATATATATATATATATATATATTTCTTTTGAAAATATAACATGTAATTTTATTAACAAAAAAAAAAAAAAGCCTGGTAAATAACTCACACTAGATTAGACAAACTCAAATAACAACAAATACACATATATGAAAATACCGTGTTGTCGAAATTAGCATACCCTATTCAAAATTCATGATAAGATTCACAATTTTGACTGAAGATATCGTTGATAACCCATTGTGTTGTAATATCCATGGATTTTTTTATTTTTTTTCCTGTTGCAATGAATCATTCAAATGGTATTTCTATTGTCTGAACGTCCTCCTCATCTCTGCGGGAGTTGCATGTAACGATGCCTCGCGCACATCCGTTCCCTCCCTGCAATTCATTTTTAAAATAAATTACAAAGCCTTGGTCAATATCTCACACTTGTTCAGCAATAGCTCTATGGAGTTCAGTAAATGCATTTCAACTGTTCTAGGGAGTTAACTAAAAATGCATTTCCAGTTTTCATACCTCATGGCAGGTCTTCAGGCTGCACTGGAGGAAGAGCAGGAAGGCATGTTTTTGCTGGAGAAATCGAAGGAGATACTGAAGACAGAAGTAGGGGAAATTATCCTGTGAGTGTTCTAGACTGAGTGGTTACATAGGTCTACACTGTGATCGCATCTAAAAAATTCGAAATTTATTTTACAGCCAAATGCAGTAATTCACAAAAACGAAGAACAGTTAAAATGTAAAACTTTAACTGCGTAATTTAGAAAACTGAAAACGAATTAGGAAAAAAGAAAACATGGGTTTTTCGGGGATAGAGTCGTTTAGATAACCCAGAAATGGTTTTAAGAAATTCGTGGCAGTTTGGGAGAATTTCTTGGTTCTCTGCGGCCTCTTTTTGCATGCCGCGTGAAGAAAAACGGATTTTAATTGATGAACAATCTGTTGTTTTAACTCGGCGTGCTTGGAGAGGAAAAATCCAATTTTGGGACTTATTGTGTGGTGGCATTCAATCCTGATTACATGCCTGCTGTCTTTAATAACTCGTACTTCATCTCATGCCTATTTAACAACAAGACGTATCCCAATTGAATACGACTCTTCCACACTGATCTATTTAATGGCTAATTCTATAATTTGAACCAGTTGGATATGGCTCTTTTACATCCCTATTGTTCCTTTAATATATTAAGCTTCTCTCTTACACCTCCGCAGCTTTCCTATGCATACAAGCACTTCGATTATTCATTATGTTTTCGCTTTTCTCTATTTACGTGGGCAGCCACTCCATTCCATATAACTTCCGCACTGATTCACGCATACAGCCACTCTGTTTTTTGTATACCCTGAATGTACAGCCGCCCATATCCATAGTCATTTTTCCACCCTGTCTCATATGCATAGTTGTTTTACTTCCCATATCCATAGTCATTTTTGTTCCTGTATACCAGTTGTACCACTACCATTTACACAATTTTCTCCATGCAGACAGTGAAGAAATTTTTTGAAAAATAGCAGAGAAGCTCATGAATAATTGGTCCTGTGCACCAACTGCAGTATTGGGCATTCTCCCTGGTACTTGGCTGCATAAAATCTCTTTTCCAATAACTTAAATCAGAAAACTGATGGTTGGTTGTCTCTTAGTTGTGGAATACAGGCCTATTCTGCAACTAATCAGTTTTTCTGCAGCCATCTCCATGCTTTTGTAGGTTATAGATGTTAAGAGAGGACAAGGACCATATGGGTAGCTTGGAAAACATCAAAGCATGGATCGTATCTTATCCATATGGCCTAGATCAATGAGGAGGACTCCGGTCAAAGGGAAGCCAACTATAAAGAACCTATGGTTGTTCTGCAACTACTTTCACACTTTTGCAGGTTCTAAGTATCAAGAGGAAAAAATGACTACATGGGTAGCTTGGAAAATATCAGGGCATGAATTTGGATTTGGTTCATTGTCTCAAAATGAAGAAACCATCACTGTTTTCAAGATGTGTGTTATCACTAAGTCACCGCATGTCAAGGAGCAAAATAAAATAAAAAAAACAAAACAAAACCAAAGATTCACAAGTAAAAAAAAAAATTGAATCAATGAAATAAGTAGATTATTTGCTCATTTTTCTGAAAGGTATTGATTAATTTTGGACTGATGATGAAAAATGAATGGCTAACTTTTTGTTCAAGATTTTTAGCTACAGAAACTGTGCACATTCCGTAGCTAAAGTTGTTCCGCAGCTAAAGCCATTCCACAGCGAAACATCAATTTTGCAACTGAAAAACCTCACTGTTCAAATCAACCTAACTTTCTCATACGAAATCAGATTTCGATGATTCAAGTGTTGTTGGAAAGATATCGACGAGATCTACACAATGAGAAATCCATCATCAGTGTTTGAAATAGTAAATAATGAAATAAATTGCTAAAAAGATACAACAGTTAACTTGAGGCACTAATTCTGAAGCAGGTATAAATTCTTTTGGTTTTCCTTTGTGAACTTATTTCATTAATACGAATTCTTAGTTTTTTGTGTAAATGTCATAACTAGAGAGATTGATCACCTCTCTCCTTTGATAATCTTGCATTCCATTGCAAAATAAATATTAGTTTTTTTGCAGGTTCCAGGAGGAAGGACAAATGACTACAAGTGAATAGTGTCTCTCTTAAGAGACCAATTTGTTTCATAAGAGGATGATCAGCAACAAAGAAGAAACATGCTAATGCAAAATCAGATCCAAACACTTGCAAAACATTCAGATACTATTGTCTCCATTACATCCATACTTCATAATAAACCATTCACTTCATTTCCCTTCATACTTTCCATTTACATTCACATACACTTTCCATTACTTTTTGTCCACTCATAGCCCACAAATAAAAGCAAGAGGCTCAATTACATGCTTATTGCCCATTGCCATTTCTACTTTCCATTGCCATCTTCCATTTTCATTTCCTTTTCCTATCATTTTCATTTCGCAAATAAGCCCTTCTTCAATGAAAATTATTGAGTCCATAGTCCTTTGAGTCTAAATTACTTGCAAAAACACCTTGAGGCTTGCATACCTTAATGGCAAGTCCTCATGCCGACAAACAATGGGAATACATTAATGTCCTTGTTCATCGGATCTTCTAGGTGACTCGACATCGGAAAATTTATTCGTACCTAGCAAGATGTGTTTGGGCATCTTGACTCTCATTGTCATCAATGGTGAGAGTTCTCGTGTTGACTAGTGGCATCCATTAATAGCCACTAAGTCAACAATTTCCTGATATGTTCGACATCAGAACATCTCTTCACATAATAAGAATTGTGCCAATGAGTTTTGAAGACATGAAGACTGTTATTTTCAGCATTTTTGGAGCAGATATAAAACAAATCAGCATTATTCAACAATAGATTCAGCAAGTTCTAGTAAAAGTAATAAAAATTCATCTTGACTTTTTTATCCATGACTCTTTTTGTCCAGCCACTTGAAGAGGATTATGATTAGAATTTTGTAGCCACCACACATACAACTCATCCATTTCAAAGGGTAAATTAAGGTACGTCATTTTCTAACTTTTGACCATAGAATTCCATAAAAAGCTAGAATGATAATTGTTGGAAAAACATTTCTCTTCCTCATTTCATAAAATTGCCAATACCATCAGTTGGGGGGGGAATACATTCATATTCATATCTTGCCATGTTCATATCATATTTTGAAGCCCACATACTTCCAAAATATATTAACTATTACATTATTATTACGAGCATACAATGTCTTTTCAATAGTGCTTAAAGGATAATTGGATACAAACACAATCATGGTTGTCACACAAGAACTAACCATCATGCAATCCAATAAAGATATACCTTGCAACAATAACCAAAATATCATTATGCAAAGTTCAAAGATCAAAATAGAATGCAACAACAAAATATGGTTGTAACACAAGAACCAACCATGTTGCAATTCAAGTAAAACACTTTGTAGAAGTATGAAGTTATCAAATGATATCATCCAAAGTTAAGCCAAAGCTCAAAGATCAAAAAAATTAATGTAATATATATTGCATGAGGACATGCAATAGTTTAAGTTGGGGGGTATGTTGGGTCTTGAAATTGCCATACATTTCCATTACACTTTCACTATTATGTCCATTATATCACCTCCATTTCACCTTTATTTCACTACCATGTCACTACATTCATCTCACTTTCATTGTCATTGGGTCACATTTATGTTTTTCCAACTTTATTAATGCTTAGCCTTTTTAAGTGAATTTGTGGTAAAAAATTAGAAAATAATGTGCATATGCTTATACCTAACAAGTGGGTTGAAATTGTTGACATGTGTAGGTCAAAAGGAGACTTCTAGAAGACCTTTATGTGGCACCCTAAGACCAAATTCGAATTTGAGTAAAGAGGATTATGGGATCATGAGGATATGTGTCACATTTCCTATTTGTGTTGAAACTCTAAGAAGACATGTGTCTTATCATTTCCTATTTTGATTAGGACTCTAGAGGCATAGGGAGAGATTCATGGACTCTCATTAATGAGATGAATTCTCATCTTTTTGTATAAATAGGAGATCTCTCTCCTTCATTTGGTAGTCTTAGAAAGCTTTTTAGTTTTGGAAATTTTTTGGAAAGCCTTGGAGCTTTTGGAAAGCTTTGGAGAGCTTTGTAAACTTTTGTAATTTTGAAGAATTTGAATAAAGCTTTGATGTTCTCAACATGGAAGGAGATGTGAAGTAGATTTCATAGAACATATTAATATGTAAGGTAAAGTAGATTTTGTTTTGTAGTTTTGCTTTGATTTCACTCAAGTATGTAATTTTATTGTTTTCAAGTTTAGATTTTCCGTTCATGCAAGTTTAATTCATGCAAGTGTGTTCAACTGGTTGATTGTAGATTTATCTAACTGTGTAATCTATGCTTAGCAAAATAGTCCAAGAAAGTATTCTCCAATTGGTGATTCGAGCATTAGAGCACACAGTAGATTAGTTTCCATTTACATGTTTTGTATTTGCTTTCCATTTCAACTTCATTAGAATAGTCACTCATTACATAAATGAATGTTTCCAAAGCCTTTCGTTGATGGTTTATCCTCAAACTAAATGGTGAAATGTTGAGTTCATGAATGATATTTCTTGTTGTTCAATGCCTTTTTCTTCTTAGGTTAGTCACTCATAATATAAACAAATATTTCCAGAGCCTTTCGTTGATGATTAATCCTAAAACTAAATGGCGAAATGTTGTGTTTATGAATGATATTTCTTGTTGTTCATTAGTTTAGAGTTAGATAGCTTAATGCCATTTTCTTATCAATTTAGTAACTCATGATTTAAATAGATATTTCCAAAAGTCCTTTGTTGATGGTTGAACCTAAGACTAAGTGGTGAAATGTTTTACTAATGACTGAGTTTTTCCTTGCATTTTCATGTTTACTTCTTTTAGAATGATGAAGATTTTGTTGCAATTTCATTTTCAGTTTTAGAACAATGAAGTATTGAATCCCTCAGAATGCTATCACAAGGAGGTAGTTCTCCCAAAATTGTGTAGAAAAGTGATAAAACACTTCATTTAGCTGTTATCATTTTTGCTTTCATTTCATAGACATTTTGCCGGCTTAGATTAATCTAACTGTTCAAAGTTTTGATTTGTTTTCTTTTCTCCTTTCTTTAGAAATTAGATTTTAACATTGAAAGTCATTAGATTTAGTTGTCCATTAACATTTAGAGATTTTCATCTATAAGCATAACTTTTATCTCTTAGATTAATTTTCTTAAGCATGAGAAACAAAACCCCCAAAAACAACATAAACTATAAAACAATGAAGTAAGAGAAAGGTTAACTAAGCACATATAGTGCACCAAACTTCATCAGTTTACAATACCTGGTTGATAATTTATGTAGAACAATTTAGGATACTAAATTGACTAGACAATCTGCATGAGCTACAAATCCATGCATCACAGACCGACATGGCATCCACCATCCTTGCCATCGGTACTTCAGAAGCCGCCGGGATGCTGCACGCGAAGGACTGCCGAGTGATAGTGCTTTTGAAGGGAGCACTAACCACAGAGATCGAAGCTAACAGGCCCGTTGTCATCATCCTCAAGGGAGTAGGGCTGAACTTAGCAATGCTTCCTGGCGAGGTGCTCCACCTACTGTAGGATGGAATGATCGCGGAGCTGAGGACTCAATAATGTGTAGATGTCCCTTCATTGAGACTCTGTCATCGCCACCATGAATGATGTAACCGACCCAAACAACCGTATAGTTTAGGTTGTAGAGGAAGCATGCCAAATGGTCACGGAGTTGGCCATTCTTGAGGAATAATCGGTAGAGGTACACGTTTGCAAACTTGCTACGGGGGTGTGTGACACTCACCCAGAGTTGACCAAGGTTCAGCAGGAGCTGAACCTCCAGATTGTAGAGTTGCAGTTGAAGGCCCAGTCTTCAACTCTGCCGGAAGTAAAGGAGCAGCATGGAACGACTATCACAGAGGTGATAGCAGCAGTAGATAGTGCAGTAGTAGACTACACAAGATTGTTTGAACAGTCGTTTGAAGTACTAACCAGTCTACGAGAAGATCCTAATGTACAGAGGCTAGAGACAGAGGTGCGAGAACTGCAGCAGTGTTATGACGAGGTCAAAGGAACAATGTGCATTGTCTCCCTCACACAAAGACTTGAGAAGTTGCAGGAGGCCAAAACACTGAAAGAACAGGTAGATGCAGCTCAGCACAGAGAGGCAGTGTTGAAGGCATGCTTGAAGGCTTGGCTGGACGAGGCCTATTTGGTCATGGCCTCCATTGAAGGCAAGCTTGCTAGTCTGCAGGTGACTCAGTAGAAGCTTTAGGTTGACAGTTCAGGACCAGCGACAAAGCAATTGTTCAAAGAAGTGAAGTAGGCAGCCGCGCAGTGCACTGCTGAGGTGACAGTCATACAGGTCGAGTTGGGAGGTCTTCACACTAAGATCTTCATGCTCATAGAGTGACTTGAGGGTGAGTCACCATGTTTGTGTTGGGGGCCTGTTTGGAATGGGTTCCCCCAAGAGCATTTTTGGGGCTAAAAGCCCATGTTTTGGGACAATTTTGTAATAAAGTTGTAAAGTCTCCACATTTTGTGGTCACGGAGAACGAAGGTGTCAAGAGTCATAAAGAGTTTCCTGCCCTTATTTTGTAAAGTGTCAAGTTGGCTACAAAGATCTACCCATGGTTCACAAATCATGGGATTGTATAAAAAGGAGCTAAGTACATTCTAAGAAGTAAGTTAGCGAAGTAGAGTGGGGATGGTTTCTACAGAGTGATCTAGCTTGGAGAAGTCTAAGTGTTTCCAGGTCTTAGTGTAGGTAGAGGCTCTGCAGCTGAGGGCGCAGAGGCCTAGGGTAGAAGTCTGCAGTTGAGTGCGCAGACCCCTGCAGTTGTGTGCAGGGTGGATAGAGTCTGTTGTAGACTGGATATATCAATAAAGAGAAGTATTCTGCAATTACTTTGTATTTAGTCTTTGTTAATGCATATGATTATATTGCATTACGATATGGGTTTATATTACAATGTTCATCTGATGCGCAAATGTATGTGATTATATCTGTTAATTGAACACAAGTAATAATATTCGTTTACATGACGATAATTGTAATTTATTGGTTGAATAAGTAAAACACTTGAGATAACTTAGGAACCTACACAATACGTCATCATAGGAGCGCGACAGTACCTGAACCACTAGTTAGGGTTGTGCGAAGGTCAATCATACACCTTCATGAAGGAACTAAAGGGAGGGATAGAGGGTAGATTGATAAGCCCTAAGGCTTAGCGACCTGCGTGAAGGCAGGAGTAGGGGGTATAAACCGACATCACAACCATCTCAGGGTGTGGAAGCTGGTTCCAGCATCCCCCCATACTGCTTCGGGTGAGACTTCGGTCTGTGCTCCGTGGGCTGATGCCGAAAGGGCCAATAGTGTAAGGATTTGTTTGGCTGACTAACGTTGAACTTGGACTAGGACCCACAAAGCCAACAGAGTCTGTAATATTTTCTTTGAGGAGTAAGTAGTGGCTCCAACGTCCCGCCCATGGGATTAGTGATGTATGGTGTAACGATGTGTCTTGGAACTTTCACTTAATTTGGAAACCTGCTAATAAGCCAACACGTTTTCACACATGTATTGTAACTATTGTAAGACTAATCTTGAACACATGTGATGCATGTTGCATTAACCTGTGTTTCACACTTGAACTAATTCACTTGTTGTAATACATAATCTATTAATGAAAATGTGTTTTATATGTTGTTAACGTTGTCCTGCCCATGGTGGCTATCCCCTCAGACATCAGACAGACCCTTCACATGAAACTTGCTATAACAACCATTGCACTCGTGCAGACTCATACGCTGAGTGTTGTACGTGTTATATTCCCTTGTGTGTTGTGACTAATGCATCCATGTGGACTACTCCTCTGGAGGATGTGCATGTCCCGTTGTGTTATGTGTTCCTAGTAGATTTGGGGCTTCCTCCTAATCGACTTAGGACTTGTTATCTCAAAATCAGACCCTGGAAGGCTGCTGACCAGGAAGACCTTAAGTAACTATTTCAAACCTACTTTAGGTTGAGGCTTAGCCTCCCCAACCTGAGAGGGCTCTCTCAAAGGATTAATGATTTTTTTATTATGATTAATATGGCTAACTCTTGTGAAACAAAGATAAAAAAAATGAGAGTGGTGGAAACACAATTAGAAAGTATCCATTGGGCTTATGGAGTTAGATATGCTTCAGTATTAACAGTGAGGTTAGCTCTGCATAGAAGTCAAGGCATTCAGAATCCAACATATGTAGAATACACCAAACACATAGAAGGCCAGTACAGTTTACGAATATATGAAGGAAATTAGAGCACTGTTAGTGATTTCTAAGTAATCACATATTCATAACACTGTAAATAATAGGAAAAGACAACACAAGACATTCATCACATTGAATTCTTTATGATTCTTGAGAAGCAAAGCCAGTACTATATTACTAAAAACATAGTCTTTTACATAAAGCCAAATATCAGAGCTTTTTTCAATAAATTTCCAACCCTTGGTGCATTGCTCTCTCCCCTATATATAGAATTATTTACATAGTTGAGATTCCTCCTCCAACCTGAGGGGAACTCGAATTCTGCTTGCTATGACACCTATTCAAACTTTAACTACTTATTGAATGCAACAAACTGCTAACTAGACGTTTTAGAAACCTAAGACAATTAGGAGTCTAACTCCATATCATTCTAGTAATAGCATTAATTACAATCAAATCTCGCTCTCTGACAAGTGGTCTTCTTCAATTTAGCTATCGTGGATGTTTGAAGTTCCTTATTGGTCCTTAATGTCTTATCCCTTTACTACTGCTGAGAAGTAGGAAACTACCCCTGTTTTTCTGCTTTTGGTTTCCTCAAAGATATTCGAAACCAATTAATCATGTTGATCTTGCTTAATTACCCAACAATCTATTGGAGTGCCATGTTCTTCATGTGTTGTAAGCCTTTCCCATATACATGTGTGATGACAAAAGCTTTTCAAAGCTGATTGAAAAGTCATTTACAATACTAGCGGTGATCATTTGTATAGCAAAAAGTTTAAAGTTCTTATAACTTCCTTCCACTTGTTTTGCCCTGGCTAGTTTCTTGCACATTGTAAATGGTCTTTTTCTGAGACTTCCTTTCAAAAATTTCCCCTCGGTCCCTCAAAATTGGTCGACTGAGTTTTAATTACGCAACTACAGCGGTTTCGTAGCGCGCTACAAAAATGTTGTGCATTAGGCAGCATCTTCAGTAGTTTCGTAGTGCGCTACGAAAATGATGTGTATTCACCAAAACATAGTTTCAAGCCAAATTTTGACTGTCTTGGGTTTCTTTGAATTGACATGTCCCTTTCAGCTGCCCTGAAGCTATCCAAAATTGAACATGGTAAATCATCAAAATTTGGAACTTAACCTTACCTGTTGTGAGATTTTCCTTAGCTAAGGAAGTCTTTCCTGTTGGCTTAGCTGCATCTTCAAATCTTCAATTTGCTTTTTCATAACTCTGATCCCAGCTCTCAGTTTCGTGTTAACCCTTCTGATGAATATTGCTTCCTTTATTGCAGGGACTGTCCAAGTATAATATTGTGCATTACAGTCGACCACCTTGAGTATTTGAAATGTCTTTTCTTCCCACAGAGCTTGCATTTTGTCAAAATGAGCTTCCCTGATTGCATCCTTCCTGGAGGCTTTCTTCAATCTAGCAATTTCAAGATTTGCTAACCTCAACTTATTTTTCAATTCTTCAACACTATATTCCTCTTGTGGGATGATTGCCTTTCCTCTATCTTCTTTATGCAGCTATGATGATGTTTGTAATGAAGTCACAGTTCTATCATGAGTTTTTACGTTCTCCTCTGTTTCACCTGCTTCTGGCAGCATCTCCTGTATCTGTTTGAAATTCCTCGTCATGGGTCTTCTTGGCTTAAAGACAAATTGAGAAACCTGATCATCAAACTTGAGCTTTTTCGAGGCTTTGGTTCTTTTAGTCTTGTCTTTACCTAATTCTATCAAATCTGCTTGAACCAGGGGAGATTCTTCAATATCAATGGCTTGCAGTAAGTCATTCAAGTTTCCCTTTGAAACAAGGCTCTCCTCAGTAATCACTGTCTTGCCTTTTTCTTTAGCTATCTGGCTCCTAGTCCTTCTTCTCTGAACTACTTCACCTGTGTATGATTCATGTACACCTTCTTTGATCTGAGTCTTCTCTTTCAGGGACTTCTGGGGTGTGTCTTGGATAACCATTGATCTGGCGGGCTCCTTTACTTGTTTCCTTGCCTTTAATTTTGTAAATCTCTTGGATCTTGTTTCTATACGATGACCAGTTTCTGGTGGAGAATTTTTCGCCGCTTGAGGACTGAGGCCAGCTTCATTTTTGAAGCCAGACATAAACATGAAGGTGGACCAGTCTCTACCTACTCTCTGGAGTTCATGCAGAACAATCAACTTAACCAAGCTGTGGTGAAACAATGAGGTCACACAGGCTTCTTTCCTTAGCTACACCTTGTCACACATTTTGCTTAGGCTACGAAATAAGTAGAAGGGTAAATCAAGAGATATCTTTCCTGTGAAATGTAGCAAAAGCTTGAAATGATATGAATACACCTTATGATATCTTCCCTCGCAGGTAAAGTACCTCTGTATGCAGGTAAGTAGATTGGCATATGAGTCCTTGACATAATTTCTGGGCACAGACATGTTTAAATCTGAGTCAATGAACTCTGGCTTCAGAAATTATTTGCAGGGGATCATATCAAATTTGAAATTTTTAAACCATCTTTCTTGTCCCCTTGGAAGCTCAGAGACTGTGGATATTACCTCTGGTGAGACTTGCAATCCAAGCACCCCAACTATTGAATTCAGCCCTGTGAAATTCAAGGCAAATTCCTTGGTAATTTGCGCATGACCTCCCTAGAGTTTCTTGCAAAAATTCCAACATCCAACTTGCTTGAATGCATGCTCAACTTCTTTGTTCTTTGAGATAATGTCTAAACCTTCAGGTTCACTCCTCAAACACCTACCTGACCTATGCTCTTTTTTTTCTGTAGACCCTTCCATGAGACTTCAGCATAATGAAAACTTGATAGACTGGCACTGTCTCAACCTTTGATCTCTGCCTCGCTCTTAAATACTGCCTCGCTTGACATTCAAGGAATTCAAATTTAACATTTGCTGATTTGTTCTTCGTGCAATGAATACAATCATAATTATGACTGTGAATCCCTGGCTCTTCTTGAAACTTGCAAACCGAGTGTACCAAGGTACCTAACGATTCTAATGATGAAGATAAGCGGTTGGACATGATAGGTGAAGTGTATAAGCTGACAGTGGATGATGCAACCATAACGGAATTTGACAGATATGACAACTAAGAAACATTTGCTATGGATCGCACGAATCTCCGATTTCGTAGCGTAGCCAGTGTAAAATCTGGGTTATGCGCTACGAAATCACCTAAACTGCGTTGCTCTACGAAAACACCTAAAGCATTTCATAACACATAAGAACCTTTACAACAAGCTTGATACAAAGAATCTATGTAAGTTATGGAACCAATGGTGAATGAGAACGGACTATTGACCTTTATTTAACCATCCTACCAAGACTCTTAAGACACTAAGACTTAGATACTAAAGTAAACATGGAAAAAAGACCAAACTTGGACTAATACCTAACCTTCACCAACAAACTGATGTGAGCAATTTGGTAATCGCTTCTTAAGTGATAACAGTGGCTCCACTTGGGATAGTGTGCTCCTGTAGTACACTAAGAACTCGCAGGTCCAGTGCTTTATTAACAAACATAGATTTTCTTGACAAGCATCCCTTTAAAGCTTCTTGGGCCTTCACCTCGGGCTTAAGCCTTCTGTTTCATCTTGTCATTATTTACAACAAAAAGAAAAACTGAAAAAAAATGGTTATATACAATGTTGTGGGAAACTGATAGTATTTCAATCAATGATAATGCTTTAGGAACCTGCCATTAACAGGTCCTCCAGCATATGGTTCTCCATCAATTTCTTGCAAAATGTAAGTGTTGTTTCCATGAAAAGCAGCGATTTGATATGGGCCTTTCCACAAATTTTCAAATTTACCGTGCTTACCTTTCTCTTCGATTCTGGCTTCCCATTTCAGCACTCTGTCATGGATCTGAAAAGTAACTTCCTTGATCTTCTTATCAAATGTTCTCTTGATTCTGTTCTGACTTTGTTGATGACTGTCATACACCTCATTTCTTTTCTCCTATAAGGCTATCAGCTGATTGATTCTTCTTTGTACAGTGTTTGGTTCCTCCTCTAATCCTTGAATTAGCTTCATTACAGGTACTCCAAGTGATGTTGGAAATATGGCTTCAGCACCGTATACTAACTCATATGGCGATGTTCCAATGGATCTCTTTGTACAAATCCTATCAGCCCACAAAGCATACTTCAATTTCAAATGCCAAGCTTTCTTGTTTTCCTGTAGCAGCTTCTTAATGATCCTTACAATGCTTTTGTTTGATGATTCAGCAAGGCCATTTCCTTGCGGATAATAAGCAGTAGAATGCCCAAGAGTAATGTGATATTGGTGACAAAAATTGATCATTTTCTTGGACTTAAAAGCTTGAGCATTGTCAGTTATAATCTTCATTGGGCAACCAAATCTAGATAATATATTATTTTCTAGGAAAGAGATAATCACTGAATCATTTGCTTGCCTTGTTGGAACCGCTTCAATCCATTTGGTAAAGTAATCGGTGGCTGTGAGAATCCAGCGATGCTGACCTGATGAAGGAGGATGAATTTCTCCTATAAAATCTAATCCCCATTGCTGGAAGGGCGCTTCAACATATATAGGAACTAGAGGCAAAGGCACAAGCTTCCTCTTTCCTTCAAATATTTGACATTCATGACATGTAGCTACCTTTTTATAGATGTCTCTGAACATAGTTGGCCAAAAATATCCAGCCCTCAGGACCTTATTTGCAGTAGCTTTCCAATAGTGATGTCCCCCACAATCTCCTTTATGAAATTCATCGATTACTTTATCAGCTTCTTCTTCAAGGAGACAATTTAACAATATCCCTCCTGCATCTTTCCAAAACAAATTTTGGTCATACACAAAATATCTTAAGGATTTCAGCTTGACAAACCGAGCTTTGGACTTTGAAAGATTAGCAGGGGCTTTATTATGTTGTAGAACAAATGCTACGTCCTTGTACCATTCTGAAACCAAGAATTTTTCATTTATTTGGACCAACTCCTCTTCATTTTCAGAAATTTCTGAGATCTCTGTACTCAAATTAATGTCAAGACATTCCAAATTTGACTGTGTCAGCAGCTTGGCTAAGCCTTGACCCTTTACCAATTTGGTGGGTTTGATCTCAATGTCATACTCTAACAATTTTGCTATCCACTTGCCCCTTTTTCCATCTGGATCAGCCTGTGTTAGAATATCCTTTATAACAGCATTTGGAACATAAGCAACAATGTGAGAATGCAAAACATAGATTCTGAAATCCTTTATAGCTTTCACCAAGGCATAAGCTTGCTTCTCTAGGATGTTGTACTTCAGTTCAACATTTGCTAATGTCTTACTAAAGAAAGAAATAGGTTGTTTAGTACCATGATTTCCTTTTTGCAACAAAACTCCAGCAATTGTATCCTTAGAAGCAAATGTAAAAATAAGGAATTCCTTGGTAAAATATGGGCTGATAAGTACTGGTGCTTGTGTGAGTGCCTTCTTGATATCCTCAAAAGATTTCTTTGCTTCAGTTGTCCACTTAAATTCAACTCCCTTCTTCAACATCTTTGTTATATTCTTGACAACTTCAGCAAAGTTAGGAATGAAGCGCCCAACAAAGTTAACTTTTCCAAGAAATGATTGAATCTCTTTCCTACTACTTGGTAGATCTAACTTTTGAATTGCAATGACTCTATTAGGATCAATCCTAATTCCTTCTTTAGAGATGACATGACCAAGAAGTTTGCTTGATGTTAGAGAAAAAATACTTTTAGTGGGATTAAGAGAGATACCAAACCTTCTGCATTTCAGCGAAATTCTTTCAAGGTGTTTCAAATGGTCTTCCTCTCTCTTTGAAAAAATTGTGATATCATCAAGATATACCACCACCAATTTATCCTTTTCTTCAGCAAAAGCAACATCCATTTCTCTTTGGAAAGTAGCCCTTGCATTCATGAGACCAAAATGCATCTTAGCGTACATGAACGTTCCCATGGCATTGTGAAGGCTGTCTTTTCTTGATCATCTAGATGAACAAGAATCTGATTGTACCCTGAGAAACCATCAAGCATAGACATCCTTTGTGAACCAACAATGTTTTGTAGAATTAAATCCATCTTGGGAAGAGGATAATTATCTTTCAATGAAGCTTTATTAAAATTTCTAAAGTCTATACAAATCCTGATCTCTCCATTCTTTTTTCTAACTGGGACCAAATTAGCAAGCCAATTTGAGAATCTGATTGGAACAATAATTTTAGCATCAAAACGTTTTTTCACTTCCTTTTCAATCAATGGCATAAGGAGAGGATTAATTCTTCTTAACTTCTGCTTGAAAGGTTTTTCATTCTCCTTAATAGGAATGGTATGCTGGATAATAGAAGAATCATATTGTTTCAAGTTAGCATAGCTCCATGCGAAAACATCAATGAACCTTTTCATCATCTCAACATATTTAGCCTTCATATCAGCTAAAAGAAACTTTGAAATCTTAACCACCTTAGGTACAACTGAATCCCCTAAATTGCAGCTTTCTACTTGTAGAAATTTTGAATAATTTAACACATATTCAATGGAGATTATCCTGATCATGTACTATTGCGGAAACCATACACAATACATAAGCTCCTCTACGTTGGTCAACAATATAGCAGCATCAATAACAATAAAACATCAAGAGCATTCACACATTAACACAGTATGTATCCCGGGGAAAGCATCTTGCTAAAAACCCCACACTATCCGTATATTAATGATTGAGTCATGTAACATTACACAACATAATACTTCTCACAAGTATCTCCACCTCTGTTACACACAATACAGCTCAGATCTGATCTCCAAATCTCTTCCACTGCTTGCCTGCCTCCACTGCTCAATACCTGCTCAAGAACTGATGAGAATGGCTTACCAAACTCATTTTTCACCTGCAAAATAGTCACTCACTCTTTGTTGGACGTGAGCACAAGCTATAATGTGGGAAAATACGTGAGCAAACTCATTGGCATACTCAATCCCTTTATTGTGCAAGATCTGGTGCACAACTATAGTCACAACTGATAGCAATCTGATTCTCTACCACCTGTCCCTGTTGAACTGAACATGCACTGACATGCAACTGAGTTAACTGATGTATTCATTAGTTGTATTATGAGTTAATAACTTGTGAATTAATTAATAACTAATTCACCCAACTCATCTCTAGTCTATTTGCCAGTTAGACTAAATACAACCAGTTTAACAAAGCTAAACTGAACACAACTCCATCAACTCCACAATCAACTCCACCAAACTCAACTGATTTAGTTCTAACTGAAGTCATGCATGCAACAACTCAACTGACTCATAAGAAAAGCATATTTCCTTCTGACAGCTGCATGTGCCACCTCTGTAGCTCAAACTGAAGTGCTCCAAAAGAATAAGATTAAGTTTATAGTCCAAATATTATTGTGAGATAATAATATTTGACTTTTCTATTTTTGACTTTGATCACTCACACTGTGATCACTCACACTTTCATCAAAAATAGAAGTCCATCTATTTTTTCCAAACTTGATCAATCATCCATAAACAGCAACCTGCAATCCATAGACATGATCCATATGTCTAAAAATAGACATAGTCTAAAAATAGACTTGCGCCAAAAATAGCCTGCGGGCCCACTTAGTGAAGGTGACTCTTTTCACTAAGCTCCATCATCTTGTTGCAATCTCAACACTCCCTCTCGACAAGATATGGATTATTAGCAACCCATATCCTGCCTCGGTGGTACTCGAATTTGCTCCTGGTGAGAGCCTTCGTCAGAATATCAGCATCCTTATCCTCCGTTGGAATGTACGAAAGTAACATGATCCTCCGCTGCACACAATCTCTGATATGATGGTACCTGATGTCAATATGTTTAGATCTATCATGAAATACAGGATTAGCCGAGAGTTTAATGCAACTCTGGTTATCACAGTAAATCACAGTAGGATCCAAATGAGAACCGAACAAACCAACCAGGATCTTCCTCATCCATATAGCCTCGCATGCAGCCAAACTTGCTGCCATATACTCGGCCTCCGCTGAACTGAGTACCACGGATCTCTGTTTCCTATTGTACCAAGAAACTGCTATCGATCCAATACTGAAGACCCCTCCTGATGTGCTCTTTCTGTCTGTTGGGCTCCCTGCCCAATCTACATCCGTGAAGCCACATAGCTTCACCTCATCCTCCTGTTTGTACCACAAACCATATCCCGATGTGCCTCTCAAGTAGCGCAATACATGCTTGCCCGCCTTCCAGAAGAGCTTGGTAGGCTTAACCATAGCTTGTGAAAGCTGGTTAACTGCATATCATATATCAGGTCATGTATTGACCAAATACATCAGCGACCCTACCAACTGTCGATAAACAATGGCATCCACTTCTTCTCCCGAAGTGGCATCCCCCTTCCTCCAACCTCCAGGAAGAGGAGTATCAACAGGCTTGCAGCCATGCATGTTGAACTTCTCCAGTATCTCCCGAGCATACTTGCCCTGAGAAGCAAACAGTCCACCACTGCGCTGCCATATTTCCAATCCCAGGAAATAGTGAAGGAGGCCCAAATCCTTCATCTCAAACTCTGTAGCAAGATCCTTCTTGCATGACAGTATCAACAGCTCATCACCCGTTAGAATCAAATCATCAACATATAGTACAATGATAAGCAACTTACCCTCCACCACAATCTGGTATAGGTTCAGATCCGCCTCGCTCTTGGAGAATCCAAGTCCTGTGAAATAGTTGTCTATCCGTGTGTACCAAGAACGTGGTGCTTGCTTCAACCCATACAGTGCTCTCTTGAGCCTGCACACATGTGACTCACTGTTGAAGACTTCAAAGCCTTCGGGTTGCTCAATGTACACCTCCTCCTCAATGACTCCATTGAGGAACACAGTCTTCACATCCATCTGATGAATGTGCCATCCCATCTGCGCTGAGAGAGCAAGAATCGTCCGTATGGAAGAATACCTTGCGACAGGTGCAAAGGTCTCCTCATAATCGATCCCCTCAATCTGTGAAAAGCCTCGGGCAACAAATCTTGCCTTGTACTTCTCCACACTCTCGTCAACTGCCTGCTTAACTTTGTAGATCCATCTCGAACCCACCAATGATTTCCCTTCCGGTCTAGGAACAATCTCCCATGCACTGTTTCTGACAATAGAATCATACTCTTCCACCATGGCGTCTACCCATGCGGGATCCTCCACAGCTTCCTCGAAAGAGGATGGCTCAGTCACAACACACTTGCTCATAAGAGCCATATATCCAGTGTACCGATCAGGTGATTGTCTCTGCCTGCGTTGGGCTGTAGGTGGTCCTACAACTTTCTCTGCATCTTGAGCCAGTCGCTCAGCTTCTGTCAAGCGCTTTCACCCTCTGATGGTTGGCGCTGCATGAGTGGTCTCTTCCACTCCATGAACCTCGTCCTGTGGCTGATCCACGTCTTGAAGCTCATCCTTAGGAACTAATAGCTCCTCATCTGCATGCAAGTGTAGCTCCCTCTCAAGCGAACACTTCATGGCTTTCTCCTCCTGAAATTTTATATCCCGTACCACAACAGTTTTACCACTGTCTGGCAAATACACACGATAGTTGTGGGGCATATCAGTGTACCCCACAAATATCCCAACCTCTGCGATCGGCTCCAAATTCTTTCTGGCATCCTTCGTCACATGCATGTAAACGTTAGCACCAAAAATCCTCAAATGAGAAAGATCAGGCTTCTTACCAGAATAAGCCTCCTCGGGTGTACTCATGCCAAGTATCCTATGAGGACAACGGTTCTGCACATAAACTGCAGTATTGCATGCTTCCGCCCACAAGTGAAGGGGTAGGCTCTGATCATGCAACATTGCCTGTGCAGCACCCACAATCGTTCTGTTCTTCCACTCAGCTACCCCGTTCTACTGTGGGTTATGGGGGGCTATGAGCTCTCTACGAATCCCTTCTGCCTTGCAGAAATCCTTGAACTCGTCCGAGATGTATTCACCACCATTATCGCTCCTAAGAGCCTTCACCTTCTTCCCCGACTCCTTTTCGACCAGTGCTTTGAATTCACAGAACTTTGAATATGTCTCACTCTTCTTCTGCATAAAGAAGATCCAGCACTTACGAGAGAAATCATCAACAAAAATCACATAATACCTGTGTTTTGCTGTCGAAGCAACTGAGAAAGGTCCACACACGTCTGTGTGAATTCTCTCAAGGATCATCGTGGCACGACTATCCTTCTCGTGAAAGGTGGCTTTCACAAACTTCCCCAAAGTACACCCCTTGCACTGATCTGACTGCGCAAGTGTGCCTTTAGGAAGCCCTGTAGTGATCTGCTGCAGTATCTTCAAGGCTCCATGGTGAAGGTGACCCAATCTCCTGTGCCACAACTCGCCATCATCCCGGCTCACCAATCCTTCTACCTTTCCTTCCATTGCTGCGCATCCATCTACATGCAACTGATAAAGGTTCCTCACTCGAACCCCTATCTTCCGGGTCTCACCAGTTGTCTTGCTGCGCAGGAAGGCCTTTCCCTCGCTGAAAACAACATCATACCCCTTGTCTTCTAACATCGCCACTGAGATGAGATTCTTCTTCAATCCTGGAACATGCATGACTTCCTTCAATACAAAGGGTTTACCAGACTCCCTCTCAAAGGAAATGGTACCAATACCGGTCGCACTGTATCTACCATCATCGCCCATCTCGATGTGCACTCCAAGATCCTTGTCCTCCAGATCAGAGAACAAATCTCTATCTCCCGTCATGTGAAAAGACGCACCACTGTCCAAGAACCACACTGATCCCATCACACTTGAAACCAAGCATGCGATCAATGAAAAATCAAGCTCAAACTGAGAAGCTAAGGCCTCTCCCCCTGCAGATCCAGCAGCTTGCTTGTTCTTCTTCTTCTGCGGACAATTTGTGGCATAGTGTCTGTGCTGGTGACAGTGAAAACACTTCACCTTAGACATATCCTGCTTCTTGCCTTTCGCACCAGACTGAGAAGCTTTCTTGCTCTTCCTTTTCTTTGCTTTGGCAGCCAAAGCAAAATTCTCTTCATCAGATACCTTTGATGAAGATCCATTCTCACCTTTATTGTTTCTGAGTTTATCCTTGAGCGCCAGGTCGCTCTTGCTTTGGAATAACATTTGCAATCCGTTGAAAGACATTTCAACAACACTGCTGCAAATTCGATTTTGACCAGCTCAAACTCAACTGCTTTAGATCTAAAATTCGTGAGAACACAATATTTCTCGTACAGAGATTGACTGTATGGGCATTCACCAGATATCTCACCTTCCAAAGGAAGGAAGAATCCAGAGGCTACCTGGCCCGATTACAGACTCTTCCTGAAGAAATAGAATGTAGACACTTCCTGAATAGTAGATCTGATGATCAACTGCTCTGATACCATGTAGAAATTTTGAATAATTTAACACATATTCAATGGAGATTATCCTGATCATGTACTATTGCGGAAACCATACACAATACATAAGCTCCTCTACGTTGATCAACAATATAGCAGCAACAATAACAATAAAACATCAAGAGCATTCACACATTAACACAGTATGTATCCCGAGGAAAGCATCTCGCTAAAAACCACACACTATCTGTATATTAATGATTGATTCATGTAACATTACACAGAATAATACTTCTCACAAGTATCTCCACCTCTGTTACACACAATACAGCTCAGATCTGATCTCCAAATCTCTTCCACTACTTGCCTGCCTCCACTGCTCAATACCTGCTCAAGAACTGATGAGAATGGCTTACCAAACTCATTTTTCACCTGCAAAATAGTCACTCACTCTTTTTTGGACCTGAGCACAAGCTATAATGTGGGAAAATACGTGAGCAAACTCATTGGCATACTCAATCCCTTTATTGTGCAAGATCTGGTGCACAACTATAGTCACAACTGATAGCAATCTGATTCTCTACCACCTATCCCTGTTGAACTGAACATGCACTAACATGCAACTAAGTTAACTGATGTATTCATTAGTTGTATTATGAGTTAATAACTTGTGAATTAATTAATAACTAATTCACCCAACTCATCTCTAGTCTATTTGCCAGTTAGACTAAATACAACCAGTTTAACAAAGCTAAACTGAACACAACTCCATCAACTCCACAATCAACTCCACCAAACTCAACTGATTGAGTTCTAACTGAAGTCATGCATGCAACAACTCAACTGACTCATAAGAAAAGCGTATTTCCTTCTGACAGCTGCATGTGTCACCTCTGTAGCTCAAACTGAAGTGCTCTAAGAGAATAAGATTAAGTTTATAGTCCAAATATTATTGTGAGATAATAATATTTGACTTTTCTATTTTTGACTTTGATCACTCACACTGTGATCACTCACACTTTCATCAAAAATAGAAGTCCATCTATTTTTTCCCAACTTGATCAATCATCCATAAACAGCAACTTTCAATCCATAGACATGATCCATATGTCTAAAAATAGACTTGCGCCAAAAATAGCCTGCGGGCCCACTTAGTGAAGGCGACTCTTTTCACTAAGCTCCATCATCTTGTTGCAATCTCAACACTACTTCCTCTTCATCAGCTTTTAATTTTGGAGCTTTGAACACATCATTTTGATCAAACAATTTCTCAAGGGGAATGAGACCCTTTGGAATTAAGTTGTTTTTTAACTGTAAGACTTCAGACTTTTCCTTTGATTCCACAAACATATTTTGCTGATCCATTTGAGTGCTCTCAAATTCTTCCTTTAACTCAATGAAATTCTTTACCTGCTGATCATCCTCAAAGACCTGCCAATTAGTGATGTTATCTGGTATAACTGGTCGATGACAAACCTCCACCTCATACTTTTCAGAAGAGTGCATAGGAATAATAAAAAGACTGGTAGAAACAGCAAGAGAGTCTGCAATAGAGTTTTGGTCTCTAGTTTTGATAGTAAAAGAATAAGCCTAAAACTTTTCCAACATATCCAACACTAAGTTTCTATATGCCCTCATCCTTACATCCTTGGTTTGATAAGCACCTTCCACTTGTTTAATTACCAATTCAGAATCTCCACAAACAGCAATGTTTCTAGCCTTCAACTTTAACAAAGCTTCTAAGCCCAAAATCAGAGATTCGTACTCGGCCATATTATTAGTGCAATCAAAATTTAGTTTGTAGGAGAGAAACTTACTTTCATTATTAGGACTTGTGATCCAAATCCCAGCTCCTGCCCCTTCTCTTCCTACTGATCCATCAAAGTATAAAGACCACCAGCCTATTTTCTCTTTCTCATCTTCTTGCTGATTTCCTTGGCCCTGATTTTCTGAAAGCATCTTCTCTGATTCATCTTCAACTGATTCATTGAAAAGGATGGCTGATCCAAGCCCAGTATCAAATGAATAAATGGGAAAGTTTTGAGGTTTGTCTTTACTGCTTACCATATAAGCCATTCTGGTCTCTCGATACAACCTTCTTTGCTCACCAAAAACAGGGATAGTAGCATAGGTAAGGTCCATCTGCATTGTGCCTTTAATTTTTGCTACCCACGATCTCGACAACAGCATCCCGAACTTAGGCGGAATATCAGCTACAACAATGTCCATGACAATTGTCTTCGCTGGAATTTGTGTTAGACCCACAACAACATCTTTAATCAAACCAATGCATTGAACTCTTTTTGAATCAAAGGAAAATAAATCCTTATATGGTCTTGTTACCTGTAATCCCAACCTTTCCATGATTACCTTGGGCATAAGATTATGGGAAGCCCCTGAATCCAACATGGCATTGTGTAAAGTCATATCATGAATGCTAATGCTTATGTAGAAAGGAGGAAACTCTTCATTCTGTTCATCTTCAAGTCTTGGACCCAAGTAAATAATAGGATTATCTTCTTGCACATTTAAGATATCAGCTACTCCTGGTTGTGAATTAAGCATTTCAACAATCTTACTTCTGTATTTGTCTACCTTGAGGATTTCACTAAAGGGGACTGATATTTTGATTTTTGCAATTTCATTCTCCAGGTTAAAAACAGAAATAGTTTTCTCAGTTTCTTTAGTAGGGGATGGAGCTTGAATATCCTTTTTGCCAGGTGGAGAATCATTTTTACCTTCAGCAACCTTTGAGTTGTCTTTCTTGTCTTCAACAGCCTTTGAAGCATCCTTCTTGGGCTGTGCTTTGCTTGCTGTAATGGGCACATTTCTATTCCTGAGATTGTACTGCTTTTGCATCTCAAAGATAGCATGCTGATAGCCTTTCAAATAGTCTGAAGGTTCCTCTCCTTGTTTGGTCATACTGGACTCATCATGTTCTTCCTTAGTCAAGAAAATCCCTGGCACTTCTTCATCAAGACAATGGATGGACTCTTCAGGAATTTCAGGTTCATCTTCTTCATCAACCAAGTTTTGCTGGAAAGGAGGTCTTACTGGAGGATCAGGCTGTTGATTCCTATTTTCTCTTGGCCTTTGCTGATTTTGAGGTCTTCTAAACTGAGGATTTCTGAATTGAGGTTCTTGTTGTGTAGGAGGAGCAGAAGTATTTCCGAGAGCCAACCGATCCATCAGCTTCTCCATGGTCTTCATCATTGAGTCAAACTTATCTTCTGGAGCTGAAGTGGAAGGTTTCTCTTCTTCTTTCAGTTTAGCTTTTTCCATCTTTGATTTTTTGGCAGCAATCATGTTTACTTCCACTTTAATTGCATCATTTTTCATGTCAGCAAGAGTAGCAGAATCCCTTTCTCTGAGTAACAGAGAGAAGTCAGAATCAAATGCTTCGGCGTATCTCAGTTGTGCCAAGGCCCCAGGAGGTTTCAAATGGACTGGGATGGAATTGTATATTTTATTAAACCTCTTGGAGAAGTTTTGAACAGTTTCATCAGGTGCTCTTCTAAGATTGTTGTATTCAGTAAGAGCTTGGACAGGATTAGTTCTGTTTCCCCACTTCCTTAGAAAACTATCTTCAAACTCTGTCCAACTGTGAATGCTTCCAGTTGTAAGAGCTTTAAACCATTTTCTAACTTCTCCAATGAAGGTTTGTGCAAACAATCTTAGTTTCACATCCTCATCATCAACTTCCTCTCTGTCAGCAAAATCATTGAATCTGTCTACATGTTCTTCTGCTGTGATTTCTTCATCCCCACCCCATGTTGGAATTCTAGCAGCATATTTGCTAGGAAGGTCATGTAAAACAGCAGGGAGGGCTAGTGGAGCATATCTAGCAGGTACGGCCATAATTAATGGAGGAACAGTGATGACAGGTACTGAAGGGACAGAGGAACCAGAACTGATATGAGGTGGATTTCCTGGTGTCTGAGAACCACTAGGACTAGCAGAGGCAGAGGATAAGGTGCTGATACGGAAAGGACTATTTGGACTTTGCAAGCCACTGAAAAAGGTACTCCAATTTGGAAGGGGTAAACCAGTTTTAGATTTGAGTAAGACTTCAAAAGGATCAAGTTCTTTGAGTTTATTTAAATCTTCCTCTTCTAACAATAATTCAGAAGTAACAACCTCCCAAAATTCCTCCTTATCTTTTTGTGACACTAAAGACGAAGTATCAATTCCTTTTTTTTGTAAATCTAAAATAATTCCAATGAGTTCTTCTTCGTTTTCAGACCTCAACAACACCTCATGAATCTTATCATCAACAATTTTGTCCTTAGGACTTCTTGAAAATTCAGAGAGTGAATATTTTGAAAAAGATGGAGTACCTGGTGTTTCAGTAAAACTTTGTCTACTCCTTGAAATGGTGTTTGGATTGTCCACAAGAGTAGGTGGATTTGGGTCAGGATTGCTCCGTGTATATCTCCCTCTCGAAGCCACCTTTTAAACTTTTGAAAATGTATGGAGTCACCAAGGTAGATTGCAGCCTCGAAAAGTCTTCTGAGCTCCTGCTACCTTTAGAAGTTCAGTCTCTTGTTTTCGGGAAGGAATAATCTTCAAGATCCCGACAAATGCACCAAAATGTTATCTCAAAATTAGACCCTGGAAGGCTGTTGACCAGGAAGAACTTAAGTAACTATTTCAAACCCACTTTAGGCTGAGGCTTAGCCTCCCCAACCTGAGAGGGTTCTCTCAAAGGATTAATGATTTTTGATTATGATTAAGATGGCTAACTCTTGTGAAAAAAATATAGAAAAATGAGAGTGGTGGAAACACAATTAGAAAGTGTCGATTGGGCTTATGGAGTTAGATATGCTTCAGCATTAATAGTGAGGTTAGCTCTGCATAGAAGTCAAGGCATTCAGAATCCAACATATGTAGAATACACCAAACACATAGAAGGCCAGTACAGTTTACGAATATATGAAGGAAATTAGAGCACTGTTAGTAATTTCTAAGTAATCACATATTCCTAACAATGTAAATAATAGGAAAATACAACACAAGACATTCTTCACATTGAATCTTTATTATTCTTGAGAAGTAAAACCAGTACTGTATTACTAAAAACAGAGTCTTTTACATAAAGCCAAATATCAAAGCCTTTTTCAATAAATTTCCAACCCTTGGTGCATTGCTCTCTCCCCTATATATAGAATTCTTTACATAGTTGAGATTCCTCCTCCAACCTGAGGGGAACTCGAATTCTGCTTGCTATGACACCTATTCAAACTTTAACTCCTTATTGAATGCAACAAACTGCTAACTAGACATTTTAGAAACCTAAGACAATTAGGAGTCTAACTCCATATCATTCTGGTAATAGCATTAATTACAATCAAATCTCGTTCTCTGACAAGTGGTCTCCTTCAATTTTAGCTGTGGTGGATGTTTGAAGTTCCTTATTGGTCCTTAATATCTTATCCCTTTACTGCTGCTGAGAAGTAGGAAACTGCCCCTATTTTTCTGCTTTTAGTTTCCTCAAAGATATTCAGAACCAATTAATCATGTTGATCTTGCTTAATTACCCAACAATCTATTGGAGTGCCACGTTCTTCATGTGTTGTAAGCCTTTCCCATATACATGTGTGATGACAAAAACTTTTCAAAGCTGATTGAAAAGTCATTTACAATACTAGCGGTGATCATTTGTATAGCAAAAATTTTAAAGTTCATATAACTTCCTTCCGCTTGTTTTGCCCTGGCTAGTTTCTTGCACATTGTAAATGGTCTTTTTTTGAGACTTCCTTTCAAAAATTTCCCCTCGGTCCCTCAAAAGTGGTCGACTGAGTTTTAATTACGCAGCTACAGTAGTTTCGCAGCGTGCTACGAAACTGTTGTGCATTAGGCATCATCTTCAGCAGTTTCGTAGCGCGCTACGAAACTGCTGTGTAATCACCAAAACACAGTTTCAAGCCAAAATTTGACTGTCTTGGGTTTCTTTGAATTGACATGTCCCTTTCAGCTGCCCTGAAGCTATCCAAAATTGAACATGGTAAATCATCAAAATTTGGAACTTAACCTTACCTACTGTGAGATTTTCCTTAGCTAAGGAAGTCTTTCCTATTGGCTTAGCTGCATCTTCAGATCTTCAATTTGATATTTCATAACTCTGATCCCAGCTCTCAGTTTCGTGTTAACCTTTATGATGAATATTGCTTCCTTTATTGCAAGGACTGTCCAGGTATAATATTGTGCATTACAGTCGACCACCTCGGGTATTTGAAATGTTTTGTCTTCCCACAGAGCTTGCATTTTGTCAAAATGAGCTTCCCTGATTGCATGCTTCCTAGAGGCTTTCTTCAATCTAGAAATTTCAAGATTTGCTAACCTCAACTTATTTTTCAATTCTTCAACACTATATTCCTCTTGCGGGATGATTGCCTTTCCTCTATCTTCTTTATGCAGTTGTGATGATGTTTGTAATGAAGTCACACGTCTGTCATGAGTTTTTACGTTCTCCATTGTTTCACCTGCTTCTGGTAGCATCTCCTGTATCTGTTTGAAATTCCTCGTCATGGGTCTTCTTGGCTTATAGACAAATTGAGAAACCTGATCATCAAACTTGAGCTTTTTCGAGGCTTTGGTTCTTTTATTCTTGTCTTTACCTAATTCTATCAAATCTGCTTGAACTAGGGGAGATTCTTCAATATCAATGGCTTGCGGTAAGTCATTCAAGTTTACCTTTGAAACAGGGCTCTCCTCAGTAATCACTGTCTTGCCTTTTTATTTAGCTATCTGGCTCCTAGTCCTTCTTCTCTGAACTACTTCACCTGTGTATGATTCATGTACACCTTCTTTGATCTAAGTCTTCTCTTTCAGGGACTGCTGGGGTGTGTCTTGGATAACCATTGATCTGGCGGGCTCCTTTACTTGTTTCCTTGCCTTTAATTTTGTAAATCTCCTGGATCTTGTTTCTATACAATGACCAGTTTCTGGTGGAGAATTTTTCGCCACTTGAGGACTGAGGCTAGCTTCATTTTTGAAGCCGGACATAAACATGAAGGTGGACCAGTCTCTACCTACTCTTTGGAGTTCATGCAGAACAATCAACTTAACCAAGCCATGGTGAAACAATGAGGTCTCACAGGCTTCTTTCTTTAGCTGCACCTTGTCACACATTTTGCTTAGGCTACGAAATAAGTAGAAGGGTAAATCAAGAGATATCTTTCCTGTGAAATGCAGCAGAAGCTTGAAATGATATGAATACACCTTATGATATCTTCCCTCACAGGTAAAGTACCTCTGTATGCAGGTAAGTAGATTGGCATATGAGTCCTTGACATAATTTTTGGGCACAGACTTGTTTAAATCTGAGTCAATGAACTCTAGCTTCAGAAATTCTTTGCAGGGGATCATATCAAATTTGAAATTTTTAAACCATCTTTCTTGTCCCCTTGGAATCTCAGAGACTGTGGATATTACCTCTGGTGAGACTTGCAATTTAAGCACCCCAACTTTTGAATTCAGCCCTGTGAAATTCAAGGCAAATTCCTTGGTGATTTGCACATGACCTCCCTGGAGTTTCTCGCAAAAATTCCAACATCCAACTTGCTTGAATCCATGCTCAACTTCTTTGTTCTTCAAGATAATGTCTAAACCTTCAGGTTCGCTCCTCAAACACCTACCTGACCTGTGCTCCTTTTTTTCTGTAGACCCTTCCATGAGACTTCAGCGTAATGGAAACTTGATAGACTGGCACTGTCTCAACCTTTGATCTCTGCCTCGCTTGATAGTTGCCTCACTTGAATACTGCCTCTCTTGACATTCAGGGAATTCAAATTTAACATTTGCTGATTTATTCTTTGTACAATGAATACAATGATAATTATGACTGTGAATACGTGGCTCTTCTTGAAACTTGCAAACCGAGTGTACCAAGGTACCTAACTATTCTAATGATGAAGATAAGCAATTGGACATGATACATGATAGGTGAAGTGTATAAGCTGACAGTGGATGATGCAACCATAATGGAATTTGACAAATATGACAGCTAAGAAATATTTGCTACGGATTGTACGAATCTTCGATTTCGTAGCGCAGCCAGTGTAAAATCTGGGTTATGCGCTACGAAATCACCTAAACTGCGTTGTGCTACGAAAACACCTAAAGCATTTCATAACACATAAGAACCTTTACAACAAGCTTGATACAGAGAATCTATGTAAGTGATGGGACCAATGGTGAATGAGAACGGACTATTGACCTTTATTTAACCATCCTACCAAGACTCTTAAGACACTAAGACTTAGATACTAAAGTAAACATGAAAAAAAAAAACTGAACTTGGACTAATACCCAACCTTCACCAACAAGCTGATGTGAGCAATTTGGTAATCGCTTCTTAAGTGATAACAGGACTCATTCCAACCCTATCCCTTTTTAGTGAAAGAACCATCGGCACAAGTAACACTTCTATTCACTAGGCACGCAAACCTCAATTCTCGAATACAAAGCAGACCACTCTCCTGTGCGGACAAGCAAGAGTTGAGGCAAATATTTAAGATAATGGCAACCATTCCATCATATCATATGGGAATCCCACACCAAACGATGTGAGGTTTAATAGGGACTTCATACAGGCGTGATCCCCTAAATGTTGGCAGGTCCAGTACTGTCAACAGAATTAAAAACAAATTCTTGTCAATTGTTTGATGTGCATAGGTTCCCTTATGGTGTTTTTGAATCAAAACAGGTAAATTTATGTCAAGTTTTATGTTAGAATCATGAGAAAAATAGCATGAAAGACAAGTGCTAAAAAACAACAAGTAAATCAACAGCAAACCATCAAGAAGAAAACTTAACACAATGATTTTATAAACGAGTTCACCCCTCCTAGGCTACCTCTCCTTGGTCCAACTTCCATGGCTTGGGCCTTTGTATCTGCTCAAAATGGAAAAAAATGTTTTTTACAATGCTCTAGTGCTCCTAAAACCCGCTTCAATGGACTCATAGCATCAAAATAGGCTAGGAACACCTTTTCCTGAGCTCAATTTGGTCGAATTTTGCTCCAGTTATGGTCAAAACAGTTTTCCCCTAGTAAACCTCCTTTAAAAATGGAGGAACTCCAGTTAGTCCCGCTATTTTTGGAGTTAGTGCCGAAATTATTGGACAGCCAAAAGTCCACCAACGTTAATTGCTAATAAATTAACAAAAGTGTAGATTAATTAAGCACTAATCATGCTTAGCGTTAATACTGTGCGGTTCCGAAACCGTTGACTTGGAGGTTTGAGTGGAGGCGGTGTTGGAGAGGTAAATCCCCTCTACGGATAGAGGCGATCCCTACTAGCCCAGCATGGGTCTAGCAACAATCAAACACGCTACTACGCAAGTTCCTAGTTGTACATTAAAGGCGAAATGAGAAGACCAACCTGGAATCCCACGCTATAGTTGAAGTAGAGTTGGTATTCCTGCTCCCTCGCTCCGGCAGGTCACAATCCCAGCAATCCTTGCAAACGGACACCTGCACATGCAAAAGAAGAGACAAATACAAGCATAATATTCACCAAAGCACAACTATATTTCAGTCAGAAAGGAAATAAATCACCATTACCATAATGAACAATGAGATTGGAACTATAATAGCAGTCGTTTATTATTAATCAATAATCAGAGGAAAGATACAACCAAGTTCTGACGCTGCATCCTTCTCGAGAGGGTCTAGCCAGCTGATCTCATAAGCATTCACCCAAGAAGTGGATCTCCCAAATCAAGTAACTCTCTTTCACACAAAGATCTAAGACTTCATAACCTTTCTCTAGCTCTCTAGCAATCCACACTCTAGCACACCATACTATCTACTAGCAGCACACAAAACTATGAATTCCTTAATGTCAAAGTCTATTTCCACAAACTGAGAACTAGCTGCTGATAGTAATGGTGGAGGAATATATAGGAGAAGGAGTCTCCATGGAGGGTGGAAGGATAAGCTCATCTCCAAGAAAGGTGGCCCATAAGACGAACAGACTTGCCATAGAAGGGAGGGCGATACCCACAAGGCCAACAACCAGGTCTGGAGGCATCTGGAAGGTTGGCTGTTGGAACAAATTCGCCCAAACAGGATCAGCGCGGATTATAAGACAACTGGCGCGCTGATGTCGCGCCCCAATGACTAGGGAAGTCACGTCAGCGCGACTCAATACTCAGAAGAGGTGCGCTGGCTCATGAATTTCGACCACCGCGGAAAAGTGATGTGCTTCTGCGCTGGCAGCGTACTGCATACACTATGAGCCGCCAGTCAGCGTGGATATTTGAATAACAGACGCGCTGATGCAGTAAACTTTGGCAAAGTGGTTTTTTTTGACCAATTCAGAGAGCATGAATTTGATTTTATGACACAGTAGGGATACTGACTGGATGATAGTGACATTTTGCTGTGTAACAGATGCCCCCTAAAGCATGAAGCCCGAGAGAGTGGGAGGGGTGAAATGCTTTACAAAACTCCCGAACTGGAACACCACCAGGAAGGACCTGCACATATATACAACTGATAGCATGATTACATGTAGTCTAGGCATGGGCGCAGCCATCCAAAAGACATATAAAGAAAGGTCTGTGGAAAATACTCGGCAATCTTTTCATATTTTACGAGTCAGAAAAGAGCTTAAAGGAGACTCGTCCTAGAGGAACGAGTGGTATAAAGGGTAGCAACTGGTTCCGGCAAAGGTGGAACTGCTCAAAACATGTAATGGTCAAGAGGCTGGCTATCAAAACCACTCATAACTGCGGTCCCTCAGGAAAGGTAAAACAACCAAGTGAAAGCATATGATCGGCCAAAGAGATGGTGGCGATGGAATGAAAACAACCAAGGCTCATCTAGCGGAATTCAGCGGATAAACATGGCAATCACGAGATGTAAATCAGGTATGGGTTCATTTTTACACAAGCTTGAACCATGGAGAACTTTGCTTGGATTCGGTTTCATTTTTACACAAGCTTGAAACGAAAAACTATGCTTGTTATGAGTTCGCATGCCCCCAGCATAATAACGCAAATCGAGGTACATGCCCCCCAAGCTTCATTGCATTCAACACAGTGGATGGAATGAAGGTTCACTCTCGAGATCTAGGAAAGACTCGACTTGTATTTTACGAGATCTTAATCAAAAGACTCGATTTGGAAAGGGAGTTGGTTCATTTTTTAATGAGGTTGACACAGTAAAAGAACTATCCTCATAACCCTTGTTTCATTTTTTAACGAGCTTGACACAAGATCAGGAACTATGCTCCGGACTAAGCCTAGTTTCATTTTTTACGGAGCTTGACACCGGAAAGGAACTATGCTCCAACCAGACCCAATTTCATTTTTTAAGGAGCTTGACATAGGAAAGTGAACTATGCTCCGACCAGACCTAATTTCATTTTTTAGGGAGCTTGACATAGGAAAATGAACTATGCTCCGACCAGACCCAATTTCATTTTTTATGGAGCGTGACATAGGAAAGTGAACTATGCTCTGACCGAACTTCATCATAATGAACAGGAAGTCGGGGCTTCCAAGAGTGGCGCTCCCGGTGGGAGGTCAATATCTCGGAAGTCAGGACCCAATGCCCCCAGGACACTATGCACGACGACGGCATTGTTGGATATAGGCACGGGAGAGGTGGCCACGTAGTTGATCTGGGGTGAGGTAAATCCCCTCTACGGATAGAGGCGATCCCTACTAGCCCAGCATGGGTCTAGCAACAATCAAACACGCTACTACGCAAGTTCCTAGTTGTACATTAAAGGCGAAATGAGAAGACCAACCTGGAATCCCACGCTATAGTTGAAGTAGAGTTGGTATTCCCGCTCCCTCGCTCCGGCAAGTCACAATCCCAGCAATCCTTGCAAACAGACACCTGCACATGCAAAAGAAGAGACAAATACAAGCATAATATTCACCAAAGCACAACTATATTTCAGTCAGAAAGGAAATAAATCACCATTACCATAATGAACAATGAGATTGGAACTATAACAGCAGTCGTTTATTATTAATCAATAATCAGAGGAAAGATACAACCAAGTTCTGACGCTGCATCCTTCTCAAGAGGGTCCAGCCAGCTAATCTCATAAGCATTCACCCAAGAAGTGGATCTCCCAAATCAAGTAACTCTCTTTCACACAAAGCTCTAAGACTTCATAACCTTTCTCTAGCTCTCTAGCAATCCACACTCTAGCACACCATACTATCTACTAGCAGCACACAAAACTATGAATTCCTTAATGTCAAAGTCTATTTCCACAAACTGAGAACTAGCTACTGATAGTAATGGTGGAGGAATATATAGGAGAAGGAGTCTCCATGGAGGGTGGAAGGATAAGCTCATCTCCAAGAAAGGTGGCCCATAAGACGAACAAACTTGCCATAGAAGGGAGGGTGATACCCACAAGGCCAACAACCAGGTCTGGAGGCATCTGGAAGGTTGGCTGTTGGAACAAATTCGCCCAAACAGGACCAGCGCGGATTATAAGACAACTGGCGCGCTGATGTCGCGCCCCAATGACTAGGGAAGTCACGTCAGCGCGACTCAATACTCAGAAGAGGTGCGCTGGCTCATGAATTTCGACCAGCGCGGAAAAGTGATGTGCTTCCACGCTGGCAGCGCACTGCATACACTATGATCTGCCAGTCAGCGCGGATATTTGAATAACAGACGCGCTGATGCAGTAAACTTTGGCAAAGTGGTTTTTTTTTACCAATTCAGAGAGCATGAATTTGATTTTATGACACAGTAGGGATACTGACTGGATGATAGTGACATTTTGTTGTGTAACAGATGCCCCCTAAAGCATGAAGCCCGAGAGAGTGGGAGGGGTGAAATGCTTTACAAAACTCCCGAACTGGAACACCACCAGGAAGGACCTGCACGTATATACAACTGATAGCATGATTACATGTAGTCTAGGCATGGGCGCAGCCATCCAAAAGACATATAAAGAAAGGTCTGTGGTATGGACGCAGCCACCCAGCTGAAGAGACCATGATGATAACAAGGTATGGTCGCAGCCATCCTAAAAGACTCAGGTATGGTCGCAGCCATCCATCAACGAGTCATGTAATATCAATCCACAAAAATCGCAGCCTGGCTCACAAGAGACTAGAACCAGGGTCTTGCGCTCCATCCCAATCCGAACAAAGTACAAGTCCAAGCATGTGAATACATGAGCTGAAGTCGAACATGAATGAACATCGTCTGATTACCAGTCAATGATAAAAACTATTAACAGACGCGAGAGGGGCCACCAATAATGACAATGGTCCTCAAGGTACTATAGGTACAAACCACGGCATGCGAATCAATGAGTTGGCATCGAACACGCGCGGAATCATTCGATCGGAGGCCAATGATGAAAACCAGCCATCAAACATGAAGAACCTGCCATTGAGGCATGCAGGCTCTAAGGCACCTGGAAGGGGTCTCTAAGTCACCATCCTGGATAATGAGCTGAGGTCGACAGGAGGTAACCTTGATCGAAGGTGGGCCATAATGTTTCCCACATCATCGACACGAGACAAAGGAAGATTAGTGTGATGAATCAGAAGTATGTGAGGCATCAGGGATAGATTGTAACTCTGCAGAGGTCAACTTCTCTTGAACATATCGGCGGCACGACAGTGGACTTGGCAGTATTTGACATCAAATGAGTAGAGGTCATGGTGACAAGGCAAACGAGCAGATGAGAGGTCAAATAGGATAACCCAAACCCACGGAGGCCAGTGAAAAACAAGATGAGATGGTCCCACCCAGACACGAAGCAGAGGAGTGCCATGTTCAAGAGCGACATACTGCCGACACGACTATGATTACAGTTCCATTTTCCCCACCATTTCTGGCAGGTACCCCGATTATTTTTGGATGACAAGCTTGACGGGGGTAGCATATGCTTGAAAAGCGTCATTTCGACGGTGTCCGATGTCATTAAGTTTTAACGAGTTTGACAAAGGAAGAACTCGGCGTCTTTTCTTGTTTAGAGAGTCTGAAAAGACAGCAGAAAAGAAAACTCCAGGGGGGTCCTTTTTCGTAAAGTTGTGTCTCTCGGGCCCGAAAAAGTATCAAACAATACCCGAAAGAACCGCCCGACCAAAATGATCGAGGAGTACTTTTCGTAAGTAGTGACTTCGACCCGAAAAAGTAAAAAAAGCGGTCAGAAGCACGTCGTTTTGGAGCCAATAACGAGTTCGAAACGACAAAGACCCGGCAATCTTTTTAGTTTAAACGGTCGAAAAAAGAGCTTTAAAGGCGACTGCCTCTCATTCCTTTTAACGAGTCAAGAGGGAACTCGGCAATCTTTTCATCTTTAAACGGTCGAAAAAGAGCTGAAAGCAGACCTCCATTTTTATTCTCTTTAACGAGTCAAAAAAGGGGAAAATACTCGGCAATCTTTTCATATTTTACGAGTCAGAAAAGAGCTTAAAGGAGACTCGTCCTAGAGGAACGAGTGGTATAAAGGGTAGCAACTGGTTCCGGCAAAGGTGGAACTGCTCAAAACATGTAATGGTCAAGAGGCTGGCTATCAAAACTACTCATAACTGCGGTCCCTCAGGAAAGGTAAAACAACCAAGTGAAAGCATATGATCGGCCAAAGAGATGGTGGCGATGGAATGAAAACAACCAAGGCTCATCTAGCGGAATTCAGCGGATAAACATGGCAATCACGAGATGTAAATCAGGTATGGGTTCATTTTTACACAAGCTTGAACCATGGAGAACTTTGCTTGGATTCGGTTTCATTTTTACACAAGCTTGAAACGAAAAACTATGCTTGTTATGAGTTCGCATGCCCCCAGCATAATAATGCAAATCGAGGTACATGCCCCCCAAGCTTCATTGCATTCAACACAGTGGATGGAATGAAGGTTCACTCTCGAGATCTAGGAAAGACTCGACTTGTATTTTACGAGATCTTAATCAAAAGACTCAATTTGGAAAGGGAGTTGGTTCATTTTTTAATGAGGTTGACACAGTAAAAGAACTATCCTCATAACCCTTGTTTCATTTTTTAACGAGCTTGACACAAGATCAGGAACTATGCTCGGGACTAAGCCTAGTTTCATTTTTTACGGAGCTTGACACCGGAAAGGAACTATGCTCCAACCAGACCCAATTTCATTTTTTAAGGAGTTTGACATAGGAAAGTGAACTATGCTCCGACCAGACCTAATTTCATTTTTTAGGGAGCTTGACATAGGAAAATGAACTATGCTCCGACCAGACCCAATTTCATTTTTTAGGGAGTGTGACATAGGAAAGTGAACTATGCTCCGACCGAACTTCATCATAATGAACAGGAAGTCGGGGCTTCCAAGAGTGGCGCTCCCGGTGGGAGGTCAATATCTCGGAAGTCAGGACCCAATGCCCCCAGGACACTATGCACGACAATGGCATTGCTGGATATAGGCACGGGAGAGGTGGCCACGTAGTTGATCTAGGGTGAGACAGATGCAACTGGTGGATGAAAACCAGGAGGGAAGGACAATTGTGCCGGAGGGGCTTGTGGACGAACGAACGATAATTGATCTATCGTCACTATTCTTCCATCGTGTGGAAAGCAAACCACACGGAAAAGTGAAGAAACAAGGGCTCCCATGGCATACACATAGTCACGCCCAAGGAGAAGACTAAAGTCTAAAGAACCTTGGGTAACCGAGACGTCTATATAGACAGTCTTGCCTCCCAAAGTAATAGGAAACTGTGGAAGGATCCCTAATGGTTGACTCGTTCCTCCGTCAAAAGCGGTGAGATTCGGTGCGACGGGTACAAGCGATGGGGAACCCAAAGCCTGCCAAGTAGTAACGGGCATAAGACTAACCGAGGCGCCTTCATCCAACACAGTGCCAGGCAACGCCATATGGGAGGCATAGGCGGTGACCCAAAAAGGCACATGGGATGGAAGGGGAGGGGTAGTCAAACGACTCCAATCGAAGGAAATGACCGAACTACTTGGGAGGGGAACCGTATGGTTGCCCCCCTGCTCGGAAGGAACCGAATCGCAATTCTCCGGAGAGGTTGGGATGGGAAAACCATCACCAAGCTCAGGAGAATTTGACAAGACAAGAAGAACATGGGAATTTTGCTCTTCTGAAACAGAGTGGTCGACAGGAAATGAACTCGAGTCGACACTCTTTCCGACCAATTGTTGGTCTGGAACAGGCTGGACATAGCCGGGTTCGGGAAGAGGGGCCTGGACAAGAGAAGAATGTGAATCAATCTCACTGTCGGGAGGCGGATGATCTGCAGCTGCAGAGAGACGTTGATATCCAACGGGGAATTGGGGTGAGGGAGCTGGGAGACTTTCCAAGACAACGGAGGCTTTATCCATGAGTGGACAAAGGTGAAGGGGATGATTGCCTTCACAAAGTCTACAGGGGATTCGAATCTTCCCTTTTCCCTTACCGTTCTCAATTGGTGAGATAACATCGCCATGAGCTTCAGCGGACGATGAAGGGCGGGCCGGATCACGGGACCATGCTTCTAAGACCCTGGGAATGCCAGGACAATCGCGAAGAAGATGGTCCTCCTTGCATAATCGACAAGGAAACTTAACCTTCCGCGTGGGAGCGGAAGGGGGCCCAACTTCAGGTGTATTCAAGGAGGGAACAAATGTACTTGTCGCCTCTCCCTTAGGGGACTTCTTCTTCTTGGTCTTCTTCTTCTTCTTCTTAGTCACCTGGTTACTCGAACCGAGGTCTTCACCAGGCGAAGTAGAAGATGAGGACGTAGAAGTAGGCGTCGAAGGGGAGAGGTCCACCTTAGGATCAACATGATGTTGTTCAGGTGGAGGGACTGATGGACTAACAGCCGACACGGCAGGGACCAAAGAGGTCGAAAACAACCAAACGGGCAACCCAACAGTTAACCCTGGAAGGGATAATGTTGCCATATAAGGAGCACCAACATTCCCAAGAGGAGGGAAATGACTAGGATTCCCATCAGGAGGGGAACTTGGGTTGGTGAACCCTGGAAAAGTTTCCATTGAGAAAGAAAATGAAACCTACTCAGGCTATCACACACAAAATCTAACCAGGAAGTGTTATCGTGGCCGAATAAATTTTTAAGACACTGGAATTAAACTTGACCTTTTCATGTTTCAAGAGTCGAGAAAAGGACGAAAAGATGACTCCAGTCTCCTTCGAAGTGACAAGACGCTCACAGGCACCTTTTCGTTTAAGGAGTCCGAAAAGGATCAAAAGTGACTGCTCTGGAGACTCTAGGCAAAGGGTTTACCAAGTAATCCGTAAAACTGCTTATACACCTTAGCAATCATATGAGAGCCAAGGACTTTCTGTACTGCAGTCAATCATCCCGAATGCTGTGTTCGGTGTGTTACGACTCACAAGGCGACAGACTCGGCTTCCTATGGATCAAGAATGATAACCTAGTGGAGTCTCCCCTATATACGCGATGGTACGTGGGAGCACAAGTCCGTGCTAGACCACTATCGAGTCACAAAAGGAGGAATCACCCAACCGTAGTGTGAAACAACAGTGACTAGGTTTAACGACGCCGGAACACGTCTCTAGCCTAGACCTCTAGATATTTGCGTTAAGTTCCAATGCGTTTTTAGATTTATTCAGTTTATTTTATGGTTGATCTTGAATTAAGTTTCGATTTCAGGTCCTACCGTGTGTTCTCTCACAATTACTTAGATGCAAACTACATGCCAAAGAATACCATTTCGTTCGATGAATTCTAGCTATGAGAAGGTAAAGAATTTTCAATCAAACAAAACGAACGCAAGCAATCAAGACAAACTAATGCAGCTAAAGAGCAAGGAAACGAAACTTTTCTTTTGAAAATGCAAATCAATGAAATGTTCTTTTCCTTTTCAATTATCGAAAGCAAAGCTACTAGTTTGATTTTCTTTCAATGGCGCAAAGCATCTAAAATGAATTTTGAGGAACTGGAACACCAAGCAATAAGAATAAAATCACTTAATGAAAGCACACAAAGTTCCCAAAACATCCAAAAGAGATTTCCAAATCAAAAGGAAAAACCAAGTTCCGCACGAGCTATGTGATCTAAGCTCGGGAAAACAAACAGGAATTCAAGCAAGGAGGAAGCAAAACCGCTCGGAAACACAACCAAAAGCACTTCAACAATCATTGAACAAGCGTAAAAAACAAATCTGAAGTTGGTTGGTCAAACAAGAAAACAGGATCCCTACGGAGGGCTTGACACACACACGGCCACTAGATGCCCTAGGGCTAGAGTGCGAAATCAATGGAGAAAAGCAAACACCCGGAGGATGAGAGTTACAACCAGTCAATTAGAGATTCAACACAATCCAGCAATTGTAAAAGTCATGGCCAAAATACAAACCAAGTAGCGAAAGCAAAGAGGAAGGTATTTGCAAAACCGAAAAATGAGCAAAAACGAAACCCTGTGGAACAAGACTTCGCAAACAAGTATCTCAGAGTTCAGATAATGAAAAACAAGTCATAGACCAAGTGGAAAGAAGAGGGGAAAGTCAAAGCAACAGGTTCAGGAGGCAAATTTGGACAAAAATGAATTCTACAGGATCAGCGCGGGTGGCCTTCAGCAACTCGGCGCTGACAAGAGAAGGCCTGTAGCAACTTTGCGACGTCAGCGCGGAAGCACACGAGATAAGTGCGCTGTCTCAAAAACGAGGTCAGCGCGACTGTTTGACGTATAGGCGCGACGACAGGGAAGACAAAGAAGCAGGTAAGCGACGTCAGCGCGTCTGTTTTGAATTAAACCGCGCTGAGGGTAAAAAAACGAGTAGAATCAAAGCAAAAGTTCCCAAACCAGAGGTAAAAACTCTTTAGACAATTAAGGCACTCCCCAGATGGGCCCAGGAAGTTTAAAAGCAGAGAAAACAATCCCCTAATCTTGACAAGAGAGTAACAATCAAACTCAAAAACAAGGATGAACAACAAGAGACATAGACAAGACTCCCCAGCGGAGTCGCCAAATTGTTGGAGAGGTAAATCCCCTCTACGGATAGAAGCGATCCCTACTAGCCCAGCATGGGTCTAGCAACAATCAAACACGCTACTACGCAAGTTCCTAGTTGTACATTAAAGGCGAAATGAGAAGACCAACCTGGAATCCCACGCTATAGTTGAAGTAGAGTTGGTATTCCCGCTCCCTCGCTCCGGCAGGTCACAATCCCAGCAATCCTTGCAAACGGACACCTGCACATGCAAAAGAAGAGACAAATACAAGCATAATATTCACCAAAGCACAACTATATTTCAGTCAGAAAGGAAATAAATCACCATTACCATAATGAACAATGAGATTGGAACTATAATAGCAGTCGTTTATTATTAATCAATAATCAGAGGAAAGATACAACCAAGTTTTGACGCTGCATCCTTCTCGAGAGGGTCCAGCCAGCTGATCTCATAAGCATTCACCCAAGAAGTGGATCTCCCAAATCAAGTAACTCTCTTTCACACAAAGCTCTAAGACTTCATAACCTTTCTCTAGCTCTCTAGCAATCCACACTCTAGCACACCATACTATCTACTAGCAACACACAAAACTATGAATTCCTTAATGTCAAAGTCTATTTCCACAAACTGAGAACTAGCTGCTGATAGTAATGGTGGAGGAATATATAGGAGAAGGAGTCTCCATGGAGGGTGGAAGGATAAGCTCATCTCCAAGAAAGGTGGCCCATAAGACGAACAGACTTGCCATAGAAGGGAGGGCGATACCCACAAGGCCAACAACCAGGTCTGGAGGCATCTGGAAGGTTGGCTGTTGGAACAAATTCGCCCAAACAGGATCAGCGCGGATTATAAGACAACTGGCGCGCTGATGTCGCGCCCCAATGACTAGGGAAGTCACGTCAGTGCGACTCAATACTCAGAAGAGGTGCGCTGGCTCATGAATTTCGACCAGCGCGGAAAGGTGATGTGCTTCCGCGCTGGCAGCGCACTGCATACACTATGAGCCGCCAGTCAGCGCGGATATTTGAATAACAGACGCGCTGATGCAGTAAACTTTGGCAAAGTGGTTTTTTTTTACCAATTCAGAGAGCATGAATTTGATTTTATGACACAGTAGGGATACTGACTGGATGACAGTGACATTTTGCTGTGTAACAGGTGGTCACATGGTGGCATTCCCAATGCGGTTAGTTGCAAACAATTATGGTTTATATAACTCGGTAGTTAGTAGAGTGAATACATGCTGAGTAGTAAATGTTACGGTTTGTTGGCCGTCGTTTCTGGTTACTGTATGCACTGACTGCCAGCATTTTTGTTGGTGTGTTCACATGGGAGGCAATAACCGTCGTAGTTATGGTTAACTGTTGTGGTTTTCGAAGCCAGCGGTTATGTGTGGTGTGGTCACATGTTGTGGTTGGATTTTGCAGTAACCGCCAACGGTTTACCTCAACTCCAAATGTATTCAACAACAAATATATGCAGGATACCTTTGTTGGTTAAGATCCAAAGCATGGGTGCAATGGTATGTCATGGAGTTTGTTCGGAGCAAGTCTCGTCTTTGACCCCCCTGTTACACTAAAATTTGTCACCATGACTATTTGCAGTTAGTATGGCCCCATCAACTGTCATACTATCCTCCTTGGCAAGTCTTATACCTCTGCTCCTCATGTCAAACCCAAGAAAGAGAGAAAGTCCTTAAAAAAATCATTTAACTCTGGTTACGCAGTTTCTCTTACCCTTAC